>CM077010.1:201358196-202558196 GCA_039090855.1 Macrothele yani
AATTCTTTTGACGCTGGATATCATTTACTTTGTGGAGCACTGGTTCGCGGTGTACTTGTGGAGTTTCGCGAACACGAATTGTAGTTAGCAGTGTTGGTTCTGCGCGTAATGATCGAATAGCCCCACAGAATCTTCAACAATGTGAACAGCATCCGTGTCTTGCAAGATACGTGCAGCCGCGCCTTCACGAATGGAATTGCAGTTGGCGGCAAAGTAGTTTGCGGTAGTGATCGAATAGTCTGAAAGAATCTTCAACAATGTGAACAGCATCCGTATCTTGCAAAGTACGTGCAGCCGCGCCTTCAAGAACCGAAGTGCATATAGACAAAGTCATCGCTCTTTCCACGTTTTTCTTTAATTAACGCGTTTCATTGAAAAAATTCTGTTTCGACACCGCTCAGCGGATCGAGCAGATCTCTCCACGTATGTCTCCATGTATTTGGAAGATTTTAGCGAAAATGCGGATCCAGCAGCAGGTTATTCCGTGTTGATAGATCACGTCGATCGTTCCGAAAGAATCTTCAACAATGTTAACAACATGCGTATCTTGCAAGATACGTGCGACCGCACCTTCACGAACCGAATTGCAGGGGGAAGTCGTGGTTCGCGGTAATGATCGAATAGCCCCCAAATAATCTTAAACAATGTGAACAACATTCATATTTTGCAAAGTACGTAAAACCATGCCTTCATTTCTGAATGTTGGCAGCTGACTTCCCCTGAAAATTTTGAGGAAGAATTGTGAATTTTAGAGCATATGAAGGCTGCCTTGAAAGCCTTGGTGAAAAGATATTACAAGCAAATTCTGTAAATGTACAGATGACAAAGTATAGAGCGAAAAACCTGAAATTGGGGCAAAAGTTTCAGTTTTGATCAGATTGTAAGCAGTGATTTTTGCGCCCTCTCTTGAGTTGAGCCCGGGTCAGCCGCCGATTTGTTCAGTTCAATTTTTGCCTCATGGTGTGTGTAATAGCAATGTTGGGTTGTCTTTCATTATGAAATTTTGAAAGTTTCGTGAAAAATTTATCGTCGTTTAGCTCTTTGTCTCCTCATTGTTCCGAGACCTTGAAACAATAAAATTTGTCACAGAAGGAGCTACAAAACATAAGTTCCGAAGCCATTCGGATCGAAGCGGATATGTGATGTCTTAGATTCTCTGCTCTAGAATATTCGTAGGAACATCATGAAAACACCGTTTTTTTTTTTTTTTTTTTTTAGACCCAAAGCGTCGTTCCAGCCAATTACATAAAAAAAAAAAAAAAAAAAAGATTTGCCTATGCATTCGGAATGTTCTGCAGGACGAAATCCACCGGGCTATAGTCCGGATATTGTCATAAGCACGGCTTTGTCATCATTGGGCTGAAACGCTGGAACGACCATGGATTACTAAACATGGACACTAATAGACTTGGCATGAATTGATGATCAAAGCACCCTCAAAGTGTACTGCAGGCGAAAATGAAAGCAGGTGCCTTTTTTAGCACGTCTTTTGTAAAAAAAAGATCGTGCTTCTGTTATCATTTGTCCGTCTGTACCCACGATATCCCTGCAACTATTGAGTCCGATTTGAAAAATTCTTTTTGCATTGGGAAGGTTGAAATATACAAATGATGATCCTTCATTTCAGTTTTTTTTTTTACAGTGCAAAAAAACGCATTGAAGGCGTGAATGCAGGTGATGTCGAATTCAAAAGTACGTTTTATTCCACATATTTGCTTCTAAACATTCGATTAAAAAAATTCTTTTATCTTTCGATTCCATTTTATGTCGAAGGGTATGTTGCTGATATAGTCGTGCTTTTTTCAATTTACGCATAGATTTTCCGCAAGGAGATGCCTTAAAGTTAAATAACATTCTTCCCGATAACTCTTCTTCCCATAAAACTCCGATTTGAAAAAAAATTTTCGTGATTATCCCTCCTGGATGGAAAATCTTTGCACATAATTTCAAATTTTTGGTTAAAGAATGCTTTGGCCACCAGGGGGCGTAAGTGTTAATTTTTGCTTCTGATGTATTTGCCATAAAATCTGAGCTTCTAAAAATATCGATTTAAAAATTCTTTCGTGGATACTGATGCCACTCACATCTGATAAAACCTTTTCGGAATATTTTCTTACCAAATATTCCAGTCTCTCCGCCAAGAGGGGGGCATAGACGTATATATTATTTTTGTCAATTATCTCTACTTCTAGGAGTCCCGATTTGAAAAAATTCCTTCTTTTTGGATAGTGTTTTGAGTGTGACATTTTTTTATGTAATTTAAAAATTTTCAAGTAATTCATAGATTTTCCGCTAGGGGCGTAGAGGTAAATTGCGTTTCTTCCCTATATCTCTGCTTCTAAATCTCCGATTTGAAAAAAAATTCTTTTCTGCACGCCGGATACAGGCTCCTGATGGGAAATTCTTTGCACATAATTTATAATTTTTTTAAAAATGGTTTGGCCACCAGGTGGCGTAAGTCTTTCAATTTCCACTTCTGAGTGGATTTGTAGCTTAAAAAATATGAGCTTCTAAAATCTCGATTGCAAAAAAAGTCGTTTGTTTGATCGATATGCTACTCTTGTCGACAAACGCTTTTTAGGAAGAAATTTTTTCTTCTTGAAAATAATGCATGGTTTCTATACATCAGGAGGTGTAGATGTATATCTTATTTTTGTCAGCATATCTCTAGCCTTCTCAAGGAGTCCGAGTTTTGAAAAATTCTTTCTTTGGCGACTGGATAGCGTTTCCGAAATGCGAAATGTTTTCCCCTATAAATTCAAAATTTTCAAGTAAATCGTAGACTTTCACGCTAGGGAGCTTTACAAGGTAAATTGCGTTTTTTCTGCGTTATTTCTGTTCGTAAAACTCCGATTTGAAAAATTCATCCTGTATCGCATACAGCATCTGATGGAAAGTATTTTTCATATAGTTTCTAATGTTTGATAAAAGAATCATTTTGGCCACCAGGGGCATAAGTGTTAATTTCTGTAAAATTCTGAATTTGTATTTGTAGCAAAAATCTGGGCTCCTGAAAAACTTTACTAAAGTTTTTTTTCTTGGACCGATACCGCTCATTTACGCCCTCTAGCGGCGAGAGTGTACATCGTAAAAAAAAAAAACAGAAATGAAGGATCATCATTCGCATATTTCAAGCTTCCCAATGCAAAAAGAATTTTTCAAAGTCGGACAAATAGTGCCAGAGATATCGTGGGTACAGAACAGAACAACCGGACGGACAAACAGGTAACATAAGCACGATCTTTTTTTACAAAAGACATGCTAAAAATTAATTGAAGAAGGATCGGTATTGGGAGTCGTATGACTATACAGAAAACCACTGATTTCTGCGAAAGAGAACCGGAAATTTTTGCCTACAATAGTGTGAGAAGAAACTGTGACTGGACCACTGGATGATTGGAAAAAAAGTCTTATGATCCGACGAGTCGCGTTACACCTTGTTCTGTACACCGACGGTAGGCAGGGGGTTCATTGGGAGGTCCCATGAAGCAAATGGACCCAGCTTGCATTGTAAACCTGACAACTGGAGGTTATGTCATGGTGTGGGCACGTTTTATGGTCCTCTGATAATGCTGATAGGTCGGGCGTCCTCCAAGGATTATCTGAACATTATTTACCGATCAAATGCATCGTGCCAATGTTGACTTTTTATCCAGGAGGTGACGAAAAACCTGTTTCATGGACGAAAATGCTCACCTTGTATGTGGTCCTCAAGGATTATGTGAAAACATTGTTGCTGATCAAGTCCATCCCTGCAATATTGACTTTTTTATCCAGGAGGGCTGTTTCACTGGACGAAAAATGCTGCTGTATGTGGTCCTCCAAGGATTATGTAAACATTGTTATTGCTGATCAAGTCCATCCTGCAATGTTGACTTTTTATCCCAGGAGGTGACGGCTGTTTCATGGACGAAAATGCTACTGTATGTGGTCCTCCAAGGATTATGTAAACATTGTTGCTGATCAAGTCCATCCTGCAATGTTGACTTTTTATCCAGGAGGGCTGTTTCATGGACGAAAATGCTGCTGTATGTGGTCCTCCAAGGATTATGTAAACATTGTTGCTGATCAAGTCCATCCTGCAATATTGACTTTTTATCCAGGAGGGGACGGCTGTTTCATGGACGAAAATGCTGCTGTATGTGGTCCTCAAGGATTATGTAAACATTGTTGCTGATCAAGTCCATCCTGCAATATTGACTTTTTATCCAGGAGGTGACGGCTGTTTCATGGACGAAAATGCTACTGTATGTGGTCCTCCAAGGATTATGTAAACATTGTTGCTCATCAAGTCCATCCTGCAATATTGACTTTTTATCCAGGAGGTGACGGCTGTTTCATGGACGAAAATGCTGCTGTATGTGGTCCTCCAAGGAATATGTAAACATTGTTGCTCATCAAGTCCATCCTGCAATGTTGACTTTTATCCAGGAGGTGACGGCTATTTCATGGACGAAAATGCTACTGTCCATCACGCAAGATGTGTTGTAACGTACTACAAAGGTAAAGCACATGTCAAGATGACAAATCTTCAGCGATACATTCCGTCCGTGTAGCTTAGTTGGGAGAGCAACTTACTCCGGAGTGAGGGGGCGTGTCTTCGATCCCCATCACGGACAAATTTGTGTTTTCACCTTGGCCCCCGAACGTAAAAATGGATGTCTGGCAGTTGGGTTCTTGGAAAAGTATGTGATGTTTTCATTAATTCCACACATCGTCTGGAATTATGGGCACGTTGAGCCGTCGGGCCCCGGGTACTGGCCCCCGGTAATAAATAAGGGCGTCTTCCTCCCCCTTTTTACCTCGCTTCCGTGTGACTTTGCTATCGGGCACTCTAGCCCAAATCTCCTAGCTTCCTATTTCTAAGGGTTGTTTAAGACCTGGGGTCAGACAATCCCTTCCTAAAATCCTCTACATATGATCTCATCGTCTGGAATTAATGAAAAAATTCCTACTTCGTTTCAAATAAAAAAAAATTAAGAGGAAGATAATGTGACGTACTACAGAGAATAAAGCACGTGTTAAGACGACAAATCAGCAGCGATACATTCCGCCGGTGTAGCTTAGTTGGGAGAGCAACTTACTCTGGAGTGAGGTGGGAGCGGAATCGATCTGCGTCATGGGCAAATTTGTGTTTTCACAGTGTTCAGCAGTGGTTCAACGAGCGTGACAGCGAGTTGCCTCATCCTCCCTAGCCACCACAAAGCCCGATCTTAACCGCATTGAGAATATATGAGATATGTTAGAAAAACAGATCCGGGAGAAAAGTCATCTTCCGTCAAATCTGAGCCAGTTAAAGAATTGTATGGTTAACGCCTGGTATGCTTGCAGATGTCCAGCTTCTTGCGGAATCAGTGCCAAAACTCATTCGTGCTGTAATTCGGGCTAAAGGAGGTCTTATCCGGTATGTGTACATTAAAATTATGAAGGAAGAGGCGGAAATGACGAAAATTTCTTGTTTAAAAACTCTAAATATATGCAGTTGGGATATAAATATTCGTTTGTACGTGTGTGATGAGCTGTCGAGCATCCATTCAACTTCATATCAAGAGCCTGAGCACCCATTGGTGGAGGTCATATCAAGAGGTGAGTACTCATTGGATACCTGAAAAGCTTGCGCCTATGAACTCATGTATTGTGTTTCATGCGCCCCCCCCCCGGCCATATTTACTTCAGCACCCCTAAACGTAGTAATTTTCACAGGTTTTGCATTTTTCGCGGTGTGTGTGTGTGTGGTGGTGGTGTTGGTGGTTGCGGGGGAAGGGGTTAAGAAGTCAAGGAGGGTGTCTGCAAAAATAATGGTGGTACCTAGAGCCATGTAGTTTTAACTTTTTAAGTAATAGATTCGACAATACGTGTAATTGCTATGTCCAAAATTAAAATAAATCATCCTCTTGCACATGGCATATCTGCGGCTGCTGTGAATAAATGTTGACGCCTGTTCTGCACGTAATCCTAGGTAACTGACTGTTTTCTCACATCCTCCACGGGGAATCCCACTGTGGTCTCGCGCTTTTCCTGAGCAGGGCAGAGAGAGGGCGATTGGAGAGCGATCGTATTATTTACAACCCATTGCAGAGCAATCGTAATACAACCCGAAGTCAAAGAGCCGAACACTTTCAATCTGTAGGACATTCAATGTTTTAAAAGTGAAACTAGGCGTTTATTTAGGCAAAACTAAATATATCTTAAAGCAAAATAAGAATCTTTGGGTTAATTATTGTGCGTGTTCCAATTTTTTCATAAAACTATAACTGGCAGCTGCAGTACGTCCCTTCGTTACCTGCGCCCCCCGCAACTGCGGGGGTGGTAGTTAAGCTACTATTCAAAACTCTACTCCCCCAGTTTTCTAGTGTTTCTTCTGTTGCTGTTTTTCTCTTGGCGCAGTTTTTGCGGACGCATTCACTGTGCCCGATAATCCCGCGGCGTTCTTTATGTTTAAAGCCGAAACAAACTCTAATGAGGCGTGTGAAACACACTCTTTTCTCTCAACGTGGAGGCGTCGCGTGGCGGCTCCTAATGAAGCACCCAAAACCCGATTTCATATGCAGCATTCATTCTCGCTCCTGTCAGAGTCAGAAGTGCGTTTATTACAGCCACAAGGCTTACTCACCCTGGACGAGAGTGACATTCCGTACATTCTAATGCTGCTTCCCTCTGCTACTAGTGTTTTGGTTGGCTAACCGGTTCGAAGAACACGTGGAGTTGATTGACTATGCAACCAAGAGAACACCTGTCTGTTCCTTACATGCTGCCAGAGTTGCCAGTTCCGCTCTTTTCGCACCCAATTGGGCTGATTTTCTGCTTGTAATTTTTGATGGTTGCAGGATGCTTCAATTTTTTCTACTGTTGTTTGGGCTAGAGCAGAGGTGAGGAACCTTTTCATGTTGGAAGGCCACATTCAAGACACTTCAATTAGATATACTTCAAAATGAACATTACTTTGTAAAAATCTAACTACTATGTACTACCTAACTTCAAAAAATGAAAAAAAAAATGTTGGTTCTAAAGTTAACTAACCTTTTAATGACTTTGTTGTTAATGCTTTTTGTTGGAAAGCATTTGAAAATTTGGTTGCAAAATTGAGGTCCGCAGTTTCAACTGATCCTCTACATGGGTATCCGTCATTTGTGACCTTAAGTACGTCTTGATTTGGGTTAGGTAGGAGAATGTAGATTCGCAGCAGTAAGTGGTTGAAAAGCAAGAAAGCATTTGAATATTTGGTTGCAACATTGAGGTCCGCAGTTTCAGCTGATCCTCTAGATGGGTATCCGTCATTTGTGACCTTAAGGACGTCTTAATTTGGGTTTGGTAGGAGAATGTAGATTCGCAGCAGTAAGTGGTTGAAAAGCATGAAAGCATTTGAATATTTGGTTGCAACATTGAGGTCCGCAGTTTCAGCTGTTCCTCTAGATGGGTATCCGTCATTTGTGACCTTAAGGACGTCTTAATTTGGGTTTGGTAGGAGAATGTAGATTCGCAGCAGTAAGTGGTTGAAAAGCAAGACAGCATTTGAATATTTGGTTGCAACATTGAGGTCCGCAGTTTCAACTGCTCCTCTGAATGGGTATCCGTCATTTGTGACCTTAAGGACGTCTTGATTTCGGTTAGGTAGGAGAATGTAGATTCGCAGCAATAAGTGGTTGAAAAGCAAGAAACCATTATTTGTGCATGTTGCTGAAGCGTGAGTATTCTATTGCATTTTTCCATATTTCGATTGGATTGTTTTTAGCGACATATAAGGACTTTAAAATGTCATCTTTTGAGAGCTCAATCAATTCCATCTGTACTTCTCTAAGAGCCATGGAGGCATCAACTAGGTGAGGTTGAAATGCTGATTTGAGTGCGATGTCATGATTCTCAAAGTCAGTGAACCTTTCATTGTGTTCTCCAATTAATAAGTCTATAATAGCTGCTTATTCTTCAAATGATTCCTTCTGCTGATCAATGACCTTTGCTAACTGGGGAAAATGTTCATCTGAAATTTCCTCTTGAAGAGAGAGTGTCATCTTCTGAGAGCTCAATCAAATACACCCTGTAGTTCTTTAGGAGCCATGGACACATCAACTAGGTGAGGTTGAAATGCTAATTTGAGTCTGATGTCATGATTCTCAAAGTCAGTGAACTTTTCATTGTGTTCTCCAATTAATAAGTCTATAACAGCTGCGTATTCTTCAAATGATTCCTATGAATTCTCCTGCTCATCAACGACCTTTGCCAACTGGGAAAAATGTTCATCCGAAATTTCCTTTCGAAGAAAGAGAGTTTCGAAAAAAGGATGGGGGTTTTTTTTTTCGAAATGCTTGGCTTTTTTTGCCATATATCATATATAGACTTAGTTTTATCTTGCAAAGAAATATTCAAGTCATTTTGCTTTGACATGATAGCACACAGGAATGCAGCATTTCCATAGGAATCATCTTTCAATAATTCACAATGCTGGTTCTATTCTTCATAAAACTATCTGTTCTTGCAAAGATAACATTTTTACTGCAAATACCTGTCCGGCCTTGCGATAGCCAACTCTCTTTAGAATGATATGGCAAATCCACATTGAATTCTTCATTAGTGATAAAAGACGAACAAAAACATATTAATAAAAATAAAAGGACTTGTTGTGGAAAATTTCGATTCACTCAAAAGGCCGCACTTAATGGTCTAGAAGGTCGCACTTCATTAAGTGCGGGCTTAATGGCCTAGAAGGCCTGCAGGTTACCCACCCCTGGGCTAGAGTTTTATTTTATTTTATTTCACTGCTGGGTTTCATGTCTTTTGCGTACGGTACTAAGCAGTTATTGTAAGATATGCAGTATGCGCACAAAAGCCGATGATGGGAGAGAGAAATGGAATATTTGAGTATCATTGAGAAGTGTTATGATTCCAATAGTTTTTCTTAACATGCAGGTCATTTCACTATTCTTGCATGCCTTCCCTTGATCATAACGAAAGTAGGTCATCATTAGATCAGCTAGGTTGCAACGAAGTAAAAAGCAGGTGTATTGGTATATAACATAGTGAACACACATTTTCAATTATTTGCTTAAAATTCCTTGGGTTTTTTTTCGTAATTCGAAGAAAAAAAAAAAAGATATTTTGGCTTTTCATCGCGAAATCCAATCATTTACTTTGCAGAGATATTTCAAAAACTTAAAATTAACCATTGTTTAATTTATACACCAATTTTGATTACTGACTTCCAATTATATCTCTCGTGTGTTGCGAATTAAGTTTTTATAATTAGCTTCTTCTTGAAGAGAATTTAAAAATAACGGAAATACCGTGCAGGTAAGTGTCCATCTTTTAACGGAATTTCCGTTTTTAACGGAAATACCGTTGCCGGTAAGTGTCCATCTTTTAACGGAATTTCCGTTTTTAAAAGCGCCTGATTTTCCGTAGTCAATAATTTCGTTTATTTCAGGAAAATCCGTTTCAAGTTTTTCCGTATTTAGACAGAAATTTCGCAAAAGCAAACACTGCTGAATATTTCAGCCTTTACGCGAAACAACCCTTTCGCGACTGATGGTATGGGTCGAGCCCCGGTCGTTTAGGATGAAGCCGCGCGTTTTAACCACTGAGCCAGAAAGTAACAGCAATCAGACTCACGTTCAAGGTAAAACTAATTGCGCGGATGATGAATTTATTTTTTCATTAATGCAAGTGATTTAGTCATTTTTTTTCTGTTGGTGCTTCTTATTTTTTGAATACGTTTGTAATAATTTTACTTTTCCTGTAGGAGGTCTTATTACAAATTACGTATTTTTTTCATCGGGATTTTTCAAAGCAACAGAATGATTTGGAGTTTGAGATTTTTTTTTTTTTAGGAGGTCTTATTACAAATTACGTATTTTTTTCATCGGGATTTTTCAAAGCAACAGAATGATTTGGAGTTTGAGTTTTTTTATTTCCAACTGACAATAATTTTCAATTATCTTTAAGAGAATGTGCTATGTACTATTTTATAATGACTTCTAAATATAAAATTTACTCTTGATAGCTATATTAGTTTTTGTCTTAAGGGGTCAACAGACTGATACATAAACGTCGTACATGTCACCTGTACAATAAATTAAGTACCCGGTTTCTTACAGTACCACAACAACACTATATTGACAAAAGTCACCGGACACACCTTCAAAAGCAAATGAACTGATCCGCTGCGTTGTTGAGATGCGCGGTACAGCTGCAAACGGTATAAAAACAAGCCTGCAGCTGACCGCGATCATATCGCAGTGTGAGGTTGAGTGAAAATGTCGCTAAACTGACTTTGAGAAAGCAAAGATTCTTGGCTGTTATATTAGTGGATTGTCCATAAGAGAAACCGAGAGGCGTTTAAACATACCCAAGTAAACTGTTTTAGATGTACTGAACAAGTGGAAGACACATGGCGTGCATGAAGCAACAAAACGTACCGGCAGACCAAAGAAAATTAGTGATAGAGGACGTCAAAGCCTCAGGAGAGTCGTTACAGATAATCGACGGAGTACTGCACAAGACCTCAGTGTATAGGTGAGTGAAAATGCTGAAACCTCGATATGTACTCGTACCATTCGCACAGAATTTCATTCCATGGGTTACTGTGGTCGTGCGGCTGCTCATAAGCCTTTCGTGTCGACTCTGAATGCTACTCGTCGTTTTAACATGGTGTAAAGAACATTTATTGTGGACCGTAGATCAATGGAAACGGGCTCTATGGACTGATGAATCCAAATACACGATCCATCAGTCTGATGGTCGTGTGGAGATGGCGGTAGCCGGGGAACGCTATTTACCACGGTGTACAGTTCCTACGGTGAAGGTTGGAGCTGACAGTGTGCTCGTGTGGGGGTGTTTTTCGTGGTATGGTCTCGGCCCATTGGTTATCGTGAACAAACCTGTTAACCAGCACGTCTACCTCGATATGCTGGACAATTATGCCCTACCAACACTGTGGCAATTCTATTGAACCGATCATTGCTATTACCAGCAGGATAATGCACCAAGGACTGTTATGGCGTGGTTTGACGATAATTCCGTATCGTGTGTGGACTGGCCAGCACAGAGCCTTGATCTTAATCCCATAGAGCACCTATGGGATAAATTAGAGCGCGGCAGAAGTTTGCACCCAAGGCCTACAAGCAACAGTTAGTGGCAGCATTATATACTGAATGGAAGCGCATACCTATAGCTGTGTTCCAAAACCTTGTCGAAAGCATGTCTCGAAGGGTCAGTGCATGCATTAAGGCCAAATGTGGACCGACACCGTTCTAATGTATTGTCAATAAATGCTATGTTGTGTTTCTCTTCTAGATGTCCGGCGACTTTTGTCAATATAGTGTATAATGGCTGGGGCACAAAATGGGGGTAGAGGAGAAGAAATATCCTGGGCCACAGAAACCAAAATTCATGCGATATACTATCCACAACATCCAATCTCGCTACAAAACTTCAAAATAAGTTCCTTCGATAGACAATTGAAATTTAACAGTTAATCAAACCTCAAGTATTCCCTCGAATCTCCTATTACCGGAATGTTTTCGTCATATGGCTACGGGAAAAAGTGAGAACGAAGTTTTTCCGTTAATATACGAAAGGAATTGCCGGAAGGTTTCAAAAAATTCAAAAATTCAAAATTTTCCTGGCGTGCGAAAAATCCGTGAAATTCAGGGGGTTTTTTTCCGTCATTACACGGGAAAAGTTGTATCCGTTCACGAAAATAATCATGGAAAGTGGCTCGTAAATTTCAGAAATTTTTTTGCAGTCTTTTTTTTCTGCCAATCTCTCAGATATACCTCTTAACTGAATTAAAATAAAGTATTACTTTCATTTATTATGCTTATCTTAATATTTTCCGATTGAAATCAAAATCTGTTTTAGTTTCTGATTTCAATAGGTGTGTGAGAAAGCAGCTGACCATAACTCACGCTGCATGCATTACTCTTATTTGGCACATTTGTGTTACCATATTTTGTTTGTTTGTTTGTTTTTTGCCCTTGCGGCGCGGCCTCTACTGTTTCGTCTAAGGGAAGGGATACGATAACGTTAGTTCGTAAGAAAAAAATAACTTAACGAAATTCAACTTTTTTCCGAAAAAATTGAAAAAGCAGCGAACCATATCTCACGATGCAAGCAGCATTCTGATTTGGCTCACGCGTGTGTGACTTTCCCCCGCCCCACTTGCGCGGCAGTTTTTTGGACTGGTTGGTCGGAGGAAAGGAGTACATGTACGGTCAGTACGTAAGAAACAAAAAATAATTTACGAAATTCAACTATTTTCCGAAAAAATTGAGAAAGCAAGCACCACTCTGATTTGGCTCACGCGTGTGTGACTCCCCCCTCCACCTGCGCGGCGGTTTTTTGGACTGGTTGGTCGGAGAAAAGGAGCACATAGTACGGTCAGTACGTAAGAAAACAAATAATTTACGAAATTCAACTATTTTCCGAAAAAATTGGGAAAGCAAGCACCACTCTGATTTGGCCCACGTATGTGTAATTTTTTTTATTTTTATTTATTTTTTTTTGTTCTTCACCTCTGCGCGGCGGCGGTTTCTTGGGCTTTTTGGTCGGAGGAAGAAATGCATGGTAGTGTCAGTTTGTTACAAAAATAACCTTACGAAATTCAATTTTTTTCCGAAAAAAATTGAGGAAGCAGTGAACCATATCTCACGCTGCAAGCATCATTCTGATTTGGCTCATCTATGTGTGACTTTTTTGTTAGTGTTGTTGTTTTCACCTCTGTGCGGCGGTGTCTTGGACTGGTCGTTCGGACGGAAGGACTATCGCAGCGTCAGTTCGTAAGGAAAAGTGAACTTATGAAATTCAGCTTTATATATATATATATATATCAAAATAGAAAATATATACCTTACATACGTACCCAGACCACCCTGATACCACGCAATGCAGCTGGAAACCAATGGCCATGTCTCACGAGTAGATGATATACGCAGTTGTTTTCTAGAACGGACAGGTTGCTGATATGGCACCCTATAATAACACCTCGTTGGAAGTCAGTAAGCTCAACACGCGTGGCCATGTCTCACGAGTAGACGACATGCGCAATTGTTTCTACGCATGGACAGGTTGCTGATGTGGCACCCTATAATAACACCTCGTTGGAAGTCAGTAAGCTCAACACGCGTGGTCATATGCCTGAAGAGTAGACGATATACGACATCTGATCAGATCATATGTAGGGGATTTTATTAAATGGAGATTTTAGAAAACAACCCTTAGAAGTAGGAAGTTAGGAGATTTGAGCTAGAGTGCCCGATAGGATGGTCACATGGAAGCGAGGTAGAAAGGGGGCGGAAAACGCCCTTGTTCGTAGCCGGGGGAGGGGGAGGGCAGTACACGGGGTCCGACGGCTTAACGTGCCCATCTGACGCACCGGCGGATATTTAGGGGATCGAACCTGAGATCTTTCCGTAACCGTCACGAACGTTGACCACTAAGCCATCCGTGGCCTATACGACGTCTGAGGAGCTTACCCGTAGTTTTAAAGGAAATCTGGTACACGTGATCTATTGGAATGCTCCATTTTTTGTTGAGGAAGGGGGTGTCCGGTGACATTTTTCCACATCTGCTTGTTTACGCTGTCACACTTTGCATTTCAAAACCAAAATCGAATTGAAAATAAAAAAAAATGTTGAAACTTTATTCAGCTCGGAATGCAGATTCTGAAATTTTAAAAACATTTTTTGGGAGGGGTTGAATGCCCCCCTCTCCCTCCCCCAAGTACGACACTGTTTAGAATGATTTCATGTGCAATTACGATAACATATTACATATTTCCCACCCGAACATAGTTTTATTGCCTGTCTCAGGATTCCCAACAAACTATGCGTTTGTTTTTTCTATTAAATTATGTTTTGAAACATTTGCAGGACAAAAACAATTTTTTTTCTCCGTTAATGTCCCCCAGCTAGCTGTCTTAATGCTTTCAAGCCCATTCTGTTGCAGTAACAGGTAAAATAGAAAAACTCATCTGATAAATAGGACGCATTAGAACCCCCGAAAAAAAAGTCAGGTGAAAAAGGCAGAGGCTTCGAAAGAATGCAGCGCATAGCTGCAGATGGGAAAGGAGAGTACAAGGCTTTTTACAAAGATTTTTTTTCTTTCTCTGTTTCCTCCAAAGCGAACTCGTCAAGGAATGATCTTGCCATTAATTTATAGCTGAGTGGCGGTGCCTTCACCTAGGACGCAGGATTGGTGCGCGGTTGGGAATTCTTCCGGTCTCCGTGGTTCCTGGACTCTGACGGAATCAGAAAGAATGTATCAAGAACTCAATAAAAGCTTCTTTTAGCTTATCACGGGACATGCTGGCGATAAGGTTCTTCCACTCTATGTGATGCTTACAAGGAAGATGGCGTTCCTTTCTTAATCGTGGAAAGTATTCGCAACTCTCGGTGAAAAAAAGAAATTTCAGCAAGTGAATGCGAGCGCGCTTTCGGGTTTTCGCGATATACAGTTATGTGGAAACATTTACATACACTGCTGTTTATAGAAATTGCAACCATAGTTGGAAACGGATCAAATATTTTGGACCCAACCCGGACCTGGCCTAATCTGCTCTGAACTAGAAATTCGAAACTCAATTTATAATTATATACACTGAGTGGCCACTTTATTATGACCACCCCCTCAGTACTTCGTTGGGCCACCTTTTGCCTTTAATACTGCGTCGATTCTTCGTGGCACGAGATGTTGATAGGTGGTTGTGAAATCTGAGACCATGCTTGATGAATAGCACTTTCCAGGAGTGTGAGATTGCAGGGTTGTGGATCCAGCTGTCTGATGGCTCGTTCAACTTCATCCCACAAATTCTTAATGGAGTTGAGATCTGGAGATTGTGGGGGCCACTTAAGCAAAGTAAACTCACTGGCATGTTCCTGAAATCAATCCTGTACAATACGAGCACTCTGGCAGGACGCATTATCTTGTTGAAAGTGGCCATCGCCATTGGGATAAACCGTCCACATGACAGGATGCACTTGGTCCGCAACGGTGCCATTGGGATAAACCGTCCACATGACAGGATGCACTTGGTCCGCAACGGTGCCATTGGGATAAACCGTCCACATGACAGGATGCACTTGGTCCGCAACGATGTTTAGATATGATGTGCCAGTCAGACGTTGATCAACACGAATTAAAGGGCTCAAAGCATGCCAGGAACACATTCCCCAAACCATAACGTTGCCTCCACCAGCTTGAAGAGTTGTAGCAATGCATTTGGGGTCCATGCTTTCGTGCTGTTTCCGCCAAATTCTCACTCGGCCATCGGCATGGTGCAACTGAAAACGTGATTAATCGAACCACATAATTTGTTTCCAATTATCGACTGTCCAATCCTTGTGCTCCTGTACGAACTGGAGACGTTTTCTCTTGTTAACTGCAGACCGCAAACGTGTTCGAACAGGCCTTCAGCTGCCATATCCCATCCGATGCAGTGTACGGCGAACAGTGCGTGCAGAGATCATTCGAGGGGATCCTTGATTAAGATGGTCTGTAATTTGCTGCCCTGTTGCCCTTCTGTTGTCTGTTACGAGTCTGGACACTCTCCGTTCCGCCCGAGCAGTCACTAGTCGATGACGACCACACGTTGCACGTAGAGACCCAGTTTTTTGGCTGACAGTCCAGTCTTTAAACACTTAAACAACAGCTACTCTGGAACATTTCACGAATGCGGCGGTTTCGGTGATACTCGCTCCATGGCTCCGAGCTCGTACAATCATCCCACGTTGAAAGTCCGTCAAATCGCATTTTTACCCATCTCGTCACCCAAAAATCACTTCTACTGCTGTCGCAAGCACTAAGTTTTTTGTTTTTATCTAGCCTCGCCCTCTGGCGGCAACAGCGTGCAGCCATAGTTCATTTGCTTAAAACTGTCAGGTGGTCATAATAAAGTGGCCACTCAGTGTATAATTATATATACACCGATGAGCCGTTTCATTATGACCACCTCCAGCCTAGAGAAATGAACGCGCCTGGAGACCAAACGGTGGCGCAGGTGAAGTTCACAGAGCAGTATATATACAACCTGAGGACCGACTTTCAGTTAGTAGAGTGTTCGGAGTCAGAATGGGAAAAGCTGCCGATTTATGTAACGATTGGAGAGTACTGTGTCGCATAATGTGAGATTAAACGAAGGATTTTGTGAATGTAAAGCACTGTATAACGATATTTTGAGGCAGAGTTTGATATGTGTCGTAATCTAATTCCCTATTGCTAAAATTGCTAAAAGGAGGGGGGTGAGCGAAAGTTTGTATGCTCCCGATTTTTAAGAGCAGAGAGGATTATTCTATTAGGATGTTTGATTTAACAAGTTTTATGTTGATTTGATTTAAAACCTACAAGGTTCTGGCTAAAATTTCAATTTGGACGAAGTGCTGATGAATAATAAATGATGGGATTCGTAAGTAACTTTGTTTATGAGCCTTCGGCCGTGTTGTTACATTAATATATAATAGCTACATGCTGCACTTCTCAAAATAATTAGAGGAGCATGTGCCTTTGATGACATTGTGCAATCCAATTGTGTGATATCTTACCCAAGTGTGGAAAACGCAAATCGAATGTTACGTAGACAGTCTTCACCGTCTGTGACGTCAGAATGCATAAATCACAGATTGAAATAAAACGAAGGTTTTGCGGAAGCTCCCTTAGTCTGCCCCGTTTATTGTGAAATGTCGGTTCTTCAAGTCATCCTTTCGAACGATGTCTCAACAGCATGATTTGCCGGAATCAAGGGTTGGAGAACTATTGGCAGGCTGGAGCAGGTCAGATACAGCGCGTGGTAGCAGAAGCCATTGGAGTGTCACGAAGTGTCATTTCCCGACTGTGGACACGATTCCAGGATACGGAAAGTGTTCGAAGAAGGCAAGGTCAAGGCCGTCCACGAGCAACTACAGCAAGGGATGACTGTTATCTATTGTTAAGAGCCTGTCGGAGCAAGTGGCAAAATGCTACTCAGCTCTAGCCAAAGCCTCTTTTGTGAGCAAGATGCAGGTTGTCATCTCAAACTATTCGCCTTCACCAAAGTGACCTTTATGTACGTAGACCAATGGTGTGTCCCTTTAGCCGCACGACACCGTGCAGCCCGTAGAAACTGTGCTGAGGAACATCGCGGTTGAACACACAACCAGTAGAGTCAAGTTCTCTTTTCTGACGAGTCGAGATTCAGTCCGACAGTCGATGAGTTCGTATCTGGAGGGAACCCGGCATACGAAATAGCCTAGCTTTTGTGACATCACATTACGGTGGACATGGAGTGAAGGTCTGGGCGGGCATAAGTATCGGTGCACATACGGACGTGTATGTCATCCGAAACGGCAGTCTGACGGCCCAGAGATATAGAGACGAGGTTCTTCCACGCATCGTATGAAATTAATAAGAATTCCTCCTACGCTTCGAAAAATGTGTGATGCTTCTTCCACGCATCGTCTGGAATTAATGAAAATTCCTTCTTCGCTTCGAAAAATGTGTGATGCTTCTTCCACGCATCGTCTGGAATTAATGAAAATTCCTTCTTCGCTTCGAAAAATGTGCGATGCTTCTTCCACGCATCGTCTGACATTAATGAGAATTCCTTCTAAGCTTCGAAAAATGTGTGATGCTTCTTCCACGCATCGTCTGACGTTAATGAGAATTCCTTCTAAGCTTCGAAAAATGGGTGATGCTTCTTCCACGCAACGTCTGACATTAATGAGAATTCCTTCTAAGCTTCGAAAAATGGGTGATCCTCCTTCCACGCATCGTCTGACATTAATAAGAATTCCTCCTACGCTTCGAAAAATGTGTGATGCTTCTTCCACGCATCGTCTGGAATTAATGAGAATTCCTTCTTCGCTTCGAAAAATGTGTGATGCTTCTTCCACGCATCGTCTGACATTAATGAGAATTCCTTCTAAGCTTCGAAAAATGTGTGGTGCTTCTTCCACGCATCGTCTGACATTAATGAGAATTCCTTCTAAGCTTCGAAAAATGGGTGATGCTTCTTCCACGCATCGTCTGACATTAATGAGAATTCCTTCTAAGCTTCGAAAAATGTGTGATGCTTCTTCCACGCATCGTCTGACATTAATGAGAATTCCTTCTAAGCTTCGAAAAATGTGTGATGCTTCTTCCACGCATCGTCTGACATTAATGAGAATTCCTTCTAAGCTTCGAAAAATGTGTGATGCTTCTTCCACGCATCGTCTGACGTTAATGAGAATTCCTTCTAAGCTTCGAAAAATGGGTGATGCTTCTTCCACGCATCGTCTGACATTAATGAGAATTCCTTCTAAGCTTCGAAAAATGGGTGATGCTTCTTCCACGCATCGTCTGACGTTAATGAGAATTCCTTCTAAGCTTCGAAAAATGTGTGATGCTTCTTCCACGCATCGTCTGACATTAATGAGAATTCCTTCTAAGCTTCGAAAAATGTGTGATGCTTCTTCCACGCATCGTCTGACATTAATGAGAATTCCTTCTAAGCTTCGAAAAATGTGTGATGCTTCTTCCACGCATCGTCTGACGTTAATGAGAATTCCTTCTAAGCTTCGAAAAATGTGTGATGCTTCTTCCACGCATCGTCTGACATTAATGAGAATTCCTTCTAAGCTTCGAAAAATGTGTGATGCTTCTTCCAGGCATCGTCTGACGTTAATGAGAATTCCTTCTAAGCTTAGAAAAATGTGTGATGCTTCTTCCACGCATCGTCTGACATTAATGAGAATTCCTTCTAAGCTTCGAAAAATGTGTGATGCTTCTTCCACTCATCGTCTGGAGTTAATGTGAATTCCTTCTTCTACAGAGTGCTCCTTCAAGCATGATTTGTTGGCTTACCCAAAACCTGCGATTTCGTGCACCCGCCCTTCTCGCGGGTAGGGTAGTATGTGTGATGTACCTACCACAGAGGCAACGTCAAAACGACAAGTTGTAGCGATAAGCTTTGCCAGCGTTATTCAGTTGCGAGAATAGCCCACTCCGGAGTAGGAAGACGCGAGTTCGAATCTTACCACCGCCGGAATAGGGTTCGTTCGATATAAGCTATGTACCGTCGACAGTATGACTCGGAATGTAGCAGCAGGTCGTGAGCTCAAACGTTTTGCGTGACTTTATTTTATTTTATGTAGTGTTAAGTGTAGGTTATTGAGTTGAGATGGGGGGAGGGGTCTATAGTTTGAGTGAGTACATTCAAAGAACTGGTGTCGCAAAGTTTTCAATTTCCATTCTTCGAGAAGCAGAAATTGCTCGAGTGTTGTTCTTTTGTTTCCGAATTCCGGTGAATACAAGTCGCTTCACTGTCACTTGGTAACCGTGGGCGAGAGTTCCGTTACATGTGCGACTGCAATCTCTCCGTGTGCAGGTTGCGCCTTATCGCCGTAAAGGAACAACTAACTAATGAAGGGAACCAACACTTCACTTTGTCTATCAGATTTGGGAAATGGACCGTGGCATTTGGGGTTTCTTAAATCACCCCGGATGCCGGCGACCGAGTCGCGCGGAGAACAAAATGAATAAGGCGTCAGCACTGGGAATTCGGGACACCGTATTCTTTCACGCTGATTAGCCATGATGGATGATACGTTTTGGGAAAAGTCTAATATTCCTTATTGGTCTCAGCAGTGCGAAATGGAGCCGCTCTCCTCCTCGGAGAGGAGCGTCGGATATGATGTTTAAAAACTTCTTGTGCCGCTCCAAATGATGAAATTCTCTGTGTGCTCGTCTCTCGGAATCAGTGACCGTGATTAATGAGATGGCTGAAAATGTGTCTGATGCATATTTTTGCAGTCGCCTGTAGCATTTCTGTTGTCTCTGCGGGAGCGCTCATTTTGTCTATCCCTGTGAATTTTCATCACTGTAAGAGCTTTCGTTGAAGAGCTTAGAATGACAATCCCAATAACTCAGTTATGGCCCGTACTAGGTGCTTGTCTCTCAGCGAAGAAACCTCTCCATCAGTACAGAGAGTGGCATTCGGGAATGGGCGCAGGATTTTATCGGATGCAGCAGTTTAACAACTTTTTAACTGGCCGTTGCTGAAAGGTAGTATGCCTATAATTTAAACTAGAAGTTTCGAGCAAAGTGTCGCTGGAACAAGCCACAATTTTTATATTTTTGTCTGTAAAAAATTCAGGGGCAATCTGAAAACCTGGAAGAATCGGTAGATCCCCGTGGTTACAAATATCAGTCAATAGAATGGCAACACTATTCAAAATTTGGCATATTTAAAACCGGAAAAAATCTGTAGGTTCCTATGGCTTCGAAAGTAAAACAGTAAATAGGAGGGAAAAGCAATTGAATGGCAACATGATAAAATAAAAATAATAACCTGTTGGAAAGATTTTATAACTTTAGTATCAGAGGTGCATCATAAAATTTATTTTAGAGTCTACAGGAAAAAGCATCTCTGTCAAAAAAAATTTGCCAAAAGCTTAGCCATAACAGTAGAAAATTCAGTAGGTTGCTTTAAAACCAAGAAAAATAAGATTCCCACGATTTACAAAAATCTATCAGTAGAAAGGAGTCAAAACTAGTAGATCTGCTGATAATTCAGTAGCACTTGTGCGGGTGGTCTTGAAACAGAGAAAAATCAGTAGATTGCGAAAATCTATCAGTAGACAGGAGCCAAAATCAGTAAATTTACTGATAAATCAGTATAATGGTAACACGGGTGTAGGTAGTCTTGAAACAGAGAAAAATTAGTAGATTACGGACATTTATCAGTAGACAGGAGTCAAAATCAGTAGATCTACTGATAAATCAGTAGAATGGTAACACTGGTGTAGGTGGTCTTGAAACAGAGAAAAATCAGTAAATTACGGAAATCTATCAGTAGACAAAACCAGTAGATCTACTGATAAATCAGTATAATGGTATCAGTAGACAAAACCAGTAGATCTACTGATAAATCAGTATAATGGTATCAGTAGACAAAACCAGTAGATCTACTGATAAATCAGTATAATGGTATCAGTAGACAGGCGTCAAAACCAGTAGATTTACTGATAAATGAGTAGAATGGTAACACTGGACTGTAGTCGGTCTTGAAACAGAGAAAATTCCGTAGATTACGAACATTTTTCAGTAGACGTCAGTCAAAATCAGTAGAATGGTAACACTGGTGTAGAACAGAGAAAAATCAGTAGATTACAAAAATCTATCAGTAGATCTACTGATAATTCAGTAGAATCGTAACACTGGTGTAGGTGGTCTTGAAACAGAGAAAACTCAGTAGTTACGAAAATCCGTCAGAAGACACAGGAGTGAAAATCAGTAGAATGGCAGCACTTCTGCAGGTCGTCTTCAAACAGAGAAAACTCAGTAGATTACGAAATCTAGCAGTAGACAGGAGTCAAAATCAGTAGAATGGCAATACTGTCTCTGTAGTACGTCACATCATCTTCCTCTTTTTTGAAGGGGGAGGGACAAGGAAGGAGTTTTGATTAATTCCAGACGATGTGTGGAAAAAAACATCACACATCTTTTAAAGAACCCAACGGCCAGTAGATCAATTTTCCACAATCGGGTGCCAATGTGAAAACATAAATTTGTCCGGTATTGGAAATAGAATTGCGCTTCCTCGCTGCGGAACCAGTTGCTTTAACCGATTAAACTACACCGACGTCTATAATATCGCTTTCTATAGTATCAAAAGCGTCTATAGTATCGCTGCAGATTTGTCGTCTTGACACGTGCTTCACCTCTGTATACGTCACACACTTTACAGAGGGCTGTGGAATCTTTCAAGTGGGCTTCTGCCAGTTGTGTTGTTTGTCAGCAATAATCCAAATTAATAAAACGAAGGTTTAAAAGCAGACAAAGGAAATCAGTGCGTTCGTATATGCGCTAATAATTCTTCGGATTTTAATCGAATAAATGTCCTTTTAAAAAGGTTCAAATACGAGTATGTGCGTTTCAGGTTTTTTGTGCATTACATTCGGAGGCCGTCATGGAGATATTATCACGCAGCACATTATTCGTACGGTGTATTAGTTTGGAATCATTAAGGTCTTCTAAATTCGCCCCATAGATAAAATCCTAGATGTTTCTTAAATTTTGAAAAGTTTTTATCTGAATGTTGATACAGATTGTCGATTAAAATCCCATGGCGTTTGGGCAGAACAGCAACGACCACAAAAACTAAATCACAAGGAGCGTTTTTCTTAATCAGAGAATGATTTTGTGTACAGTAAAACAGTGAAAAACAATTTCATATTTTTCCGGAAGTTGCGCTTCGATTTGTGGAAAAACGACTTTAAATTTCTCTAACTTACCTCATGATTATTTGAAAGCAATTAAGCTAATCCTATTTAAGCTCTCAAGTTGGGCACATAGTTTATTCGTCGGTAAGGTTTGTCTGTGTGAGACATGGATGCGTGTTTTGCTTTCTTTTTTTTTTTTTTTCCGCATTTCGTGATTGAAATGCGATACAACAACAGTAAACGTGACTGTAATACGCCAGCGTCAATTTCGAAAATCAAATTACGAGCGTGATGTTGTTATACGGGAGTTTCTTATCTGTTTCATTTTGCAAATGAAACCTTTAATCAAATAAACAACGCAGAATTCTGCTCATGATTAGGAAAAACTATGCTTGGAGAAAGAGCAATTTTGCTTTTACATAAAAATGTGTTCTCAGCTGGAGATAAATTAGTTAATTTTTTTTTTTTTTTTTTTTTTTGCGTTGCGAAAAAAAAAAATGTAAATAAAGGCACCAGTTCGAACAAAATAACGCAAGCTGCTGCCGGCTACAATTTCGCATATTAGCTCGTAAGCGAATTCAAGTGGCAGCTGAGTTAGAACACAAATGTCTTGCGCCTGGGGCGTATTCTGTCTCCGAATTTTCGAAAAATGCTAGCTTCGAATTAAGCAGGAGGTATTTCCTACCGCGGTAATGGCAGTGAACCAGGTGAAAAATTTAGAGAAGTAGGTAGAATTGCGACAGTTCGTTTCACTTTCCACATGTGACTTACTTTTTCAACGCTCTGAATATATTCGCAACAACATAGATCAGAAGAGTTGTTATTGCGCTGCAATAATTACGCAGTTTAAGTGCGCATTTTTTCATACGTTGCTTTCTCCGTATTTCCATGCAGCTTTTTTTGACTCATTTATAACACTACTTTTGGGGGTAAAAAAAAAAGGGTGACACCGGATTTTCGGTTTTTATGATCACGTCTTTTGAATTTTTTACGACATGAATCAGTTATTCACGGTCAATAGAATCCATTGGAAAAAAAAAACGCATTTCTAAAATCGATAAAACATATAGAAATAGAAGCAGACACGTTCTTCTACTAGCTGATGAAAAGTTTGTTAACGAAACTTAACAAATTGTGCACAAAACGTTTCTCTTAGCTTAAGGAAGATATCAGAAGCAAAGCGATTTTCAAATCAAACAATTAGAAGAACAGATATAGAGGAAAACATGTATGACGTAGAAGTCTTTTCGTACTTCTACGTTATTTTAAACACATAACCATAAGATGAAATAGTTTCTAAATTAAACCTTAACGGCCAGACGAAACACGTAAACAACAGAAGTCAAACTTACGGAAAAGATGCTTTATTCAGGATGTAGCACTTCCACAACAAATCATAACATCACATAGTACTTCGCATTAAACTCTCCACACACCACACAGCTCGTTAACACAACGCTCAACTTGTAACACTTCTCCAAGCAACGCTCTCTTTAACAACGCTCGCCAAGAAACAGTTTAGTCGTCGTTTTTATCTCTCGTTCTTATTGGGATATTTAGAGTGGCTGTTGGGATATTTAGAGTGGCTGAGGTTATTCATAAAATATCTTCGTACATAGTAGCGATCATCCTGTACTGCGGTACAGATACTTCTTCTTGGTTACTCAGTACAAGGACTGGTTGTCTCTCCATTCCTCTCTATTCTCCGCCGTACTCTTCATGTCCTAGTATGTCCTAGGATCAGTGTCTTGGAGTAACCGTGCCACAAAACTGTTTCCCTGGCCGTCCTCTTCCTCTCTTGCCTTGAATTTTCCCTTCTGAACCTTTCTGAATCGGGCCTCCATGGCGCAATAAGTGTCCCATTCATGACATTCTTCTTCTCTTCAACATGTTGATCAGATTTCTGGGTTCTCCCACTCTCTCCAGGACCTCCTCATTAGTCTTTCTGTCGAGCCAACTAATTCTCTCCATTCTTCTGTAGCTCCACATCTCAAATGCCTCCAGCCTTTTCACTTCCCTCTTGGTCAATGCCCATATCTCAGAACCATAGAGAGCTACTGGCCAAACATATGCCTTTAAAATTATCTTGCTCAGTTTTAGATCTATATTTTTGGCTGTCAGTAGTCTTTGATTCTCTCTAAAAGCCGTTTTTGCCATCCGCAGTCTCATTTTAATTTCCTTTTTGCATCTCGCATCTTCAGTAGTAATTTGACCCAAATAGCAAAATGATTTAACTTGTTCGATGCATTGTCCTTCAATTTTAAGGAAAGCCTGTTTTGGATCTTTCCCTGTTCCCAATTAGTTTTGTCTTATTGCACGTCTTTTGTAAAAAAAGATCGTGCTTCTGTTATCGGTTTGTCCGTCCGTCCGTCCGTCTGTACCCTCGATATCTCTGCAACTATTAGTCCGATTTGAAAAAATCTTTTTACATTGGGAAGCTTGGAATATGCAAATGATGACCCTTCATTTCGTTTTTTTTTACGATGTACGATTTCGCCGCTAGAGGGCGTAAATGCAGATGATGTCGAATTCAAAAATACGGTTTATTCCACATATTTGCTTCTAAACATCCGATCGAAAATTTTTTTTTATCTTTCGATTCCATTTATGTCGAATAGTATTTGAGATAGTTACTTTTTCAAATTACGCATAGATTTTCCGCTAGGGGGCGTAAAAGTAAATTACATTTTCCTGATAACTCTTCTCCTAAAACTTCGATTTGAAAATTTTTTTCTTCAGCGGATACATCTCCTGATGGAAAATCTTTTGCATATAATTTCAAATTTTTGGTAAAGAATACTTTGGCCACCAGGGGGCGTAAGTGTTAATTTTTGCTTCTGATGTATTTGCCAAAAAATCTGAGCCTCTAAAAATATCGATTGAAAAAATTATTTCGTGGACTGATGCCACTCACATCGATAAACCTTTTCGGAATATTTTCATCTTAAAATATTCCACAGTTTCTCCGCCAGGGGCGTAGATGTAAATCTTATTTTTGTCAATATCTCTACTTCTAGGAGTCCGATTTGAAAAATTCCTTTCGGATAGTGTTTTCCGTGTGACGTGTTTTTCATATAATTTCAAAATTTTCAAGTAATTCATAGACTTTCCGCTGGGGGGCGTAGCGGTAAATTGCGTTTCCTCCTATATCTCTGCTTCCAAATCTCCGATTTAAAAAATTCTTTCTGCACTGGATACAGCTCCTGATGGGAAATCGTTTGCACATAATTTCTAATTTTTGTTAAAAAATGGTTTGGCCACCAGGTGGCGTAAATATTAATTTCCGCTTCTGTTGTATTTGCAGCAAAATGCTCCTAAATTCTCGATTGAAAAAAACGTCGTTTGTTGACCGATACTACTCATGTCGACAAACCTTTTAGAAACATTTTCTTCTTAAAATAGTGCATGGTTTCTACGCCCGGGGCGTAGATGTATATCTTATTTTTGTCAATATCTCTACTTCTAAGAGTACGATTTGAAAAATTCCTTCTTTGTTGGATAGTGTTTCCGATGCGAAATGTTTTTCCTATAAATTCAAAATTTTGAAGTAAATCATAGACTTTCCGCTAGGGGGCACAAAGGTAAATTGCGTTTTCTGCGTTATTTCTGCTTCTAAAACTCCAATTTGAAAAATTCTTCCTGTATCGCATACAAGACCTAATGGAAAATATTTTTCACATAATTTCTAATGTTTGGTAAAGAATGGTTTAGCCACCAGGTGTCATAAGTGTTAATTTCTGCTTCTGAAGTATTTGTTGCAAAATCTGGGCTCCTGAAAACTCGACTAATTTTTTTCTTGGACCGATACCGCTCATATGGATAAACCTTTTGAGAATACTTCCTTCCTAAAATAATGCATGATTTTCCCACCAGGGGACGTAAAGTCACATCTTATTTTTGTCGATATCTCTGTTTCTAAGAGTTCGTAAGCTCACGATTCCGTTTACAGCAATATCTGAGAGATTAAAATCCCGATTGAAGATCTTCTTTCTTTGGTCAGATCTATTGTTTTCCATACCGGTTCCATTGACTTTGAATAGCTTTGATAAATTTAATTTGCGTCAGAACGGATTCAAAAGACGTGCGTATTACACCCGAAAATTCGGTGTCATTTTTCTTGTTTTTATTTATCTTCATTCCATAGATATCCACATTTTGGTGTATTTTTGACATCATGCGCTGTAATGATTTGGCTGATCCTGAAACAATTACCTGGTCATCAGCAAACTTAATGGCCTTAATTCTCTCTCCATTAACCCAAACTCCTTTACTGGCGCTCCCTAAAGCCAGATAATTGGTTCTGTGAAGTTGCTTTAACACGGCGCGGCGCTTGGCACATTAATGCTCAATATGTTCTTGCGTGAGATGAACGTTACCTCATCCTGTGAACTCGATGAAGAACTTACCATCCGATTGACTCCTCAACTCCCTCATTGGAATACATTGAATGACTCGTACGATTCATAGTCACGGTGACCATATTTGCTGAGTCCGAATTCTGGACAGATGAATGAGTCATGTTCAGGCGGTTGAAAATACCCCTGTCCTGTTGGGGGTAGGGGTTGAAATACAGCATGCTTGACTTTTGTTACTATATGTATTTACCTCTAAAATGAACAATAAAAATAATAATCATAGGTACTTTGAATCAAAATGATTACTTACAAAAAAATTAGTTTCATTAAAGTTTGTAGAAAGCACTCGTTCCATTTTATTTTAAGTTTGCCGTTGAAGTGGTTGATGACGTTGACGGTGGATAACAATGGTTCTTATCTGACGAAGACAGCTTCTGTATGAGCACTTTGTCCTTTTTTACGCTTTACAACCGTAAGTTGAAGAAGCGCATATTCCCCAGCTTTGTCCGTCCGGTTCGATTTCAATGAAATTTTGGTTCGATTTCGATGAAATTTTAATATGTGATGGGGACCACCTGGGGAAGAAATTTATTGAAAATGGGTGAAATGGGGTCAAAGGTCAGGACATAGGCGCGGGATCCATTCCATTGGCCTTATGCGTCATAACTTGCGTAAGAATGGTTCGATTTCCATAAAATTTTAGTATGTGGTAGGGAACCACCTGGGGACGAACCCTATTGAAAATGGGAGAAATGGGGTCAAAGATCAGGACATAGGAGCGGGATCCATTCCATTGTCTTTATGAGTCATAACGTGCGTAAAAATGCTTCGATTGCGATTAAACTTTATCATGTTGTTCCAGAGGTATACTGAACCGGTTCTGTTGAATATAATCGAAATGGGGTCAAAAGTCAGGGCACAGAAGCGAGATTTATTCCACAACCATTATCCTCATAACTTGAGTAATGATTTCTGGTATTTTGGAAAGCGTATCATAATCAATGAATTGCATGATTTTGCTGCCTTTATTTTTTCATACATTTTTATACAATATTTCGATTAATTCAGTTGAATCAACAAGATCGAAAATGCCCTTTCTACGGAAGCATTGGTTGCAGGAACGGACAACACGTATTCACACATTTGAAAGCTGTCCAGATTAGCTTCCCACAGATCCAAGTAACTGATGCAGTTTTCATAAGAGCAGCAAGCTGTCTGCTTCAAGAGCTGCAAATCACATGTATAGATCTTCTTCTGAAGCTCTGACTTTAAGGGGTAAGAAAGATGTATTTTTCTTCTATTGCAAGTTTCGGTACAAGCGCAAATATTCGCTTGCTGTCTCTGGCGCAGACACTTTGTTTCTTTCCATTTTCTTCACAGTTTCCTGAAATATAGCTGCAACATTGTGTATGAACCATAGCCACAGTTTGCCATTAGGCTCATCAAAAAACATTTTCAGAAATGCAGGGTAGGGGGTCTAGATGTGGTTTGTGCTGCACAGCTTGGCAGCATGGCCGGTGTGATTGCGAATCCAACCAAGTCGATCAGCGAGCGGTGATTATTGCTTCCTTATATATTGCTTTTTTTATGCTTTCCAACCGTAGGTTGAAGAAGCGTATATGCTCCAGCTTTGTCGGTCTGTCTGTCTGTCCATCCGTCCGCACGATAACTCGCGTAAAAATGATTCGATTTCGATAAAATTTTAGCATGTGGTAGAGGACAACCTGGGGACGAACCCTATTGAAAATCGACGAAATTGGGTCAAAGGTCAGGACATAGGAGCGGGATCCATTCCATCGCCCTTATGCGTCATAGCTTACGTAAAGATGCTTCGATTGCGACAAAACTTTATTATGTTGTTCCGCAATTATACCGAACCAATTCTGTTTAATATCGTCGAAATGGGGTTAAAGGTCAGGGAACAGGAGCGGGATCCATTCCACCGCCCTTATGCGTCATAGCTTACGTAAAGATGCTTCGATTGCGACAAAACTTTAGTATGTTGTTCCAGAGATATACTGAACCAATTCTGTTTAATATCGTCAAAATATTGTCAAAGGTCAGGGAACAGGAGCGAGAAGTATTCTACAGCCATTATCCTCATAACTTGAGTAATGATTCAGGGTATTTTAGAAATCGTATCATAATCAATGCATTGCATGATTTTACTAACTTGTTTAATTCTCCCACTCCTGTGCATGTACCTTTTCGTTCGTCTTCATAAAGCCACTTGAATGGGTTTCATTGGATGACGCCTTATGTGTGAATAATTAAGTCGGGATGAAATTCAGGATTTTTTTATTATTTTTCGGGACACCGGGGCAGACCTCTGAAATTCGGGACGTATAGTCACCAGATTCATAGTGGAACAACCGAAGTGGATCGGATTTTGTGTACATATTCTGCACCCCTAAGCATAAGGGAATGTAAATAAAAACCTTCAAATAGAACCAGTAAATCTGCTTTCGTGGATTTAGACTAAACACCTAAAAAAGTGCATGTAAAAGATAAGTATTGTCAGACAAAGAAAGGTTTGGCTGGTGGCAGCAACTACTAGTGAATGAAATCTGAAATTCCAGTAATTGCCTGATTGTAACGCTACTCACCAAGGCGATATCAACACAAATAATAATAACCACACCACATGTACAAATACAACTTGTAAAAACTTATTAATATGGATGGAGTCCATTTAATTTCAAATGTGAGTAATGGATAAGGCAGGAAAATTGCAGTGTTTTTCATTTGAAACTTGCAGATGAAATATAAATGTGCTATATTCCTTATATACTATACACCTCTTAAGGTAGGGTGTGCATTGCTAAGTCACTTCGTAGAAGCTTAGAGTATTTCATACTGTAAAGTATCAGATTTTGAAATTCCTTGGATCTGAATTAAGTGAATTAATGAGCTGAGTAATGTGCTTTTATGAGTGTGAGAATTATCCAGTTATTCATGTTTGCTCAAATCTAAGTACCATTCCTCTGTTAAGGCTGTCTTTAAATGAGTTTTAGGGTTCATCATCTGCGATATATGGCGCAAACATCACTCCTTGGGCGTGGCTTCAACGTCTTCAGGGACTGTCCCAGAAGTTGGCGTCAGCGAATCACTGCAGACCTCACCATATTCAGAATGGAAGCGGTCTCTCGTTGGCTCCACAGTGAAAAGACAAAATACGCGCCGTTACGTTTTAACCAATGACGTTATTTGGGTGGAGCTTAAGAAGTAGATGGAGTTTCTATAGCTCAAATTCAGGGGTTCTCTGCTAATGTACACATTTTCTCTTAAATAAATGAACATACAGTAGAATTTCAGATGATTGATGATTTACGGAAGACAAGATTCCAATCTCACTTTTGGCTCCTTTCAATGATTTCTATTTGACCTAGATAATTAAAAAAAAAAAAAAAAACAGGACAGAAATGAAAGATTTCTTTTCTTCCAGACAGAAACGCTGCTAAGCTAACTTATCTCGCCATCTAGCGCTAAATTGGAATACTTTCGAGTCAGATAAATTGAATTTTTTAAAAAATTCTAACAAATTTTCAGAATAACAACTGTGACATATATTAGCTATGGGTCGTTTTCATTTGTGCTCAAAATATCAAACACAACAAAGTAATAATCTTGGAGAAAATGTGTACAAAAGAAACTACATGCCAGATATAGGATAGAATTTCTGTTACACTCATGACAGCCTTAATATAATTATTCTACTATGATATTGAACACATCACAGGTGATTAATCAACTACATGGAAGTTCATCTTGTCCCCAAAAAATCAGTCTGTACCAAGTCTAAATAATGTTCATCGGTTAAAAATAAAACAAATTAGTAAAATCATGCAATGCATTGATTATGATACGCTTTTCAACTGGTATGCCAAAATTCATTACTCAAGTTATGAGGATGTGAAATATATCTCGCTCCTGTGCCCTGACCTTTGACCCCATTTCGATTATATTCAACAGAACCGGTTAAGTATACCTCCGGAACAACAGGATAAAGTTTTGTGGTAATCAAAGCATTTTTACATAAGTTATGACGCATAAGGGCGGTGGAATGGATCCCGCTCCTATGTCCTGATTTTTGACCCCATTTCGTCCATTTTCAATAGGGTTCGTCCCCAGGTTGTCCCCTACCACATGCTAAAAAAAATCTAATCATTTTTACGCGAGTTATCGTGCGGACAGACAAACAGACGGACAAAGCTGGAGCATGTACGCTTCCTACGGTTGGAAAGCGTAAATGAAAAGGGGATGAATAACTTAGCATCTGTGAATATTTGAAATATTACATAATTAAATGCAAAAATAGCAATACTAGACTATTAGTGTTTTACTTATCAGTCTATATTTTTAAGTGCGAATTTCCTTGCTGATTTAAGATTTAATTAAAGTAGATGTTATTTCCTTTCATTAAATCAACTTTTTAATTAAATGATAATATTTAGTGGCGACAGATGTATCTATTATTTCAAGAATGTGGACTGGTGGGGGAGGCCTCATGTGCTGTGCCTATAGGGTCCGATTCTGTGTAAATTGGGCCCTGCGTTCAACCCCCAACGAAAAAAAAAAAAATTCAGGTGCTGGTTATTCTGCCTCAGATTTTGTGTCGAGCTTGTAAGTGTACAAACGCAGCCTGTTTAATTTCACATCATTCAAATGCAATAACATGCATCTAAAACTGAGGACATTGAAGCTTTTTAGATAGGTGAACAGGTGGGTTGATGCAATTCTGTAGGCGAAGGCCAGCGAACCTTTAGGCATCGACCCTCCTTTCGCAAGTTACTTTTAATGAAGTGGGTCTGGCGGTTATATATATATATTTCCACGATCGATTCCCGTGATTAGGACAGCCGATAACGTGGAGGTCGAACTTCTTTTTTGAACACGTTGAAATGGAGAACAGTTGTTTGAAGAGTTGCCTTTCCTGTACAGGCCAGCGACACGAGTAGTTCTTTCCTGATGAGGGTACAAATAGAAATAAAATGTCAGATTATTTAAAGAGAAGTTTTCGTTTTGTCCAAATATCCGCTTTGTTTTCGGTTTCTGAACTTTCTTCGTCTGAATTCGTCATCGTTCTCAAAGCTGTATTATTATTTCTCCACTTTCGGGAATAGAACGCATGTTTTTCAACGAACTACGTATTTACGGTCTAATGGAGATATCTAAATATTAGAAATCTATGACGTCTCGCGTCTTGTATTTTTCATTTTCATTGCGATTACGTTTCGCGATCGTATATACCGAATAAATTTATCGAATTCCTTATCAACTTCGTGGAAAGTTTTATGTTAATAATTTCGTCAGAATAATTGCCATCCTGTCGAACTGCATCGCAGATTCTTCTGCGACTTACATTTTTTTTCGCTACTGGTGTTCTTGATTAATTGTAACTTCATTTTGATTTCTGTTGCGCTATCGTGAACATTTGGTAGCTGGTGAACTGAAGCGAAGAAATAGATTGAGAAAGCGAGACTTATGCTGCTGTGACGTTTTGCTCTATGAGGGGAACGCGTTTTCAGTTAAAATGGAAGTTTTTTACATTTAAGCATTACTAGCGGTATTTCAAATAAGAAATTAGTGCAAGTTTTCTTTTTCGTACCTGTTTAGATCCACATTTCCTGAAAGTCAAACTGAAGTAAGTACTGATTTTTTTCTTTTTTACGTCTTTTTTTAACCTCTTTAAAGATATTTTGGATTCCGTATATGTTTTGGAAACTTCGCATGCTAAATTGTTTCATTTGCAGGGGTGGATATATACAGGGAAGCCAAGGAAGCCCTGGTGCGGGGCCCCGTAATGGATGGAGGGCCTCAAAAATAGCGATATATAATTATATTTATTTTAATTTTGCTTCTAAAAAAAGGGGAGAAGTCATATAGCGAGGGATAAATTCGCTGTTCTGCGTTTGCGAAATTTGGAGGCATAATTTCGCTCGAAATCGAAGTGCGCTCTCTAGACAAGTATGAATTTGTTAGCTTAAATGCAAACTCTGAACATTGTTTTCAAAGTAATGTTACTTAATGCTATACTACAACTGAGCTTAGAAATTGGGTTGTTATTTCTGGCCAATTCTTTTAGAATGTAATGAACATTTAGCTCTTTGGATCTGCGTATTATATGACTCCTCGTCGTTCCCTTAAAATCCCTTTCCCCTCCATTAAGTTTAGTTTATAGGAGGTAATGACAAGATTGTTATCGTCTGAGAAAAATGGCATTGGGAAACTTGTTTTACGAGGCACAGGAATAAATTTCATCCATGTTCGGACCGTCTGTAAGAGAACTAACTGTCAGTGAGGTGTAATCGGAAGATATGCGACAGAGGATTCCACACCGCATGTAACATAAGTATCAATTAAAGGAGTGCCATAACCTAACCTTAAGCAGTATGTTAAAGTACTGTGGTTCAAGTGGTCATCTTTATAAAAGTTCCGATTTTTCTTCCTTAACGAAAGGCTTTCCACTTTCACTTTCAGCCATTTCCTCCAATCAGGGTATCACAAAAGCCCTCAGTATTGGATTTCGTTTTGATAGTTATAATAGCTTTTGAGTTACTGTATGGGGACAAAACCACACACACACACACACACACACACACACACACAAGCAAAGCTAGTCAAATCATGTTTGAGAGAGCCCAAAATGGGTATTTCTGTTGAAAGCTGTAAGTCGATGTGTTTTTGCGATAACAATGCTTTATTATCATAGGTGTAGAGTGCGGGCGGGTACGGGGGGGGGGGGGGGGCACTCAGCTTAAAAATTTTAAAAAATAATAACAAAAACCACACACACACACAATCACACAGCCATTAAATTCTCGAACGGTACGGACAATGTGGGAAAGCGCAGCATTATTCTTCTGAAATAAGGCACTACTAGAGGTTATTTCCGATGTCATGAAAGGATGTACCTGGTCTGCAATGATGCTTAAGTAGATGGTAGACATCATAGTTTCCTGTACATGAATGACTGGACTCAGGGTTTCCCAAAAGCACTACTACTGGGGAATACCGTTGCAATGAAAGGATGTACCTAGTCTGCATGGATGTTTAGGTACATGGAAGACGTCATAGTTTCCTGCACATAAATGACTGGACCCATGGTTCCCCAAAATCACTACTAATGGGGAATTCCGTTGCCATTAAAGGATGTACCTGTTCTGCAATGATGTTTAGGTAGGTGGTAGACGTCATAGTTTCCTGCACATGAATGACTGGAACCAGGGTTTCCCAAAAGCACTACTAGTCGGGAATTCCGTTGCCATTAAAGGATATACCTGGTCTGCAGTGATGTTTAGGTAGGTGGTAGATGTCATAGTTTCCTGTACATAAATGACTGCACCCTGGGTTTCCCAGAAGCACTACTACCGGGGAATACCGTTGCGGTGAAAGGATGTACCTAGTCTGCAATGATGTTTAGGAGGGTGGTAGACGTCATACTTTCCTGCACATGAATGACTGGACCCAGGGTTTCCCAGAAGCACTACTAATGTGGAATACCGTTGTCTTGAAGGGATGTACCTGGTCTGCAATGATGTTTAGGTAGGTAGTAGATGTCGTAGTTTCCTGTACATGAATGACTGGACCAAGGGTTTGTTCGAAGCCCTACTAATGAGGAATACCGATGTCTTGAAGGGATGTACCTGGTCTGCAATGATGTTTAGGTAGGTGGTAGACGTCATAGTTTCCTGCACATGAAAGACTGGACCCAGGGTTTCACAGAAGCACTACTACTGGGGAACACCGTTGCTGTGAAAGGATGTACCTAGTCTGCAATGTTGTTTAGGAGGGTGGTAATCGTCATAGTTTCCTGTACAGGAATGACTGGACCCAGGGTTTCCCAGAAGCACTACTAGTGTGGAATACCGTTATCTTGAAGGGATGTACCTGGTCTGCAATGATGTTTAGGTAGGTAGTAGATGTCGTAGTTTCCTGTACATGAATGACTGGACCAAGGGTTTGTTCGAAGCCCTACTAATGAGGAATACCGATGTCTTGAAGGGATGTACCTGGTCTGCAATGATGTTTAGGTAGGTGGTAGACGTCATAGTTTCCTGCACATGAAAGACTGGACCCAGGGTTTCACAGAAGCACTACTACTGGGGAATACCGTTGCCATGAAAGGATGTACCTAGTCTGCAATGTTGTTTAGAAGGGTGGTAGTCGTCATAGTTTCCAGCACATGAATGACTGGCTCCAGGGTTTCTCAGAAGAACATTGTCCAAAGCATTACACTTCTTCCACCGGTTTGTTTTCGTCTTACGGTACATCCTGGTGCCAACACTTCCCCACGTAACCGACGCACACTTACGCGACCGTCCACAATGGTGCGACAGTAATCGTGATTCATCGGTCCAGACGATCTTTTTCCTATCATTCAAGGTCGAGTTTTGATGGATGCTAAATTCGGTGAACCAAATTTAGCATGCACACTAGTAGAAGCCGGCGGATACATATCCCCATTTTCAGCAGGGTTGGTTGTATTCCGCGTTGTGACACATTACTCCGGTCACCAGTATTCAAATTATATGCTATTCAACAGAAGGGATACTGGGGCGAGTTGCGCCGCAGTATCCCTACTGTTGTCTCGTACCATACGGGATAACCTTAGTTTAACTCTAGGTGAGCTATGGTCGGCCCATACCTTGCCAAGCCTTGTGTTGACCGTGGGCACAACACAAGCCTTGCGGTGTCAGAAATGCTCTGACCCAGTCCTGTGGCCATGAGTTTGGCCTTTGTCGAACTCGTTGCCTCTCCCATCTGAAGAACGTGGATAACTCCGATTCACAGAGCTAAGTGTCAGGTTGTTGTTTAAACCATTTTATAACCTTCACACGCGCCATTTTCAACTTGTATTGGGTTGATGCACAAGTTCATGCCGTTTTTTCCACCGCACTACAGGAATATATTACATTAGAAGGGAAAACGGAATCAATCAACTATGTATCGCCCCCTCCCCTCCCCCGTTATTTACGATGGTGTCCCAACGTCTGATAGGTCCGAAATGCCATCCTTGAAAAAACGTGCAGGTTTTGCTGCGAAGAAATCATCAAGGAAATTCTAGAGATCAACATCATTGTTAAACGTTCTGCCACGGAGTGCATTCGAGAGAGATGAAGACAGGTTGATAGTCTGAAGGGGCGACATCTGGGGAATACGCCGGATGTGGAAGGATCTCCCATTTCGTGTCCTGAATGGCCATTTTGGTCATGTTTGCACTGCGAGGTCGTGCGTTATCATGTTGGAGAAGGACACCATGACACCGATGTGGCCATTTCTGCTGAATTTCTTCCTCCACACGACGGAGTTGCTCACAATAGAGTGCAGCGTTGAGGGTGCAATTCCTCGGCAGCATTTCCCAGTGAATAATGCCTTCCATGTCCCACCAGACACACAACATGATCTTCGCAAGATGAAGGTCATGTTCTGGACGTGGTGTCGGCGTCTTGTTTGAGATTAAAAATTCTCCCCGATGCCTGATATTCACGTACAGGAACCACTTTTCATCTCCAGTAACAATACATGACAGAAAGGGTTTGTGTTGCTGAGAACATTCGAGATAACGGGCGAGCAAGGAACTACATATGGCAGCACGCTGATTCTTGTTGTCCTCGGTGAGAGTGTGAAGCACCCAAGACCCCAATTTCTGGACCTTTCCCATACGTTCCAGGTGTCACACCACTATGGCCTGATCACAGTCCATCTCAGTGGCCAATTCGCGTGTGGTTTGACGCCGGTCCTAGTGGGTGAGATGGTTCAAACGATCCTCATCAAAATGAGATGGACGACCTCAACGTGGAGAGTCGTCGAGGTCAAAATTGCCACCTCGGAACCCCTGAAACCATTTGCGGGATGTCCGCAGAGCAATAGCATACTCCCTATACACAGTACAAATTTGTCGAGTAGCCTCGGCGGCTGTGGATCCCTTGTTAAACACGTAGAGGAGCAGATGTCGGAAATGCTCATTCCTCTCTAGTCGACTCTCCATGCAACCGGACCTAAAAACCATAAATCCATTCGCCACAATCGTACAACGCAATATGATTTAGATACACGATATTACTGACTACATTTTAATATACAACTGGCCATCTGCACCGTCACTACTGACCTGGGAAACACTCATGAAATAAAACTGCATGAACTTACGCACCAACACAATAGTTGCTTCGATTTGCATGAAAATGCGCTGGTTGTAATGCTTTGGCTCTTCGGTGTATTTATCCCAAAACAACTGCTTCTAGCAAAAAAAAAAAAAACAAAAAAAAAACACCTCCAACATAAACTGATAATAAAAAAAAAGTTGACAGTTTTTTTTTTTATTCAGTGTAGGGAATATTTAATCAGTTACAAAGTTTGGTTTGTACTGTAGCCTATAGCGTACTATCTTAAAGATTGTAGAGATATATGTAGACATAAAACAAACGACTAGGAGAACTCTACAGACGACATCCATTTCATAACAGTGAAAGAAAAATGAAAAACGACTAGAAAGCATGCAAGACGTCTTATCAAACATGGAGGCAAAAGCAGGAGGAGAGTGGCATTTTCAAAAACTAAAGCACCAATAATAATAAGGGCTTTTTATCGCTTCGAGGGATCATTTGACAGTTGTAAGATGTTTGAAATATTTTGTTTCACTTTAATCAAAATAGTCATACGCACTTTTATTCGCGTGATGATAATGACTATTAAAAAGAAGGAAAATGGTTTTTTTTTTTTATCTGCACAAGTGTCGTTGTTCTTTCTTGTTCAGGTTGTTTTTTCTGTTCGTATTTTATTACATAAACCAAAAATATTGGTAGACATAAGAACCGCATCCTAGGATTGCTTATGAAACACTTGGGTAACTATTTTCAACGTTTTGTAATTTTGTATATCATCATCATCATCATCATTGTCAACCATTATCAATCCACTGCTGGATGAAGGTCTCCCCATGTTTCTTCCACAACAGTCTGTCTTGTGCCAGTCTCCTCCATGTTTCTTCCACAACAGTCTGTCTTGTGCCAGTCTCCTCCATGTCACTCCCGCATACTTTCGAATGTCATCCACCCATCTCCCATGTGGTTTTCTTCTGGGTCTTTTCCTGTCCCTTGGAATCCAATCTAAAATTTCGGCTGTCCATCGATGGTCTGTCCTTCTGGCAATATGTCCAGCCCATTGCCATTTCAGGAATTTTACTCTGATCATGATGTCTTCCACTCTTGTCATTTTTCTGATCCACGAGTTCCTCTTCTTATCTCTCCTGGTTACACCAAACATGCATCTCTCCATGCTACTTTGAGTTGTCTGTAGCCTTTGTATGTCTCTTTTAGTTAATGTCCACGTCTCTGCACCATACGTAAGCACTGGAAGGATGCATTGATCAAACACTTTTCTTTTAAGACATAATGGCATATTGCTCTTGAAAATTATGCTGTTTCTTCCAAAAGCTCTCCAGGCAAGTTTTGTACGCCGATTAATTTCTTCATCAATGTGACCCTCACTTGATATCTGCAGTCCAAGATAAACGTACGTGTCTGTTATCTCCAGCTTTTCTCCATCAATCGATAAATCTTCATTTCTTGTAAAAGCATTGTACATCACTTTTGTCTTCTGAAAGTTCATTTTTAATCCCACTTCTTTACTCTTGTCAGCAAGTTCCTGGATCACACTCTGCAGCTCTGATGGGCTAGTTGCAAAAATGACTACGTCATCAGCAAAACGAAGGTGGGTTAGATAATCTCCATTAATCTTTATCCCCTTGTTTTCCCAGCTCAGTGACTGAAAAACACCCTCCAATGTGGCATTAAAGAGCTTCGTGTCACCTTGTCTCACTCCCTTTCCAATTTTTATTTGTATATATATAAAAAGAAAACTAGTTATTCATCACTAGGATAGCTATACTAAAAATAGTAAAACCAACATTAAAATTAATAAGATTCTGATTAATCTATAGAAGCTCACTAAGGTGATTTAATACATGCAAAGATTATTAAATACACTGCTCGTGTATTTTATAATATTTCTCATGTATTCTGGAGAGTTAATTCTGCTCTTTCTGATCATACAGATCCACAGTCTTAAGTTTATATATATTTTTTTCTCTGGTTAAAATATCCGCGCGTTGGTTTCTTGCTGTTTGAGGAGGCCATCAGCCCCACCCTCACTGCCCCCCAGCAACTAGGGAGTGGCGGAAGAGGTCAGCCATGTTCTTCTCTTGTGAGGAGAAAAGTTTTTGTCACACAAGAGGTAAGCTCTCTTCCTTGTTTTTGGGTTCTAGGTTTTATAAGTTCAATGTTTGTACTTCATGTACTCTTTCTCTGTTGTTTTTTAGCTTTTCAGCTTTTAGGCATTGGTTTGTCTGTTAACATTTTTGCGGGTTTTAACTCTTTCTTTTCTTTGTAACTTTGAGCGTCTTTTGGGGTACCTAGGAACAGAAGATGGCTAAGCTTGTTCCTTTTCTATGCGCTGTTTTTTCAAAGTAGTTAAGTTCTTAATAACTAATTAATTATGCACTTAAAGCACTGCCGAAATACTTTGTACATATTGCAACTAACTGTTTAAGGTATATAACTTTCACAAAGTTTTCTTTAGTTAATTATTATCTTTAACTTATTCTCGTTTTCGTGCTGTCATAAGTTGTAGAGTAGGGGGTTTTAGACTCAAGTTTTCTTTCAAAAATCTGTTCGTTAAAAATTAATATTTCCTTTTTTAATTGCAATGTAAAAAATTTGGATTTCTTTTGCATTGATTTTCAGGTTTAAATTCTCTCTCAAACGAACTTGGCATTTCGTTATGGCTGAAAATCATTTCTAATTATTATGTCACTCTCACAGCTTGAGTTCTCTTTAATCTTCTTCTCTCTGTTTAATAGTAACAGATGAAGAGCATGGGTCGGGCCAGGAAGGTTAATGGATGCAAGCGAAATTGTTAACTAGTGCTTGGTCATGCAACTCTACGGAGGACATGACATATATATATATTTTAAACTATTTTAGGTGGGAATGTTACTTGCATCTATGGCCTTGCAGAAACCCATTTCCAACTAGGTCTTTGTGGAAGTGAGAAAATGCAGAGTTTTTGCTGGTCCTTGATAAAGCCAAGGCTCAGTATTCTCGACACCTTCTACATTCAGTAGTTTTATTTTATTTTTTTATCTTTTCTCCTTTTACTCACACAGGTAGATACATAACCTTTTCTATGTTGTACTAGGTGTGAGTCAAAATTTTATATGTATTTTTTTGCTTAGGTATCTTCTTTATAGAATGTGAATTCTGAATTTTCAAAACTGCTGCGTTGCGCGTTTTGATCTTCAGGTTATTTTGCAACCTTCGTTTTAAATTCTAAAGTTTTTCCTTAGTCTTCAGTTTTGCTCTTAAGTAACTAATTTCAATTTATTATTTAGCAGCTCATGCGCAAATTCTAGTTGAAATGTTTTATTATTATTTTTTTATTACTATTTTTTTATTTGAGGTTTTTTTCATTTTCTAATTTTTATTTTTGTATGTTTTGGATGCGGCTTTTTGGAGTGTAGTTTATACTCGAGTTTGGTCTTTTCTTGGACTGCTTATTTCTAAAAAGTTTTTCCTAGTTGGTTTGCTCAGAATTTGTATGTTTTGGCCCAAGTGGAGTTCTAAGGACGATGAAAGGATTGGAGGTCAGCTCAGATATTTTAAGTCCTCCCGCTCGGTTAGGCTAGCACCCTTTCCCATAGTGTATGAACTCGCTGGCAAAGGTAATCTAATGTTATGAAATGACAAACGTTGTTTGACATGTAAATCTGCAGATCCTAACCTGTATTCTTCTGTTGAGGATAATTGCTCCAACAAGTTTTGCAAAGCCTACAATACCATCTATAAGCTCACCTGTACTGTCTGCAACCTTAGCTATATTGGCCAAAGTAAAAATCCTCTTCATCTTAGGATTAATGGTCACAGGTCTCTAGTTAACAAGTTCTCTAATTCAGGAGTGAACCCCTCCACAAACGCCAACCAGTACTCTACCTTTGAATTAGAGCATTTCCATACTCATGGTTTTGACAAAGTGAAAATAGAGGTACTACATATTATCCCTGACCTCTATGCTCGGCTAGAAACTGAATCCCTTGAAATTTTACAGCATCAGTCTCTTTATCCCTATGGCCTTAATTCCACTCTATCTGACAATAAGCATAATCAGCATAAATTTTCAATTCGTGAACTCTTCTTTCTTGTTAATAATAAGAGCTGCTCTAGAGGTAATAGAGGACAGAGGTTATTTCGCACATCAAGCAAAGTTGATTTTGCTAACTTGCTAAAAACTCTGGAAAGCTTTAAAACTGGCACTAATTTTGTTAAAAATACTTACAAAATTCTCAAGTCCTTCAAGCACTCTGTCCTTAAAAGTTTTTTCAAATTCTGGAATGAAACTGCTGACCATGTTGATAAGCATGTTTTTGCTTTGGTTCTGGACATTCTTAAACATATTCTTAAAGATAAAATTTCTCTTAAAGAATTTTCCAGTAATTTTGTTACCATCAGGTTTCTAAATAAAGCCTACGATAATCTCAATGTAAGGAAGCTGTTCTACAATAATGCAATTTTTTTCCCATCCACAGGCACCAGTCTATTGTAAGTTTTAAATATGTTAAGACCTTAGGGTCAATAGTTAAAAACTACAAACTTAACTCTTCGAGCTACATTCCTGTAATTACTACATGTTCTTGTGATGAACATAAAGAAACAGTTCACTATAATAAGAATTACAACCATATTATCACCGGAAACTTGAGTTTTGTTGAAAATGAAAAGCTTAGGAATTTATTAGAGTATGGCTCTAAATTCAGACCTTCCTTCACAATTTCCAAAGAAAGGATTCTTGAGAGCTTCACTCAAGATGTTAATAGGTACATAGTAAAAACCAGTTTAACGTACAATCAGCCTATTGAGGCCTTCGCAGAATGGAAATATAATATAATCAATAGCTTCACCGGTGAGTTGGCAGGTCTGGACTTTTGTTTCGACAGAAATCTCTTTTTCTCTGGAGAAGCTAAAAGGTCACTCTCCAAACTACAAGACCAATTTATTTTTACCACTACGGATAAAGCTAGCAATAATTTTGCAATTATCTGTAAGAAGTTCTATTTTGAATTGTTAACTATGGAACTCAATAATAGAGTAACATACGAGCCCGTAAGTTATTCTACCAAGCAGTTAGAAAATCGGTTTAAGGCATTCTTCAAGAAACTTAAAATTCCACAAACTAGAAGATATGAGCCTGAATTTCCATTTCTTTTTGCAACGGTTAAGTTTCATAAGGATCCTGTGAAGTTCAGGTTCATAGCTAGTGGAGTAAGGAGTCATAAAAAGAAAATAGATCTTGCTTTTGAAGATGTCTTAAAGAAGGTTTTGAAACACATTAGAAACTGTTCTAACTTGATGTACAGAGATTTTTGGATAATTAATAATAATGCAGAAGTAATTTCTACTATACTCAAAGTTTGTCCCCTAGATATTAATAGTTATGATTTTGAAAACCTATATACTAATCTGCCTCTATCAGATATAATCACTACCTTTAAAGAGCTGTATGCAGAATTTAAACTTAACCAATTTGTTAATGTAGGAACTTGGAACTCTTATCTCAATTGCTGCATAGAAAATAACCATATCTTATATAATAATACTCTCTATAAGCAAGTGAACGGTATTCCCATGGGAACATCAACGTCCACGAATATCGCTAATCTATTCCTGTTCTTTAAGGAATATAAATTCATTAAAAATCACCCCACCTGCTCAGATAACTACCTTTACACTTTTAGATATATTGATGATCTGCTGTGTATCAATAATTCAGAAGTTATAGAGAGTGATTTTGATAATATCTATCCTAGCTCTCTTAACTTATGTAAAACCAACCACAGTAATCAGGAACTTGAGTTCCTAGACTTAAGCATTAAGCTCAACAGAGGTAACCCATCTATTAGCCTCTTTGATAAAAGAGTTAATTTTCCTTTCAAAGTAATTAAATATCTACACTGGAATAATAACATTTCAACCAAAGTAATTGAGAATGTACTAATTTCTCAGGTCCTAAGAATTTCAAGAATTTGCAGCAACAATTTGGACTTCAATTACCACATTAATATACTATTAGAAAGTTTTCTAGAGAACGAAATTTCTTCTTCTTTCATCAAAAGAACTTTAAGAAAAATTATTCTGAATAATAGAGTAAGGTTGGCAGATCTGCTTTAATTTTCTACACAGTTAATAATATGATTCTGACCAATCAAAGCCGTAAGGAAGTTGGCTAGAGGATGCCTATTAACTACCTAAAGGAACCTTAGTGCTATGGATATGACGGTCCTATTAAAACAAAAAATTAAATAATATAAACAAAATCCCAAAAAAAGCTTAAAAATCTGTTTATAAAAGAAAATAAAAACAAATAAAAAAGAAAACTAGTTATTCATCACTAGGATAGCTATACTAAAAATAGTAAAACCAACATTAAAATTAATAAGATTCTGATTAATCTATAGAAGCTCACTAAGGTGATTTAATACATGCAAAGATTATTAAATACACTGCTCGTGTATTTTATAATATTTCTCATGTATTCTGGAGAGTTAATTCTGCTCTTTCTGATCATACAGATCCACAGTCTTAAGTTTATATATATTTTTTTCTCTGGTTAAAATATCCGCGCGTTGGTTTCTTGCTGTTTGAGGAGGCCATCAGCCCCACCCTCACTGCCCCCCAGCAACTAGGGAGTGGCGGAAGAGGTCAGCCATGTTCTTCTCTTGTGAGGAGAAAAGTTTTTGTCACACAAGAGGTAAGCTCTCTTCCTTGTTTTTGGGTTCTAGGTTTTATAAGTTCAATGTTTGTACTTCATGTACTCTTTCTCTGTTGTTTTTTAGCTTTTCAGCTTTTAGGCATTGGTTTGTCTGTTAACATTTTTGCGGGTTTTAACTCTTTCTTTTCTTTGTAACTTTGAGCGTCTTTTGGGGTACCTAGGAACAGAAGATGGCTAAGCTTGTTCCTTTTCTATGCGCTGTTTTTTCAAAGTAGTTAAGTTCTTAATAACTAATTAATTATGCACTTAAAGCACTGCCGAAATACTTTGTACATATTGCAACTAACTGTTTAAGGTATATAACTTTCACAAAGTTTTCTTTAGTTAATTATTATCTTTAACTTATTCTCGTTTTCGTGCTGTCATAAGTTGTAGAGTAGGGGGTTTTAGACTCAAGTTTTCTTTCAAAAATCTGTTCGTTAAAAATTAATATTTCCTTTTTTAATTGCAATGTAAAATTTGGATTTCTTTTGCATTGATTTTCAGGTTTAAATTCTCTCTCAAACGAACTTGGCATTTCGTTATGGCTGAAAATCATTTCTAATTATTATGTCACTCTCACAGCTTGAGTTCTCTTTAATCTTCTTCTCTCTGTTTAATAGTAACAGATGAAGAGCATGGGTCGGGCCAGGAAGGTTAATGGATGCAAGCGAAATTGTTAACTAGTGCTTGGTCATGCAACTCTACGGAGGACATGACATATATATATATTTTAAACTATTTTAGGTGGGAATGTTACTTGCATCTATGGCCTTGCAGAAACCCATTTCCAACTAGGTCTTTGTGGAAGTGAGAAAATGCAGAGTTTTTGCTGGTCCTTGATAAAGCCAAGGCTCAGTATTCTCGACACCTTCTACATTCAGTAGTTTTATTTTATTTTTTTATCTTTTCTCCTTTTACTCACACAGGTAGATACATAACCTTTTCTATGTTGTACTAGGTGTGAGTCAAAATTTTATATGCATTTTTTTGCTTAGGTATCTTCTTTATAGAATGTGAATTCTGAATTTTCAAAACTGCTGCGTTGCGCGTTTTGATCTTCAGGTTATTTTGCAACCTTCGTTTTAAATTCTAAAGTTTTTCCTTAGTCTTCAGTTTTGCTCTTAAGTATATATCATCATCATCATCATTGTCAACCATTATCAATCCACTGCTGGACGAAGGTCTCTCCAAGTTTCCTCCACAACGGTCTGTCTTGTGCCAGTCTCCTCCATGTCACCCCTGCATACTTTCGAATTTCATCCACCCATCTCCCATGTGGTCTTCTTCTGGGTCTTTTCCTGTCCCTTGGAATCCAATCTAAAATTTCAGCTGTCCATCGATGATCTGTCCTTCTGGCAGTATGTCCAGCCCATTGCCATTTCAGGGATTTTACTCTGATCATGATGTCTTCCACTCTTGTCATTTTTCTGATCCACGAGTTACTCTTCTTATCTCTCCTGGTTACACCAAACATGCATCTCTCCATGCTACTTTGAGTTGTCTGCAGCCTTTGTATGTCTCTTTTAGTTAAGGTCCACGTCTCTGCACCATACGTAAGCACTGGAAGGATGCATTGATCAAACACTTTTCTTTTAAGACATAATGGCATATTGCTCTTGAAAATTATGCTGTTTCTTCCAAAAGCTCTCCAGGCAAGTTTTGTACGCCGATTAATTTCTTCATCAATGTGACCCTCACTTGATATCTGCTGTCCAAGATAAATGTACGTGTCTGTTATCTCCAGCTTTTCTCCATCAATCGATAAATCTTCATTTCTTGTAAAAGCATTGAACATCACTTTTGTCTTCTGAAAGTTCATTTTTAATCCCACTTCTTTACTCTTGTCAGCAAGTTCCTGGATCATACTCTGCAGCTCTGATGGGGTAGTTGCAAAAATGACTACGTCATCAGCAAAACGAAGGTGGGTTAGATAATCTCCATTAATCTTTATCCCTTTGTTTTCCCAGCTCAGCGACTGAAAAACACCCTCCAATGTGGCATTAAAGAGCTTCGGAGATATGGTGTCACCTTGTCTCACTCCCTTTCCAATTTTTATGTGTGTTGTGTTTTCAAACAGCCGAATCTTTGCACTTGCATTTTCATAGATGTTATTAATAATATTAATGAATGCATCTTCAATACCGCAGGTTTTCAGAGCCATTGTAACTGCTGATGGTTTCACCGAATCAAAGGCTTTTTCATAATCGATAAAAGCCATGCACAATGGAAGTTCATATTCCCTCGCTCTTTCAATTAGTTCTCTCAGTACGTGGATATGATCTATTGTGCTGTAGCCACTCCTGAATCCAGCTTGTTCTCTCGGTTGAGCCATGTCCAGTGTTACCTTCAAGCGGTGTGAAAGAACTTTAGTGAAGATTTTATAAACTACTGATAGGAGGCTGATAGGTCTGTAGTTCCTGAGATCCTCAATGTCACCTTTCTTATGTAGCAGGATCATTGTAGCGGTGTTCCAATCCTCAGGAATCTTTCCTTCATTAAGGCATCGAGTGAAAATTTGGGCGAGTACTGTTTCGATTTCTCCACTTGCTTCTTGTATGATGTCTACAGTAATTCCATCTTCTCCTGGAGCTTTTCCCCGCTTCATGTTCTTGATTGCATGTGCAACTTCTGCTGGAAGGACTGGAGGAACTCTGGTACTGGTATCTTTCATGATGTCTGGAGTGCATGTATCATCCCTTTCATATAATTTGGAGTAGAAATCTTTCACCCTTGTCAAAATTTCGCCTCTATTTCTTGTTACAGAACCATCTTCTTTTCTCAGTGCCATAATCTGTTTTCTTCCCTTACTGAGATGTCCCTTTGCTATCTTTAGGCTTTGGTTGTTTTCAATTGCTTTCCTCACTAGTTCACAGTTGAATTTTCTTACGTCTTCAGTGATACTTTTTCTTACTGTCTTGCATAGCTCTATATATTCCACTTTGGAAGTCACATCTTCTTTAGTTGTCCTCATCTCTCTTCTTTTTTGCATCAACATTTTCGTTTTTCCTGATAATTTGTTTACATGCAACTTGTTCTTAGACCCAGCTAATTTTGTTGCTGTTTCCATAAGAGCTTTGGTTACTTTTCTGTTAACTTCAGAGATGTCCACTTCTTCCGATATTAGGCCTTCCAAAGCAGAGAACCTGTTCTTCAGTTCCAACTTGAAGGTATTATGGTGTTTTTTAAGGTTGGTTATGTCAATAGGTTTTGTTTGTCTTATGAGCTTGCCACGTTCAAGTTTAGTGTTGAGGTGCATCTTACATCTCACCAATCTATGGTCACTACCTGTGTTGAACTTGTTTAGCACACTGCAGTCTTCTATGACGAATTTTTTGTTACACATAATAAAATCAATTTCACTTGTCGTCCCATTTGGATGTCTCCATGTCCATTTCCTGTGTGGCTTTTTCTTGAAGAAGGAGTTCAAGATGAAAAACCCTTCTGCCTCTGCAAACTCAACGAGAGTATTTCCACGCTGGTCTCTGTTGCCGTGACCGAATTTACCTACTGAAGTTTCATTCTGTTGCCGTTGCCCTATTTTTGCATTGAAATCTCCCATAATTATTTTCAAGTGCTGCTTACCTTTATTATTTAGATGACAAATTTCCTCATAAAATTCTTCAATTTCTTCTTCAGGATGACTTGTGGTGGGTGCATAAGTTTGAATAATCTGAGCCTGGTATCTTTTCGAGAGTTGGATAACAAGTCGTGCTGCTCTGTCAGAGGAACTTTCAACTTCTACAACTTTATCCTTCAGTTTCTTGTTTATTATAAATCCAACACCACTAGTTCTGCCAGTATCTGTCCCACGATAGTAGAAGAGATGTCCACTTTTCAGTTCAATGAGATCTTCTCCTTTTCTCCTTACCTCACTTAGCCCCACGATGTCCCACTTGATCCTTTGTAATTCCTCTTCCAATTCAAGAAGCCTTGAATCAGAAGATAGGGAGCGTCCATTGTAAGTAGCCAAGGTCAGCATCAGATGGCAGCCTAGTCCGGTCCTCCGGGGATTCTTAGCACCCTCTGCCTTCATGTCGCACTGGCCGCTGCCTTGGCCAGGTACATTCCAGCTGCCGGAGACTGAGGGCCAAGATTTAAGTTGTGGAATCATTTTGGAGGGGTTTGGCCATAACTCACCACGCTGGCCAAGCGGGTTGGTGAGTGTGGGATAGAATTTCCTCTAATCCCGATGGTATAGTTATACCGCTATTGGCGGTCGTCAGAGCCCCTTTAGTGGGAACAGGATGCACCACGAGAAGGCGGTGTTGACATTTGTCAAGGATATATATATATATATCATCATCATCATCATCAACCATTATCAATCCACTGCTGGACGAAGGTCTCCCCACGTTTCCTCCACAACGGTCTGTCTTGTGCCAGTCTCCTCCATGTCACTCCCGCATACTTTCGAATTTCATCCACCCATCTTCCACGTGGTCTTCTTCTGGGTCTTTTCCTGTCCCTTGGAATCCAATCTAAAATTTCGGCTGTCCATCGATGGTCTGTTCTTCTGGCAGTATGTCCAGCCCATTGCCATTTCAGGGATTTAACTCTGATCATGATGTCTTCCACTCTTGTCATTTTTCGGATCCACGTGTTCCTCTTCTTATCTCTTCTGGTTACACCAAGCGTGCACTTGTCCATGCTTCTTATAGTTGTCTGCAGCCTTTGTATGTCTCTTTTAGCTAAGGTCCACGTCTCTGCACCATACGTAAGCACTGGAAGGATGCATTGATCAAACACTTTTCTTTTAAGACATAATGGCATATTGCTCTTGAAAATTATGCTGTTTCTTCCAAAAGCTCTCCAGGCAAGTTTTGTACGCCGATTAATTTCTTCATCAATGTGACCCTCACTTGATATCTGCAGTCCAAGATAAACGTACGTGTCTGTTATCTCCAGCTTTTCTCCATCAATCGATAAATCTTCATTTCTTGTAAAAGCATTGTACATCACTTTTGTCTTCTGAAAGTTCATTTTTAATCCCACTTCTTTACTCTTGTCAGCAAGTTCCTGGATCATACTCTGCAGCTCTGATGGGCTAGTTGCAAAAATGACTACGTCATCAGCAAAACGAAGGTGGGTTAGATAATCTCCATTAATCTTTATCCCCTTGTTTTCCCAGCTCAGTGACTGAAAAACACCCTCCAATGTGGCATTAAAGGGCTTCGTGTCACCTTGTCTCACTCCCTTTCCAATTTTTATTTGTATATATATATATATATATATATCATCATCATCATCAACCATTATCAATCCACTGCTGGACGAAGGTCTCCCCACGTTTCCTCCACAACGGTCTGTCATGTGCCAGTCTCCTCCATGTCACTCCCGCATACTTTCGAATTTCATCCACCCATCTTCCACGTGGTCTTCTTCTGGGTCTTTTCCTGTCCCTTGGAATCCAATCTAAAATTTCGGCTGTCCATCGATGGTCTGTTCTTCTGGCAGTATGTCCAGCCCATTGCCATTTCAGGGATTTAACTCTGATCATGATGTCTTCCACTCTTGTCATTTTTCGGATCCACGTGTTCCTCTTCTTATCTCTTCTGGTTACACCAAGCGTGCACTTGTCCATGCTCCTTATAGTTGTCTGCAGCCTTTGTATGTCTCTTTTAGCTAAGGTCCACGTCTCTGCACCATACGTAAGCACTGGAAGGATGCATTGATCAAACACTTTTCTTTTAAGACATAATGGCATATTGCTCTTGAAAATTATGCTGTTTCTTCCAAAAGCTCTCCAGGCAAGTTTTGTACGCCGATTAATTTCTTCACCAATGTGACCCTCACTTGATATCTGCGGTCCAAGATAAACGTACGTGTCTGTTATTTCCAGCTTTTCTCCATCAATCGATAAATCTTCATTTCTTGTAAAAGCATTGTACATCACTTTTGTCTTCTGAAAGTTCATTTTTAATCCCACTTCTTTACTCTTGTCAGCAAGTTCCTGGATCATACTCTGTAGCTCTGATGGGGTAGTTGCAAAAATGACTATGTCATCAGCAAAATGAAGGTGGGTTAGATAATCTCCATTAATCTTTATCCCTTTGTTTTCCCAGTTCAGTGATTGAAAGACATTTTCCAATGTGGCATTAAAGAGCTTCGGAGATATGGTGTCACCTTGTCTCACTCCTTTTCCAATTTTTAAGTGTGTTGTATTTTCAAACAGCCGAATCTTTGCACTTGCATTGTCATAGATGTTATTAATAATATTAATGTATGCATCTTCAATACCGCAGGATTTCAGAGCCATTGCAGCTGCTGATGGTTTCACCAAATCAAAGGCTTTTTCATAATCGATAAAAGCCATGCACAATGGAAGTTCATATTCCCTCGCTCTTTCAATTAGTTCTCTCAGTACGTGGATATGATCTATTGTGCTGTAGCCACTCCTGAATCCAGCTTGTTCTCTCGGTTGAGCCATCCATGTCCAGTGTCACCTTCAAGCAGTGTGAAAGAACTTTAGTGAAGATTTTATAAACCACTGATAGGAGGCTGATAGGTCTGTAGTTCCCGAGATCCTCAATGTCACCTTTTTTATGTAGCAGGATCATTGTAGCGTTGTTCCAATCCTCAGGAATTTTCCCTTCATTAAGACATCGAGTGAAAATTTGGGCGAGTACTGTTTCGATTTCTCCACTTGATTCTTGTATGATAATATATATATATATATATCATCATCATCATCATCATCATTGTCAACCATTATCAATCCACTGCTGGACGAAGGTCTCCCCAAGTTTCCTCCACAACGGTCTGTCTTGTGCCAGTCTCCTCCATGTCACCCCTGCATACTTTCGAATTTCATCCACCCATCTCCCATGTGGTCTTCTTCTGGGTCTTTTCCTGTCCCTTGGAATCCAATCTAAAATTTCGGCTGTCCATCGATGGTCTGTCCTTCTGGCAATATGTCCAGCCCATTGCCATTTCAGGGATTTTACTCTGATCATGATGTCTTCCACTCTTGTCATTTTTCTGATCCACGAGTTACTCTTCTTATCTCTCCTGGTTACACCAAACATGCATCTCTCCATGCTACTTTGAGTTGTCTGCAGCCTTTGTATGTCTCTTTTAGTTAAGGTCCACGTCTCTGCACCATACGTAAGCACTGGAAGGATGCATTGATCAAATACTTTTCTTTTAAGACATAATGGCATATTGCTCTTGAAAATTATGCTGTTTCTTCCAAAAGCTCTCCAGGCAAGTTTTGTACGCCGATTAATTTCTTCATCAATGTGACCCTCACTTGATATCTGCTGTCCAAGATAAACGTACGTGTCTGTTATCTCCAGCTTTTCTCCATCAATCGATAAATCTTCATTTCTTGTAAAAGCATTGAACATCACTTTTGTCTTCTGAAAGTTCATTTTTAATCCCACTTCTTTACTCTTGTCAGCAAGTTCCTGGATCATACTCTGCAGCTCTGATGGGGTAGTTGCAAAAATGACTACGTCATCAGCAAAACGAAGGTGGGTTAGATAATCTCCATTAATCGTTATCCCTTTGTTTTCCCAGCTCAGCGACTGAGAAACACCCTCCAATGTGGCATTAAAGAGCTTCGGAGATATGGTGTCACCTTGTCTCACTCCCTTTCCGATTTTTATGTGTGTTGTATTTTCAAACAGCCGAATCTTTGCACTTGCATTTTCATAGATGTTATATATAATATTAATGTATGCATCTTCAATACCGCAGGTTTTCAGAGCCATTGTAACTGCTGATGGTTTCACCGAATCAAAGGCTTTTTCATAATCGATAAAAGCCATGCACAATGGAAGTTCATATTCCCTCGCTCTTTCAATTAGTTCTCTCAGTACGTGGATATGATCTATTGTGCTGTAGCCACTCCTGAATCCAGCTTGTTCTCTCGGTTGAGCCATGTCCAGTGTTACCTTCAAGCGGTGTGAAAGAACTTTAGTGAAGATTTTATAAACTACTGATAGGAGGCTGATAGGTCTGTAGTTTCCGAGATCCTCAATGTCACCTTTCTTATGTAGCAGGATCATTGTAGCGGTGTTCCAATCCTCAGGAATCTTTCCTTCATTAAGGCATCGAGTGAAAATTTGGGCGAGTACTGTTTCGATTTCTCCACTTGCTTCTTGTATGATGTCTACAGTAATTCCATCTTCTCCTGGAGCTTTTCCCCGCTTCATGTTCTTGATTGCATGTGCAACTTCTGCTGGAAGGACTGGAGGAACTCTGGTACTGGTATCTTTCATGATGTCTGGAGTGCATGTATCATCCCTTTCATATAATTTGGAGTAGAAATCTTTCACTCTTGTCAAAATTTCGCCTCTATTTCTTGTTACAGAACCATCTTCTTTTCTCAGTGCCATAATCTGTTTTCTTCCCTTACTGAGATGTCCCTTTGCTCTCTTTAGGCTTTGGTTGTTTTCAATTGCTTTCCTCACTAGTTCACAGTTGAATTTCCTTACGTCTTCAGTGATAATTTTTCGTACTGTCTTGCATAGCTCTATATATTCCACTTTGGAAGTCGCATCTTCTTTAGTTGTCCTCATCTCTCTTCTTTTTTGCATCAACATTTTCGTTTTTCCTGATAATTTGTTTGCATGCAACTTGTTCTTAGACCCAGCTAATTTTGTTGCTGTTTCCATAAGAGCTTTGGTTACTTTTCTGTTAACTGCAGAGATGTCCACTCCTTCCGATGTTAGGCCTTCCAAAGCAGAGAACCTGTTCTTCAGTTCCAACTTGAAGGTATTATGGTGTTTTTTAAGATTGGTTATGTCAATAGATTTTGTTTGTCTTATGAGCTTGCTACGTTCGAGTTTAGTGTTGAGGTGCATCTTACATCTCACCAATCTATGGTCACTACCTGTGTTGATCTTGTTCAGCACATTGTAGTCTTGGATGACAAATTTTTTGTTACACATAATAAAATCAATTTCACTTGTCCCATTTGGATGTCTCCATGTCCATTTCCTGTGTGGCTTTTTCTTGAAGAAGGAGTTCAAGATGAAAAACCCTTCTGCCTCTGCAAACTCAACGAGAGTATTTCCACGCTGGTTTCTGTTGCCGTGACCGAATTTACCTACTGAAGTTTCATTCTGTTGCCGTTGCCCTATTTTTGCATTGAAATCTCCCATAATTATTTTCAAGTTCTGCTTACCTTTATTATTTAGATGACAAATTTCCTCATAAAATTCTTCAATTTCTTCTTCAGGATGACTTGTGGTGGGTGCATAAGTTTGAATAATCTGAGCCTGGTATCTTCTCGATAGTTGGATAACGAGTCGTGCAGCTCTGTCAGAGGAACTTTCAACTTCTATAACTTTATCCTTCAGTTTCTTGTTTATTATAAATCCAACACCACTAGTTCTGCCAGTATCTGTCCCACGATAGTAGAAGAGATGTTCACTTTTCAGTTCGATGAGATCTCCTTTTCTCCTTACCCCACTTAGCCCCACGATGTCCCACTTGATCTTGATCCTTTGTAGTTCCTCTCTCTCTCTCTCTCTCTCTCTCTCTCTCTCTCTCTCTCTCTCTCTCTCTCTCTATATATATATATATATATATATATATATATATATATATATAGGGATGTAAGGTCAAGTGATGCGTAACATCACAGCCTCTCCTTGACAAATGTCAACCCCGCCTTCTCGTGGTGCATCCTGTTCCCACTAAAGGGGCTCTGACGACCGCCCATAGCGGTATAACTATACCATCGGGATTAGAGGAAATTCTATCCCACACTCACCAACCCGCTTGGCCAGCGTGGTGAGTTATGGCCAAACCCCTCCAAAATGATTCCACAACTTAAATCTTGGCCCTCAGTCTCCGGCAGCTGGAATGTACCTGGCCAAGGCAGCGGCCAGTGCGACATGAAGGCAGAGGGTGCTAAGAATCCCCGGAGAACCGGACTAGGCTGCCATCTGATGCTGACCTTGGCTACTTACAATGGACGCTCCCTATCTTCTGATTCAAGGCTTCTTGAATTGGAAGAGGAACTACAAAGGATCAAGTGGGACATCGTGGGGCTAAGTGAGGTAAGGAGAAAAGGAGAAGATCTCATCGAACTGAAAAGTGGACATCTCTTCTACTATCGTGGGACAGATACTGGCAGAACTAGTGGTGTTGGATTTATAATAAACAAGAAACTGAAGGATAAAGTTGTAGAAGTTGAAAGTTTCTCTGACAGAGCTGCACGACTTGTTATCCAACTCTCGAAAAGATACCAGGCTCAGATTATTCAAACTTATGCACCCACCACAAGTCATCCTGAAGAAGAAATTGAAGAATTTTATGAGGAAATTTGTCATCTAAATAATAATGGTAAGCAGCACTTGAAAATAATTATGGGAGATTTCAATGCAAAAATAGGGCAACAGCAACAGAATGAAACTTCAGTAGGTAAATTCGGTCATGGCAACAGAAACCAGCGTGGAAATACTCTCGTTGAGTTTGCAGAGGCAGAAGGGTTTTTCATCTTGAACTCCTTCTTCAAGAAAAAGCCACACAGGAAATGGACATGGAGACATCCAAATGGGACGACAAGGGAAATTGATTTTATTATGTGTAACAAAAAATTCGTCATAGAAGACTGCAGTGTGCTAAACAAGTTCAACACAGGTAGTGACCATAGATTGGTGAGATGTAAGATGCACCTCAACACTATACTTGAACGTGGCAAGCTCATAAGACAAACAAAATGTATTGACATAACCAACCTTAAAAAACACCATAATACCTTCAAGTTAGAACTAAAGAACAGGTTCTCTGCTTTAGAAGGCCTAACATCGGAAGAAGTGGACATCTCTGAAGTTAACAGAAAAGTAACCAAAGCTCTTATGGAAACAGCAACAAAATTAGCTGGGTCTAAGAACAAGTTGCATGTGAACAAATTTTCAGGAAAAACCAAAATGTTGATGCAAAAAAGAAGAGAGATGAGGACAACTAAAGAAGATGTGACTTCCAAAGTGGAATATATAGAGCTATGCAAGACAGTAAGAAAAAGTATCACTGAAGACGTAAGGAAATTCAACTGTGAACTAGTGAGGAAAGCAATTGAAAACAACCAAAGCCTAAAGATAGCAAAGGGACATCTCAGTAAGGGAAGAAAACAGATTATGGCACTGAGAAAAGAAGATGGTTCTGTAACAAGAAATAGAGGCGAAATTTTGACAAGAGTGAAAGATTTCTACTCCAAATTATATGAAAGGGATGATATATGCACTCCAGACATCATGAAAGATACCAGTACCAGAGTTCCTCCAGTCCTTCCAGCAGAAGTTGCACATGCAATCAAGAACATGAAGCGAGGAAAAGCTCCAGGAGAAGATGGAATTACTGTAGACATCATACAAGAAGCAAGTGGAGAAATCGAAACAGTACTCGCCCAAATTTTCACTCGATGCCTTAATGAAGGAAAGATTCCTGAGGATTGGAACACCGCTACAATGATCCTGGTACATAAGAAAGGTGACATTGAGGATCTCGGAAACTACAGACCTATTAGCCTCCTATCAGTAGTTTATAAAATCTTCACTAAAGTTCTTTCACACCGCTTGAAGGTAACACTGGACATGGCTCAACCGAGAGAACAAGCTGGATTCAGGAGTGGCTACAGCACAATAGATCATATCCACGTGCTGAGAGAACTAATTGAAAGAGCGAGGGAATATGAACTTCCATTGTGCATGGCTTTTATCGATTATGAAAAAGCCTTTGATTCGGTGAAATCATCAGCAGTTACAATGGCTCTGAAAACCTGCGGTATTGAAGATGCATACATTAATATTATTAATAACATCTATGAAAATGCAAGTGCAAAGATTAGGCTGTTTGAAAATACAACACACATAAAAATTGGAAAGGGAGTGAGACAAGGTGACACCATATCTCCGAAGCTCTTTAATGCCACATTGGAGGGTGTTTTTCAGTCGCTGAGCTGGGAAAACAAGGGGATAAAGATTAATGGAGATTATCTAACCCACCTTCGTTTTGCTGATGACGTAGTCATTTTTGCAACTACCCCATCAGAGCTGCAGAGTATGATCCAGGAACTTATTGACAAGAGTAAAGAAGTGGGATTAAAAATGAACTTTCAGAAGACAAAAGTGATGTTCAATGCTTTTACAAGAAATGAAGATTTATCGATTGATGGAGAAAAGCTGGAGATAACAGACACGTACGTTTATCTTGGACAGCAGATATCAAGTGAGGGTCACATTGATGAAGAAATTAATCGGCGTATAAAACTTGCCTGAAGAGCTTTTGGAAGAAACAGCATAATTTTCAAGAGCAATATGCCATTATGTCTTAAAAGAAAAGTGTTTGATCAATGCATCCTTCCAGTTCTTACGTATGATGCAGAGACGTGGACCTTAACTAAAAGAGACATACAAAGGCTTCAGACAACTCAAAGAAGCATGGAGAGGTGCATGCTTGGTGTAACCAGGAGAGATAAGAAGAGGAACTCGTGGATCCGAAAATGACAAGAGTGGAAGACATCATGATCAGAGTTAAATCCCTGAAATGGCAATGGGCTGGACATACTGCCAGAAGGACAGATCATCGATGGACAGCCGAAATTTTAGATTGGATTCCAAGGGACAGGAAAAGACCCAGAAGAAGACCACATGGGAGATGGGTGGATGAAATTCGAAAATATGCAGGAGTGACATGGAGGAGACTGGCACAAGACAGACCGTTGTGGAGGAAACTTGGGGAGACCTTCGTCCAGCAGTGGATTGATAATGGTTGACAATGATGATGATGATGATATATATATGGGATGTAAGGTCAGGTGATGCGTAACATCACAGCCTCTCCTTGACAAATGTCAACCCCGCCTTCTCGTGGTGCATCCTGTTCCCACTAAAGAGGCTCTGACGACCGCCAATAGCGGTATAACTACACCATCGGGATCAGAGGAAATGCTATCCCACACTCACCAACCCGCTTGGCCAGCGTGGTGAGTTATGGCCAAACACCTCCAAAATGACTCTACAACTTAAATCTTGGCCCTCAGTCTCCGGCAGCTGGAATGTACCTGGCCAAGGCAGCGGCCAGTGCGACATGAAAGCAGAGGGTGCTAAGAATCCCCGGAGGACCGGACTAGGCTGCCATTTGATGCTGACCTTGGCTACCTACAACGGACGCTCCCTATCTTCTGATTCAAGGCTTCTTGAATTGGAAGAGGAACTACAAAGGATCAAGTGGGACATCGTGGGGCTAAGTGAGGTAAGGAGAAAAGGAGAAGATCTCATTGAACTGAAAAGTGGACATCTCTTCTATTATCGTGGGACAGATACTGGTAGAACTAGTGGTGTTGGATTTATAATAAACAAGAAACTGAAGGATAAAGTGGTAGAAGTTGAAAGTTCCTCTGACAGAGCTGCACGACTCGTTATCCAACTATCGAGAAGATACCAGGCTCAGATTATTCAAACTTATGCACCCACCACAAGTCATCCTGAAGAAGAAATTGAAGAATTTTATGAGGAAATTCGTCATCTAAATAATAAAGGTAAGCAGCACTTGAAGATAATTATGGGAGATTTCAATGCAAAAATAGGGCAACGGCAACAGAATGAAACTTCAGTAGGTAAATTCGGTCACGGCAACAGAAACCAGCGTGGAAATACTCTCGTTGAGTTTGCAGAGGCAGAAGGATTTTTCATCTTGAATTCCTTTTTCAAGAAAAAGCCACACAGGAAATGGACATGGAGACATCCAATTGGGACGACAAGTGAAATTGATTTTATTATGTGTAACAAAAAATTCGTCATCGAAGACTGCAGTGTGCTGAACAAGTTCAACACAGGTAGTGACCATAGATTGGTGAGATGTAAGATGCACCTCAACACTAAACTGGAACGTGGCAAGCTCATAAGACAAACAAAATGTATTGACATAACCAACCTTAAAAACACCATAATACTTTCAAGTTGGAACTGAAGAACAGATTCTCTGCTTTAGAAGGCCTAACATCGGAAGAAGTGGATATTTCGGAAGTTAACAGAAAAGTAACCAAAGCTCTTATGGAAACAGCAACAAAATTAGCTGGGTCTAAGAACAAGTTGCATGTGAACAAATTATCAGAAAAAACCAAAATGTTGATGCAAAAAAGAAGAGAGATGAGGACAACTAAAGAAGATGCGACTTCCAAAGTGGAATATATAGAGCTATGCAAGACAGCACGAAAAAGTATCACTGAAGACGTAAGGAAATTCAACTGTGAGCTAGTGAGGAAAGCAATTGAAAACAACCAAAGCCTAAAGATAGCAAAGGGACATCTCAGTAAGGGAAGAAAACAGATTATGGCTCTGAGAAAAGAAGATGGTTCTATAACAAGAAATAGAGGCGAAATTTTGACAAGAGTGAAAGATTTCTACTCCAAATTATATGAAAGGGATGATACATGTACTCCAGACATCATGAAAGGTACCAGTACTAGAGTTCTTCCAGTCCTCCCAGCAGAAGTTGCTCATGCAATCAAGAACATGAAGCGGGGGAAAGCTCCAGGAGAAGATGGAATTACTATAGACATCATACAAGAAGCAAGTGGAATAATTGAAACGGTACTCGCCCAAATTTTCACCCGATGCCTTAATGAAGGGAAGATTCCTGAGGATTGGAACAATGCTACAATGATCCTGCTACATAAAAAAGGTGACATTGAGGATCTCAGGAACTACAGACCTATCAGCCTCCTATCAGTGGTTTATAAAATCTTCACTAAAGTTCTTTCACACCGCTTGAAGGTAACACTGGACATGGCTCAACCGAGAGAACAAGCTGGATTCAGGAGTGGCTACAGCACAATAGATCATATCCACGTACTGAGAGAACTAATTGAAAGAGCGAGGGAATATGAACTTCCATTGTGCATGGCTTTTATCGATTATGAAAAAGCCTTTGATTCGGTGAAACCATCAGCAGTTACCACGGCTCTGAAATCCTGCGGTATTGAAGATGCATACATTAATATTATTAATAACATCTATGAAAATGCAGGTGCAAAGATTCGGCTGTTTGAAAATACAACACACATAAAAATTGGAAAGGGAGTGAGACAAGGTGACACCATATCTCCGAAGCTCTTTAATGCCACATTGGAAAATGTCTTTCAATCACTGAACTGGGAAAACAAAGGGATAAAGATTAATGGAGATTATCTAACCCACCTTCGTTTTGCTGATGACGTAGTCATTTTTGCAACTACCCCATCAGAGCTGCAGAGTATGATCCAGGAACTTGCTGACAAGAGTAAAGAAGTGGGATTAAAAATTAACTTTCAGAAGACAAAAGTGATGTTCAATGCTTTTACAAGAAATGAAGATTTATCGATTGATGGAGAAAAACTGGAGATAACAGATACGTATGTTTATGTTGGACAGCAGATATCAAGTGAGGGTCACATTGATGAAGAAATTAATCGGCGTACAAAACTTGCCTGGAGAGCTTTTGGAAGAAACAGCATAATTTTCAAGAGCAATATGCCATTATGTCTTAAAAGAAAAGTGTTTGATCAATGCATCCTTCCAGTGCTTACGTATGGTGCAGAGACGTGGACCTTAACTAAAAGAGACATACAAAGGCTGCAGACAACTCAAAGCAGCATGGAGAGGTGCATGCTTGGTATAACCAGGAGAGATAAGAAGAGGAACTCGTGGATCCGAAAAATGACGAGAGTGGAAGACATCATGATCAGAGTTAAATCCCTGAAATGGCAATGGGCTGGACATACTGCCAGAAGGACAGACCATAGATGGACAGCCGAAATTTTAGATTGGATTCCAAGGGACAATAAAAGACCCAGAAAAAGACCACATGGGAGATGGGTGGATGAAATTCGTAAATATGCGGGAGTGACATGGAGGAGACTGGCACAAGACAGACCGTTGTGGAGGAAACTTGGGGAGACCTTCGTCCAGCAGTGGATTGATAATGGTTGACAATGATGATGATGATGATGATATATATTGTGTGTGTGTGTGTGTGTGTGTTTTACGTGTGTGCAGGACTTTTTTAAACCGGTAAACTTTTTGTAGGAAGGTACTAAAACTTCTGAAAATTTAGCAAGGTTAGCTCTAAGCAGCAGAAACTTAACATGACACGCAATCCCACGCCAATCAAATGAACTTTATTGTAGAACCAACAAGGGAAGCAATACACCTGAAGACTGTAAGTTCAATTATGTTCATTAAGCTGATAGGTCCTTTTGTATATGTGTTTCGACCTTTACCTTACGTAAATTCCTGGTTCCTGTAAAGTTAAGGTGACCTGATGTTGGAACACTGATTTGAAGACAAAATGGCGTGGTGTTCCCAAATCAGCAGATCATTTGGGGTGACATACATACTCAAATTAAATATGCGACTTTTTTGTCACAAAAATGTATTGTTGCTATTAGTGACATACACTGGCGTGCAAAGATCAAGGACGAGACGGTTTTTCGAATGTAACGTCGTGCAGAAGTGCTCCACATCGACTCAAATCATACCATAAGATCCCCAAGATGTAAGAATATGCGACAAGTGAGCAAAACCGTCCAAACAAGGAATCCAAAGGATACAAAGGCACTTTATTGAAAAAGTAGCTTCGAGCACAACTGGACAGAAGACAGAAACGTCCATGTGATAGGCGGCTGCCAAGAAAAATCCAGTCTTTAGTAGGGGATATGATAACCCCTGACTGCGTTGCAGGATTTACAACGTCTGTCCATGCTGAGGACGAGGTTGTCAAGGAGCTGTTGAGGCATCGCGGCCCATTCCTCTTGTAACGCCAATCGCAGCTGCGGAATAGTTGCTGGCGGCTGGTGACGTGCTGCCAAGCGTCTCCCGAGAAGGTCCCACACGTGTTCGATTAGATTTAGGTCCGGTGACCTTGCGGGCTAATCCATGCTTTGAATATCTTCACTCTCCAACGCTCTGCGACAGCCACTTTACGATGAGGTGTAGCGTTGTCGTCCATGAAGAGGAACTCAGGACCCACAGTGCCTCTAAACAGACGCACGTGAGGCAGGAGAACCTCGGTACAATAGCGGACACCAGTGACTGAACCTCCGTGAAAGATGTGGAGGTCAGTACGGCTACCAAGCATGATACCGCCCCGAACGAGAACTCTGCCACCTCCAAACCGGTCCGTTTCGATGATGTTGGTGGTGTGATTGCGTGTTCCCTGCTCTCTCTAGATGTGTATACGTCCAGAATCGCTCGTCAGACGAAATCGGCTCTCATCCGTAAAGAGAACTCGACCTCATTGCTGATGTGCCCAGTTCTTGTGTTCCGGGCACCACAGAAACCGCCGTCTTCGATGAGCAGGCGTTATTGGCACACACCGTACTGGTCGTCGTGCAAATAGACCACCTTTTGTGCAACCTCCTGGCCACGGTAAAACGCGATAACGGACGTCCAGTTGTCTGTTGCATGTGCCTTACGATTTCTCCCGCTGTCTGCCGTCTGTCTCTTCTCACCTGTAGGACAATATACCGGTCGTCCGCCGCCGTGGTTGCTCGTGGACGACCACTGCTAAACTCTCGGACAGCTGTTACTATCGTTTGAAATGCTCTCCAAGCTCGTGAAACGATGCTGTGAGCGATCCCGAACTCCTCGGCCACACTAGTCACACTTCGACCTTCTTCCAACTTCCCAATGACGCGACCTCGGGTAAAGTCATCCAGATGTCGTCTACTGGATTGCCTGTTGGCCATATCACACGGTGGCAGCAACTCGACGTCGTTCAAACCGATGTGCACCGTGCAGTAGCTTTCACCGAATTGCTGAGCATACACCGCCCGTGTGCTTTATACCCTTCGACACCCCCCCAGCAGATCGATACACGAATTGCCCAACGTGGTGCTCCATCTTTTTGGGCTTCTTACATTCCTCATCACTTGCTCTTGCTTCTCATTTTGATTTTTTCCACTTTTGCTTGCGATCATTCTGCGAATTCCGTGGTATTGTCGAAAATGTTAACCCGTTCCCACGAAAACAATTTAAAAAATTTTTAGTTTAAACCACAGCGATATGTTCTTTTATACTTTTTTTTTTTCTGGATTGGAGGTTTAACGACCACCGTGATCAACTCCATGGGATGTAAGCAGTCACCCGTCCCTAATTTAGGGTCACTGGTTCCAGGGAAGGGAGAGAGAGAGCCAGTGCCGTAAGAAAAACACAACATCCATGCCTCACGGGATTCGAACCCGGACCCCTTTCGGACGAATGATCAGAGACCATCGCTTAGACCACTGCGCCTTTTATATACTTGAATAGCTCCCTTCGAGAGCTTAAAGGTGGTTCCCCTTAAAATCTCTGCCTTATGTTTCCAATGGTAAAACTTCTTTACATATTTTCTTCGCAATTAATGTATTCCCAAGAATGAAAATTCGCACATCGATAAAACTAATTTTAAGTTATAGAGTGTGATACTTAATACTTGCTAAAACGTAACCATAATTATGTGAAGAATCAATCATTTTTCTATGAGTAATGCTCAGACATGTTAATAAATGGCGCTACCTGTACATTAATGACATCAGTAGAAAAACGTATATGTTGGATTGCTTAATTATGGTTGTGTTTTAGCAAGTGTTAAGTATACCATGCTATATATAATTAGTTTTATCGATGTGCAAATTTTAATCCTTGGGAATACATTCAGTGCGAAGAAAATATGTAAAGAAGTTTTACCATTGGAAACATAAGGCGGAGATTGTAGGTGGAACCACCTTAAAACGATACCGCACGCAGTCGTTTTGCACTCACGGTTGTCCAGGTAAACCGCGATATTGTCAAAAGTGTTCACCGTTTCACAAGAAAGTTTTTTAAATGTTCAGTTCAAATCACTGCGAAATGGTTTTCGTATATTTGAGTAGATCTCGTTAAGAGCTTTAAAACGATACCACGCACACTAGTGTTGCGATCACGGTTGCCGAGTTAGTTAGACTGAGAGTCAAACGCGGCGGCACCCCCAGAAATATTGCATCATCTCCCACGCGCACAGGGAGCGTAGCGCGCACGATGTATTGCGCAGTACGCGAATTGGACTCCTTACTGTTTACGAATATGCTAACACGATTAGTGGGGAGCACGTGCTTTTAACGCTATAATGATTTCAGTTGGGGCCTATTTCTCTCACAGGCGGTCGTAAGTCTCCGCATGCTATCTGCGGAGTTAGATGTAATCCTTCGTCAAAAAAAAAAAAAGAATTGTGGGTCGGACAAAGACATAGATAGAGCTTTGTATTTTCCTTTGCGGGATTTGATGTTTAAAAGCAGGTCCCCGGCCTTGCCATGCCTATGTCGTATCTTCTCCGTGATTACTCAGAATCGAAGGTGGTCCATTGCTATATTCCTGACGGTTGATTTGCGATGTTGCAATCGACAAAATGTGCATTTTTCTGCATAACCTTTAGAAAGCATTTTAATGTTAACTTCTGGTTTTTTTTAATGGATTTTTTTTATTTTGATTTATTTTTTGATTAGATTTTTTTATTGTGATTTTTTTTTTGATTGAAGGTTGTTGTTTTTTTATTGGAGATTTTTTTTTATTCTTCGATGTTTAACGACTACCGTGAGCAACTCAATGGGCTTATAATTATAAGCATGATCATGATCTTTTTTTTTTTTTTGATTGGAGGTTTAACGACCACCGTGAGCAACTCAATGGGCTATAAGCAGTCGCCCGTCCCTAATTTAGGGTCACTGGTTCCAGGGAAGGGAGAGAGCCAGTGCCGTAAGACAAACACAACATCCATGCCTCACCGGGATTCGAACCCGGACCCCTTACGGACGAATGATCAGAGGCCAGCGCCTTAGACCACTGCGCCACCGGGGCGGCAAGATCATGATCTTATGTAGAAGATTTTAGGAAGGGAGTGTCTGACCCCAGGTCTTAAACAACCCTTAGAAATAGGAAGCTAGGAGATTTGGGCTAGAGTGCCCGATAGGAAAGTGACACGGAAGCGAAGTAGAAAGGGGGAGGAAGACGCCCTTATTTATTACCGGGGAGCCAGTGCCCGGGGTCCAACGGCTTAACGTGCCCATCCGACGCACGGAGGATATTTAGTGGATCGAGCGTTCGTTCCTGCCTGGGATCGAACCTGAGGTTCGTTCCGCGGCAGTCACGAACGTTGCCCACCAGGCTCTACCCGCGGCTATAAGCAGTCGCCCGTCCCTAATTTAAGGCCACTGGTTTAAGGGAAGGGAGAGAGCTAGTGCCGTAAGACAAACACAACATCCATGCCTCACCGGGATTAGAACCCGGACGAATGATTAGAGGCCATCGCTTAGATCACTGCGCCAACGTATTTTTCCATTCCTATCAGTCGTCATTTCACTGTTCATTATTAATAGACAGCAGGACATCGATTAGTAATATCGATATGCGACATTAGTAATGATTACTCATTGTGTACAGTTGGTTTGTTAACACGGTTGATGCTAAAAAATCTGCGAGAAGGTAATTATTGCTATTGATCATAACGTAGTTAAAGTATTTGCGGCGATCGCTCGTTCACAGATGCAAATAAACATTGTTCACGAAGAGTCGGTTTTTATTTCGATCTACCGGCTCTTACCACATCGAGGGTAAAAGCTCTGTTGTCAGTCAAATCTTATACTTGCTTCGGTAAGAGTTCGTAAACCGCAACCGCACGCGTACTTGGCGGATTTGTTGTGTGAATTCCTAATCCAAAATAAGCATTGTTTTGTTTTGCTTCTAATATTTTACGCTGTGCTGCGTGCTGTTATCTTTTCGTAGAGTAATAATGTCAACAGCGGTAATTACGTCGATCTCCATCGCATGTACGTCACGCAATTTTTTTGTTTTTTTTTTTGTTTTTTTGTTTTTTATCGATTCCGCCTCTGTGTCAAATCAAGTGAATGTAATATTGTTGTTAAACTGCCATAGTACAAGGTAGAAAATTCCTGACCCCAACGCACTAGGCGCAAGCAGCGGCGTCAGAACTAAAGGGCAGCTGCCTCCATTCTCACTCACATGCAGAGGTGAAAATTCACCCCCCCCCCCACACACACACTTTTTTATTATGTCCGTAATTGAAAATTGGATAAAATATTTGGGATTTTTTTTTAATTTTTATTTCCTGCTATTTGAAATCCCTTTTAATCAGTGTTTCTTTCAGAACTTTTTGGCCGGGGGAGGGCAAATGGAACCTTAGAGGGGGCAAGTTTTCCATTTGCTATGTATATATATAATTTTAACTACTATATTTATATATAGAAGTAATTACTATATATCTAGCAAAGGGGCGCATTTAGAGACACCCCCCCCCCCCAGGAAAATGCTTCATTTTTTTGTTTTTGGTTAAGATGCGACTTACATTAGAAAAAAATGCTTTAATTTTGTTCCAGATGGTGGATTTCAAAAACTTCCTTTTTTGGTCCCCCCCCCCCCCGAAGAAAAATTCTATATACATATCTGATATAGTAATTACTTCTTCAAACATTTCAGGACTAACAAACCGTTTTCAGCTAAAGAAGAGAAGGGAGAGGTTCCGCAGGCTTGAAATTTTTATCTGTTGAAATGCATTCAATGCACTCTTTTTCCTGAATCACGATTCCCAGACAATTAGGTATGATTAGTCTACTTATTATATTTTAAAGAATACCATGCATTGGCCGCCCCGGTGGCACAGTGGTCTAAGCGATGGCCTCTGATCATTCGTCCGAAAGGGGTCCGGGTTCGAATCCCAGTGAGGCATGGATGTTGTGTTTGTCTTACGGCACTGGTTCTCTCCCTTCCCTGGAACCAGTGGCCCTAAATTAGGGATGGGCGACTGCTTATAGCCCATTGAGTTGCTCACGGTGGTCGTTAAACCTCCAATCAAAAAAAAAAAAAAAAAAAAAAGAATACCATGCATCGTAATACACTTTTTAATAAAATAAACTATAACTAGTACCATTTGAACAAATATTTAAAAAATTAAAATTGAAGAAATATTTGTATAATAAAAATAAACGAAATTTCCTTTATCATCATAGCCTGGATTCATTAAAATTTGGCTCGGTAACCTAAAATGTCTACGGGAGGGGGGTCGTTTCCGGGAGGGATTTGCCCCCTGGATATATGCCTGAAAGAAACACTGTTTAGCATGTCCATATCCACAGTTGCAGATTCCAGCTGTGGGACAGTCTGACAGGTCAAGATTCCCCTCTCGAAACTGTTTGAACCAATGACAGCACTGACGATGTTATATGGCATTGGGGTGCACTGGTAATGTTTCTTATAGCACCTGTGGGGGTGCTACTGCAACAAAATTCATATAGTCTGCAATGGCCGATGTACTCCTTGTCCACTTCAGTGTTGGCTGGCACTTACACTCTTCGCCTTCTGATGGCTAACTGCCACTGACTTAAACTACCTACGTGCTGATGTCATGCCAGTGTGCTGCTCAAACTCAGTGGTCATTGTGCACCATGGCCGTAGCTCTAACTTTGGGTATCTCGTCATCAGGAATTACTTTCTTTCCAACCCAATGCTATATATATTTTTTTTATTTGGGAGTTTTACTACCTTTATGAGCAACTCAATGCACTTATATAAGTAGTTGTCCATCTCTAATTTAGGGACACTTGTTCCAGGGAAGGCAAAGTGCCAATGCTTTAAGATAGCATAACATCCATGTGTCACTGGAATTTGAACCTGGACCCATATCAGACAAATGGTCAGAACCCAAGACCTAGACCACAGCACCACTGTGATGGCTTGATACTACTAAACTGTGGTTCTTTAGACTTTGGGAGCTCTGTATTCTAAGCCAACTGCTGAAGTTGTTTCTGCATGTGATCTAGACTGGCTAGCGATATACAGATAACTGCATACCAGTGGCAGCTTTAGAGTCAACAGGCACTGCTCTACTTTGGGTTGGAGGCCCCGCACACACTGTCCACCATTTTAAAAAATGTTTTTTGTTTCCACAAAGCATTCATCGATCTCATTTTTACTTTCTTATGTATTAGTAAGAGAAAGTATTGTAATTCCAAAAAAAAAATTGACTTCAATATTTCAAAAGAAATAACCGTGTTAGGTTCCCTGAATATGATTTGACTGTTAACAACACGAGCTTGCAGATTTCCATTTAATTGGCGTGAGAGTATGGAAATCTGCACACTCATGTTGTAAACAGCCCAGTTTTTCAAAATCTTGATATGGTTTGACTGTTTTCACAACGTGTCTATGTGTGTGTCTGTGATTTTTTGCTGCCATAACTTAAAAACTATTGTAGTTATCAAGACAAAATTTAATATTTAGGAGTTTTGTGACATCCTTAAATAGGGAGAAACAGCAGAAATTACAAATTAGGAATTAAGGTCAGAACTTGTGTAAGGATTGTGACTGAAGCACAGTACTAACATTTTACATGTTACACAAAGTTAGTTTATGGCATTGCTTTAATTCACATAAATGCTACATGTGGTGTGGGATCTGTTCTTGTATTTCATAAGATTCCACTGCACTCACAGTTCCTCTAAAGATCCTAAATCCAGATGAAATCAATTAGCATGTCTTGTAAAACCAGCTTTTCTGAAGCTATTTTACTTGTATGGTATCAGTCTTGTGATTGCCTTTTAAATTGGACTGAATGTACAAAAATAATTTTTCAGGTGAAGATTGGTTATTGTATTAAAAAATGTTCAAGCATAGCAAACTGAATTTGCTTGTACAGCTTACTGGTCATCCATGTAACACTTCTCAGAAAACTTGAAAATGTCATTGTCCTGGAGCGGGAATCGAACCCCACATCTCCCGATTATTGGGCGAGTATGCTAACCATTACACCACCCGGGACAATGAAGTTCCAAGCAACTGAGACATAGGAATCTGAAAGTCCTCAGATTTTTTTCTAGTCTAATTATGAATGTTCTGTGAAATTTTGATTTATTATGAAGAATATTTCTTCCTTCATTGATGTATTGTATTAAATGCTGAATTAAAGAGCAAATTGCTCATCACATTGAGATCTTTGACCACATTTGTAGTGTAGTATTAAGTAATATTACTCTCAAAGTGTGATTTATTCAGCCTGCTATTTAAGTTAGTAAATTAATACTTGTAGATGGCATACTGTGAGTTTGGGTAGAATCCTGCTCCCAAAACCAAGAACAATTACTTTAGCTCTCACTCCATTCCTTTCTTTCTTTCTTTCTTCTTTTCTTTTTCTTCTTCTTCTTCTTCTTTTTTTTTTTTTTTTTTTTTTTTTTTTTTTGTGAGAAATTAAAAAAAATTGTTACTTTCCCTAACCTCCCCCTCCCATTTCAGCTTGCGGCCTCACTCTGAATCTGCCTCTGCAGCATATTCTGTACTGTCTGTATTTATCATATGATAACACTTCTTTTAGAATGCATTTTCTTAATTTTTGGTGATTCTTCTTGTGTACTTTAGCTTTTGTGTTTTCACATTCATGAAATTTTTGATGCAGTGGCTATTAATATTTTTCTTTCATTCTCTTTGCAGAAAACCATGAATTGTTCATATCACTCCATAAGTTTCCATCATGCTGTGGTGCCTACATATTTTGCATGTAAACCATTTTCTGGTTTATAATAAACCTGTCCTGCTATGACAGCAATGGATGGTTGGAAACCCAATCCACGTGCCCAGCCGTTTGTCCCAAAAAGGCAGTTAGCCGAACTCTACACTCCTTCAATGTATTTCCGGCATGTGCCTCCTAGAAGATTTCTGTCAAAAATATTCCAGGTAAAACTATAATTAGATCTTTTATTATGAGCATTTTATTGTGCTGCTTACCTACAACACACTTATAGGTAGGTGCAAGTGAACTTAAGTCACATATATCGTGACATTCAGATACCTTAAAAGGAAATGTTTATACAATGTAACAGATTATCTATTTTTAAAACATTAATGATGTGTGGTCAGAGGAACAGCTTCTGGCTGATAATCTAAAGCATGGGATTCTTCCATGGGTTTAAGGAATTCTGTCCTTTTTTTTTTTTTTTTTTTTTTTTTTGTCAGCATTTGGGTGGTTATTTTCAAGACTGGTGCAAAACTGAAGAGAAACTTTAGAGGGATTAGTTGGGAGAAAGAATTGTTTTGCATCTGGGGATGGAGTTTAGTCTTTCAAAAGTGGAAGTTAGATATAGATCTCCCATAATTGTAGTTTTTTTCCCCCTCATGCTTCTTCTGTCCAGTATTGTTATGAAGCATTATTTTATAGCATAAATGTATGCATTTCAGCTTAAAAATTTTTTTGATTGGGTGAATTTTTGAAAGATGGCAACAATTTCTGAAAATGGAAGTTAGACGGATCAGAAATTTCTTAAATTTTGTTTCTTATGTTTCTTCTTCTCTGTATTGTTGTTAAATATAATTTTATTCCATAATTATTTGTATTTCAGCTTGAAAATGGAAAATATTTTGAAAACGAAAGTTAGAGAGAGCAAAGATTTCTACTGTAGTAGTATATTTTTGTTCATAATATTCCTACTCTCTTGTATTGTTAAATGTTATTTTCCCCTATAAATGCTTGCTATTTGTTTGTTTGGGGATTTAACAACCATCGTGAGCAACTTGATGGGCTATAAACAGTCACCTGTCCCTAATTTAGGGCCATTCATTCCAAGGAAGGGAGGGAGAGTCAGTGCTGTAAGACAAACACAATAATGCCTTGTTGGGATTTGAACCTTGACCTATCTCTGATGAATGGTTAGGAGCCAACACTTAGACCATTGGGGTGGCATAAATATTTGCATGTCAGCTTGATTAAGGCTGGGGAAGATTTCCAGAAACAAAAGTGAGAAAGTTGGAAAATTTGTAAGAACTGATTCCATTATGTTCAAAAAGTATTCATATTTTCAAAGTTACACCATTTTTCTAAAATAGTGAAAGCTTTTGTATTGTACATTCATGGTTCTCAGGCTGAAAGTTCTTTCAGCATGATGGATGAAATCATAAAATTCAGAAAGAATGAACCAGAGTTGTATAAAAATAAAATGTATCTGCGTACATAACCATTGAGGCAGAAATCTTGCTGCCAACTGGCAAATCACGATAACAATAGAATAAGATAATTTAAAGAAAAATCAATAAAAAAATAATTATTAGAACATTATAGATTCCAGTTAGGACAAAATAAGTACATTACAATTAAATGTGCAGCAATGTGTGTGAAATGGACCTTTACGGTAAAATATTAAAATATTGGACCATGAACCTCATAAAAACAAGGCACTAAAGGAAAAAAAAATTGTCCAGAAAAGCAGTTCCATAATGAACTTCAAAGATTATAAATATCATTTTGAACAATTTAATTAAAAATATAAACTTACAAAATACACAAGGAAAAGATTTTAATCTAATAACTGGCAACTGCAAGAGGAACCTGGCAATAAAATTTTAATTCTTTCTGTGCAAATGAAACTTTTGATACAGTTCCTATACATTGAGAACAAACAGGGCTTGATAAAATCTGGAAGCTAGAAATGTCTGCAAAAACAAAAGAACTCAGAAGATGTGAAAAATAATTGAAAGTTCAAGTTAAAATAGAATTAAATATATCAATCTGAGTAAAGCCTTGAGTATTTTCATTGCCGTAAATAACATTTTTTTTTTTTTTTTAAATCTACAAGCAAAAACTATCTGCAAAACCTGCTAATAATTTGAAACTATTCGCGTACAGCGTACGCACGTACGTCTACATTCTGCTACTCTGGAATGAACATCGAACCTATTCGGCAATACAAACTGAACTACAAACTTGCAGTACAGGGTACATCTGTAGTTCACTTTTTAGTAAAACAGGTTATTTCGAAGAAGCAGTTGATATCGAACTTAGCAGTCTGAGGGAATGAAGAAAAGAACAGAGACAATGAAGAAATGGGAAATATCAGCAGAAAGAAAAATTAAGCAATGGATGCTGTCCAGCTGCAGAGTCAATGAAAGGCAAATGTGGCTGTGGAACTTGCTGAGAAGAAAAGCAAGTCTTACTTGAAGATGGAAACTTGAGCTGATACACAAGCAAGTACAGCAACAACACAAGAAAAAAGAAACTGTGTTTGAAACAATTGATGCACCATGATGGCTGCATACATGTTCATAGATATGGTGGTGAATGACACCTTGCAGCATCATACTGGCCCAACACCAAGCATCACGGTTTGGGGCACCATTGGGATCAATTAAAAATTAAATTTAATTAATAAATTGGGTTTAAATGATAATATAATTGAAATTCATAACAAAATTCATGAATATGATACCAGATGTAGACATATGTTACAGCCATGCTTTCCGAAAAGTCAACAAATAAAACTCAGCATTGGATATCAAGGGCCAAATTTTTGGAATGACTTGCCTAAGGAAATTCATAATATTAATAACTACAGCTTATTTAAGAAAAGAATCACTATTTACTTACTTACTCACTGACATTTTATTAAAAAAACAACAAGGGATCGGTTGGACCAGCGAGTCGGGAATAGAAGTAAGAGGGAATGGGGGAGAAATTACTCATAAGATAGAATGGATGAAATATATAGCCATACTGTTTCGACTGCGTATACTAAGGTTTTATCGAACTAAAAGTTGATAAAGATGTCCACATTATTTAAAAAATATGAAATACAAATGTATGATTTTTAAAAATAAAATTTCACACCACTAACTGTTTCCTATAAATATTGCTCTCAACACCCTGGGCATCGTTACCATGCATTTACTACTAACTACTAATATAACTAACAATATGCTCAATTGATGTAATGTATTTTATATCTTGACTTGTGCTTTCTACGAAGGGAGATCGGGACTTGTCAGGTCATTTTGGCCTTTTTCTGATCTCCCTAGCTGTCATATATCTATTAATTTGTTACTTCTTATGAGCATTTTGTATGTGTATAATAACAGCTGAACTAATAAATTGAATTAGCTTCTCGCCTGATACGAATTGAGGGAACCCTCAACAGCCAGTGATACATCAGGGATGTTGTAGAGGTGGAGACGAAACCCTTCCTTCAGAATTGCTCTGGCACTATATTCCAGCAGGACATTGCTCAGCCACATGTGGCCCAAAATGTCCAAGACCTCTTCAATGCACAGCAAATACCACTTCTTCCCTGGTCTGCATGTTCACTGGTTATGTCCTTGATTGAACGTGTCAAGGACATGATTGCTAAGCGAGTGGCTCCTCAAGTGCCTCTGCCAGTCACCACAAATGAACTCTGGTATCGCATAAAAGTATCTTGGCAAGCTATTCCGCAGGACGACATCAAAAACTCTTCCATTCAATGCCATGCCATGTAGAGGCTGTTACTGTTGCTTAATGTTGCTTCACATAGTACTGAGTTTTGAAGCGTTCAGGGACCCATCCAGTGATACCAGCGGCCCCAGGTTATACCAGAAAACTTCCCCCAGACTTGTACACTGCCACTGCCCGTCACTTCTGTGGAGTAGAAATCTCGATTCATCGGAGAAGGTAACCTTTTTCCACTCTTCCACTGTCCAATGATGGTAGTCCCATGCGAACTATAGCCGTCGTTACCAATGGACCTGAGATAACATGGGCGCCTTGATGCAGCATCTACTCTGGAGACCCATGCGTAACAGGGTTCGCTCTACTGTTATCAGGGACACGTACCTGGGTGCCCAAGCGTTCATTTGCGTGGTCAATTGCTGAACTGTTGCACGTCGATTGCCCCTTACCAGTCGATGTTCTCCTCCGGGGTCGATGGCCTTTAGGACTGCACAGTTATGACGCCCGGAGGTATTTGGTGTGCCAGCGGTCCTTTCTTGGTGTACATCCTTACTACAGCCCACGAAGTCTGCTGTTTCTGAGATGCTCCACCCTTAGCACGGTAGCCGATGATCATTCCTTTGTGAACATCCATCAAATCACTGCCTTTGCCCATTGTGCTCACATGATGCACTATGGCTCATTTGTCCTGACTTTCTGCTTATATCTCCGTGTCTGACCGTCACCTCTGGAATCATAATGGACGTGCCCCGGAGTGCACATAACAAGGTTGACCACATGGAGATATAAGTGGCCAGTCAGGACAGATGAGCCATAGCACATCACATGAGCACCTCTGCCCGTTGTGCTCACGTGGTGCACTATGGCTGATCTGTCCTGACTGGCTGCTTATGTGTCCGTGTGGTCGACCTCGTCACGTGCACTCTGTGACACTCTGGGGTGGGTCCACTATGATTCCAGGGGGATCTATTATTCTGATATGACCATGTAGAGATTTGGAGCTGGATTTTTATGCATAGGTCTTTAGGTGTTCTAGCCTTGAGCCCTCAATTTTTGGGACCTCCCAAAAGCATACTGCTCTATTTATTTCCCCCAAAAGTCAGGCATCCTGATTTGAAAGTAGGTCCTTGTCATGTACAACCTACATGCAAAAAGTTCCAGCACTGAGCAGTAAAGAATATAAAAAGTACCGTACTCACAATTAATGCTGGTCACTTTCAAAATACTGCCCTTCTGAATCAACACAGTTTCCAGGGTTTCTGTAGATCGTGAAAACAGTTCTAGAAGGCTTTTTCCGGTATGTCCGCTAGTTGTTTTGTTACAGCTGTTTGGATAGATATAATGTGTGCACAATACTGTCTTTTAGTGGGCCGTGGGTAGCCTAGTGGGCAACGTTCGTAACTGCCACGGAAAGGACCTCAGGTTCGATCCCAAACAGGTACGAACGCTCGATCCACCAAATATCCGCCGTGCGTCGGACAGGCACATTAAGCCGTCGGACCCCGGGTACTGGCCCCCAGTAATAAATAAGGGCGTCTTTCTCCCCCTTTCTACTTTGCTTCCCTGTTACTTTCCTATCGGACACTCTAGCCCAAATCTCCTAGCTTCCTGTTTCTAAGGGTTGTTTAAGACCTGGGGTCAGACACTCCCTTCCTAAAATCCTCTACAAATGATCATTTAAAAAAATAAATAAATTGTCTTTTAGTATGCGTTTTATTCTGGGGAACATGAGCAGGGTGATATATCATACTGCAAGCATCTTGTTTCATCTTTTGTAACAATTCTGTAGCAAAAATCAGGATCCTAATCTGCAGTGCCCAGCAGATGGGTACAGATGGATGAACGAGTCTCCTTTTGGTCATTCAGAATGTGGGGTACTACTGGGCATTAAGTTTTCATTTTCCCTGATTGTCATGTAAAATCTCTGACAGATAGACTTACTGATCCCCACCAACTCAGCCAAAAGTCTCACTGTAATTCGGCAATCTTTCTTTAACTAATTCCGCAATTCTTCAATTTTTTCTGCTGTCCACACACTAGAGGGACGCCCAGATCTCTGATCATCATCAAAGGATTCCCGCTGATGAGGAAACCATGCATAGCATTCAAAAACTGCTACGGGATAATGCTGTGTCTCCAAATGCTTCTTTTAACATTTTGTATGTTTCAGTAGCTGATTTAATAAGTTTCCAACAAAAACAGATGTTTACTCTCTGCTCTTCCGTGGCTAAAATGAAATGGGACAAAAACAGCTTGCTATGACTCCCTTAATGCCCATCTGCCACCTGTAAGTACTAGTATTAACTGGTTTTCAGCTGATTTGCCAAGGACTGCTGTCTTCTGGCATACATATGTTTTTATCCCAGTACTGTTACGTCAGTCCTGGAACTTATTGGATGTTGGTTGATAAATTGTGCCATGTAGAGGTGTCCTGAAATCAAAGTTATTGAGAGAAATTTAATGATTGCTGTATAGGAGATATGGCGTAATGTTTTTATCCCAGTACTGTTACGTCAGTCCTGGAACTTATTGGATGTTGGTTGATAAATTGTGCCATGTAGAGGTGTCCTGAAATCAAAGTTATTGAGAGAAATTTAATGATTGCTGTATAGGAGATATGGCGTAATGTTTTTATCCAGTACTGTTACGTCAGTCCTGGAACTTATTGGATGTTGGTTGATAAATTTTGCCATGTAGAGGTGTCCTGAAATCAAACTGAGTGAGATAAATTTAATGATTGCTGTATTGATCCAGCAAAGGAGCATCAGGAGCATGTTATAAATTTATACCAAAGATAATAGGAATGCTGTATATATTAGGGTACAGTAAATTCTTGACTCTCACCGTTTGTGATTTTCATTTAAGAGTGAAATTTGTCCTTTTGTTTTTTATAATAACTTTAATGCTGCAAGTATGCCATTGTTGTGTTTCATAGGTCATTTACCTTGTCTTTTTACTGTATATTTTTTTAGTTTCTCCTTCTGGTGGTCCTGATGATCACAGTTGTAATAAACATTCTCTTCATTCTTGACACAAGTCGAAAACTACAAGAGGACATTCCAGCTGTAGGTTAGTCTGTATTTTACATATTCTGTATTTTTTATCTTTAAAGAGAAAAATCACTAAATGAGTGGTAGGCAATGCACGTAACTAACAAACAAATTAAGAAGAAGGTAGTTTAGAACACGCTAAGTTACGTATAAAAACATTTAAGGCAAATATATTTCAGCCATTACTATGGCCTTCATCAGTGCGATCACTTGATTTCAGAAAACCAGTCGTAGTCGCACTGATGAAGGCCATAGTAATGGCTGAAATATATTTGCCTTAAACGCTTTTATACATAACTTAGCGTGTTCTACACTACCTTCTTCTTAATTTAGAAAAGTCACTTTAATATTCATTGCCTTTCTTGTTTGCTGTTTTAACTTGTGCTCTACAACAAAGATTGTTTAAAAGGAATATATTAAGGGCTTCACCTTCTTATTGGTGACATGATAGGAGCAGTGTAAATGGTTTGAAAAATCATAATATAATGCAAAATAATCTATTGGAAAAAAAAAACTTTTCCTAAGTTAAAGATAGATAACAAACCTGTAACACTATAATTCCAAATCTCCCCCCCCCCCCCCAAAAAAAATAAAGAAAAAATGAAAGACTGCTTTATTTTACATAAGTAAATTCAATACACTGGGAGTTCTCACAAAAGTTCTGCACACTGTCCATTTTTGAGAAAAGTGTAAAGTAACGGAGAAAACTTCCCTTATTGCCATTTAATGTACTCCCCTCCGCTGCTAGTGACAGCTTGTCAGTGGTGAGGTAGGTCCTGAATGCCCCGTAGTATCCCATCTTTGTTCAGCTGATGTATTACTCGGGTCACGTCCAATGACAGTTCGTCCAACTATTCGTAGCGGATGCTATGGAGTTGATTTTTTAACTTTGGGAAAAGACTAAAGTCGGGTGGACTGAGATCAGGGTTGTATGGTGGGTGGGATAAAGTTTCCCACCCATATTTTGCCAAAAGTCCCCGTACTGATGCTGCACTATGACTCGATGCGATGTCACGCAGCAAGATCCCTTCCCGCTTCCAACAAGTTGGGGCAGTTTAGACTAATTTTCGGTCTCGACTTTGTCCTCAGAAAGTCACGATAATATTGTGCACTGACATTTTGCCCTACCAGCTCTCGGAGACCACAACACCATGGGCATCGTACGCAAAAATCATTATTTGCTTCACTTTGGGTTGTTGCCGACTACACTTTGAGGGCGTATGAAACTTGGATGCTTCCATTCCACATTTTGTGACTTCATCTCTGGCTCAAAATCAAGGGTCCAAGTCTCATCAATCGCGACAATTCTATTCAGGAAGGAGTCGCCCTCCCTTTCGAATCTGTGGAGGTGATCCTGTGCAATGCTCACTCTGGCCGCTTTCTGCATCGGGTGAGTTGCGGCAATTTTTTTCCAGTGAGTAGGCCAACATCTGGTGAACAGACATGGTAGACAAATTTGCAGGATGAGCAATCTCCATCACTGTCAAATGGTGATTCTCTTCGAGAAGCATTGTAACAATGGTCACAGATGTTTTGTCTGTCGCCATTTGAGGTCGGCCTGAGCGGTGATAATCTTCGAGGCTGCTTCACCCCTCCTGAAAGCGCGATGTCCAGCAAGAAATTGTGCTTCAATCAAGTGTTCCTTCCCCACAAACTTCTTGCAAGGCAGTTTGGATCTGTGTCAGAGTTTTTCCCCCACAGAGTTTCTATGTTCGTGTACGAGCGCTGGTCTAACGCCGTTACTAAACCTGAGGAGCTTCCGTTTCCAAACCCTCCCATATCCACACAGCAAATGATAGCGCATCATTCTGGGCCATTTCTGAGAGTCTGACCTTGACATGATGCAATCATTTTCCCGATTGCGTCACCCACTTTGGTTTTAGATTAACGTGTGCAGAACTTTTGTTATGACCCTCGTATTGACATGACGCAATCATTTTCCCGATTGCATCATCCGCTTCTGTTTTAGATTAAAGTGTGCAGAACTTTTGTTATGACCCTCGTATTGAGACGACACAATCATTTTCCCGATTGCGTCACCCGCTTCGGTTTTAGATTAACGTGTTCAGAACTTTTGTTATGACCCTCGTATTGACATGACACAATCATTTTCCCGATCGCATCATCCTCTTCTGTTTTAGATTAAAGTGTGTAGGACTTTTGTTATGACCCTCGTATTGAGATGACACAATCATTTTCCCGATTGCGTCACCCGCTTCGGTTTTAGATTAAAGTGTGTAGGACTTTTGTTATGACCCTCGTATTGACATGACGCAATCATTTTCCCGATTGCATCATCCTCTTCTGTTTTAGATTAACATGTGCAGAACTTTTGTTATGACCCTCGTGTTGACATGACACAATCATTTCCCCGATTGCATCATCCTCTTCTGTTTTAGATTAACGTGTGCAAAACTTTTCTTATGACCCTCGTATTGACATGACGCAATCATTTTCCCGATTGCATCATCCGCTTCTGTTTTAGATTAAAGTGTGTAGGACTTTTGTTATGACCATCGTATTAAGATGACACAATCATTTTCCCGATTGCGTCACCCGCTTCGGTTTTAGATTAACGTGTGCAGAACTTTTGTTATGACCCTCGTATTGACATGACGCAATAATTTTCCCGATTGCATCATCCTCTTCTGTTTTAGATTAACATGTGCAGAACTTTTGTTATGACCCTCGTATTGACATGACGCAATCATTTTCCCGATTGCATCATCCGCTTCTGTTTTAGATTAACGTGTGCAGAACTTTCGTTATGGCCCTCATAATAGGGCATGAAAATGTTAAAACATGTTCATCAGATATTCACAAAAGAAAATCTTGCTTCTCATCAGCGGAGGATCCAAAGCTTACATTAAGGTGAAGGGGGTGCTCCAGTCTAAGAAAAAAAAAAGAAGACTGACAGAGTGACTTTGAGGAAGGGTTGCACACATATACACAAAGTGGTAGCACTGCCCCTCCCTGGCATTGCATGGACTTTTAAGGACATTTTCCATCAAAGCAATTGTTCTAAGTTTTTAAATCATGAAGCAGAAATAACAACTGAAAAATCAGCACTATTTTCCTGGCATTCAGTTGCCTGCTTTGCAAGAAAATGTGCATCGTGTTTTCTAAGTATCAAATCGGGATAGAATCTTTTAAAATAAATTTGAGCCTTTCTATTTAGGCAACTTTATTTAGTAGAGAAAGTTCCAGCTTGAGTCATAGAATTATTCTTAAGTAATATGACCTGCAATTCTTCTTTTAAAATATTTTTTTGTTTCTTTTACAATGGAGGATTCCCACTTCTTTTGAAAAGAACTTCCATTTCACTTCATCAAGTTGTTCCTGCGCCATTCATTTGTCTTACTGGTGATCTGTTGGTAGTTAGTGGAAATATTGCGTTAAACAAAGCACCCCCATTGCTCTTTTCATGATCAGTCAAAATCTCTTTTCCCTACTGATCTCAGCTTCCTCTGTTTCTGAAACTAGTTAATTCCTATTCTCTCTCTCTCTCTCTCTCTCTCTCTCTCTCTCTCTCTCTCTCTCTCTCTCTCTCTCTCTCTCTCTCTCTCTCTCTCTCTCTCTCTCTCACACACACACACACACACACACACAGAAAACATCTAATCTCCAAATGTTAAGCATTATAAAATCCTTTACAAACATCCATGCATCTATCACTGTAATTTTACGAAAATCAATACATTAATTATGTACGATCTTGACCATTTTAAAAATGTTTTTTTTTTGGGGGGGGGAAGCAGTCACCCATGGTATAGATCCCCTACTGCTTCTCATACATATAGCTGCTAATTTGTTGGTTTGTAGAGGGTCTTTGAAGTTCAAGGTTAGCATCCCCACCCTCATTTCTTTTTGTGCATAAGTCTGTATATGCTACTTCTTGAATACTGCATAAAATTTCATGTGTAAAGTTTTTAATAAGTAATTTTGCATTTCAAAAACTAGGAAATTTTTTGTTTGAACTGAAAATATTCAACTGGAAGAGTTCATGTTCTGGCTAGTTTTGAAATTTTTGATGCATTTAGTTTGGTATATATAACAGTGCTGTTTTGTGCAAAAAAAAAAAAAAATGTATAACTTAAGAATATCAGTTTTATAACTTTTTTTTTTTTTTTGCATGCTAGTCTTGTATCTAATTTTGTTCATGTTTCAAGTATTATTAAACAGCATGTGTTACAGTTCATTGATGTGTATTATAAAGTTGTGGAATTTTATGTAAATGCATACCTAGTTTTCATGATTATCAGTATTTACAGTAATGAAAATATTGTAGGTGATTCAGAAGGATTATCAGGCAGTGAAAGGCGGCATAATAGTTTTAGGTTACAAGAAAGTTTGCCCAAAACCCTCACAGTTGAAGTACTCTCAAGTCAGTCTAAAGTATCAGTTTCTGTCGATGGCACTACTGTAAGTATTCATAAAATTTTGTTATGTTTAATTATTCTTAGAAGTTTCACCTTATTTGAAAAACAAGTGCAAGGCACATCCAGGAAGTAAATTCTGATTGGCTGTAAGTGAATGAATTTTTGTATTAGTAATATTACATTATTGGCACAAGTTTACAAATGCCTTGAGCCAGGGCTCCAAAAATGCGATCACCCACTTACCATTGGCAACCTCATAAATCGTGTTCCACAATTCCAGTACTTTCAATGTCAAGAAAGCAACGTATGAAAGTTGCTGCAATTTTTGGCAAAGAAACAAGCTAGAAAAAATGGCACAGGCAAGGTCAGGACAGGTGAAGACAGGGACTAGAAAGAAATGTGGAGGTCTTTATTTGTTTCACAAGGCATGAGATGTACAAGTTCACTAGATTGGCATGATACCATCAGGTGTGGATTGATGTACTGTAATGAAGAGGGAAGTGGAGGGAGAACATACCACGTCTAATCAGCAACATGTGTGGGTTCCTACTCTAAGCACAAGACGAGAAGTGCTCAGTTACTGACTCCATTGTCTGCAAGTCTGCCAAAAGTAAAATAGAAAGCTTCAAAAGATGAGACATAACAATCTTGGCTGCTGTTTTTAATAATATGTGAGACAAAGAAAGCTTCAGAAGATAACACAACCATCTTGGCTGCTGTTTTTTAATAATACAAGAGACAAAAAGAAAGCTTCAAAAGACAAGACAACAATCTTGGCTGCTTTTTTCAATAATACACAAGACAAAAAGGAAGCTTTAAAAGATAAGACACAACAATCTTGGCTGATGTTTTTAATAATACATGAGATTAAAGTAATTCCTGATAATTAAGTAAAACATTTTTTTAGGGCTGTGAATGTGTCTTTGTGTGAGTTAAATCCTAATGAACTCTTCATTAAAAGACATTCACTCACCATCAGAGTTGACTTCCAGATGTGGCTACTAGAAAATCTTACTGACTACCAGATTTTTAGAAATTTTTCGAGCCTGCCTTGAGCTACCTCTCAGTCTTATCGCCCCATACATGGAGACATTTGTCATATCAGGGCACAAGTATTTGTATCCCCTCTTCAAAGAAGTTTGCCTCCAATGCATTGAGCAAGTCATGCCTACTGGCCACACAGGTGATTACTGATTATGTACCGAGGATAGGTGCACTCAATTGAACATTTGTGGAATATGTTAGAATGGGGTGTGAGAACTGTTGATCCTCCTTCACGGCATGAGCATTAACTGATGGAGCTGATGCAACAGACATGAGTCCAGTTACGCATGGAGGGTGTTCCACACCTTGTAGAATCTCTTCCTAGGCATCTGCAAGCCGAGATTTGTGATGGTCCAACCCTGCCTAACTCTTCCTTCTGGCCCAGGCTAGTTTAGTCCCACAGGGAGGACTGTCTTAAGTTAAGTTGACATGTACATTAAATCATAAACAGTGCACAAAAATCTTTACAACATCAAATTTGAATTCAACTGTTTAATTTATATTCAGTATATTAGTATTTATAGAGAGGACAACATTTACCTTGTCAAAAGTTCTCACAGTCACATTCGCAGAACTAGGCCTCACATTATTTGAACCACATCCAGACAATCGTGTACTTTCAAACTTCAGATTAACGTATTTCTACTCAACGGGTAACAAAAACATTAAAGAAGAAATCTGACGACAGCAGTTTATCCCAGTATAAAGCAGCTGAGTACAACAGTTTCACACCAGTCAGACATCACTCCATCATTACACCTAGTAGTCGGTCACATTTGGTTGCAGTCGTAGTCCAGAATGACCTGAGCATATATTCTGCTCCACAGGCAACAGCAACACCAGCAGAAAACAGCTGAGTATGACAATTCTCACCAGTCGGACATCACTTTGTCATCGCACCTAGCAGTCAGTCACGCTTGGTTGCAATCACAGTGCAGAACGACCTGAGCATATGTTCTGCTCCACAGATGACAGCAACACTAGCAGAGGAGCAGAAAACAATAGAGTATGACATTTCTCAGGCAGACATCACTTCGTCATTGAACCTGGTAGTTGGTCATACTCGCCTGTATCAGCCCCAAAACTCGGGTGCTCAGTGTCCAAATGATTTCTGGCAGCAAAATGCAACAATCCAACCGACCCCTAGCAAGATGAGACAGTCCAACTAACCTCCAGCTTCGGGCTAGTAGTGGCAAAGAGCAGCCATAGAGAGCACCTTGTGCCCTTGAGCAAAAAAGATGTCAGCAGCAGACCCTTTTATCTAAACTTCTGATGTAGCAAAGGATCATCCATCTGGTATTATGCAAATATTTCCACATGGATATGCAAATGCAACACCAAGACAGTAAGTGAAGAAGATTCAAGAAGTACTTGAGGCCTTTAGTTGTCACTCAGTATCAACGAATGAACAACACTGTCGTCATCTCAGGTACGGAGAACGCAATCCTCTGATAACTATTACTTTATATCAGCTCTAAAAACATTAGAGATTGCATAAGAAGGTGGACCAATGGGTCATTAGGTAGGTGTTCCTAATGGAAAGCTAACTCTGTGTGTGTGTGTGTGTGTGTGTTTTATTTCTGTCTTTGGTAGTGCTGTAAAATATTTGTAGATTCCTTTTCAAGTTAATAAAAATTTATCACATGTTATATATTTTTTCCCATTTATCTTCATAAAATTTGAGGCTGTTGAAGTGATTTAATGTAGTTGAATTCAAAGTAATGAAATTTCAACTGAGTAATTTATTTTCCACTTTCCTAACTTTTTAGATCCTAGAAGATGCTGAAGACAACAAAGGAAGAGGAATTCATGTACTAGTCCTTAATCAAGCTACTGTGAGTATCTTCTTACTTTTTTTGCTCAATCTCATCTCAATTTGGCCATGTCAGGTTTGCAGCTTCTCTGTTCCTAATTCGTTGTGAGATTGTTACATGTGAGCTACCACATTCTTTTGAAGTGTGGCATTGTCTTGGTATGATAATTAAGAGGGTTTTTAAATAACGGCTATTGCCCAAGTAATGGAAAGACATAATGCAACATATGCAGCACAGCATAGAAATGGAAGTAACTCTGTCCTTCATGTGTGAGAATTTTGTCGACAAACTTAAGTGTGGTGACTTTTTGCTTTGATTTCTGATGTGGCAAGGTTCTTCCTTTACAATAGTGCTGTGAAGACATTTATATTAAAGTCATGAGTGGATAGATGCTGCAGTGTCCAGTGGGGATATTTTAGGGTGGAAAATATGGAGGAATGTACCTTACCTGGAATTTTCTCTTTCTCAAAGTCCTTGATGAATGTTGTGAAGCTTTGTACAAAGCGGGATGTTCCTGGCTTCTTATTGATTGGAAGTTTGTATGAAAGAGGATGGATTGGAAGTTTGTATGAAAGAGGGATGGATTGGAAGTTTGTATGAAAGAGGGATGGATTGGAAGTTTGTATGAAAGAGGGATGGATTGGAAGTTTGTATGAAAAAGGGATGGATTGGAAGTTTGTATGAAGGAGGATGTGCCTGACTTCTTATTGATTAGAAGTTTGCATGAAGGGGGATGTGCCTGACTTCTTATTGATTGGAAGTTTGCATGAAGGGGGATGTGCCTGACTTCTTATTGATTGTGGAATAACTTTTTTTACGGGTCTTTTAGAGGTTATTTTTAATGAAAGTTGGTTGTCAAATTAAATATTCACTCAGCTTTTTAGAAAACCCACCAACACAGGGAAGATGTTAGACTTCTGCTCATTCCACCCTGATTATATTAAATCGAATACAGCGAGACAATTTTTGGAAAAAATTGAAATCCTGGTCTCTTCAGCTTCTCAAAAAGATCTTCACAAAGAAGAATTAAAGGAAATGTTGGCAGAAAACAATTACCCCTCCCCATATGTTGAGAAAATATTTAAACAAGTGCCAAAAAAGAAGCAGGAAAAACCAACTTCAAATTCACCAGCAAAATTACGTACCACAAGGGACTTTTCGAGAAACTGAAAAGGATCGGAGCAAAATATAATATCAGGCTAGCTCCAGATCTTAATAACAAAATAAAGAAATTCCTGCCAGCTTTAAAGCAGAAAGAATTGGACATCCAATTGCAAGAAGGAGTAATTTACTGCATCGACTGTAACTGCGGACTCAGCTATATAGGAGAAACAGGGAGAAGTATTAAGGTCCGAATGAAAGAACACCAAGCAGCTATTAGGAACATTGGGAACAAAACAGGGCTAGACAGACATGTACAAGCAAGTGGACACTCCATAAATTGGGACTCAGTGAAAATAATCGCCCACCAGTCAAACTTAGTAAAGAGAAAACTAGAAGAAGGGATCGAAATAGCAAGAAGAAGAAGTACCACAATTAACGATAATTGCGGATGGTCTCTTCCAATTGAGTGGCAGCAACTACTCCAGTGACATAGTCCTGATGATGAACTAGGCTTTAGTTCAAAAATTTGACAACCAACTTTCATTAAAAATAACCTCTAAAAGACCCGTAAAAAAAGTTATTCCACAATCACTATGAATAGAGGTGCCATAAATGCATTTACAACTAGGATTAAAACCACATACGGGCTGGATATATGGCGAAACATCAGAAAGATAGAAAGGAGTAAGTGCAAAAGCGACAAATGTAAGTCACAACTGTATTTTCTTAAGAAATATAAAAGAGCTAATTTTGTTCCACCTTCTTTGAGACTCACGAAAAACATCGCGGAAAATCTGTCAAGAAATTTTATTAGAAAAATAGAACTAAAAACGGTGAATGGCGCGATTCGTAATAAATTCAAAACTATTGAGCAATGCGAACGAATAGAAGCTCGTATTTGGACCTCTTCATTAGGTGAAATTCCGGAAGCAGAAAAGAAAAATATTGATAATTGGTTAGCTAAAGCAGTGAGAGATAAAAACAAAAAGTTTAAGGAAAAATTGAGAATTAAAGAAAATAAATGGTTAAGTCCAAAGTTAATGTCTACAGCAACTGGCCCACAGTTAATACCATCCACCACTAACAAACATGTCATGGATCTGACGGAAGAAGGAGTAGATGAAAACCTGATTAATCTCCTCAATAAGGGATATAATTACAACCTTTCCTCCGCAACACTTGATAAAAAACGTATACTGATTGATTTAGAAAGCATCTGTAGTAAGGTAGAAAGAGAAGATGAAAATACAGCAGTTACTTTAAGGAAAGAATTCTCAGACTGCGTCTCAAAATTTGTAAAAAAGCCAGTAAAAGTTGATTACAATTTTAATAGAAATGCCATTACTGACCTTAAAAAATTCAAAGCCAATGATAAAGTAGTAGCACTGAGAGCAGATAAGAGCAAAGTTTTGGTATTGGTAGAAAAAGAGAAGTATTACAATAAAATGGAAGCTGAATTGAGCAAGCCTTATTATGAAGAACTCAATGGTAATCCTATAGATCAAACTGTAAAAAATCTTAAGAAATTAATCAGCTCTTTAAGAAATAAAAAACAGCTTAATGAGCTCTTCAAAAACTTCTCCAAAATTCAGTCAAGAATTCCACAGATCTATGGTACGATAAAAGTTCACAAAGAAGGCCATCCAATAAGACCTATAATAGACACTAGAAATTCGCCACTCTCCAACATTAATTATTATTTGCTTGGTCACCTCAGAGATATTTTCCCTTCTCCTCCCTACCTACTAAAAAATTCCATGCAGCTAAAAAGAAAACTGGACAACTTGCCAGAATTAATTCATCCAGTAATGGCAAGCCTGGATATAGTCTCTATGTATACCAACATTAACCTGGACCTCCTACTGGAATTCATTGCAGATGACCTGGCAGAAAAAATAGTATTCCATAATCACAATAGAGAAATACTACTTGGCATATATGAACTGCTCCTATTTTCCTTCAAGAATAATTTCTTCCAGTTTGGAAAGAAATATTACAGGCAAACTTCAGGACTTGCAATGGGTTCTCCACTAGCACCTCTGCTAGCAAATTATTATATAAGTAAACTAGAGGCAAAAATCCTTATACAACCCTCCTTGTTTGCTCTCTATGTAAGGTACATGGATGATGTCCTAATTATAGTAGATACTGTGGACCAATCTCTACCCTCTCAGATTCTGGAAGAATTTAACTTACTAGAGAATACCTTGAAGTACACCCTGGAACAGGAAAAAGACCATAGCATCAATTACCTGGATTTAACCTTGACCTCAAGAGAAGGGAAAATATTCACTCAGCTTTTTAGAAAACCCACCAACACAGGGAAGATGTTAGACTTCTGCTCATTCCACCCTGATTATATTAAATCGAATACAGCGAGACAATTTTTGGAAAAAATTGAAATCCTGGTCTCTTCAGCTTCTCAAAAAGATCTTCACAAAGAAGAATTAAAGGAAATGTTGGCAGAAAACAATTACCCCTCCCCATATGTTGAGAAAATATTTAAACAAGTGCCAAAAAAGAAGCAGGAAAAAACCAACTTCAAATTCACCAGCAAAATTACGTACCACAAGGGACTTTTCGAGAAACTGAAAAGGATCGGAGCAAAATATAATATCAGGCTAGCTCCAGATCTTAATAACAAAATAAAGAAATTCCTGCCAGCTTTAAAGCAGAAAGAATTGGACATCCAATTGCAAGAAGGAGTAATTTACTGCATCGACTGTAACTGCGGACTCAGCTATATAGGAGAAACAGGGAGAAGTATTAAGGTCCGAATGAAAGAACACCAAGCAGCTATTAGGAACATTGGGAACAAAACAGGGCTAGACAGACATGTACAAGCAAGTGGACACTCCATAAATTGGGACTCAGTGAAAATAATCGCCCACCAGTCAATCTTAGTAAAGAGAAAACTAGAAGAAGGGATCGAAATAGCAAGAAGAAGAAGTACCACAATTAACGATAATTGCGGATGGTCTCTTCCAATTGAGTGGCAGCAACTACTCCAGTGACATAGTCCTGATGACGAACTAGGCTTTAGTTCGAAAATTTGACAACCAACTTTCATTAAAAATAACCTCTAAAAGACCCGTAAAAAAGTTATTCCACAATCACTATGAATAGAGGTGCCATAAATGCATTTACAACTAGGATTAAAACCACATACGGGCTGGATATATGGCGAAACATCAGAAAGATAGAAAGGAGTAAGTGCAAAAGCGACAAATGTAAGTCACAACTGTATTTTCTTAAGAAATGTAAAAGAGCTAATTTTGTTCCACCTTCTTTGAGACTCACGAAAAACATCGCGGAAAATCTGTCAAGAAATTTTATTAGAAAAATAGAACTAAAAACGGTGAATGGCGCGATTCGTAATAAATTCAAAACTATTGAGCAATGCGAACGAATAGAAGCTCGTATTTGGACCTCTTCATTAGGTGAAATTCCGGAAGCAGAAAAGAAAAATATTGATAATTGGTTAGCTAAAGCAGTGAGAGATAAAAACAAAAAGTTTAAGGAAAAATTGAGAATTAAAGAAAATAAATGGTTAAGTCCAAAGTTAATGTCTACAGCAACTGGCCCACAGTTAATACCATCCACCACTAACAAACATGTCATGGATCTGACGGAAGAAGGAGTAGATGAAAACCTGATTAATCTCCTCAATAAGGGATATAATTACAACCTTTCCTCCGCAACACTTGATAAAAAACGTATACTGATTGATTTAGAAAGCATCTGTAGTAAGGTAGAAAGAGAAGATGAAAATACAGCAGTTACTTTAAGGAAAGAATTCTCAGACTGCGTCTCAAAATTTGTAAAAAAGCCAGTAAAAGTTGATTACAATTTTAATAGAAATGCCATTACTGACCTTAAAAAATTCAAAGCCAATGATAAAGTAGTAGCACTGAGAGCAGATAAGAGCAAAGTTTTGGTATTGGTAGAAAAAGAGAAGTATTACAATAAAATGGAAGCTGAATTGAGCAAGCCTTATTATGAAGAACTCAATGGTAATCCTATAGATCAAACTGTAAAAATCTTAAGAAATTAATCAGCTCTTTAAGAAATAAAAAACAGCTTAATGAGCTCTTCAAAAACTTCTCCAAAATTCAGTCAAGAATTCCACAGATCTATGGTACGATAAAAGTTCACAAAGAAGGCCATCCAATAAGACCTATAATAGACACTAGAAATTCGCCACTCTCCAACATTAATTATTATTTGCTTGGTCACCTCAGAGATATTTTCCCTTCTCCTCCCTACCTACTAAAAAATTCCATGCAGCTAAAAAGAAAACTGGACAACTTGCCAGAATTAATTCATCCAGTAATGGCAAGCCTGGATATAGTCTCTATGTATACCAACATTAACCTGGACCTCCTACTGGAATTCATTGCAGATGACCTGGCAGAAAAAATAGTATTCCATAATCACAATAGAGAAATACTACTTGGCATATATGAACTGCTCCTATTTTCCTTCAAGAATAATTTCTTCCAGTTTGGAAAGAAATATTACAGGCAAACTTCAGGACTTGCAATGGGTTCTCCACTAGCACCTCTGCTAGCAAATTATTATATAAGTAAACTAGAGGCAAAAATCCTTATACAACCCTCCTTGTTTGCTCTCTATGTAAGGTACATGGATGATGTCCTAATTATAGTAGATACTGTGGACCAATCTCTACCCTCTCAGATTCTGGAAGAATTTAACTTACTAGAGAATACCTTGAAGTACACCCTGGAACAGGAAAAAGACCATAGCATCAATTACCTGGATTTAACCTTGACCTCAAGAGAAGGGAAAATATTCACTCAGCTTTTTAGAAAACCCACCAACACAGGGAAGATGTTAGACTTCTGCTCATTCCACCCTGATTATATTAAATCGAATACAGCGAGACAATTTTTGGAAAAAATTGAAATCCTGGTCTCTTCAGCTTCTCAAAAAGATCTTCACAAAGAAGAATTAAAGGAAATGTTGGCAGAAAACAATTACCCCTCCCCATATGTTGAGAAAATATTTAAACAAGTGCCAAAAAAGAAGCAGGAAAAAACCAACTTCAAATTCACCAGCAAAATTACGTACCACAAGGGACTTTTCGAGAAACTGAAAAGGATCGGAGCAAAATATAATATCAGGCTAGCTCCAGATCTTAATAACAAAATAAAGAAATTCCTGCCAGCTTTAAAGCAGAAAGAATTGGACATCCAATTGCAAGAAGGAGTAATTTACTGCATCGACTGTAACTGCGGACTCAGCTATATAGGAGAAACGGAGAAGTATTAAGGTCCGAATGAAAGAACACCAAGCAGCTATTAGGAACATTGGGAACAAAACAGGGCTAGACAGACATGTACAAGCAAGTGGACACTCCATAAATTGGGACTCAGTGAAAATAATCGCCCACCAGTCAAACTTAGTAAAGAGAAAACTAGAAGAAGGGATCGAAATAGCAAGAAGAAGAAGTACCACAATTAACGATAATTGCGGATGGTCTCTTCCAATTGAGTGGCAGCAACTACTCCAGTGACATAGTCCTGATGACGAACTAGGCTTTAGTTCGAAAATTTGACAACCAACTTTCATTAAAAATAACCTCTAAAAGACCCGTAAAAAAGTTATTCCACAATCACTATGAATAGAGGTGCCATAAATGCATTTACAACTAGGATTAAAACCACATACGGGCTGGATATATGGCGAAACATCAGAAAGATAGAAAGGAGTAAGTGCAAAAGCGACAAATGTAAGTCACAACTGTATTTTCTTAAGAAATGTAAAAGAGCTAATTTTGTTCCACCTTCTTTGAGACTCACGAAAAACATCGCGGAAAATCTGTCAAGAAATTTTATTAGAAAAATAGAACTAAAAACGGTGAATGGCGAGATTCGTAATAAATTCAAAACTATTGAGCAATGCGAACGAATAGAAGCTCGTATTTGGACCTCTTCATTAGGTGAAATTCCGGAAGCAGAAAAGAAAAATATTGATAATTGGTTAGCTAAAGCAGTGAGAGATAAAAACAAAAAGTTTAAGGAAAAATTGAGAATTAAAGAAAATAAATGGTTAAGTCCAAAGTTAATGTCTACAGCAACTGGCCCACAGTTAATACCATCCACCACTAACAAACATGTCATGGATCTGACGGAAGAAGGAGTAGATGAAAACCTGATTAATCTCCTCAATAAGGGATATAATTACAACCTTTCCTCCGCAACACTTGATAAAAAACGTATACTGATTGATTTAGAAAGCATCTGTAGTAAGGTAGAAAGAGAAGATGAAAATACAGCAGTTACTTTAAGGAAAGAATTCTCAGACTGCGTCTCAAAATTTGTAAAAAAGCCAGTAAAAGTTGATTACAATTTTAATAGAAATGCCATTACTGACCTTAAAAAATTCAAAGCCAATGATAAAGTAGTAGCACTGAGAGCAGATAAGAGCAAAGTTTTGGTATTGGTAGAAAAAGAGAAGTATTACAATAAAATGGAAGCTGAATTGAGCAAGCCTTATTATGAAGAACTCAATGGTAATCCTATAGATCAAACTGTAAAAAATCTTAAGAAATTAATCAGCTCTTTAAGAAATAAAAAACAGCTTAATGAGCTCTTCAAAAACTTCTCCAAAATTCAGTCAAGAATTCCACAGATCTATGGTACGATAAAAGTTCACAAAGAAGGCCATCCAATAAGACCTATAATAGACACTAGAAATTCGCCACTCTCCAACATTAATTATTATTTGCTTGGTCACCTCAGAGATATTTTCCCTTCTCCTCCCTACCTACTAAAAAATTCCATGCAGCTAAAAAGAAAACTGGACAACTTGCCAGAATTAATTCATCCAGTAATGGCAAGCCTGGATATAGTCTCTATGTATACCAACATTAACCTGGACCTCCTACTGGAATTCATTGCAGATGACCTGGCAGAAAAAATAGTATTCCATAATCACAATAGAGAAATACTACTTGGCATATATGAACTGCTCCTATTTTCCTTCAAGAATAATTTCTTCCAGTTTGGAAAGAAATATTACAGGCAAACTTCAGGACTTGCAATGGGTTCTCCACTAGCACCTCTGCTAGCAAATTATTATATAAGTAAACTAGAGGCAAAAATCCTTATACAACCCTCCTTGTTTGCTCTCTATGTAAGGTACATGGATGATGTCCTAATTATAGTAGATACTGTGGACCAATCTCTACCCTCTCAGATTCTGGAAGAATTTAACTTACTAGAGAATACCTTGAAGTACACCCTGGAACAGGAAAAAGACCATAGCATCAATTACCTGGATTTAACCTTGACCTCAAGAGAAGGGAAAATATTCACTCAGCTTTTTAGAAAACCCACCAACACAGGGAAGATGTTAGACTTCTGCTCATTCCACCCTGATTATATTAAATCGAATACAGCGAGACAATTTTTGGAAAAAATTGAAATCCTGGTCTCTTCAGCTTCTCAAAAAGATCTTCACAAAGAAGAATTAAAGGAAATGTTGGCAGAAAACAATTACCCCTCCCCATATGTTGAGAAAATATTTAAACAAGTGCCAAAAAAGAAGCAGGAAAAAACCAACTTCAAATTCACCAGCAAAATTACGTACCACAAGGGACTTTTCGAGAAACTGAAAAGGATCGGAGCAAAATATAATATCAGGCTAGCTCCAGATCTTAATAACAAAATAAAGAAATTCCTGCCAGCTTTAAAGCAGAAAGAATTGGACATCCAATTGCAAGAAGGAGTAATTTACTGCATCGACTGTAACTGCGGACTCAGCTATATAGGAGAAACAGGGAGAAGTATTAAGGTCCGAATGAAAGAACACCAAGCAGCTATTAGGAACATTGGGAACAAAACAGGGCTAGACAGACATGTACAAGCAAGTGGACACTCCATAAATTGGGACTCAGTGAAAATAATCGCCCACCAGTCAAACTTAGTAAAGAGAAAACTAGAAGAAGGGATCGAAATAGCAAGAAGAAGAAGTACCACAATTAACGATAATTGCGGATGGTCTCTTCCAATTGAGTGGCAGCAACTACTCCAGTGACATAGTCCTGATGACGAACTAGGCTTTAGTTCGAAAATTTGACAACCAACTTTCATTAAAAATAACCTCTAAAAGACCCGTAAAAAAAGTTATTCCACAATCACTATGAATAGAGGTGCCATAAATGCATTTACAATTCTTATTGATTGAAAGTTTCTGGGAAAGGGGGATGGATTAGAACTCTGTATGAAGGTGGATGTGCCTGACTTCTTATTGATGGGAAGTTTGCATGAAGGGGGATGTGCCTGACTTCTTATTGATTGAAAGTTTGTGTGAAAGGGGGATGGATTGGAACTTTGTATGAAGGCAATGTGCCTGACTTCTCATTGATTGGAAGTTTGCATGACGGGGAATGTGCCTGACTTCTTATTGATTGGAAGTTTGTGTGAAAGAGGGATGGATTGGAAGTTTGTATGAAGGTGGATGTGCCTGACTTATTGATTGAAGTTTGTGTGAAGGGGATGGATTGGAAGTTTGTATGAAGGCGATGTGCCTGACTTCTCCTTGATTGGAAGTTTGCATGAAGGGGGATGTTCCTGGCTTCTTATTGATTGTAAGTTTGTATGAAAGGGGGATGGATTAGAACTTTGTATGAAGGTGGATGTGCCTGACTTCTTATTGATTGGAAGTTTGCACGAAGGGGGATGTGCCTAACTTCTTATTGATTGAAAGTTTGTGTGAAAGGGGGGATGGATTGGAACTTTGTATGAAGGTGGAGGTGCCTGACTTCTTATTGATTGGAAGTTTGCATGAAGGGGATGTGCCTGTGTTCTTATTGATTGAAAGTTTGTGTGAAAAGGGGATGGATTGAAAGTTTCTATGAAGGTGGATGTGCCTGACTTCTTATTGATTGAAAGTTTGTGTGAATGGGGGATGGATTGGAAGTTTGCATGAAGGGGGATGTGCCTGACTTCTTATTGATTGTAAGTTTGTATGAAAGGGGGATGGATTGGAACTTTGTATGAAGGTGGAGGTGCCTGACTTCTTATTGATTGGAAGTTTGTGTTAAAGCGGGATGGATTGGAAGTTTGTGTGAAGGGAATGGATTGGAAGTTTGTATGAAGGGGATTGATTGGAAATTTGTATGAAAGGGGGATGGATTGGAAGTTTGCATGAAGGGCGATGTGCTAGACTTCTTATTGATTGGAAGTTTGTGTGAAAGGGAGATGGATTGGGAGTTTGTATCAAGGGGGATGTGCCTGACTTTCTATTGATTAGAAGTTTGTATGTAAGGGGGGATGGATTGGAAGTTTGTGGGAAGGGGATATGCCTGACTTCTTATGAATCAGAAGTTTTCAAGTGAGAATTGTGTGTGCACAGAAGTTGTGAAAATGTGCCAAACTGGGACATCAGCCTATGGCTTATTTCTCTGCCCTGTGTTCAGTGGAGGACTTTCTGATGACCCTGGGAAGGTGGGGATCCAGAGCAGCATAAAGTACAGTGTGCAAATTTCTGTGTCAGATCACAAAGAAGGGCAGTGGGCACCTGAGAGTATGAAGCAAGTTTGTGTATCTATTGAAAATATGAGACCAGAATTATAAGGCATCAAATTATGTACATGTTTGTCATTAAACTGTTCTCTGAGATGGATGTTAACTCCTTAAAGGAAGACCATCTGCCAGATAAACGTTTAACTGATGAAACTAGATTTTACTTAACACCGGTGTGCAAAAATTAAGGACGAAGAGGAGAAATTAGCAAAACAGCGGAACGAGCAGGCAGAACGGATCGAAAGGCCACTCCAGGAGATAGACTAGGGTCCGGTACAGTGGGGCATGCGCATGATGCAGCATGGTATAGGGGAGGGGGAGTGTCGAAGGGTATAAAGCACACGGGCGGTGTATGCTCAGCAATTCGGTGAAAGCTACTGCATGGTGTACATCAGTTTGAACGACGTAGAGTTGCTTCCACCATTTGATAGGGTCAACAGGCAATCCAGTAGACGACATCTGGATGACTTTACCCGAGTTCGCGTCATTGGGAAGTTGGAAGAAGGTCGAAGTGTGACTAGTGTGGCCGAGGAGTTCGGGATCGCTCACAGCATCGTTTCACGAGCTTGGAGAGCATTTCAAATGACAGGAATGGCTGTCCAAGAGTTTAGCAGTGGTCGTCCATGAGCAATCATGGCGGTGGACGGCCGGTATATTGTCCTACAGGCGAGAAGAGACAGACGACAGACAGCAGTAGAAATCGCAAGTCACATGCAACAGACAACTGGATGTCCATTATATCGTTTTGCCGTGTCTAAGAGGCTGCACAAAGGTGGTCCATTTGCACGATGACCAGTACGGTGTGTGCCATTAACGCCTGCTCATCGGAGACGGCAGTTTCTGTGGTGCCTGGAACACAAGAACTGGACACATCAGCAATGGGCTCGAGTTCTCTTTACGGATGAGAGCAGATTTAGTCTGACGAGCGATTCTGGACGTATACACATCTGGAGAGTGCAGGGAACACGTAATCACACCTCCAACATCATCGAAAGGGACCGGTTTGGAGGTGGCCGAGTTCTCGTTTGGGGCGGTATCATGCTTGGTAGCTGTACTGACCTCCACATCTTCCAAGGAGATTCAGTCATTGGTGTCCGCTATTGTACCAAGGTTCTCCTGCCTCACGTGCGTCTGTTTAAAGGTGCTGTGGGTCCTGAGTTCCTCTTCATGGACGACAATGCTACACTTCATCGTACAGTGGATGTCACAGAGCTGTTGGAGAGTGAAGATATTCAATGCATGGATTGGCCCGCAAGGTCCCCGGACCTAAATCCAATCGAACACGTGTGGGACCTTCTCGGGAGACGCTTGGCAGCACGTCCCCAGCCACCAGCAACGATTCCGCAGCTGCAATTGGCGCTACAAGATGAATGAGCAGCGATGCCTCAACAGCTCCTTGACAACCTCGTCCTCAGCATGGACAGATGTTGTATATCCTGCAACGCAGTCAGGGGTGATCATATCCCCTACTAAAAACTGGATTTTTCTTGGCAGCCGCCTGTCACATGGACGTTTCTGTCTTGTGTCCAGTTGTGCTTGAAGCTACCTTTTCAATAAAGTGCCTTTGTATCCTTTGGATTCCTTGTTTGGACGGTTTTGCTCACTTGTCCCATATTCTTACATCTTGGGGATCTTATGGTATGATTTGAGTCGATGTGGAGCACTTGTGCACGACGTTACATTCGAAAAACCGTCTCGTCCTTAATTTTTGCATGCCAGTGTACATATAATTGGTAAACGAATCTCTTGGAAGAAATAATTCTTCACAAATGCATGGAAGGCAATACAGATGTTAGCACAAATGTGCCGTGTTCTCACTGTCTCCATGTAACAACTCCTTTAGAGAACTTGAAAATTACATTGACCTGGAGCAGGAATCAAACCGCATCTCCTGATTTCCGTTCGAGCTTGTACTCGTTTATCTCCATTTAATCTTTCCGGGAGATTTGTTTCCCAGTTATATGTATGATGTTCTTTGAAGCACTGGAACATGTGACCTACATCCAGTCCTGGATATGAGAAAACTTCATGGTAACGTTACAAGGAAGCACGGGATAGCTTCGACTAGCGCGAATCTGAATGGTTCTCAGATTTCTAAACTACATCTGCTTAGCTTCAGTTTCTTGGAATTTCCTGGTCCTGGGTGGTGTAGTAATGGCTAGCATGCTCGAACGGAAATCAGGAGATGTGGGTTCGATTCCTGCTCCAGTGCGACATAATTTTCGAGTTTTCTGAAGGAGTTGCTACATCAAAACAGTGAAAATAAATACGACACATTTGTGCCAACAATTACATTTAACTAGGGAATGTTTTAGCCAGTATGTGCCAGTAGACATACTGGTAAACTTTTTTAAGAAAGGCCCTAAGACTTCTGAAAATTTAGGAAGGCTAGCTCTCTCTAAGCAGCAGAAAGTTAGCATGGCATGCAATCCCATGCCAATTGAGCCAATCAAATGAATTTGATTGTAACACCAACCTGGAAATATGTTCCTTCAGTGTCATGTGACACGCTGACCAACTTATGGTGTTTTTCCCTACATCTGCTGTGTATTTAGCTCAGTTGCAGCATATCAGTATCATCAACATTTCTCATTGCAGTGTAAATATCATTGATTTTATCAGTTTGAATTTTGTTTGTAAGACACCCCATGCTGAACGTCTATTTTATTTCGTTATACCAATAAAGCGATTTTGAAAAACAAGGACATCAGTACACCTTAAGACTGTATGTTCACTGATGTTCCATAAGCAGATTGGTCTTTCTCCATGTGTGTTTTGACCTTTACCTTACATAAATTCCTGGTTCCTGAAAAGTAGATATCTAGCAACTGACACAAAGGGCAAAGCACAGACATGATAAAATGGCAGTAGCAATGCATGAATGGCTTTTGGAATCTACATTGATATAAAGGTTCACACATTTGTTGTTGTTATTATTTATTAACCTTCATTCAAAATATACAGAACATAGCCTATGACAATCATTGACTGGTGTTATTCAGCTGTTACGAATTTCCACTGGAGGCCTAGGTAGTGGTTTATTATTATTATTATTAGTATTATTATTATTATTGTCATTTACATTGTACCAGTAAAAACAATGGAGCTGTGTAAGAAGATGGGATGAGAAAGCACTGGTAAGCTTCATTGTAGAAAAAAAAACACTTCATTTAACTATGACATTACTTCTATATAATTTTGTTTTGTTCCTCCTCAAAATTTGGTTATTTTTAGATAAAAAGATTTGCTTAATGCTGGGGAATTATATTATCATGTATTAAGCATAGTGAATTATGAGTGTACTGTCTTCTTGTAAACACTATAGCTCTCTACTAATACTCTACTCCCATTTTTAATAAATGCCTTTTTCCAATTTTTTATGTAAGTCTAATTTTACCAGCCTCTTCTTTATTGTTTCAGGGCAGTGTCATGGCTCAACGTATGTTTGACACATATTCTCCTCACGAAGATGAGGCAATGTCTTTGTTCCTGAATATGGTTTCAGATGGAAGGATCCTCATTTTCACTATAAAGGTAGGAGTTGTAATACTCAAGTTATAATAACTGTTCATTTCTTCATGAGCACATTCTTTGCTAGTGTATTTAAAGCACAGGTTGTACCATAATCTTACTGGTTTTTTTAGAGGACTGGGTTTTATAGTGTTAAAAGAAACCTTTCTCACTGGGTGCCTTTTGTAGGAATTCACAGTTCAGTTACATCCCCAATGGAAGTTAGGGATCTTTAGTTTCTATGCTTTACAAGAATCTTTGAAATTTACGTTAGTTGAATTCAGAGAAAGAATAATAATTTAACTATTTATGTAGAAAAAAATTAATTGTTCAAAAAAAAAATGAATGCAAGTGAAGTATTAGATTTTAAATCAGGCAATCCTTCTTTTAAACACAAATACTGCCTGTCAGTCAACTGACAAAATAAGTGAAATCTGACAAAATAATGAATTCAGTTTAAAAAGTGTTTCAGAAAATAATTATAGAAGTGAAAACATTTATTTAATGGAAGAAAAACACATAAAAAACACTAAGAAATAAAACACATGAGAAAAAGTGTCTTCTGCAAAGGTCTCTTTGAATCTCTTAAAAAATTAGTAAAAAGTACAGCATAGGATTTGTTGTATTGGGTATTAACAATAAACTGAAAAAATTCTCACATATTCAACTATTTAAAAAAAAATACCTTACTTATGTGAAGAATTGTAAATTACTCTTTAAGTAAGTTAAAATATAACTTCTTGCATAAATTAGAAGGCTTACTCAAGAAGTTATTTTTGTAAAACAGCTGTGGACTTTCTTCAACACACGAATCAGCAGTCATTCTCAAACATTCTGAATTAATCTAGATTAGGTAGACACCGAAGAACAACTGGTTCCAAAATAACTCAACAAAACATCTAAGGAAAATTAAATGGAATTGACATTGTGAAGAGAGGACTCCATTGTCATTGATAAAAAAAAATACTGAAGAGAATTTTTGATCTTTTTTTTTTTTTTTTTTTCCAAATCAATTTTCAAAAAAAAAAAATATTTTACAACTCTTGGATTTTGTGTTGTGACAGAGTTTTTAAGTGTGATAAACAAACTTTTTTTCTCATCAGTTTAATGCCAACAAACTCTTGAAAGGCATGCTCTGTGCTGTGCATTTTTTTTTTTTTTTTGTCAAAATCTGCAGTAAATGTGGTGTTTTTTCTTCTCCTGTATTTTGTAAAATGAATTTCAGCAATATTTCCAATGCTTGTGTCCATCACTCTGTTTGGAAAAAGTAATTTCTTGCTTTATGTAATGCTTTCATTTATTCTTATTAAAGTTCTCTTTTGCTATAAAAAATATTCACATTTTCCTTTCCCTTGTATCTATGTAGGATGAAGGAACTTTCCAAATGAAGCAGCCAGCCAGGGAATTGCTCAAACGACTCGGAAGCAAGAAAGCGCATGTGATTGGTTGGCGTGATATGTGGGCAATGGCCACCCAGAAAGGAGGTAACTGCCTTTAATTGATGTAGCACAGAAATGTAGTCCCCCCCCCCCTTTAGAAATGAAGTAAGAAATATTCCTCAGAAATACATGGGAAGTGCACAAATATATTGCTAGTTCACTATTCAACATGTAACATCGTTTAGATAACTATAAAATTACATCACCATGGAATAGGAATTGAACCTGTATGTATCTCTTAATTTCCATCTATTTGAGTGTGCTATCTGTTACACCATCCATGACAACAAAGTTCCAAGCAACAAAACTTAAGCAATTATAGCTTAGGAGTATGAATAATTTCAGGTTTTCACTTGTTGAAGCAATCGTAGGCTTCCTCATAGAATTGAAAAAAATAATAATGCACTTGTGCACTTCCCATGTATTTGTGAGGAATATTTCTTCCTTCATTTCTACTATTTGAGGTACTTGTGATTAGAATAATCCCTAATATCCTCTTATCAAGCATTGGTTACGTTATGGAACTCTAAATGGTGGAACATTTCGGTAGTTGACTTTTACCTTCTTCAGCTGTGGAATGAACCATGTGGTGTTAGCATCAGTTGTTGCCAGATTTCAAAATGGCTACAAAAATTTTGGCAACAAAAATAGGAAAAATTCAAATGTAGAATCTGATAGGAAAAATTCAAATACAGAAACCACTGCAGAAATCAGTGGTTTCTGTATAGGACTCGTTGGACCACATGACTTTTTTCTAGTGTCCAGTCACAGTGTTCGTGACACCACTGCAGACGAACTTTCTGGTTCTTCACAGAAATCGGTGGTTTACGCATAGGCACACGACTGCCAAAACCAATTCTCTTCAATTATAGCTATGGACGGGTTGGGAAAGGAGCAACCTTCATTGAATGCTTTGGTCGATTGCTGCCCACAGAAAATCCTGTTTCTCTATACAAACCTTCTTAGATGATGATAATCTCATTCCTTACAAATTATCTCCATGCCACAGTTATGCCTCTTAGACAGTTAATGCAGGTTATTTTTCCCCGGATTAAAGACCCGGGATATCTCGCCTTTTGAGAAACCAGTCAGTTTTCAAAATTGTCACTCCAGCCAGATCGGCACCCAAACCAAGCCCTTTATCAAACTCTGAAAGATACTTTATTTTTCCCATTGTGTTCAATGATGAGCAATAGTTTTAAATAGTTGTTGAGATCATGTGGTGATGCATGTGACCACACATTTTGCATATGAGCTGCGTAAGTGATATTTACACACATCTGCATAAAGTTCTCTAATTCAGTGGCTGGCATATATATTCATAGCCCACGTGGGGTTTTGACTGGCTCAGTCATTGTAGTGGGGTAGAGCAGATTCGTGGATGGGAGCAGTGTATATAAAAAGTCGTATATCGGTGGTTTCTTCTGCAAGACAGACAGTTGTGGAAGAAAATTGGGGAGACCTTCATCCAGCAGTGGATTGATAATGTTTGGCAATGATGATATCAGTGTATAATGTGGATATCTCTGTGCATACCTGCCAAGTTTTATGGTATAGCACATTGTACAGACTTTTTTTTTTTTAGTAATAGAACTTTAATCCATTTAGGGTAAGATAAGAACAAATGTCTTTTTGGAAATCATGTGTATTTGGGCGGAAAACTTATGGTGTCTGTCGCTTTGCTTATGGTTTAGGTTGTCTGATTGCATCATGTGACACTTGAAACTTAGCATTAACTACGTAGCTGTTATCCTCCTACCCACCTTCTCTGGTGATAACACATTGTTCCTCAAGTGGTAGCTTGACGGGTGCATAAGAAGTATGGTAACACTTACAGTTCGAAATGTTGCCCCTGAAACTAATTTCTTTCCAACTACTCGTATTGATATTAAAAATTCTTTGACTGCAATCCTTGTACAGTTGAAATAGATCAAACAATTTTTTTACAATATATTTAATTTTAAGGTCTAATGTAGTTTCATTGAGCATTTGGCTTGGCTTCATCAGAACAAATTGAGCATACATTTAAAAAAAATTCCTGTGTTTGAAAGAAATGGAGACAAGTCATGAACAGTTGTGATATATGTGAATAGTTTCCAGAGTATCAAATTCGAATTGGTACTTCGGAAACTTTCCACATACATCGCAACTCTTCACAAAGTTCGTATGTTTCCTAAAATCTCAAAAAAATCCTGAAGTTTGATTTCTCTCTCTCTCTCTTTTTTTTTTTTTTTTTTTTTTTCAGACCTGGAAAGTCTTTGATTTTTCATATTTTTATGAAAAGTCCTGGAATTTTTTTCTTGCGCTGTAAAAAAAAAAATTGGTTGAAATGTTTAGATTGATTGCATCACTTTGTTGTAGTCCCTGCAGTGTCTGTCTGTGATGACATCACATCTTTCCATTGGGTGTGGAGACACACTCCACGGATATATTTCGAGAAGGGGCCATGCTCCCCTGAAGGTGTTTCATTTTTTAATTTATGGTTAAAACGCGACTCACATTAGAAAAAAATGCATCAACTTGCACTAGAAAAAATGTTTTAATCTTTTCTTCTATTGGTTTGTCGGAAAAGTCATGACGTATTTTGGCACCCGATGGCGATTCGGCAGTTTTGGAAGTACTAGAGAGATGCACAGCTCTGTTATCGCAATGGCATTCGACAGGTGCCAGCTCTAGCTGCAGTCTAAAAGGAATAGTGAGCGATTTGGTTGATTTGCGGAGATTTGACATCGAGTTGAAGATGGAAGACCAAACTGTGCATTTTCGCCATATTTTACTGTTTTACTTCCGTAAAGGAAAGAATGCGCGTCAAGCTTGTAAAAAGTTGCGTAAAGTTTACGGTGATAATGCTCTACAAGAACGTCCGTGCCAGCGGTGGTTCGCAAAATTTCGTGCTGGTGATTTTGACCTCAACGATGCTCCTCAGTCGGGGAAGCCCACCGAGGTTGATGACAACCAAATCAAGGCATTGGTCGAGTCAAACCCTCGTTACACGACACGAGAGATTGCAGACACATTGCACATCCAATATTCAAGCGTTCACGACCACCTGAAGAAGTTGGGATACGTAAGCAAGCTCGATGTGTGATTTCCTCATGAACTCAAAGAAGCTCAATTGACGGTGCGCATAAACATCTGCAATGTGCTCATTAAATGTGAGGAAAATGATCCTTTTTTGAAGCAACTGATAACTGGTGACGAAAAGTGGATTGTGTACATCAATGTGCTGCACAAACGGTTTTGGTCCCGACGTGCTGCTTCACCTCAAACGACATCCAAAGCAGACATTTATCAGCGGAAGGTTCCGGTCTCAGTGTGGTGGGATTTTAGAGGTGTCGTGTTTTTCGAGCTCCTACCACGGAACCAAACAATCAATTCGAATGTGTACTGCCGCCAATTGGACAGCTTGAACGAATTCAGCATCCAGAAACGTCCAGAGCTCGTTCATCGTAAAGGTGTGGTGTTCCATCAAGCCAACGCGAGACCACGCACAAGTTTGATCACCGGCCAAAAATTATTGGAGCTTGGGTGGGATGTGTTGCTACACCCAGCGTACTCGCCTGACCTTGCGCCATCAGACTTCCACTTGTTTCGCTCTCTTCAACAGTCCTTGCGTGGTATAACGCTTAATTCAGATGAGGCTGTAAATCAGCACCTTGTACAGTTTTTCGCCACGAAAGACAGGTCCTTCTATGAACGAGGCATTCTGCAGCTCACTAAAAGATGGCAAAAGGTTATCGAACAAAATGGGCATTGTATCATTGATTGATCTTTGTTCTTTCTATCAATAAATAACCTTTGCAAAACATGGCTGAAATACGTCATGACTTTTCCGACAACCCAATATTTTTCATTAACTTTCATTTTGTTCTGGTGGATTTCAGAAATTTTCAGTTTTCGTCGCCCCCGCCCCGTCCTGAAAAAAATTATATATACGCCCCTGACATGATGTCATTACTTTCATCTCATGTAATGCTGCAGTTCTAAGAATTTTGAGTGCTGGGCTATAAGCAGTCGCCCATCCCTAATTTAGGGCCACTGATTCCAGGGAAGGGAGAGAGCCACTGTTGTAAGACAAACACAGTATCCATGCCTCACCGGGACTCGAACTTGGACCCATCTAGGACAAATTATCAAAAGCCAGCGCTTAGGCCACTGGGACAGCAATCTTAATTTGTGGTATGACAGTTACTGTATGTGCAGTTGGAGTCACAACAGCATGCAGAAACCTCCCTGTGAGTGTAAGAAGGCGTTTCGTTCTAGCACGCGCTTTCTCACTGATAGAGATCAATATCTGACATCCCTGCTGCCAATGTGCATGGGAATAGGTGACTATGGAATAGGAAGTCTTCAGTGCAATGGTAAAATTGTTTTGTGTTATTATTCATATAAGTTTTATGCAGAGAAATTTTCATAAGGGAGAAATTTTGCCACTTCAGTGGCAAAATTTCACAACACTGAAGTTATACTCTGTAACAGCAAACCTATAGTACTTCGTAAGAATCCTAAATGCATAGTAAATTTCACCCCGATTTGCAAAACATAATAACAATGTCTTGAGATTATAACGGAAATTTAAGCACCTGGAATGTTTTGATGAACTCCTTGAAAAGTCTTAGATTTATTTTCTGCAAGTGTGTATGAACCATGTCTTTAAGACATGTCAATGACATGGCACAAACTCAGTTTTTTTCAAGTGCATGGAAAAAAACCCTCCAAAATCCATGACCATCAAAACACTGATGTCACAATGATTCAAATATTTATGATCCTTTTGTCCTGATGAAGCCAAGCACTCAGCAAAACTATAGTAGACCTTAAAACATATTGTCACTAAACATTGTTCATTTGATCTCTCTTATCTTTATTACATTTCCTGTGATGGCAAAGATAAAAATCACATACTTTAGTTATTCTATTCTGACGTTTAAGTAGAATAATTGTGGTAGTCTAAGTGAAGAAAAAAATACAGATAGGCACAGTTCTGATTGAGCAGTCAGTTTGGAACATACGACTACAACTTGAAGATCGGAGAGTTGAAATCAGCCAGCTAAGTATGGTTTCAAAGCGTTTATTTGATATGTTATAGCCAACACAGGTCTATGATATGAAAAGTAGCTTACATAATTTTTACAAATAATGCTGGATGCATTGCGAACACAAAGCAGATCGATAAGCGAATTTCCCAACATGGTGCTCTGTCTTCTTGGGCTCCTTACATTCCTCATCTCTTGCTTTTGCCTCTTGTTTTGATTTTCTCCACTTTTGCTTGCTTTCATTCTGCAAATCTCCGTGGTATTGTCAAAAATGTTAACCTGTTCACACGAAAACAGTTTTTAAAATTTTTAGTTTAAACCACTGCTATATTATATTAATTCAACATTTGTCGAAAACATTACGTGGTTTCAGAAATTATTAACTATATGTCAACAAAATAGTTTCCATATCATCTACTGTTTCGCACGTTATTAGAAATTCGAGCACGGGAAAAAACGTCCATATAATAAGAAAATTTTTATTTCAACTTGTCACTAATATTCCTTTTTTTCTTTTTGATGTTCTTTATAATAGTTTAGAATTTTATTATGAAGATTACAAATTTATATGAAAAAATGTTTTTATATGTGCAGTCAAATGCATCATAAGTTGTCAAAGTCCTCCAATACGTAGAGACAATATGTATTAAAAGATTAATATTATTCCAGTTTTTTAAGTCATGATTTACGAAATTAATACAATAGAAAAGAACTTTCGAACCTTTTGATTATGATGCGTTGAATCAGTAATAAGCCATCTTGTTATCGAAGAAGGCATGATTTTCCTTTCCTGTGGTATCAGCTTCCAAGTTGAACTTCGATCTTATAATTTCTTATTATAGATGATGGTTGCATGTTTTATTTTCCGTGGCTCGATATCCCAAACTAGTTTCAATTCCTTCTTTTTGGAATCATCTTCAGTGGGTATTATGATCTTCTCATACATGTTGTGTTTCGGCCACTTACATCGATTCTACTGGCAGCGTCCGACTTTTCACGGCAGTTGTACTCTTGCGCATGCTATTTTTGGTATTAATGCACGTTCTTAGTCGTGTTTTGATATAACCGGATGACATGAATTCCGACTCCAAATTAATTGGTGTTGCCATTCGTTTGTTGAAAATAATTAATAAGGTCTTTTATTATATTTTTTATCGTTAATTTCTTTTTCGATAAAATATTTCCAAGCGTACGGTAGATTCATTGGATCATTATTATTACAATTTATTTCTTTAGTTTTTTCAATCATTATCGCTTCTGAGGTTAATATTTGGTTTTTAGTTTTATGTGAGGTTATTAATTTTGCATCATACCAAACAGGATAAGCTTCATTTTCAATACAATGATTTATTAATGATGTTTTGTTTTCTTTTTTATTCCAGTTCGATATATGTTCTTTTAATCTGGTCTTAAATCTTCTTTTTGTACTTCCTATGTATACTTTATTTCTTTCATTTCTTTCTATTTCTGTATAATATTTTGTTGGTATAGAATATACTCCGGCTTTATCAAGCATTGATCTTCTTTCATTTCCATTAGTTAATATAGTTTCGTTATCTATGACGGTTTCTGCCAATATCATTTTTCTTTAATGCATTCCTTCTTTAAGATATCTGTTATTGGAGGAATGTAGGGAATTTTACCAGCAAATTTTATTTCATTTTTTTGTTTATTTTTATTTTCATTTAAAGATTTCTTTATATTTTCAAGTATATCATCTATGATCTTTTTCTTGTATCCAAATTTCATAGCAGTTCTTTTTATCCAGTTAATCTCAATCTTTTCTTTGTGTTTATTACAGGAATGGGTTAATGCTCTTCTTATGTAAAATTGAAGTGCTGCTCTTTTATATTTCCAAGGATGATTTGAATCAATCGGAATTATCGTTGGAGTATAAGTTGGTTTTCGATATACTTCGTATTCAATCATATTATTTCGCCTGAATAAAGAAATGTCTAAATAGTTTAGTTGTCTCTTAACTTCTTTTTCCATAGTAACTTGTATTGTAGGATAAAAACTATTGTATTTGTTTACAAATGTTTCAAGTTCTTTTTCAGATTGCTTCCAGAAGATAAGGATATCGTCAACGTATCTTACGTATAGTATTAGTTGTTTTTGATTGAATGAATCCAAAAGTTTATTTTCTATGTCTTGTAATATTATTTCAGCAAGAAGTCCCGAAATTGGTGATCCCATTGGTGCACCTTGTTTTTGTCGGTATATTTTTTTATTATATGTGAAGTAGTTATTATCAGCTACTAGTTTCAATGCCTGGATAATACTAATTCTTTGTGCTTCAGGTATTTTTTTCATCTTTTAACTTCTGATTTAACAATTGAATTGCTTCATAAACAGGTGTATTTGGATATAGGGAAACAATATCTAGACTGATCATCAGAAAATCGGTTGTTTTTAGTTCTTTAACTTTTTTAATCACTTCAATGGAGTTGTTAATTGTATAAATATGTTGAAAGTAATACTGTTTTAAATGTTTAAATAGTTCTTTTTCAAGGAGAATTGTTGGAGACGTTGTTTTATTTACTATTGGTCTTAATGGTTCTTCTTTTTTATGCGTTTTGATTTTGCTGAATATGCTTGGAATAGACGCTCCAACAGGCGGAATGGCTTTGTTTTTAATATTATCAGGTAAATGTCCATGGTTTTTTATATAAGCCATTTTTCTTAGAATTGTATCTGTTGGGTCAAGTGTAAGTTTCTTCGATATCCAATTTTTCTATAGCCGTTTTCATTTTTATATCATAATCATCTTTGTCTAATATAATAATTTGTTTGGCTTTATCAGCGCTTATGCATTTAATTGCTGGGTTGTTCTTGAGGTTCATTAGCTCTTGTCTCTCATATTTTATAGCTGGTATTTGTTCTTCTTTTTCTTTGTTATTGATTGCTCTTAATATTTTAAATCTTGTAGGGTTTTGTCTTTTATTTGGTAGTTTCTTGATGACGTCTTCTATATATGGGATTATTATCTCGGCTTTCGGAATTTCTTGTTTATATGCATATCTCGTTCCTCTATTGAGTGCTTTAACTTGTAGATATGTCAATTCATTATTAGATTTGTTAATGAACAGTGGTTTGTCTTCTAATGTTGGTAGTTTTTCTTTTCCTTCTTTGTTATTATACTTTTCTCTTATGAGGTTTTCAATTTTATGAAAGTGTCTCCTTCTGTCTTTAAATTGTTGTCTTTCTATAATAGCAAATATTTTAATTAATGCTATTTTTATTTCTTCTTTATCTTTCTCTTGCATGCATTGATTATATAATCTGTAGTTTTTCTTACTCAATCTATCAATGTCTTTTCGTTTTTCTCTAATAGAGGCTCTTAATCTTTTAATTTCACAAGTTTGTAAAATGGTTTTATCTTTATAATTCATTGGTTTATTTCTAATTTGTAAAAATTTAGGTGTAATTCCATTGTTTTTACAAGTTGTCAAAAAGTTTAAATGTTCGACTTCTTTGCTCAACTGGATTCTATGCTTTTTAAAGTTCGTGATATTCATTTTGTTTAGTTCGTATATATTATGATTTCAGCCGCGAATTTCAGATTCTCTCCAATAAAATCAACATTATGAGCCTTTTAAATCTCCAGTTTCCATAAATTATATTAATTCAACATTTGTCGAAAACATTACGTGGTTTCAGAAATTATTAACTATATGTCAACAAAATAGTTTCCATATCATCTACTGTTTCGCACGTTATTAGAAATTCGAGCACGGGAAAAACGTCCATATAATAAGAAAATTTTTATTTCAACTTGTCACTAATATTCCTTTTTTTCTTTTTGATGTTCTTTATAATAGTTTAGAATTTTATTATGAAGATTACAAATTTATATGAAAAAATGTTTTTATATGTGCAGTCAAATGCATCATAAGTTGTCAAAGTCCTCCAATACGTAGAGACAATATGTATTAAAAGATTAATATTATTCCAGTTTTTTAAGTCATGATTTACGAAATTAATACAATAGAAAAGAACTTTCGAACCTTTTGATTATGATGCGTTGAATCAGTAATAAGCCATCTTGTTATCGAAGAAGGCATGATTTTCCTTTCCTGTGGTATCAGCTTCCAAGTTGAACTTCGATCTTATAATTTCTTATTATAGATGATGGTTGCATGTTTTATTTTCCGTGGCTCGATATCCCAAACTAGTTTCAATTCCTTCTTTTTGGAATCATCTTCAGTGGGTATTATGATCTTCTCATACATGTTGTGTTTCGGCCACTTACATCGATTCTACTGGCAGCGTCCGACTTTTCACGGCAGTTGTACTCTTGCGCATGCTATTTTTGGTATTAATGCACGTTCTTAGTCGTGTTTTGATATAACCGGATGACATGAATTCCGACTCCAAATTAATTGGTGTTGCCATTCGTTTGTTGAAAATAATTAATAAGGTCTTTTATTATATTTTTTATCGTTAATTTCTTTTTCGATAAAATATTTCCAAGCGTACGGTAGATTCATTGGATCATTATTATTACAATTTATTTCTTTAGTTTTTTCAATCATTATCGCTTCTGAGGTTAATATTTGGTTTTTAGTTTTATGTGAGGTTATTAATTTTGCATCATACCAAACAGGATAAGCTTCATTTTCAATACAATGATTTATTAATGATGTTTTGTTTTCTTTTTTATTCCAGTTCGATATATGTTCTTTTAATCTGGTCTTAAATCTTCTTTTTGTACTTCCTATGTATACTTTATTTCTTTCATTTCTTTCTATTTCTGTATAATATTTTGTTGGTATAGAATATACTCCGGCTTTATCAAGCATTGATCTTCTTTCATTTCCATTAGTTAATATAGTTTCGTTATCTATGACGGTTTCTGCCAATATCATTTTTTTCTTTAATGCATTCCTTCTTTAAGATATCTGTTATTGGAGGAATGTAGGGAATTTTACCAGCAAATTTTATTTCATTTTTTTGTTTATTTTTATTTTCATTTAAAGATTTCTTTATATTTTCAAGTATATCATCTATGATCTTTTTCTTGTATCCAAATTTCATAGCAGTTCTTTTTATCCAGTTAATCTCAATCTTTTCTTTGTGTTTATTACAGGAATGGGTTAATGCTCTTCTTATGTAAAATTGAAGTGCTGCTCTTTTATATTTCCAAGGATGATTTGAATCAATCGGAATTATCGTTGGAGTATAAGTTGGTTTTCGATATACTTCGTATTCAATCATATTATTTCGCCTGAATAAAGAAATGTCTAAATAGTTTAGTTGTCTCTTAACTTCTTTTTCCATAGTAACTTGTATTGTAGGATAAAAACTATTGTATTTGTTTACAAATGTTTCAAGTTCTTTTCAGATTGCTTCCAGAAGATAAGGATATCGTCAACGTATCTTACGTATAGTATTAGTTGTTTTTGATTGAATGAATCCAAAAGTTTATTTTCTATGTCTTGTAATATTATTTCAGCAAGAAGTCCCGAAATTGGTGATCCCATTGGTGCACCTTGTTTTTGTCGGTATATTTTTTTATTATATGTGAAGTAGTTATTATCAGCTACTAGTTTCAATGCCTGGATAATACTAATTCTTTGTGCTTCAGGTATTTTTTTTTTTTCATCTTTTAACTTCTGATTTAACAATTGAATTGCTTCATAAACAGGTGTATTTGGATATAGGGAAACAATATCTAGACTGATCATCAGAAAATCGGTTGTTTTTAGTTCTTTAACTTTTTTAATCACTTCAATGGAGTTGTTAATTGTATAAATATGTTGAAAGTAATACTGTTTTAAATGTTTAAATAGTTCTTTTTCAAGGAGAATTGTTGGAGACGTTGTTTTATTTACTATTGGTCTTAATGGTTCTTCTTTTTTATGCGTTTTGATTTTGCTGAATATGCTTGGAATAGACGCTCCAACAGGCGGAATGGCTTTGTTTTTAATATTATCAGGTAAATGTCCATGGTTTTTTATATAAGCCATTTTTCTTAGAATTGTATCTGTTGGGTCAAGTGTAGTTTCTTCGATATCCAATTTTTCTATAGCCGTTTTCATTTTTATATCATAATCATCTTTGTCTAATATAATAATTTGTTTGGCTTTATCAGCGCTTATGCATTTAATTGCTGGGTTGTTCTTGAGGTTCATTAGCTCTTGTCTCTCATATTTTATAGCTGGTATTTGTTCTTCTTTTTCTTTGTTATTGATTGCTCTTAATATTTTAAATCTTGTAGGGTTTTGTCTTTTATTTGGTAGTTTCTTGATGACGTCTTCTATATATGGGATTATTATCTCGGCTTTCGGAATTTCTTGTTTATATGCATATCTCGTTCCTCTATTGAGTGCTTTAACTTGTAGATATGTCAATTCATTATTAGATTTGTTAATGAACAGTGGTTTGTCTTCTAATGTTGGTAGTTTTTCTTTTCCTTCTTTGTTATTATACTTTTCTCTTATGAGGTTTTCAATTTTATGAAAGTGTCTCCTTCTGTCTTTAAATTGTTGTCTTTCTATAATAGCAAATATTTTAATTAATGCTATTTTTATTTCTTCTTTATCTTTCTCTTGCATGCATTGATTATATAATCTGTAGTTTTTCTTACTCAATCTATCAATGTCTTTTCGTTTTTCTCTAATAGAGGCTCTTAATCTTTTAATTTCACAAGTTTGTAAAATGGTTTTATCTTTATAATTCATTGGTTTATTTCTAATTTGTAAAAATTTAGGTGTAATTCCATTGTTTTTACAAGTTGTCAAAAAGTTTAAATGTTCGACTTCTTTGCTCAACTGGATTCTATGCTTTTTAAAGTTCGTGATATTCATTTTGTTTAGTTCGTATATATTATGATTTCAGCCGCGAATTTCAGATTCTCTCCAATAAAATCAACATTATGAGCCTTTTAAATCTCCAGTTTCCATAAATTATATTAATTCAACATTTGTCGAAAACATTACGTGGTTTCAGAAATTATTAACTATATGTCAACAAAATAGTTTCCATATCATCTACTGTTTCGCACGTTATTAGAAATTCGAGCACGGGAAAAACGTCCATATAATAAGAAAATTTTTATTTCAACTTGTCACTAATATTCCTTTTTTTCTTTTTGATGTTCTTTATAATAGTTTAGAATTTTATTATGAAGATTACAAATTTATATGAAAAAATGTTTTTATATGTGCAGTCAAATGCATCATAAGTTGTCAAAGTCCTCCAATACGTAGAGACAATATGTATTAAAAGATTAATATTATTCCAGTTTTTTAAGTCATGATTTACGAAATTAATACAATAGAAAAGAACTTTCGAACCTTTTGATTATGATGCGTTGAATCAGTAATAAGCCATCTTGTTATCGAAGAAGGCATGATTTTCCTTTCCTGTGGTATCAGCTTCCAAGTTGAACTTCGATCTTATAATTTCTTATTATAGATGATGGTTGCATGTTTTATTTTCCGTGGCTCGATATCCCAAACTAGTTTCAATTCCTTCTTTTTGGAATCATCTTCAGTGGGTATTATGATCTTCTCATACATGTTGTGTTTCGGCCACTTACATCGATTCTACTGGCAGCGTCCGACTTTTCACGGCAGTTGTACTCTTGCGCATGCTATTTTTGGTATTAATGCACGTTCTTAGTCGTGTTTTGATATAACCGGATGACATGAATTCCGACTCCAAATTAATTGGTGTTGCCATTCGTTTGTTGAAAATAATTAATAAGGTCTTTTATTATATTTTTTATCGTTAATTTCTTTTTCGATAAAATATTTCCAAGCGTACGGTAGATTCATTGGATCATTATTATTACAATTTATTTCTTTAGTTTTTTCAATCATTATCGCTTCTGAGGTTAATATTTGGTTTTTAGTTTTATGTGAGGTTATTAATTTTGCATCATACCAAACAGGATAAGCTTCATTTTCAATACAATGATTTATTAATGATGTTTTGTTTTCTTTTTATTCCAGTTCGATATATGTTCTTTTAATCTGGTCTTAAATCTTCTTTTTGTACTTCCTATGTATACTTTATTTCTTTCATTTCTTTCTATTTCTGTATAATATTTTGTTGGTATAGAATATACTCCGGCTTTATCAAGCATTGATCTTCTTTCATTTCCATTAGTTAATATAGTTTCGTTATCTATGACGGTTTCTGCCAATATCATTTTTTCTTTAATGCATTCCTTCTTTAAGATATCTGTTATTGGAGGAATGTAGGGAATTTTACCAGCAAATTTTATTTCATTTTTTTGTTTATTTTTATTTTCATTTAAAGATTTCTTTATATTTTCAAGTATATCATCTATGATCTTTTTCTTGTATCCAAATTTCATAGCAGTTCTTTTTATCCAGTTAATCTCAATCTTTTCTTTGTGTTTATTACAGGAATGGGTTAATGCTCTTCTTATGTAAAATTGAAGTGCTGCTCTTTTATATTTCCAAGGATGATTTGAATCAATCGGAATTATCGTTGGAGTATAAGTTGGTTTTCGATATACTTCGTATTCAATCATATTATTTCGCCTGAATAAAGAAATGTCTAAATAGTTTAGTTGTCTCTTAACTTCTTTTTCCATAGTAACTTGTATTGTAGGATAAAAACTATTGTATTTGTTTACAAATGTTTCAAGTTCTTTTTCAGATTGCTTCCAGAAGATAAGGATATCGTCAACGTATCTTACGTATAGTATTAGTTGTTTTTGATTGAATGAATCCAAAAGTTTATTTTCTATGTCTTGTAATATTATTTCAGCAAGAAGTCCCGAAATTGGTGATCCCATTGGTGCACCTTGTTTTTGTCGGTATATTTTTTTATTATATGTGAAGTAGTTATTATCAGCTACTAGTTTCAATGCCTGGATAATACTAATTCTTTGTGCTTCAGGTATTTTTTTCATCTTTTAACTTCTGATTTAACAATTGAATTGCTTCATAAACAGGTGTATTTGGATATAGGGAAACAATATCTAGACTGATCATCAGAAAATCGGTTGTTTTTAGTTCTTTAACTTTTTTAATCACTTCAATGGAGTTGTTAATTGTATAAATATGTTGAAAGTAATACTGTTTTAAATGTTTAAATAGTTCTTTTTCAAGGAGAATTGTTGGAGACGTTGTTTTATTTACTATTGGTCTTAATGGTTCTTCTTTTTTATGCGTTTTGATTTTGCTGAATATGCTTGGAATAGACGCTCCAACAGGCGGAATGGCTTTGTTTTTAATATTATCAGGTAAATGTCCATGGTTTTTTATATAAGCCATTTTTCTTAGAATTGTATCTGTTGGGTCAAGTGTAGTTTCTTCGATATCCAATTTTTCTATAGCCGTTTTCATTTTTATATCATAATCATCTTTGTCTAATATAATAATTTGTTTGGCTTTATCAGCGCTTATGCATTTAATTGCTGGGTTGTTCTTGAGGTTCATTAGCTCTTGTCTCTCATATTTTATAGCTGGTATTTGTTCTTCTTTTTCTTTGTTATTGATTGCTCTTAATATTTTAAATCTTGTAGGGTTTTGTCTTTTATTTGGTAGTTTCTTGATGACGTCTTCTATATATGGGATTATTATCTCGGCTTTCTGGAATTTCTTGTTTATATGCATATCTCGTTCCTCTATTGAGTGCTTTAACTTGTAGATATGTCAATTCATTATTAGATTTGTTAATGAACAGTGGTTTGTCTTCTAATGTTGGTAGTTTTTCTTTTCCTTCTTTGTTATTATACTTTTCTCTTATGAGGTTTTCAATTTTATGAAAGTGTCTCCTTCTGTCTTTAAATTGTTGTCTTTCTATAATAGCAAATATTTTAATTAATGCTATTTTTATTTCTTCTTTATCTTTCTCTTGCATGCATTGATTATATAATCTGTAGTTTTTCTTACTCAATCTATCAATGTCTTTTCGTTTTTCTCTAATAGAGGCTCTTAATCTTTTAATTTCACAAGTTTGTAAAATGGTTTTATCTTTATAATTCATTGGTTTATTTCTAATTTGTAAAAATTTAGGTGTAATTCCATTGTTTTTACAAGTCCATTGAAGTGATTAAAAAAGTTAAAGAACTAAAAACAACCGATTTTCTGATGATCAGTCTAGATATTGTTTCCCTATATCCAAATACACCTGTTTATGAAGCAATTCAATTGTTAAATCAGAAGTTAAAAGATGAAAAAAAAAAAAAAAAAAAAAATACCTGAAGCACAAAGAATTAGTATTATCCAGGCATTGAAACTAGTAGCTGATAATAACTACTTCACATATAATAAAAAAATATACCGACAAAAACAAGGTGCACCAATGGGATCACCAATTTCGGGACTTCTTGCTGAAATAATATTACAAGACATAGAAAATAAACTTTTGGATTCATTCAATCAAAAACAACTAATACTATACGTAAGATACGTTGACGATATCCTTATCTTCTGGAAGCAATCTGAAAAAGAACTTGAAACATTTGTAAACAAATACAATAGTTTTTATCCTACAATACAAGTTACTATGGAAAAAGAAGTTAAGAGACAACTAAACTATTTAGACATTTCTTTATTCAGGCGAAATAATATGATTGAATACGAAGTATATCGAAAACCAACTTATACTCCAACGATAATTCCGATTGATTCAAATCATCCTTGGAAATATAAAAGAGCAGCACTTCAATTTTACATAAGAAGAGCATTAACCCATTCCTGTAATAAACACAAAGAAAAGATTGAGATTAACTGGATAAAAAGAACTGCTATGAAATTTGGATACAAGAAAAAGATCATAGATGATATACTTGAAAATATAAAGAAATCTTTAAATGAAAATAAAAATAAACAAAAAAATGAAATAAAATTTGCTGGTAAAATTCCCTACATTCCTCCAATAACAGATATCTTAAAGAAGGAATGCATTAAAGAAAAAATGATATTGGCAGAAACCGTCATAGATAACGAAACTATATTAACTAATGGAAATGAAAGAAGATCAATGCTTGATAAAGCCGGAGTATATTCTATACCAACAAAATATTATACAGAAATAGAAAGAAATGAAAGAAATAAAGTATACATAGGAAGTACAAAAAGAAGATTTAAGACCAGATTAAAAGAACATATATCGAACTGGAATAAAAAAGAAAACAAAACATCATTAATAAATCATTGTATTGAAAATGAAGCTTATCCTGTTTGGTATGATGCAAAATTAATAACCTCACATAAAACTAAAAACCAAATATTAACCTCAGAAGCGATAATGATTGAAAAAACTAAAGAAATAAATTGTAATAATAATGATCCAATGAATCTACCGTACGCTTGGAAATATTTTATCGAAAAAGAAATTAACGATAAAAAATATAATAAAAGACCTTATTAATTATTTTCAACAAACGAATGGCAACACCAATTAATTTGGAGTCGGAATTCATGTCATCCGGTTATATCAAAACACGACTAAGAACGTGCATTAATACCAAAAATAGCATGCGCAAGAGTACAACTGCCGTGAAAAGTCGGACGCTGCCAGTAGAATCGATGTAAGTGGCCGAAACACAACATGTATGAGAAGATCATAATACCCACTGAAGATGATTCCAAAAAGAAGGAATTGAAACTAGTTTGGGATATCGAGCCACGGAAAATAAAACATGCAACCATCATCTATAATAAGAAATTATAAGATCGAAGTTCAACTTGGAAGCTGATACCACAGGAAAGGAAAATCATGCCTTCTTCGATAACAAGATGGCTTATTACTGATTCAACGCATCATAATCAAAAGGTTCGAAAGTTCTTTTCTATTGTATTAATTTCGTAAATCATGACTTAAAAAACTGGAATAATATTAATCTTTTAATACATATTGTCTCTACGTATTGGAGGACTTTGACAACTTATGATGCATTTGACTGCACATATAAAAACATTTTTTCATATAAATTTGTAATCTTCATAATAAAATTCTAAACTATTATAAAGAACATCAAAAAGAAAAAAAGGAATATTAGTGACAAGTTGAAATAAAAATTTTCTTATTATATGGACGTTTTTCCCGTGCTCGAATTTCTAATAACGTGCGAAACAGTAGATGATATGGAAACTATTTTGTTGACATATAGTTAATAATTTCTGAAACCACGTAATGTTTTCGACAAATGTTGAATTAATATAATTTATGGAAACTGGAGATTTAAAAGGCTCATAATGTTGATTTTATTGGAGAGAATCTGAAATTCGCGGCTGAAATCATAATATATACGAACTAAACAAAATGAATATCACGAACTTTAAAAAGCATAGAATCCAGTTGAGCAAAGAAGTCGAACATTTAAACTTTTTGACAACTTGTAAAAACAATGGAATTACACCTAAATTTTTACAAATTAGAAATAAACCAATGAATTATAAAGATAAAACCATTTTACAAACTTGTGAAATTAAAAGATTAAGAGCCTCTATTAGAGAAAAACGAAAAGACATTGATAGATTGAGTAAGAAAAACTACAGATTATATAATCAATGCATGCAAGAGAAAGATAAAGAAGAAATAAAAATAGCATTAATTAAAATATTTGCTATTATAGAAAGACAACAATTTAAAGACAGAAGGAGACACTTTCATAAAATTGAAAACCTCATAAGAGAAAAGTATAATAACAAAGAAGGAAAAGAAAAACTACCAACATTAGAAGACAAACCACTGTTCATTAACAAATCTAATAATGAATTGACATATCTACAAGTTAAAGCACTCAATAGAGGAACGAGATATGCATATAAACAAGAAATTCCGAAAGCCGAGATAATAATCCCATATATAGAAGACGTCATCAAGAAACTACCAAATAAAAGACAAAACCCTACAAGATTTAAAATATTAAGAGCAATCAATAACAAAGAAAAAGAAGAACAAATACCAGCTATAAAATATGAGAGACAAGAGCTAATGAACCTCAAGAACAACCCAGCAATTAAATGCATAAGCGCTGATAAAGCCAAACAAATTATTATATTAGACAAAGATGATTATGATATAAAAATGAAAACGGCTATAGAAAAATTGGATATCGAAGAAACTACACTTGACCCAACAGATACAATTCTAAGAAAAATGGCTTATATAAAAAACCATGGACATTTACCTGATAATATTAAAAACAAAGCCATTCCGCCTGTTGGAGCGTCTATTCCAAGCATATTCAGCAAAATCAAAACGCATAAAAAAGAAGAACCATTAAGACCAATAGTAAATAAAACAACGTCTCCAACAATTCTCCTTGAAAAAGAACTATTTAAACATTTAAAACAGTATTACTTTCAACATATTTATACAATTAACAACTCCATTGAAGTGATTAAAAAAGTTAAAGAACTAAAAACAACCGATTTTCTGATGATCAGTCTAGATATTGTTTCCCTATATCCAAATACACCTGTTTATGAAGCAATTCAATTGTTAAATCAGAAGTTAAAAGATGAAAAAAAAAAAAAAAATACCTGAAGCACAAAGAATTAGTATTATCCAGGCATTGAAACTAGTAGCTGATAATAACTACTTCACATATAATAAAAAAATATACCGACAAAAACAAGGTGCACCAATGGGATCACCAATTTCGGGACTTCTTGCTGAAATAATATTACAAGACATAGAAAATAAACTTTTGGATTCATTCAATCAAAAACAACTAATACTATACGTAAGATACGTTGACGATATCCTTATCTTCTGGAAGCAATCTGAAAAAGAACTTGAAACATTTGTAAACAAATACAATAGTTTTTATCCTACAATACAAGTTACTATGGAAAAAGAAGTTAAGAGACAACTAAACTATTTAGACATTTCTTTATTCAGGCGAAATAATATGATTGAATACGAAGTATATCGAAAACCAACTTATACTCCAACGATAATTCCGATTGATTCAAATCATCCTTGGAAATATAAAAGAGCAGCACTTCAATTTTACATAAGAAGAGCATTAACCCATTCCTGTAATAAACACAAAGAAAAGATTGAGATTAACTGGATAAAAAGAACTGCTATGAAATTTGGATACAAGAAAAAGATCATAGATGATATACTTGAAAATATAAAGAAATCTTTAAATGAAAATAAAAATAAACAAAAAAATGAAATAAAATTTGCTGGTAAAATTCCCTACATTCCTCCAATAACAGATATCTTAAAGAAGGAATGCATTAAAGAAAAAATGATATTGGCAGAAACCGTCATAGATAACGAAACTATATTAACTAATGGAAATGAAAGAAGATCAATGCTTGATAAAGCCGGAGTATATTCTATACCAACAAAATATTATACAGAAATAGAAAGAAATGAAAGAAATAAAGTATACATAGGAAGTACAAAAAGAAGATTTAAGACCAGATTAAAAGAACATATATCGAACTGGAATAAAAAAGAAAACAAAACATCATTAATAAATCATTGTATTGAAAATGAAGCTTATCCTGTTTGGTATGATGCAAAATTAATAACCTCACATAAAACTAAAAACCAAATATTAACCTCAGAAGCGATAATGATTGAAAAAACTAAAGAAATAAATTGTAATAATAATGATCCAATGAATCTACCGTACGCTTGGAAATATTTTATCGAAAAAGAAATTAACGATAAAAAATATAATAAAAGACCTTATTAATTATTTTCAACAAACGAATGGCAACACCAATTAATTTGGAGTCGGAATTCATGTCATCCGGTTATATCAAAACACGACTAAGAACGTGCATTAATACCAAAAATAGCATGCGCAAGAGTACAACTGCCGTGAAAAGTCGGACGCTGCCAGTAGAATCGATGTAAGTGGCCGAAACACAACATGTATGAGAAGATCATAATACCCACTGAAGATGATTCCAAAAAGAAGGAATTGAAACTAGTTTGGGATATCGAGCCACGGAAAATAAAACATGCAACCATCATCTATAATAAGAAATTATAAGATCGAAGTTCAACTTGGAAGCTGATACCACAGGAAAGGAAAATCATGCCTTCTTCGATAACAAGATGGCTTATTACTGATTCAACGCATCATAATCAAAAGGTTCGAAAGTTCTTTTCTATTGTATTAATTTCGTAAATCATGACTTAAAAACTGGAATAATATTAATCTTTTAATACATATTGTCTCTACGTATTGGAGGACTTTGACAACTTATGATGCATTTGACTGCACATATAAAAACATTTTTTCATATAAATTTGTAATCTTCATAATAAAATTCTAAACTATTATAAAGAACATCAAAAAGAAAAAAAAGGAATATTAGTGACAAGTTGAAATAAAAATTTTCTTATTATATGGACGTTTTTCCCGTGCTCGAATTTCTAATAACGTGCGAAACAGTAGATGATATGGAAACTATTTTGTTGACATATAGTTAATAATTTCTGAAACCACGTAATGTTTTCGACAAATGTTGAATTAATATAATTTATGGAAACTGGAGATTTAAAAGGCTCATAATGTTGATTTTATTGGAGAGAATCTGAAATTCGCGGCTGAAATCATAATATATACGAACTAAACAAAATGAATATCACGAACTTTAAAAAGCATAGAATCCAGTTGAGCAAAGAAGTCGAACATTTAAACTTTTTGACAACTTGTAAAAACAATGGAATTACACCTAAATTTTTACAAATTAGAAATAAACCAATGAATTATAAAGATAAAACCATTTTACAAACTTGTGAAATTAAAAGATTAAGAGCCTCTATTAGAGAAAAACGAAAAGACATTGATAGATTGAGTAAGAAAAACTACAGATTATATAATCAATGCATGCAAGAGAAAGATAAAGAAGAAATAAAAATAGCATTAATTAAAATATTTGCTATTATAGAAAGACAACAATTTAAAGACAGAAGGAGACACTTTCATAAAATTGAAAACCTCATAAGAGAAAAGTATAATAACAAAGAAGGAAAAGAAAAACTACCAACATTAGAAGACAAACCACTGTTCATTAACAAATCTAATAATGAATTGACATATCTACAAGTTAAAGCACTCAATAGAGGAACGAGATATGCATATAAACAAGAAATTCCGAAAGCCGAGATAATAATCCCATATATAGAAGACGTCATCAAGAAACTACCAAATAAAAGACAAAACCCTACAAGATTTAAAATATTAAGAGCAATCAATAACAAAGAAAAAGAAGAACAAATACCAGCTATAAAATATGAGAGACAAGAGCTAATGAACCTCAAGAACAACCCAGCAATTAAATGCATAAGCGCTGATAAAGCCAAACAAATTATTATATTAGACAAAGATGATTATGATATAAAAATGAAAACGGCTATAGAAAAATTGGATATCGAAGAAACTACACTTGACCCAACAGATACAATTCTAAGAAAAATGGCTTATATAAAAAACCATGGACATTTACCTGATAATATTAAAAACAAAGCCATTCCGCCTGTTGGAGCGTCTATTCCAAGCATATTCAGCAAAATCAAAACGCATAAAAAAGAAGAACCATTAAGACCAATAGTAAATAAAACAACGTCTCCAACAATTCTCCTTGAAAAAGAACTATTTAAACATTTAAAACAGTATTACTTTCAACATATTTATACAATTAACAACTCCATTGAAGTGATTAAAAAAGTTAAAGAACTAAAAACAACCGATTTTCTGATGATCAGTCTAGATATTGTTTCCCTATATCCAAATACACCTGTTTATGAAGCAATTCAATTGTTAAATCAGAAGTTAAAAGATGAAAAAAAAAAAATACCTGAAGCACAAAGAATTAGTATTATCCAGGCATTGAAACTAGTAGCTGATAATAACTACTTCACATATAATAAAAAAATATACCGACAAAAACAAGGTGCACCAATGGGATCACCAATTTCGGGACTTCTTGCTGAAATAATATTACAAGACATAGAAAATAAACTTTTGGATTCATTCAATCAAAAACAACTAATACTATACGTAAGATACGTTGACGATATCCTTATCTTCTGGAAGCAATCTGAAAAAGAACTTGAAACATTTGTAAACAAATACAATAGTTTTTATCCTACAATACAAGTTACTATGGAAAAAGAAGTTAAGAGACAACTAAACTATTTAGACATTTCTTTATTCAGGCGAAATAATATGATTGAATACGAAGTATATCGAAAACCAACTTATACTCCAACGATAATTCCGATTGATTCAAATCATCCTTGGAAATATAAAAGAGCAGCACTTCAATTTTACATAAGAAGAGCATTAACCCATTCCTGTAATAAACACAAAGAAAAGATTGAGATTAACTGGATAAAAAGAACTGCTATGAAATTTGGATACAAGAAAAAGATCATAGATGATATACTTGAAAATATAAAGAAATCTTTAAATGAAAATAAAAATAAACAAAAAAATGAAATAAAATTTGCTGGTAAAATTCCCTACATTCCTCCAATAACAGATATCTTAAAGAAGGAATGCATTAAAGAAAAAATGATATTGGCAGAAACCGTCATAGATAACGAAACTATATTAACTAATGGAAATGAAAGAAGATCAATGCTTGATAAAGCCGGAGTATATTCTATACCAACAAAATATTATACAGAAATAGAAAGAAATGAAAGAAATAAAGTATACATAGGAAGTACAAAAAGAAGATTTAAGACCAGATTAAAAGAACATATATCGAACTGGAATAAAAAAGAAAACAAAACATCATTAATAAATCATTGTATTGAAAATGAAGCTTATCCTGTTTGGTATGATGCAAAATTAATAACCTCACATAAAACTAAAAACCAAATATTAACCTCAGAAGCGATAATGATTGAAAAAACTAAAGAAATAAATTGTAATAATAATGATCCAATGAATCTACCGTACGCTTGGAAATATTTTATCGAAAAAGAAATTAACGATAAAAAATATAATAAAAGACCTTATTAATTATTTTCAACAAACGAATGGCAACACCAATTAATTTGGAGTCGGAATTCATGTCATCCGGTTATATCAAAACACGACTAAGAACGTGCATTAATACCAAAAATAGCATGCGCAAGAGTACAACTGCCGTGAAAAGTCGGACGCTGCCAGTAGAATCGATGTAAGTGGCCGAAACACAACATGTATGAGAAGATCATAATACCCACTGAAGATGATTCCAAAAAGAAGGAATTGAAACTAGTTTGGGATATCGAGCCACGGAAAATAAAACATGCAACCATCATCTATAATAAGAAATTATAAGATCGAAGTTCAACTTGGAAGCTGATACCACAGGAAAGGAAAATCATGCCTTCTTCGATAACAAGATGGCTTATTACTGATTCAACGCATCATAATCAAAAGGTTCGAAAGTTCTTTTCTATTGTATTAATTTCGTAAATCATGACTTAAAAAACTGGAATAATATTAATCTTTTAATACATATTGTCTCTACGTATTGGAGGACTTTGACAACTTATGATGCATTTGACTGCACATATAAAAACATTTTTTCATATAAATTTGTAATCTTCATAATAAAATTCTAAACTATTATAAAGAACATCAAAAAGAAAAAAAAAAAAAAAAAAGGAATATTAGTGACAAGTTGAAATAAAAATTTTCTTATTATATGGACGTTTTTCCCGTGCTCGAATTTCTAATAACGTGCGAAACAGTAGATGATATGGAAACTATTTTGTTGACATATAGTTAATAATTTCTGAAACCACGTAATGTTTTCGACAAATGTTGAATTAATATAATTTATGGAAACTGGAGATTTAAAAGGCTCATAATGTTGATTTTATTGGAGAGAATCTGAAATTCGCGGCTGAAATCATAATATATACGAACTAAACAAAATGAATATCACGAACTTTAAAAAGCATAGAATCCAGTTGAGCAAAGAAGTCGAACATTTAAACTTTTTGACAACTTGTAAAAACAATGGAATTACACCTAAATTTTTACAAATTAGAAATAAACCAATGAATTATAAAGATAAAACCATTTTACAAACTTGTGAAATTAAAAGATTAAGAGCCTCTATTAGAGAAAAACGAAAAGACATTGATAGATTGAGTAAGAAAAACTACAGATTATATAATCAATGCATGCAAGAGAAAGATAAAGAAGAAATAAAAATAGCATTAATTAAAATATTTGCTATTATAGAAAGACAACAATTTAAAGACAGAAGGAGACACTTTCATAAAATTGAAAACCTCATAAGAGAAAAGTATAATAACAAAGAAGGAAAAGAAAAACTACCAACATTAGAAGACAAACCACTGTTCATTAACAAATCTAATAATGAATTGACATATCTACAAGTTAAAGCACTCAATAGAGGAACGAGATATGCATATAAACAAGAAATTCCGAAAGCCGAGATAATAATCCCATATATAGAAGACGTCATCAAGAAACTACCAAATAAAAGACAAAACCCTACAAGATTTAAAATATTAAGAGCAATCAATAACAAAGAAAAAGAAGAACAAATACCAGCTATAAAATATGAGAGACAAGAGCTAATGAACCTCAAGAACAACCCAGCAATTAAATGCATAAGCGCTGATAAAGCCAAACAAATTATTATATTAGACAAAGATGATTATGATATAAAAATGAAAACGGCTATAGAAAAATTGGATATCGAAGAAACTACACTTGACCCAACAGATACAATTCTAAGAAAAATGGCTTATATAAAAAACCATGGACATTTACCTGATAATATTAAAAACAAAGCCATTCCGCCTGTTGGAGCGTCTATTCCAAGCATATTCAGCAAAATCAAAACGCATAAAAAAGAAGAACCATTAAGACCAATAGTAAATAAAACAACGTCTCCAACAATTCTCCTTGAAAAAGAACTATTTAAACATTTAAAACAGTATTACTTTCAACATATTTATACAATTAACAACTCCATTGAAGTGATTAAAAAAGTTAAAGAACTAAAAACAACCGATTTTCTGATGATCAGTCTAGATATTGTTTCCCTATATCCAAATACACCTGTTTATGAAGCAATTCAATTGTTAAATCAGAAGTTAAAAGATGAAAAAAAAAAAAATACCTGAAGCACAAAGAATTAGTATTATCCAGGCATTGAAACTAGTAGCTGATAATAACTACTTCACATATAATAAAAAAATATACCGACAAAAACAAGGTGCACCAATGGGATCACCAATTTCGGGACTTCTTGCTGAAATAATATTACAAGACATAGAAAATAAACTTTTGGATTCATTCAATCAAAAACAACTAATACTATACGTAAGATACGTTGACGATATCCTTATCTTCTGGAAGCAATCTGAAAAAGAACTTGAAACATTTGTAAACAAATACAATAGTTTTTATCCTACAATACAAGTTACTATGGAAAAAGAAGTTAAGAGACAACTAAACTATTTAGACATTTCTTTATTCAGGCGAAATAATATGATTGAATACGAAGTATATCGAAAACCAACTTATACTCCAACGATAATTCCGATTGATTCAAATCATCCTTGGAAATATAAAAGAGCAGCACTTCAATTTTACATAAGAAGAGCATTAACCCATTCCTGTAATAAACACAAAGAAAAGATTGAGATTAACTGGATAAAAAGAACTGCTATGAAATTTGGATACAAGAAAAAGATCATAGATGATATACTTGAAAATATAAAGAAATCTTTAAATGAAAATAAAAATAAACAAAAAAATGAAATAAAATTTGCTGGTAAAATTCCCTACATTCCTCCAATAACAGATATCTTAAAGAAGGAATGCATTAAAGAAAAAATGATATTGGCAGAAACCGTCATAGATAACGAAACTATATTAACTAATGGAAATGAAAGAAGATCAATGCTTGATAAAGCCGGAGTATATTCTATACCAACAAAATATTATACAGAAATAGAAAGAAATGAAAGAAATAAAGTATACATAGGAAGTACAAAAAGAAGATTTAAGACCAGATTAAAAGAACATATATCGAACTGGAATAAAAAAGAAAACAAAACATCATTAATAAATCATTGTATTGAAAATGAAGCTTATCCTGTTTGGTATGATGCAAAATTAATAACCTCACATAAAACTAAAAACCAAATATTAACCTCAGAAGCGATAATGATTGAAAAAACTAAAGAAATAAATTGTAATAATAATGATCCAATGAATCTACCGTACGCTTGGAAATATTTTATCGAAAAAGAAATTAACGATAAAAAATATAATAAAAGACCTTATTAATTATTTTCAACAAACGAATGGCAACACCAATTAATTTGGAGTCGGAATTCATGTCATCCGGTTATATCAAAACACGACTAAGAACGTGCATTAATACCAAAAATAGCATGCGCAAGAGTACAACTGCCGTGAAAAGTCGGACGCTGCCAGTAGAATCGATGTAAGTGGCCGAAACACAACATGTATGAGAAGATCATAATACCCACTGAAGATGATTCCAAAAAGAAGGAATTGAAACTAGTTTGGGATATCGAGCCACGGAAAATAAAACATGCAACCATCATCTATAATAAGAAATTATAAGATCGAAGTTCAACTTGGAAGCTGATACCACAGGAAAGGAAAATCATGCCTTCTTCGATAACAAGATGGCTTATTACTGATTCAACGCATCATAATCAAAAGGTTCGAAAGTTCTTTTCTATTGTATTAATTTCGTAAATCATGACTTAAAAAACTGGAATAATATTAATCTTTTAATACATATTGTCTCTACGTATTGGAGGACTTTGACAACTTATGATGCATTTGACTGCACATATAAAAACATTTTTTCATATAAATTTGTAATCTTCATAATAAAATTCTAAACTATTATAAAGAACATCAAAAAGAAAAAAAGGAATATTAGTGACAAGTTGAAATAAAAATTTTCTTATTATATGGACGTTTTTCCCGTGCTCGAATTTCTAATAACGTGCGAAACAGTAGATGATATGGAAACTATTTTGTTGACATATAGTTAATAATTTCTGAAACCACGTAATGTTTTCGACAAATGTTGAATTAATATAATTTATGGAAACTGGAGATTTAAAAGGCTCATAATGTTGATTTTATTGGAGAGAATCTGAAATTCGCGGCTGAAATCATAATATATACGAACTAAACAAAATGAATATCACGAACTTTAAAAAGCATAGAATCCAGTTGAGCAAAGAAGTCGAACATTTAAACTTTTTGACAACTTGTAAAAACAATGGAATTACACCTAAATTTTTACAAATTAGAAATAAACCAATGAATTATAAAGATAAAACCATTTTACAAACTTGTGAAATTAAAAGATTAAGAGCCTCTATTAGAGAAAAACGAAAAGACATTGATAGATTGAGTAAGAAAAACTACAGATTATATAATCAATGCATGCAAGAGAAAGATAAAGAAGAAATAAAAATAGCATTAATTAAAATATTTGCTATTATAGAAAGACAACAATTTAAAGACAGAAGGAGACACTTTCATAAAATTGAAAACCTCATAAGAGAAAAGTATAATAACAAAGAAGGAAAAGAAAAACTACCAACATTAGAAGACAAACCACTGTTCATTAACAAATCTAATAATGAATTGACATATCTACAAGTTAAAGCACTCAATAGAGGAACGAGATATGCATATAAACAAGAAATTCCGAAAGCCGAGATAATAATCCCATATATAGAAGACGTCATCAAGAAACTACCAAATAAAAGACAAAACCCTACAAGATTTAAAATATTAAGAGCAATCAATAACAAAGAAAAAGAAGAACAAATACCAGCTATAAAATATGAGAGACAAGAGCTAATGAACCTCAAGAACAACCCAGCAATTAAATGCATAAGCGCTGATAAAGCCAAACAAATTATTATATTAGACAAAGATGATTATGATATAAAAATGAAAACGGCTATAGAAAAATTGGATATCGAAGAAACTACACTTGACCCAACAGATACAATTCTAAGAAAAATGGCTTATATAAAAAACCATGGACATTTACCTGATAATATTAAAAACAAAGCCATTCCGCCTGTTGGAGCGTCTATTCCAAGCATATTCAGCAAAATCAAAACGCATAAAAAAGAAGAACCATTAAGACCAATAGTAAATAAAACAACGTCTCCAACAATTCTCCTTGAAAAAGAACTATTTAAACATTTAAAACAGTATTACTTTCAACATATTTATACAATTAACAACTCCATTGAAGTGATTAAAAAAGTTAAAGAACTAAAAACAACCGATTTTCTGATGATCAGTCTAGATATTGTTTCCCTATATCCAAATACACCTGTTTATGAAGCAATTCAATTGTTAAATCAGAAGTTAAAAGATGAAAAAAAAAAAAATACCTGAAGCACAAAGAATTAGTATTATCCAGGCATTGAAACTAGTAGCTGATAATAACTACTTCACATATAATAAAAAAATATACCGACAAAAACAAGGTGCACCAATGGGATCACCAATTTCGGGACTTCTTGCTGAAATAATATTACAAGACATAGAAAATAAACTTTTGGATTCATTCAATCAAAAACAACTAATACTATACGTAAGATACGTTGACGATATCCTTATCTTCTGGAAGCAATCTGAAAAAGAACTTGAAACATTTGTAAACAAATACAATAGTTTTTATCCTACAATACAAGTTACTATGGAAAAAGAAGTTAAGAGACAACTAAACTATTTAGACATTTCTTTATTCAGGCGAAATAATATGATTGAATACGAAGTATATCGAAAACCAACTTATACTCCAACGATAATTCCGATTGATTCAAATCATCCTTGGAAATATAAAAGAGCAGCACTTCAATTTTACATAAGAAGAGCATTAACCCATTCCTGTAATAAACACAAAGAAAAGATTGAGATTAACTGGATAAAAAGAACTGCTATGAAATTTGGATACAAGAAAAAGATCATAGATGATATACTTGAAAATATAAAGAAATCTTTAAATGAAAATAAAAATAAACAAAAAAATGAAATAAAATTTGCTGGTAAAATTCCCTACATTCCTCCAATAACAGATATCTTAAAGAAGGAATGCATTAAAGAAAAAATGATATTGGCAGAAACCGTCATAGATAACGAAACTATATTAACTAATGGAAATGAAAGAAGATCAATGCTTGATAAAGCCGGAGTATATTCTATACCAACAAAATATTATACAGAAATAGAAAGAAATGAAAGAAATAAAGTATACATAGGAAGTACAAAAAGAAGATTTAAGACCAGATTAAAAGAACATATATCGAACTGGAATAAAAAAGAAAACAAAACATCATTAATAAATCATTGTATTGAAAATGAAGCTTATCCTGTTTGGTATGATGCAAAATTAATAACCTCACATAAAACTAAAAACCAAATATTAACCTCAGAAGCGATAATGATTGAAAAAACTAAAGAAATAAATTGTAATAATAATGATCCAATGAATCTACCGTACGCTTGGAAATATTTTATCGAAAAAGAAATTAACGATAAAAAATATAATAAAAGACCTTATTAATTATTTTCAACAAACGAATGGCAACACCAATTAATTTGGAGTCGGAATTCATGTCATCCGGTTATATCAAAACACGACTAAGAACGTGCATTAATACCAAAAATAGCATGCGCAAGAGTACAACTGCCGTGAAAAGTCGGACGCTGCCAGTAGAATCGATGTAAGTGGCCGAAACACAACATGTATGAGAAGATCATAATACCCACTGAAGATGATTCCAAAAAGAAGGAATTGAAACTAGTTTGGGATATCGAGCCACGGAAAATAAAACATGCAACCATCATCTATAATAAGAAATTATAAGATCGAAGTTCAACTTGGAAGCTGATACCACAGGAAAGGAAAATCATGCCTTCTTCGATAACAAGATGGCTTATTACTGATTCAACGCATCATAATCAAAAGGTTCGAAAGTTCTTTTCTATTGTATTAATTTCGTAAATCATGACTTAAAAAACTGGAATAATATTAATCTTTTAATACATATTGTCTCTACGTATTGGAGGACTTTGACAACTTATGATGCATTTGACTGCACATATAAAAACATTTTTTCATATAAATTTGTAATCTTCATAATAAAATTCTAAACTATTATAAAGAACATCAAAAAGAAAAAAAGGAATATTAGTGACAAGTTGAAATAAAAATTTTCTTATTATATGGACGTTTTTCCCGTGCTCGAATTTCTAATAACGTGCGAAACAGTAGATGATATGGAAACTATTTTGTTGACATATAGTTAATAATTTCTGAAACCACGTAATGTTTTCGACAAATGTTGAATTAATATAATTTATGGAAACTGGAGATTTAAAAGGCTCATAATGTTGATTTTATTGGAGAGAATCTGAAATTCGCGGCTGAAATCATAATATATACGAACTAAACAAAATGAATATCACGAACTTTAAAAAGCATAGAATCCAGTTGAGCAAAGAAGTCGAACATTTAAACTTTTTGACAACTTGTAAAAACAATGGAATTACACCTAAATTTTTACAAATTAGAAATAAACCAATGAATTATAAAGATAAAACCATTTTACAAACTTGTGAAATTAAAAGATTAAGAGCCTCTATTAGAGAAAAACGAAAAGACATTGATAGATTGAGTAAGAAAAACTACAGATTATATAATCAATGCATGCAAGAGAAAGATAAAGAAGAAATAAAAATAGCATTAATTAAAATATTTGCTATTATAGAAAGACAACAATTTAAAGACAGAAGGAGACACTTTCATAAAATTGAAAACCTCATAAGAGAAAAGTATAATAACAAAGAAGGAAAAGAAAAACTACCAACATTAGAAGACAAACCACTGTTCATTAACAAATCTAATAATGAATTGACATATCTACAAGTTAAAGCACTCAATAGAGGAACGAGATATGCATATAAACAAGAAATTCCGAAAGCCGAGATAATAATCCCATATATAGAAGACGTCATCAAGAAACTACCAAATAAAAGACAAAACCCTACAAGATTTAAAATATTAAGAGCAATCAATAACAAAGAAAAAGAAGAACAAATACCAGCTATAAAATATGAGAGACAAGAGCTAATGAACCTCAAGAACAACCCAGCAATTAAATGCATAAGCGCTGATAAAGCCAAACAAATTATTATATTAGACAAAGATGATTATGATATAAAAATGAAAACGGCTATAGAAAAATTGGATATCGAAGAAACTACACTTGACCCAACAGATACAATTCTAAGAAAAATGGCTTATATAAAAAACCATGGACATTTACCTGATAATATTAAAAACAAAGCCATTCCGCCTGTTGGAGCGTCTATTCCAAGCATATTCAGCAAAATCAAAACGCATAAAAAAGAAGAACCATTAAGACCAATAGTAAATAAAACAACGTCTCCAACAATTCTCCTTGAAAAAGAACTATTTAAACATTTAAAACAGTATTACTTTCAACATATTTATACAATTAACAACTCCATTGAAGTGATTAAAAAAGTTAAAGAACTAAAAACAACCGATTTTCTGATGATCAGTCTAGATATTGTTTCCCTATATCCAAATACACCTGTTTATGAAGCAATTCAATTGTTAAATCAGAAGTTAAAAGATGAAAAAAAAAAAAAAAAAAAATACCTGAAGCACAAAGAATTAGTATTATCCAGGCATTGAAACTAGTAGCTGATAATAACTACTTCACATATAATAAAAAAATATACCGACAAAAACAAGGTGCACCAATGGGATCACCAATTTCGGGACTTCTTGCTGAAATAATATTACAAGACATAGAAAATAAACTTTTGGATTCATTCAATCAAAAACAACTAATACTATACGTAAGATACGTTGACGATATCCTTATCTTCTGGAAGCAATCTGAAAAAGAACTTGAAACATTTGTAAACAAATACAATAGTTTTTATCCTACAATACAAGTTACTATGGAAAAAGAAGTTAAGAGACAACTAAACTATTTAGACATTTCTTTATTCAGGCGAAATAATATGATTGAATACGAAGTATATCGAAAACCAACTTATACTCCAACGATAATTCCGATTGATTCAAATCATCCTTGGAAATATAAAAGAGCAGCACTTCAATTTTACATAAGAAGAGCATTAACCCATTCCTGTAATAAACACAAAGAAAAGATTGAGATTAACTGGATAAAAAGAACTGCTATGAAATTTGGATACAAGAAAAAGATCATAGATGATATACTTGAAAATATAAAGAAATCTTTAAATGAAAATAAAAATAAACAAAAAAATGAAATAAAATTTGCTGGTAAAATTCCCTACATTCCTCCAATAACAGATATCTTAAAGAAGGAATGCATTAAAGAAAAAATGATATTGGCAGAAACCGTCATAGATAACGAAACTATATTAACTAATGGAAATGAAAGAAGATCAATGCTTGATAAAGCCGGAGTATATTCTATACCAACAAAATATTATACAGAAATAGAAAGAAATGAAAGAAATAAAGTATACATAGGAAGTACAAAAAGAAGATTTAAGACCAGATTAAAAGAACATATATCGAACTGGAATAAAAAAGAAAACAAAACATCATTAATAAATCATTGTATTGAAAATGAAGCTTATCCTGTTTGGTATGATGCAAAATTAATAACCTCACATAAAACTAAAAACCAAATATTAACCTCAGAAGCGATAATGATTGAAAAAACTAAAGAAATAAATTGTAATAATAATGATCCAATGAATCTACCGTACGCTTGGAAATATTTTATCGAAAAAGAAATTAACGATAAAAAATATAATAAAAGACCTTATTAATTATTTTCAACAAACGAATGGCAACACCAATTAATTTGGAGTCGGAATTCATGTCATCCGGTTATATCAAAACACGACTAAGAACGTGCATTAATACCAAAAATAGCATGCGCAAGAGTACAACTGCCGTGAAAAGTCGGACGCTGCCAGTAGAATCGATGTAAGTGGCCGAAACACAACATGTATGAGAAGATCATAATACCCACTGAAGATGATTCCAAAAAGAAGGAATTGAAACTAGTTTGGGATATCGAGCCACGGAAAATAAAACATGCAACCATCATCTATAATAAGAAATTATAAGATCGAAGTTCAACTTGGAAGCTGATACCACAGGAAAGGAAAATCATGCCTTCTTCGATAACAAGATGGCTTATTACTGATTCAACGCATCATAATCAAAAGGTTCGAAAGTTCTTTTCTATTGTATTAATTTCGTAAATCATGACTTAAAAAACTGGAATAATATTAATCTTTTAATACATATTGTCTCTACGTATTGGAGGACTTTGACAACTTATGATGCATTTGACTGCACATATAAAAACATTTTTTCATATAAATTTGTAATCTTCATAATAAAATTCTAAACTATTATAAAGAACATCAAAAAGAAAAAAAAAAAAAAAAAAAAAAAAGGAATATTAGTGACAAGTTGAAATAAAAATTTTCTTATTATATGGACGTTTTTCCCGTGCTCGAATTTCTAATAACGTGCGAAACAGTAGATGATATGGAAACTATTTTGTTGACATATAGTTAATAATTTCTGAAACCACGTAATGTTTTCGACAAATGTTGAATTAATATAATTTATGGAAACTGGAGATTTAAAAGGCTCATAATGTTGATTTTATTGGAGAGAATCTGAAATTCGCGGCTGAAATCATAATATATACGAACTAAACAAAATGAATATCACGAACTTTAAAAAGCATAGAATCCAGTTGAGCAAAGAAGTCGAACATTTAAACTTTTTGACAACTTGTAAAAACAATGGAATTACACCTAAATTTTTACAAATTAGAAATAAACCAATGAATTATAAAGATAAAACCATTTTACAAACTTGTGAAATTAAAAGATTAAGAGCCTCTATTAGAGAAAAACGAAAAGACATTGATAGATTGAGTAAGAAAAACTACAGATTATATAATCAATGCATGCAAGAGAAAGATAAAGAAGAAATAAAAATAGCATTAATTAAAATATTTGCTATTATAGAAAGACAACAATTTAAAGACAGAAGGAGACACTTTCATAAAATTGAAAACCTCATAAGAGAAAAGTATAATAACAAAGAAGGAAAAGAAAAACTACCAACATTAGAAGACAAACCACTGTTCATTAACAAATCTAATAATGAATTGACATATCTACAAGTTAAAGCACTCAATAGAGGAACGAGATATGCATATAAACAAGAAATTCCGAAAGCCGAGATAATAATCCCATATATAGAAGACGTCATCAAGAAACTACCAAATAAAAGACAAAACCCTACAAGATTTAAAATATTAAGAGCAATCAATAACAAAGAAAAAGAAGAACAAATACCAGCTATAAAATATGAGAGACAAGAGCTAATGAACCTCAAGAACAACCCAGCAATTAAATGCATAAGCGCTGATAAAGCCAAACAAATTATTATATTAGACAAAGATGATTATGATATAAAAATGAAAACGGCTATAGAAAAATTGGATATCGAAGAAACTACACTTGACCCAACAGATACAATTCTAAGAAAAATGGCTTATATAAAAAACCATGGACATTTACCTGATAATATTAAAAACAAAGCCATTCCGCCCGTTGGAGCGTCTATTCCAAGCATATTCAGCAAAATCAAAACGCATAAAAAAGAAGAACCATTAAGACCAATAGTAAATAAAACAACGTCTCCAACAATTCTCCTTGAAAAAGAACTATTTAAACATTTAAAACAGTATTACTTTCAACATATTTATACAATTAACAACTCCATTGAAGTGATTAAAAAAGTTAAAGAACTAAAAACAACCGATTTTCTGATGATCAGTCTAGATATTGTTTCCCTATATCCAAATACACCTGTTTATGAAGCAATTCAATTGTTAAATCAGAAGTTAAAAGATGAAAAAAAAAAAATACCTGAAGCACAAAGAATTAGTATTATCCAGGCATTGAAACTAGTAGCTCCAACAATTCTCCTTGAAAAAGAACTATTTAAACATTTAAAACAGTATTACTTTCAACATATTTATACAATTAACAACTCCATTGAAGTGATTAAAAAAGTTAAAGAACTAAAAACAACCGATTTTCTGATGATCAGTCTAGATATTGTTTCCCTATATCCAAATACACCTGTTTATGAAGCAATTCAATTGTTAAATCAGAAGTTAAAAGATGAAAAAAAAAAAAAAAAAAAAAAAAATACCTGAAGCACAAAGAATTAGTATTATCCAGGCATTGAAACTAGTAGCTGATAATAACTACTTCACATATAATAAAAAATATACCGACAACGTATAAAAACAAGGTGCACCAATGGGATCACCAATTTCGGGACTTCTTGCTGAAATAATATTACAAGACATAGAAAATAAACTTTTGGATTCATTCAATCAAAAACAACTAATACTATACGTAAGATACGTTGACGATATCCTTATCTTCTGGAAGCAATCTGAAAAAGAACTTGAAACATTTGTAAACAAATACAATAGTTTTTATCCTACAATACAAGTTACTATGGAAAAAGAAGTTAAGAGACAACTAAACTATTTAGACATTTCTTTATTCAGGCGAAATAATATGATTGAATACGAAGTATATCGAAAACCAACTTATACTCCAACGATAATTCCGATTGATTCAAATCATCCTTGGAAATATAAAAGAGCAGCACTTCAATTTTACATAAGAAGAGCATTAACCCATTCCTGTAATAAACACAAAGAAAAGATTGAGATTAACTGGATAAAAAGAACTGCTATGAAATTTGGATACAAGAAAAAGATCATAGATGATATACTTGAAAATATAAAGAAATCTTTAAATGAAAATAAAAATAAACAAAAAAATGAAATAAAATTTGCTGGTAAAATTCCCTACATTCCTCCAATAACAGATATCTTAAAGAAGGAATGCATTAAAGAAAAAATGATATTGGCAGAAACCGTCATAGATAACGAAACTATATTAACTAATGGAAATGAAAGAAGATCAATGCTTGATAAAGCCGGAGTATATTCTATACCAACAAAATATTATACAGAAATAGAAAGAAATGAAAGAAATAAAGTATACATAGGAAGTACAAAAAGAAGATTTAAGACCAGATTAAAAGAACATATATCGAACTGGAATAAAAAAGAAAACAAAACATCATTAATAAATCATTGTATTGAAAATGAAGCTTATCCTGTTTGGTATGATGCAAAATTAATAACCTCACATAAAACTAAAAACCAAATATTAACCTCAGAAGCGATAATGATTGAAAAAACTAAAGAAATAAATTGTAATAATAATGATCCAATGAATCTACCGTACGCTTGGAAATATTTTATCGAAAAAGAAATTAACGATAAAAAATATAATAAAAGACCTTATTAATTATTTTCAACAAACGAATGGCAACACCAATTAATTTGGAGTCGGAATTCATGTCATCCGGTTATATCAAAACACGACTAAGAACGTGCATTAATACCAAAAATAGCATGCGCAAGAGTACAACTGCCGTGAAAAGTCGGACGCTGCCAGTAGAATCGATGTAAGTGGCCGAAACACAACATGTATGAGAAGATCATAATACCCACTGAAGATGATTCCAAAAAGAAGGAATTGAAACTAGTTTGGGATATCGAGCCACGGAAAATAAAACATGCAACCATCATCTATAATAAGAAATTATAAGATCGAAGTTCAACTTGGAAGCTGATACCACAGGAAAGGAAAATCATGCCTTCTTCGATAACAAGATGGCTTATTACTGATTCAACGCATCATAATCAAAAGGTTCGAAAGTTCTTTTCTATTGTATTAATTTCGTAAATCATGACTTAAAAAACTGGAATAATATTAATCTTTTAATACATATTGTCTCTACGTATTGGAGGACTTTGACAACTTATGATGCATTTGACTGCACATATAAAAACATTTTTTCATATAAATTTGTAATCTTCATAATAAAATTCTAAACTATTATAAAGAACATCAAAAAGAAAAAAAGGAATATTAGTGACAAGTTGAAATAAAAATTTTCTTATTATATGGACGTTTTTCCCGTGCTCGAATTTCTAATAACGTGCGAAACAGTAGATGATATGGAAACTATTTTGTTGACATATAGTTAATAATTTCTGAAACCACGTAATGTTTTCGACAAATGTTGAATTAATATAATTTATGGAAACTGGAGATTTAAAAGGCTCATAATGTTGATTTTATTGGAGAGAATCTGAAATTCGCGGCTGAAATCATAATATATACGAACTAAACAAAATGAATATCACGAACTTTAAAAAGCATAGAATCCAGTTGAGCAAAGAAGTCGAACATTTAAACTTTTTGACAACTTGTAAAAACAATGGAATTACACCTAAATTTTTACAAATTAGAAATAAACCAATGAATTATAAAGATAAAACCATTTTACAAACTTGTGAAATTAAAAGATTAAGAGCCTCTATTAGAGAAAAACGAAAAGACATTGATAGATTGAGTAAGAAAAACTACAGATTATATAATCAATGCATGCAAGAGAAAGATAAAGAAGAAATAAAAATAGCATTAATTAAAATATTTGCTATTATAGAAAGACAACAATTTAAAGACAGAAGGAGACACTTTCATAAAATTGAAAACCTCATAAGAGAAAAGTATAATAACAAAGAAGGAAAAGAAAAACTACCAACATTAGAAGACAAACCACTGTTCATTAACAAATCTAATAATGAATTGACATATCTACAAGTTAAAGCACTCAATAGAGGAACGAGATATGCATATAAACAAGAAATTCCGAAAGCCGAGATAATAATCCCATATATAGAAGACGTCATCAAGAAACTACCAAATAAAAGACAAAACCCTACAAGATTTAAAATATTAAGAGCAATCAATAACAAAGAAAAAGAAGAACAAATACCAGCTATAAAATATGAGAGACAAGAGCTAATGAACCTCAAGAACAACCCAGCAATTAAATGCATAAGCGCTGATAAAGCCAAACAAATTATTATATTAGACAAAGATGATTATGATATAAAAATGAAAACGGCTATAGAAAAATTGGATATCGAAGAAACTACACTTGACCCAACAGATACAATTCTAAGAAAAATGGCTTATATAAAAAACCATGGACATTTACCTGATAATATTAAAAACAAAGCCATTCCGCCCGTTGGAGCGTCTATTCCAAGCATATTCAGCAAAATCAAAACGCATAAAAAAGAAGAACCATTAAGACCAATAGTAAATAAAACAACGTCTCCAACAATTCTCCTTGAAAAAGAACTATTTAAACATTTAAAACAGTATTACTTTCAACATATTTATACAATTAACAACTCCATTGAAGTGATTAAAAAAGTTAAAGAACTAAAAACAACCGATTTTCTGATGATCAGTCTAGATATTGTTTCCCTATATCCAAATACACCTGTTTATGAAGCAATTCAATTGTTAAATCAGAAGTTAAAAGATGAAAAAAAAAAAAAAAAAATACCTGAAGCACAAAGAATTAGTATTATCCAGGCATTGAAACTAGTAGCTGATAATAACTACTTCACATATAATAAAAAAATATACCGACAAAAACAAGGTGCACCAATGGGATCACCAATTTCGGGACTTCTTGCTGAAATAATATTACAAGACATAGAAAATAAACTTTTGGATTCATTCAATCAAAAACAACTAATACTATACGTAAGATACGTTGACGATATCCTTATCTTCTGGAAGCAATCTGAAAAAGAACTTGAAACATTTGTAAACAAATACAATAGTTTTTATCCTACAATACAAGTTACTATGGAAAAAGAAGTTAAGAGACAACTAAACTATTTAGACATTTCTTTATTCAGGCGAAATAATATGATTGAATACGAAGTATATCGAAAACCAACTTATACTCCAACGATAATTCCGATTGATTCAAATCATCCTTGGAAATATAAAAGAGCAGCACTTCAATTTTACATAAGAAGAGCATTAACCCATTCCTGTAATAAACACAAAGAAAAGATTGAGATTAACTGGATAAAAAGAACTGCTATGAAATTTGGATACAAGAAAAAGATCATAGATGATATACTTGAAAATATAAAGAAATCTTTAAATGAAAATAAAAATAAACAAAAAAATGAAATAAAATTTGCTGGTAAAATTCCCTACATTCCTCCAATAACAGATATCTTAAAGAAGGAATGCATTAAAGAAAAAAATGATATTGGCAGAAACCGTCATAGATAACGAAACTATATTAACTAATGGAAATGAAAGAAGATCAATGCTTGATAAAGCCGGAGTATATTCTATACCAACAAAATATTATACAGAAATAGAAAGAAATGAAAGAAATAAAGTATACATAGGAAGTACAAAAAGAAGATTTAAGACCAGATTAAAAGAACATATATCGAACTGGAATAAAAAAGAAAACAAAACATCATTAATAAATCATTGTATTGAAAATGAAGCTTATCCTGTTTGGTATGATGCAAAATTAATAACCTCACATAAAACTAAAAACCAAATATTAACCTCAGAAGCGATAATGATTGAAAAAACTAAAGAAATAAATTGTAATAATAATGATCCAATGAATCTACCGTACGCTTGGAAATATTTTATCGAAAAAGAAATTAACGATAAAAAATATAATAAAAGACCTTATTAATTATTTTCAACAAACGAATGGCAACACCAATTAATTTGGAGTCGGAATTCATGTCATCCGGTTATATCAAAACACGACTAAGAACGTGCATTAATACCAAAAATAGCATGCGCAAGAGTACAACTGCCGTGAAAAGTCGGACGCTGCCAGTAGAATCGATGTAAGTGGCCGAAACACAACATGTATGAGAAGATCATAATACCCACTGAAGATGATTCCAAAAGAAGGAATTGAAACTAGTTTGGGATATCGAGCCACGGAAAATAAAACATGCAACCATCATCTATAATAAGAAATTATAAGATCGAAGTTCAACTTGGAAGCTGATACCACAGGAAAGGAAAATCATGCCTTCTTCGATAACAAGATGGCTTATTACTGATTCAACGCATCATAATCAAAAGGTTCGAAAGTTCTTTTCTATTGTATTAATTTCGTAAATCATGACTTAAAAAACTGGAATAATATTAATCTTTTAATACATATTGTCTCTACGTATTGGAGGACTTTGACAACTTATGATGCATTTGACTGCACATATAAAAACATTTTTTCATATAAATTTGTAATCTTCATAATAAAATTCTAAACTATTATAAAGAACATCAAAAAAAAAAAAAGGAATATTAGTGACAAGTTGAAATAAAAATTTTCTTATTATATGGACGTTTTTCCCGTGCTCGAATTTCTAATAACGTGCGAAACAGTAGATGATATGGAAACTATTTTGTTGACATATAGTTAATAATTTCTGAAACCACGTAATGTTTTCGACAAATGTTGAATTAATATAATTTATGGAAACTGGAGATTTAAAAGGCTCATAATGTTGATTTTATTGGAGAGAATCTGAAATTCGCGGCTGAAATCATAATATATACGAACTAAACAAAATGAATATCACGAACTTTAAAAAGCATAGAATCCAGTTGAGCAAAGAAGTCGAACATTTAAACTTTTTGACAACTTGTAAAAACAATGGAATTACACCTAAATTTTTACAAATTAGAAATAAACCAATGAATTATAAAGATAAAACCATTTTACAAACTTGTGAAATTAAAAGATTAAGAGCCTCTATTAGAGAAAAACGAAAAGACATTGATAGATTGAGTAAGAAAAACTACAGATTATATAATCAATGCATGCAAGAGAAAGATAAAGAAGAAATAAAAATAGCATTAATTAAAATATTTGCTATTATAGAAAGACAACAATTTAAAGACAGAAGGAGACACTTTCATAAAATTGAAAACCTCATAAGAGAAAAGTATAATAACAAAGAAGGAAAAGAAAAACTACCAACATTAGAAGACAAACCACTGTTCATTAACAAATCTAATAATGAATTGACATATCTACAAGTTAAAGCACTCAATAGAGGAACGAGATATGCATATAAACAAGAAATTCCGAAAGCCGAGATAATAATCCCATATATAGAAGACGTCATCAAGAAACTACCAAATAAAAGACAAAACCCTACAAGATTTAAAATATTAAGAGCAATCAATAACAAAGAAAAAGAAGAACAAATACCAGCTATAAAATATGAGAGACAAGAGCTAATGAACCTCAAGAACAACCCAGCAATTAAATGCATAAGCGCTGATAAAGCCAAACAAATTATTATATTAGACAAAGATGATTATGATATAAAAATGAAAACGGCTATAGAAAAATTGGATATCGAAGAAACTACACTTGACCCAACAGATACAATTCTAAGAAAAATGGCTTATATAAAAAACCATGGACATTTACCTGATAATATTAAAAACAAAGCCATTCCGCCTGTTGGAGCGTCTATTCCAAGCATATTCAGCAAAATCAAAACGCATAAAAAAGAAGAACCATTAAGACCAATAGTAAATAAAACAACGTCTCCAACAATTCTCCTTGAAAAAGAACTATTTAAACATTTAAAACAGTATTACTTTCAACATATTTATACAATTAACAACTCCATTGAAGTGATTAAAAAAGTTAAAGAACTAAAAACAACCGATTTTCTGATGATCAGTCTAGATATTGTTTCCCTATATCCAAATACACCTGTTTATGAAGCAATTCAATTGTTAAATCAGAAGTTAAAAGATGAAAAAAAAAAATACCTGAAGCACAAAGAATTAGTATTATCCAGGCATTGAAACTAGTAGCTGATAATAACTACTTCACATATAATAAAAAACTATACCGACAAAAACAAGGTGCACCAATGGGATCACCAATTTCGGGACTTCTTGCTGAAATAATATTACAAGACATAGAAAATAAACTTTTGGATTCATTCAATCAAAAACAACTAATACTATACGTAAGATACGTTGACGATATCCTTATCTTCTGGAAGCAATCTGAAAAAGAACTTGAAACATTTGTAAACAAATACAATAGTTTTTATCCTACAATACAAGTTACTATGGAAAAAGAAGTTAAGAGACAACTAAACTATTTAGACATTTCTTTATTCAGGCGAAATAATATGATTGAATACGAAGTATATCGAAAACCAACTTATACTCCAACGATAATTCCGATTGATTCAAATCATCCTTGGAAATATAAAAGAGCAGCACTTCAATTTTACATAAGAAGAGCATTAACCCATTCCTGTAATAAACACAAAGAAAAGATTGAGATTAACTGGATAAAAAGAACTGCTATGAAATTTGGATACAAGAAAAAGATCATAGATGATATACTTGAAAATATAAAGAAATCTTTAAATGAAAATAAAAATAAACAAAAAAATGAAATAAAATTTGCTGGTAAAATTCCCTACATTCCTCCAATAACAGATATCTTAAAGAAGGAATGCATTAAAGAAAAAATGATATTGGCAGAAACCGTCATAGATAACGAAACTATATTAACTAATGGAAATGAAAGAAGATCAATGCTTGATAAAGCCGGAGTATATTCTATACCAACAAAATATTATACAGAAATAGAAAGAAATGAAAGAAATAAAGTATACATAGGAAGTACAAAAAGAAGATTTAAGACCAGATTAAAAGAACATATATCGAACTGGAATAAAAAAGAAAACAAAACATCATTAATAAATCATTGTATTGAAAATGAAGCTTATCCTGTTTGGTATGATGCAAAATTAATAACCTCACATAAAACTAAAAACCAAATATTAACCTCAGAAGCGATAATGATTGAAAAAACTAAAGAAATAAATTGTAATAATAATGATCCAATGAATCTACCGTACGCTTGGAAATATTTTATCGAAAAAGAAATTAACGATAAAAAATATAATAAAAGACCTTATTAATTATTTTCAACAAACGAATGGCAACACCAATTAATTTAGAGTCGGAATTCATGTCATCCAATTATATCAAAACACGACTAAGAACGTGCATTAATACCAAAAATAGCATGCGCAAGAGTACAACTGCCGTGAAAAGTCGGACGCTGCCAGTAGAATCGATGTAAGTGGCCGAAACACAACATGTATGAGAAGATCATAATACCCACTGAAGATGATTCCAAAAAGAAGGAATTGAAACTAGTTTGGGATATCGAGCCACGGAAAATAAAACATGCAACCATCATCTATAATAAGAAATTATAAGATCGAAGTTCAACTTGGAAGCTGATACCACAGGAAAGGAAAATCATGCCTTCTTCGATAACAAGATGGCTTATTACTGATTCAACGCATCATAATCAAAAGGTTCGAAAGTTCTTTTCTATTGTATTAATTTCGTAAATCATGACTTAAAAAACTGGAATAATATTAATCTTTTAATACATATTGTCTCTACGTATTGGAGGACTTTGACAACTTATGATGCATTTGACTGCACATATTAAAACATTTTTTCATATAAATTTGTAATCTTCATAATAAAATTCTAAACTATTATAAAGAACATCAAAAAAAAAAAAAAAAAAAAAAAAAACGCTGCCAGTAGAATCGATGTAAGTGGCCGAAACACAACGTGTATGAGAAGATCATAATACCCACTGAAGATGATTCCAAAAAGAAGGAATTGAAACTAGTTTGGGATATCGAGCCACGGAAAATAAAACATGCAACCATCATCTATAATAAGAAATTATAAGATCGAAGTTCAACTTGGAAGCTGATACCACAGGAAAGGAAAATCATGCCTTCTTCGATAACAAGATGGCTTATTACTGATTCAACGCATCATAATCAAAAGGTTCGAAAGTTCTTTTCTATTGTATTAATTTCGTAAATCATGACTTAAAAAACTGGAATAATATTAATCTTTTAATACATATTGTCTCTACGTATTGGAGGACTTTGACAACTTATGATGCATTTGACTGCACATATTAAAACATTTTTTCATATAAATTTGTAATCTTCATAATAAAATTCTAAACTATTATAAAGAACATCAAAAAGAAAAAAAAAAAAAAAAAAAAAAAAGGAATATTAGTGACAAGTTGAAATAAAAATTTTCTTATTATATGGACGTTTTTCCCGTGCTCGAATTTCTAATAACGTGCGAAACAGTAGATGATATGGAAACTATTTTGTTGACATATAGTTAATAATTTCTGAAACCACGTAATGTTTTCGACAAATGTTGAATTAATATAATTTATGGAAACTGGAGATTTAAAAGGCTCATAATGTTGATTTTATTGGAGAGAATCTGAAATTCGCGGCTGAAATCATAATATATACGAACTAAACAAAATGAATATCACGAACTTTAAAAAGCATAGAATCCAGTTGAGCAAAGAAGTCGAACATTTAAACTTTTTGACAACTTGTAAAAACAATGGAATTACACCTAAATTTTTACAAATTAGAAATAAACCAATGAATTATAAAGATAAAACCATTTTACAAACTTGTGAAATTAAAAGATTAAGAGCCTCTATTAGAGAAAAACGAAAAGACATTGATAGATTGAGTAAGAAAAACTACAGATTATATAATCAATGCATGCAAGAGAAAGATAAAGAAGAAATAAAAATAGCATTAATTAAAATATTTGCTATTATAGAAAGACAACAATTTAAAGACAGAAGGAGACACTTTCATAAAATTGAAAACCTCATAAGAGAAAAGTATAATAACAAAGAAGGAAAAGAAAAACTACCAACATTAGAAGACAAACCACTGTTCATTAACAAATCTAATAATGAATTGACATATCTACAAGTTAAAGCACTCAATAGAGGAACGAGATATGCATATAAACAAGAAATTCCGAAAGCCGAGATAATAATCCCATATATAGAAGACGTCATCAAGAAACTACCAAATAAAAGACAAAACCCTACAAGATTTAAAATATTAAGAGCAATCAATAACAAAGAAAAAGAAGAACAAATACCAGCTATAAAATATGAGAGACAAGAGCTAATGAACCTCAAGAACAACCCAGCAATTAAATGCATAAGCGCTGATAAAGCCAAACAAATTATTATATTAGACAAAGATGATTATGATATAAAAATGAAAACGGCTATAGAAAAATTGGATATCGAAGAAACTACACTTGACCCAACAGATACAATTCTAAGAAAAATGGCTTATATAAAAAACCATGGACATTTACCTGATAATATTAAAAACAAAGCCATTCCGCCCGTTGGAGCGTCTATTCCAAGCATATTCAGCAAAATCAAAACGCATAAAAAAGAAGAACCATTAAGACCAATAGTAAATAAAACAACGTCTCCAACAATTCTCCTTGAAAAAGAACTATTTAAACATTTAAAACAGTATTACTTTCAACATATTTATACAATTAACAACTCCATTGAAGTGATTAAAAAAGTTAAAGAACTAAAAACAACCGATTTTCTGATGATCAGTCTAGATATTGTTTCCCTATATCCAAATACACCTGTTTATGAAGCAATTCAATTGTTAAATCAGAAGTTAAAAGATGAAAAAAAAAAAAAAAATACCTGAAGCACAAAGAATTAGTATTATCCAGGCATTGAAACTAGTAGCTGATAATAACTACTTCACATATAATAAAAAACTATACCGACAAAAACAAGGTGCACCAATGGGATCACCAATTTCGGGACTTCTTGCTGAAATAATATTACAAGACATAGAAAATAAACTTTTGGATTCATTCAATCAAAAACAACTAATACTATACGTAAGATACGTTGACGATATCCTTATCTTCTGGAAGCAATCTGAAAAAGAACTTGAAACATTTGTAAACAAATACAATAGTTTTTATCCTACAATACAAGTTACTATGGAAAAAGAAGTTAAGAGACAACTAAACTATTTAGACATTTCTTTATTCAGGCGAAATAATATGATTGAATACGAAGTATATCGAAAACCAACTTATACTCCAACGATAATTCCGATTGATTCAAATCATCCTTGGAAATATAAAAGAGCAGCACTTCAATTTTACATAAGAAGAGCATTAACCCATTCCTGTAATAAACACAAAGAAAAGATTGAGATTAACTGGATAAAAAGAACTGCTATGAAATTTGGATACAAGAAAAAGATCATAGATGATATACTTGAAAATATAAAGAAATCTTTAAATGAAAATAAAAATAAACAAAAAAATGAAATAAAATTTGCTGGTAAAATTCCCTACATTCCTCCAATAACAGATATCTTAAAGAAGGAATGCATTAAAGAAAAAAATGATATTGGCAGAAACCGTCATAGATAACGAAACTATATTAACTAATGGAAATGAAAGAAGATCAATGCTTGATAAAGCCGGAGTATATTCTATACCAACAAAATATTATACAGAAATAGAAAGAAATGAAAGAAATAAAGTATACATAGGAAGTACAAAAAGAAGATTTAAGACCAGATTAAAAGAACATATATCGAACTGGAATAAAAAAGAAAACAAAACATCATTAATAAATCATTGTATTGAAAATGAAGCTTATCCTGTTTGGTATGATGCAAAATTAATAACCTCACATAAAACTAAAAACCAAATATTAACCTCAGAAGCGATAATGATTGAAAAAACTAAAGAAATAAATTGTAATAATAATGATCCAATGAATCTACCGTACGCTTGGAAATATTTTATCGAAAAAGAAATTAACGATAAAAAATATAATAAAAGACCTTATTAATTATTTTCAACAAACGAATGGCAACACCAATTAATTTAGAATCGGAATTCATATCATCCAATTATATCAAAACACGACTAAGAACGTGCATTAATACCAAAAATAGCATGCGCAAGAGTACAACTGCCGTGAAAAGTCGGACGCTGCCAGTAGAATCGATGTAAGTGGCCGAAACACAACATGTATGAGAAGATCATAATACCCACTGAAGATGATTCCAAAAAGAAGGAATTGAAACTAGTTTGGGATATCGAGCCACGGAAAATAAAACATGCAACCATCATCTATAATAAGAAATTATAAGATCGAAGTTCAACTTGGAAGCTGATACCACAGGAAAGGAAAATCATGCCTTCTTCGATAACAAGATGGCTTATTACTGATTCAACGCATCATAATCAAAAGGTTCGAAAGTTCTTTTCTATTGTATTAATTTCGTAAATCATGACTTAAAAAACTGGAATAATATTAATCTTTTAATACATATTGTCTCTACGTATTGGAGGACTTTGACAACTTATGATGCATTTGACTGCACATATAAAAACATTTTTTCATATAAATTTGTAATCTTCATAATAAAATTCTAAACTATTATAAAGAACATCAAAAAAAAAAAAAAAAAAAAAAAGGAATATTAGTGACAAGTTGAAATAAAAATTTTCTTATTATATGGACGTTTTTCCCGTGCTCGAATTTCTAATAACGTGCGAAACAGTAGATGATATGGAAACTATTTTGTTGACATATAGTTAATAATTTCTGAAACCACGTAATGTTTTCGACAAATGTTGAATTAATATAATTTATGGAAACTGGAGATTTAAAAGGCTCATAATGTTGATTTTATTGGAGAGAATCTGAAATTCGCGGCTGAAATCATAATATATACGAACTAAACAAAATGAATATCACGAACTTTAAAAAGAATAGAATCCAGTTGAGCAAAGAAGTCGAACATTTAAACTTTTTGACAACTTGTAAAAACAATGGAATTACACCTAAATTTTTACAAATTAGAAATAAACCAATGAATTATAAAGATAAAACCATTTTACAAACTTGTGAAATTAAAAGATTAAGAGCCTCTATTAGAGAAAAACGAAAAGACATTGATAGATTGAGTAAGAAAAACTACAGATTATATAATCAATGCATGCAAGAGAAAGATAAAGAAGAAATAAAAATAGCATTAATTAAAATATTTGCTATTATAGAAAGACAACAATTTAAAGACAGAAGGAGACACTTTCATAAAATTGAAAACCTCATAAGAGAAAAGTATAATAACAAAGAAGGAAAAGAAAAACTACCAACATTAGAAGACAAACCACTGTTCATTAACAAATCTAATAATGAATTGACATATCTACAAGTTAAAGCACTCAATAGAGGAACGAGATATGCATATAAACAAGAAATTCCGAAAGCCGAGATAATAATCCCATATATAGAAGACGTCATCAAGAAACTACCAAATAAAAGACAAAACCCTACAAGATTTAAAATATTAAGAGCAATCAATAACAAAGAAAAAGAAGAACAAATACCAGCTATAAAATATGAGAGACAAGAGCTAATGAACCTCAAGAACAACCCAGCAATTAAATGCGTAAGCGCTGATAAAGCCAAACAAATTATTATATTAGACAAAGATGATTATGATATAAAAATGAAAACGGCTATAGAAAAATTGGATATCGAAGAAACTACACTTGACCCAACAGATACAATTCTAAGAAAAATGGCTTATATAAAAAACCATGGACATTTACCTGATAATATTAAAAACAAAGCCATTCCGCCCGTTGGAGCGTCTATTCCAAGCATATTCAGCAAAATCAAAACGCATAAAAAAGAAGAACCATTAAGACCAATAGTAAATAAAACAACGTCTCCAACAATTCTCCTTGAAAAAGAACTATTTAAACATTTAAAACAGTATTACTTTCAACATATTTATACAATTAACAACTCCATTGAAGTGATTAAAAAAGTTAAAGAACTAAAAACAACCGATTTTCTGATGATCAGTCTAGATATTGTTTCCCTATATCCAAATACACCTGTTTATGAAGCAATTCAATTGTTAAATCAGAAGTTAAAAGATGAAAAAAAAAAAAAAATACCTGAAGCACAAAGAATTAGTATTATCCAGGCATTGAAACTAGTAGCTGATAATAACTACTTCACATATAATAAAAAACTATACCGACAAAAACAAGGTGCACCAATGGAATCACCAATTTCGGGACTTCTTGCTGAAATAATATTACAAGACATAGAAAATAAACTTTTGGATTCATTCAATCAAAAACAACTAATACTATACGTAAGATACGTTGACGATATCCTTATCTTCTGGAAGCAATCTGAAAAAGAACTTGAAACATTTGTAAACAAATACAATAGTTTTTATCCTACAATACAAGTTACTATGGAAAAAGAAGTTAAGAGACAACTAAACTATTTAGACATTTCTTTATTCAGGCGAAATAATATGATTGAATACGAAGTATATCGAAAACCAACTTATACTCCAACGATAATTCCGATTGATTCAAATCATCCTTGGAAATATAAAAGAGCAGCACTTCAATTTTACATAAGAAGAGCATTAACCCATTCCTGTAATAAACACAAAGAAAAGATTGAGATTAACTGGATAAAAAGAACTGCTATGAAATTTGGATACAAGAAAAAGATCATAGATGATATACTTGAAAATATAAAGAAATCTTTAAATGAAAATAAAAATAAACAAAAAAATGAAATAAAATTTGCTGGTAAAATTCCCTACATTCCTCCAATAACAGATATCTTAAAGAAGGAATGCATTAAAGAAAAAATGATATTGGCAGAAACCGTCATAGATAACGAAACTATATTAACTAATGGAAATGAAAGAAGATCAATGCTTGATAAAGCCGGAGTATATTCTATACCAACAAAATATTATACAGAAATAGAAAGAAATGAAAGAAATAAAGTATACATAGGAAGTACAAAAAGAAGATTTAAGACCAGATTAAAAGAACATATATCGAACTGGAATAAAAAAGAAAACAAAACATCATTAATAAATCATTGTATTGAAAATGAAGCTTATCCTGTTTGGTATGATGCAAAATTAATAACCTCACATAAAACTAAAAATCAAATATTAACCTCAGAAGCGATAATGATTGAAAAAACTAAAGAAATAAATTGTAATAATAATGATCCAATGAATCTACCGTACGCTTGGAAATATTTTATCGAAAAAGAAATTAACGATAAAAAATATAATAAAAGACCTTATTAATTATTTTCAACAAACGAATGGCAACACCAATTAATTTAGAATCGGAATTCATATCATCCAATTATATCAAAACACGACTAAGAACGTGCATTAATACCAAAAATAGCATGCGCAAGAGTACAACTGCCGTGAAAAGTCGGACGCTGCCAGTAGAATCGATGTAAGTGGCCGAAACACAACGTGTATGAGAAGATCATAATACCCACTGAAGATGATTCCAAAAAGAAGGAATTGAAACTAGTTTGGGATATCGAGCCACGGAAAATAAAACATGCAACCATCATCTATAATAAGAAATTATAAGATCGAAGTTCAACTTGGAAGCTGATACCACAGGAAAGGAAAATCATGCCTTCTTCGATAACAAGATGGCTTATTACTGATTCAACGCATCATAATCAAAAGGTTCGAAAGTTCTTTTCTATTGTATTAATTTCGTAAATCATGACTTAAAAAACTGGAATAATATTAATCTTTTAATACATATTGTCTCTACGTATTGGAGGACTTTGACAACTTATGATGCATTTGACTGCACATATTAAAACATTTTTTCATATAAATTTGTAATCTTCATAATAAAATTCTAAACTATTATAAAGAACATCAAAAAAAAAAAAAAGGAATATTAGTGACAAGTTGAAATAAAAATTTTCTTATTATATGGACGTTTTTCCCGTGCTCGAATTTCTAGTAACGTGCGAAACAGTAGATGATATGGAAACTATTTTGTTGACATATAGTTAATAATTTCTGAAACCACGTAATGTTTTCGACAAATGTTGAATTAATATAATTTATGGAAACTGGAGATTTAAAAGGCTCATAATGTTGATTTTATTGGAGAGAATCTGAAATTCGCGGCTGAAATCATAATATATACGAACTAAACAAAATGAATATCACGAACTTTAAAAAGAATAGAATCCAGTTGAGCAAAGAAGTCGAACATTTAAACTTTTTGACAACTTGTAAAAACAATGGAATTACACCTAAATTTTTACAAATTAGAAATAAACCAATGAATTATAAAGATAAAACCATTTTACAAACTTGTGAAATTAAAAGATTAAGAGCCTCTATTAGAGAAAAACGAAAAGACATTGATAGATTGAGTAAGAAAAACTACAGATTATATAATCAATGCATGCAAGAGAAAGATAAAGAAGAAATAAAAATAGCATTAATTAAAATATTTGCTATTATAGAAAGACAACAATTTAAAGACAGAAGGAGACACTTTCATAAAATTGAAAACCTCATAAGAGAAAAGTATAATAACAAAGAAGAAAAAGAAAAACTACCAACATTAGAAGACAAACCACTGTTCATTAACAAATCTAATAATGAATTGACATATCTACAAGTTAAAGCACTCAATAGAGGAACGAGATATGCATATAAACAAGAAATTCCGAAAGCCGAGATAATAATCCCATATATAGAAGACGTCATCAAGAAACTACCAAATAAAAGACAAAACCCTACAAGATTTAAAATAGTAAGAGCAATCAATAACAAAGAAAAAGAAGAACAAATACCAGCTATAAAATATGAGAGACAAGAGCTAATGAACCTCAAGAACAACCCAGCAATTAAATGCGTAAGCGCTGATAAAGCCAAACAAATTATTATATTAGACAAAGATGATTATGATATAAAAATGAAAACGGCTATAGAAAAATTGGATATCGAAGAAACTACACTTGACCCAACAGATACAATTCTAAGAAAAATGGCTTATATAAAAAACCATGGACATTTACCTGATAATATTAAAAACAAAGCCATTCCGCCCGTTGGAGCGTCTATTCCAAGCATATTCAGCAAAATCAAAACGCATAAAAAAGAAGAACCATTAAGACCAATAGTAAATAAAACAACGTCTCCAACAATTCTCCTTGAAAAAGAACTATTTAAACATTTAAAACAGTATTACTTTCAACATATTTATACAATTAACAACTCCATTGAAGTGATTAAAAAAGTTAAAGAACTAAAAACAACCGATTTTCTGATGATCAGTCTAGATATTGTTTCCCTATATCCAAATACACCTGTTTATGAAGCAATTCAATTGTTAAATCAGAAGTTAAAAGATGAAAAAAAAAAATACCTGAAGCACAAAGAATTAGTATTATCCAGGCATTGAAACTAGTAGCTGATAATAACTACTTCACATATAATAAAAAACTATACCGACAAAAACAAGGTGCACCAATGGGATCACCAATTTCGGGACTTCTTGCTGAAATAATATTACAAGACATAGAAAATAAACTTTTGGATTCATTCAATCAAAAACAACTAATACTATACGTAAGATACGTTGACGATATCCTTATCTTCTGGAAGCAATCTGAAAAAGAACTTGAAACATTTGTAAACAAATACAATAGTTTTTATCCTACAATACAAGTTACTATGGAAAAAGAAGTTAAGAGACAACTAAACTATTTAGACATTTCTTTATTCAGGCGAAATAATATGATTGAATACGAAGTATATCGAAAGCCAACTTATACTCCAACGATAATTCCGATTGATTCAAATCATCCTTGGAAATATAAAAGAGCAGCACTTCAATTTTACATAAGAAGAGCATTAACCCATTCCTGTAATAAACACAAAGAAAAGATTGAGATTAACTGGATAAAAAGAACTGCTATGAAATTTGGATACAAGAAAAAGATCATAGATGATATACTTGAAAATATAAAGAAATCTTTAAATGAAAATAAAAATAAACAAAAAAATGAAATAAAATTTGCTGGTAAAATTCCCTACATTCCTCCAATAACAGATATCTTAAAGAAGGAATGCATTAAAGAAAAAATGATATTGGCAGAAACCGTCATAGATAACGAAACTATATTAACTAATGGAAATGAAAGAAGATCAATGCTTGATAAAGCCGGAGTATATTCTATACCAACAAAATATTATACAGAAATAGAAAGAAATGAAAGAAATAAAGTATACATAGGAAGTACAAAAAGAAGATTTAAGACCAGATTAAAAGAACATATATCGAACTGGAATAAAAAGAAAACAAAACATCATTAATAAATCATTGTATTGAAAATGAAGCTTATCCTGTTTGGTATGATGCAAAATTAATAACCTCACATAAAACTAAAAATCAAATATTAACCTCAGAAGCGATAATGATTGAAAAAACTAAAGAAATAAATTGTAATAATAATGATCCAATGAATCTACCGTACGCTTGGAAATATTTTATCGAAAAAGAAATTAACGATAAAAAATATAATAAAAGACCTTATTAATTATTTTCAACAAACGAATGGCAACACCAATTAATTTAGAATCGGAATTCATATCATCCAATTATATCAAAACACGACTAAGAACGTGCATTAATACCAAAAATAGCATGCGCAAGAGTACAACTGCCGTGAAAAGTCGGACGCTGCCAGTAGAATCGATGTAAGTGGCCGAAACACAACGTGTATGAGAAGATCATAATACCCACTGAAGATGATTCCAAAAAGAAGGAATTGAAACTAGTTTGGGATATCGAGCCACGGAAAATAAAACATGCAACCATCATCTATAATAAGAAATTATAAGATCGAAGTTCAACTTGGAAGCTGATACCACAGGAAAGGAAAATCATGCCTTCTTCGATAACAAGATGGCTTATTACTGATTCAACGCATCATAATCAAAAGGTTCGAAAGTTCTTTTCTATTGTATTAATTTCGTAAATCATGACTTAAAAAACTGGAATAATATTAATCTTTTAATACATATTGTCTCTACGTATTGGAGGACTTTGACAACTTATGATGCATTTGACTGCACATATTAAAACATTTTTTTATATAAATTTGTAATCTTCATAATAAAATTCTAAACTATTATAAAGAACATCAAAAAAAAAAAAAAAAAAAAAAAACGCTGCCAGTAGAATCGATGTAAGTGGCCGAAACACAACGTGTATGAGAAGATCATAATACCCACTGAAGATGATTCCAAAAAGAAGGAATTGAAACTAGTTTGGGATATCGAGCCACGGAAAATAAAACATGCAACCATCATCTATAATAAGAAATTATAAGATCGAAGTTCAACTTGGAAGCTGATACCACAGGAAAGGAAAATCATGCCTTCTTCGATAACAAGATGGCTTATTACTGATTCAACGCATCATAATCAAAAGGTTCGAAAGTTCTTTTCTATTGTATTAATTTCGTAAATCATGACTTAAAAAACTGGAATAATATTAATCTTTTAATACATATTGTCTCTACGTATTGGAGGACTTTGACAACTTATGATGCATTTGACTGCACATATTAAAACATTTTTTCATATAAATTTGTAATCTTCATAATAAAATTCTAAACTATTAAAAAAAAAAAAAAAAAAAAAAAAAAAAGGAATATTAGTGACAAGTTGAAATAAAAATTTTCTTATTATATGGACGTTTTTCCCGTGCTCGAATTTCTAGTAACGTGCGAAACAGTAGATGATATGGAAACTATTTTGTTGACATATAGTTAATAATTTCTGAAACCACGTAATGTTTTCGACAAATGTTGAATTAATATAATTTATGGAAACTGGAGATTTAAAAGGCTCATAATGTTGATTTTATTGGAGAGAATCTGAAATTCGCGGCTGAAATCATAATATATACGAACTAAACAAAATGAATATCACGAACTTTAAAAAGAATAGAATCCAGTTGAGCAAAGAAGTCGAACATTTAAACTTTTTGACAACTTGTAAAAACAATGGAATTACACCTAAATTTTTACAAATTAGAAATAAACCAATGAATTATAAAGATAAAACCATTTTACAAACTTGTGAAATTAAAAGATTAAGAGCCTCTATTAGAGAAAAACGAAAAGACATTGATAGATTGAGTAAGAAAAACTACAGATTATATAATCAATGCATGCAAGAGAAAGATAAAGAAGAAATAAAAATAGCATTAATTAAAATATTTGCTATTATAGAAAGACAACAATTTAAAGACAGAAGGAGACACTTTCATAAAATTGAAAACCTCATAAGAGAAAAGTATAATAACAAAGAAGGAAAAAGAAAAACTACCAACATTAGAAGACAAACCACTGTTCATTAACAAATCTAATAATGAATTGACATATCTACAAGTTAAAGCACTCAATAGAGGAACGAGATATGCATATAAACAAGAAATTCCGAAAGCCGAGATAATAATCCCATATATAGAAGACGTCATCAAGAAACTACCAAATAAAAGACAAAACCCTACAAGATTTAAAATAGTAAGAGCAATCAATAACAAAGAAAAAGAAGAACAAATACCAGCTATAAAATATGAGAGACAAGAGCTAATGAACCTCAAGAACAACCCAGCAATTAAATGCGTAAGCGCTGATAAAGCCAAACAAATTATTATATTAGACAAAGATGATTATGATATAAAAATGAAAACGGCTATAGAAAAATTGGATATCGAAGAAACTACACTTGACCCAACAGATACAATTCTAAGAAAAATGGCTTATATAAAAAACCATGGACATTTACCTGATAATATTAAAAACAAAGCCATTCCGCCCGTTGGAGCGTCTATTCCAAGCATATTCAGCAAAATCAAAACGCATAAAAAAGAAGAACCATTAAGACCAATAGTAAATAAAACAACGTCTCCAACAATTCTCCTTGAAAAAGAACTATTTAAACATTTAAAACAGTATTACTTTCAACATATTTATACAATTAACAACTCCATTGAAGTGATTAAAAAAGTTAAAGAACTAAAAACAACCGATTTTCTGATGATCAGTCTAGATATTGTTTCCCTATATCCAAATACACCTGTTTATGAAGCAATTCAATTGTTAAATCAGAAGTTAAAAGATGAAAAAAAAAAAAAAAATACCTGAAGCACAAAGAATTAGTATTATCCAGGCATTGAAACTAGTAGCTGATAATAACTACTTCACATATAATAAAAAACTATACCGACAAAAACAAGGTGCACCAATGGGATCACCAATTTCGGGACTTCTTGCTGAAATAATATTACAAGACATAGAAAATAAACTTTTGGATTCATTCAATCAAAAACAACTAATACTATACGTAAGATACGTTGACGATATCCTTATCTTCTGGAAGCAATCTGAAAAAGAACTTGAAACATTTGTAAACAAATACAATAGTTTTTATCCTACAATACAAGTTACTATGGAAAAAGAAGTTAAGAGACAACTAAACTATTTAGACATTTCTTTATTCAGGCGAAATAATATGATTGAATACGAAGTATATCGAAAGCCAACTTATACTCCAACGATAATTCCGATTGATTCAAATCATCCTTGGAAATATAAAAGAGCAGCACTTCAATTTTACATAAGAAGAGCATTAACCCATTCCTGTAATAAACACAAAGAAAAGATTGAGATTAACTGGATAAAAAGAACTGCTATGAAATTTGGATACAAGAAAAAGATCATAGATGATATACTTGAAAATATAAAGAAATCTTTAAATGAAAATAAAAATAAACAAAAAAATGAAATAAAATTTGCTGGTAAAATTCCCTACATTCCTCCAATAACAGATATCTTAAAGAAGGAATGCATTAAAGAAAAAATGATATTGGCAGAAACCGTCATAGATAACGAAACTATATTAACTAATGGAAATGAAAGAAGATCAATGCTTGATAAAGCCGGAGTATATTCTATACCAACAAAATATTATACAGAAATAGAAAGAAATGAAAGAAATAAAGTATACATAGGAAGTACAAAAAGAAGATTTAAGACCAGATTAAAAGAACATATATCGAACTGGAATAAAAAAGAAAACAAAACATCATTAATAAATCATTGTATTGAAAATGAAGCTTATCCTGTTTGGTATGATGCAAAATTAATAACCTCACATAAAACTAAAAATCAAATATTAACCTCAGAAGCGATAATGATTGAAAAAACTAAAGAAATAAATTGTAATAATAATGATCCAATGAATCTACCGTACGCTTGGAAATATTTTATCGAAAAAGAAATTAACGATAAAAAATATAATAAAAGACCTTATTAATTATTTTCAACAAACGAATGGCAACACCAATTAATTTAGAATCGGAATTCATATCATCCAATTATATCAAAACACGACTAAGAACGTGCATTAATACCAAAAATAGCATGCGCAAGAGTACAACTGCCGTGAAAAGTCGGACGCTGCCAGTAGAATCGATGTAAGTGGCCGAAACACAACGTGTATGAGAAGATCATAATACCCACTGAAGATGATTCCAAAAAGAAGGAATTGAAACTAGTTTGGGATATCGAGCCACGGAAAATAAAACATGCAACCATCATCTATAATAAGAAATTATAAGATCGAAGTTCAACTTGGAAGCTGATACCACAGGAAAGGAAAATCATGCCTTCTTCGATAACAAGATGGCTTATTACTGATTCAACGCATCATAATCAAAAGGTTCGAAAGTTCTTTTCTATTGTATTAATTTCGTAAATCATGACTTAAAAAACTGGAATAATATTAATCTTTTAATACATATTGTCTCTACGTATTGGAGGACTTTGACAACTTATGATGCATTTGACTGCACATATTAAAACATTTTTTCATATAAATTTGTAATCTTCATAATAAAATTCTAAACTATTATAAAGAACATCAAAAAAAAAAAAGGAATATTAGTGACAAGTTGAAATAAAAATTTTCTTATTATATGGACGTTTTTCCCGTGCTCGAATTTCTAGTAACGTGCGAAACAGTAGATGATATGGAAACTATTTTGTTGACATATAGTTAATAATTTCTGAAACCACGTAATGTTTTCGACAAATGTTGAATTAATATAATTTATGGAAACTGGAGATTTAAAAGGCTCATAATGTTGATTTTATTGGAGAGAATCTGAAATTCGCGGCTGAAATCATAATATATACGAACTAAACAAAATGAATATCACGAACTTTAAAAAGAATAGAATCCAGTTGAGCAAAGAAGTCGAACATTTAGACTTTTTGACAACTTGTAAAAACAATGGAATTACACCTAAATTTTTACAAATTAGAAATAAACCAATGAATTATAAAGATAAAACCATTTTACAAACTTGTGAAATTAAAAGATTAAGAGCCTCTATTAGAGAAAAACGAAAAGACATTGATAGATTGAGTAAGAAAAACTACAGATTATATAATCAATGCATGCAAGAGAAAGATAAAGAAGAAATAAAAATAGCATTAATTAAAATATTTGCTATTATAGAAAGACAACAATTTAAAGACAGAAGGAGACACTTTCATAAAATTGAAAACCTCATAAGAGAAAAGTATAATAACAAAGAAGAAAAAGAAAAACTACCAACATTAGAAGACAAACCACTGTTCATTAACAAATCTAATAATGAATTGACATATCTACAAGTTAAAGCACTCAATAGAGGAACGAGATATGCATATAAACAAGAAATTCCGAAAGCCGAGATAATAATCCCATATATAGAAGACGTCATCAAGAAACTACCAAATAAAAGACAAAACCCTACAAGATTTAAAATAGTAAGAGCAATCAATAACAAAGAAAAAGAAGAACAAATACCAGCTATAAAATATGAGAGACAAGAGCTAATGAACCTCAAGAACAACCCAGCAATTAAATGCGTAAGCGCTGATAAAGCCAAACAAATTATTATATTAGACAAAGATGATTATGATATAAAAATGAAAACGGCTATAGAAAAATTGGATATCGAAGAAACTACACTTGACCCAACAGATACAATTCTAAGAAAAATGGCTTATATAAAAAACCATGGACATTTACCTGATAATATTAAAAACAAAGCCATTCCGCCCGTTGGAGCGTCTATTCCAAGCATATTCAGCAAAATCAAAACGCATAAAAAAAGAAGAACCATTAAGACCAATAGTAAATAAAACAACGTCTCCAACAATTCTCCTTGAAAAAGAACTATTTAAACATTTAAAACAGTATTACTTTCAACATATTTATACAATTAACAACTCCATTGAAGTGATTAAAAAAGTTAAAGAACTAAAAACAACCGATTTTCTGATGATCAGTCTAGATATTGTTTCCCTATATCCAAATACACCTGTTTATGAAGCAATTCAATTGTTAAATCAGAAGTTAAAAGATAAAAAAATACCTGAAGCACAAAGAATTAGTATTATCCAGGCATTGAAACTAGTAGCTGATAATAACTACTTCACATATAATAAAAAACTATACCGACAAAAACAAGGTGCACCAATGGAATCACCAATTTCGGGACTTCTTGCTGAAATAATATTACAAGACATAGAAAATAAACTTTTGGATTCATTCAATCAAAAACAACTAATACTATACGTAAGATACGTTGACGATATCCTTATCTTCTGGAAGCAATCTGAAAAAGAACTTGAAACATTTGTAAACAAATACAATAGTTTTTATCCTACAATACAAGTTACTATGGAAAAAGAAGTTAAGAGACAACTAAACTATTTAGACATTTCTTTATTCAGGCGAAATAATATGATTGAATACGAAGTATATCGAAAGCCAACTTATACTCCAACGATAATTCCGATTGATTCAAATCATCCTTGGAAATATAAAAGAGCAGCACTTCAATTTTACATAAGAAGAGCATTAACCCATTCCTGTAATAAACACAAAGAAAAGATTGAGATTAACTGGATAAAAAGAACTGCTATGAAATTTGGATACAAGAAAAAGATCATAGATGATATACTTGAAAATATAAAGAAATCTTTAAATGAAAATAAAAATAAACAAAAAAATGAAATAAAATTTGCTGGTAAAATTCCCTACATTCCTCCAATAACAGATATCTTAAAGAAGGAATGCATTAAAGAAAAAATGATATTGGCAGAAACCGTCATAGATAACGAAACTATATTAACTAATGGAAATGAAAGAAGATCAATGCTTGATAAAGCCGGAGTATATTCTATACCAACAAAATATTATACAGAAATAGAAAGAAATGAAAGAAATAAAGTATACATAGGAAGTACAAAAAGAAGATTTAAGACCAGATTAAAAGAACATATATCGAACTGGAATAAAAAGAAAACAAAACATCATTAATAAATCATTGTATTGAAAATGAAGCTTATCCTGTTTGGTATGATGCAAAATTAATAACCTCACATAAAACTAAAAATCAAATATTAACCTCAGAAGCGATAATGATTGAAAAAACTAAAGAAATAAATTGTAATAATAATGATCCAATGAATCTACCGTACGCTTGGAAATATTTTATCGAAAAAGAAATTAACGATAAAAAATATAATAAAAGACCTTATTAATTATTTTCAACAAACGAATGGCAACACCAATTAATTTAGAATCGGAATTCATATCATCCAATTATATCAAAACACGACTAAGAACGTGCATTAATACCAAAAATAGCATGCGCAAGAGTACAACTGCCGTGAAAAGTCGGACGCTGCCAGTAGAATCGATGTAAGTGGCCAAAACACAACGTGTATGAGAAGATCATAATACCCACTGAAGATGATTCCAAAAAGAAGGAATTGAAACTAGTTTGGGATATCGAGCCACGGAAAATAAAACATGCAACCATCATCTATAATAAGAAATTATAAGATCGAAGTTCAACTTGGAAGCTGATACCACAGGAAAGGAAAATCATGCCTTCTTCGATAACAAGATGGCTTATTACTGATTCAACGCATCATAATCAAAAGGTTCGAAAGTTCTTTTCTATTGTATTAATTTCGTAAATCATGACTTAAAAAACTGGAATAATATTAATCTTTTAATACATATTGTCTCTACGTATTGGAGGACTTTGACAACTTATGATGCATTTGACTGCACATATTAAAACATTTTTTCATATAAATTTGTAATCTTCATAATAAAATTCTAAACTATTATAAAGAACATCAAAAAAAAAAAAAAAAAAAAAGGAATATTAGTGACAAGTTGAAATAAAAATTTTCTTATTATATGGACGTTTTTCCCGTGCTCGAATTTCTAGTAACGTGCGAAACAGTAGATGATATGGAAACTATTTTGTTGACATATAGTTAATAATTTCTGAAACCACGTAATGTTTTCGACAAATGTTGAATTAATATAATTTATGGAAACTGGAGATTTAAAAGGCTCATAATGTTGATTTTATTGGAGAGAATCTGAAATTCGCGGCTGAAATCATAATATATACGAACTAAACAAAATGAATATCACGAACTTTAAAAAGAATAGAATCCAGTTGAGCAAAGAAGTCGAACATTTAAACTTTTTGACAACTTGTAAAAACAATGGAATTACACCTAAATTTTTACAAATTAGAAATAAACCAATGAATTATAAAGATAAAACCATTTTACAAACTTGTGAAATTAAAAGATTAAGAGCCTCTATTAGAGAAAAACGAAAAGACATTGATAGATTGAGTAAGAAAAACTACAGATTATATAATCAATGCATGCAAGAGAAAGATAAAGAAGAAATAAAAATAGCATTAATTAAAATATTTGCTATTATAGAAAGACAACAATTTAAAGACAGAAGGAGACACTTTCATAAAATTGAAAACCTCATAAGAGAAAAGTATAATAACAAAGAAGAAAAAGAAAAACTACCAACATTAGAAGACAAACCACTGTTCATTAACAAATCTAATAATGAATTGACATATCTACAAGTTAAAGCACTCAATAGAGGAACGAGATATGCATATAAACAAGAAATTCCGAAAGCCGAGATAATAATCCCATATATAGAAGACGTCATCAAGAAACTACCAAATAAAAGACAAAACCCTACAAGATTTAAAATAGTAAGAGCAATCAATAACAAAGAAAAAGAAGAACAAATACCAGCTATAAAATATGAGAGACAAGAGCTAATGAACCTCAAGAACAACCCAGCAATTAAATGCGTAAGCGCTGATAAAGCCAAACAAATTATTATATTAGACAAAGATGATTATGATATAAAAATGAAAACGGCTATAGAAAAATTGGATATCGAAGAAACTACACTTGACCCAACAGATACAATTCTAAGAAAAATGGCTTATATAAAAAACCATGGACATTTACCTGATAATATTAAAAACAAAGCCATTCCACCCGTTGGAGCGTCTATTCCAAGCATATTCAGCAAAATCAAAACGCATAAAAAAGAAGAACCATTAAGACCAATAGTAAATAAAACAACGTCTCCAACAATTCTCCTTGAAAAAGAACTATTTAAACATTTAAAACAGTATTACTTTCAACATATTTATACAATTAACAACTCCATTGAAGTGATTAAAAAAGTTAAAGAACTAAAAACAACCGATTTTCTGATGATCAGTCTAGATATTGTTTCCCTATATCCAAATACACCTGTTTATGAAGCAATTCAATTGTTAAATCAGAAGTTAAAAGATAAAAAAATACCTGAAGCACAAAGAATTAGTATTATCCAGGCATTGAAACTAGTAGCTGATAATAACTACTTCACATATAATAAAAAACTATACCGACAAAAACAAGGTGCACCAATGGGATCACCAATTTCGGGACTTCTTGCTGAAATAATATTACAAGACATAGAAAATAAACTTTTGGATTCATTCAATCAAAAACAACTAATACTATACGTAAGATACGTTGACGATATCCTTATCTTCTGGAAGCAATCTGAAAAAGAACTTGAAACATTTGTAAACAAATACAATAGTTTTTATCCTACAATACAAGTTACTATGGAAAAAGAAGTTAAGAGACAACTAAACTATTTAGACATTTCTTTATTCAGGCGAAATAATATGATTGAATACGAAGTATATCGAAAGCCAACTTATACTCCAACGATAATTCCGATTGATTCAAATCATCCTTGGAAATATAAAAGAGCAGCACTTCAATTTTACATAAGAAGAGCATTAACCCATTCCTGTAATAAACACAAAAGAAAAGATTGAGATTAACTGGATAAAAAGAACTGCTATGAAATTTGGATACAAGAAAAAGATCATAGATGATATACTTGAAAATATAAAGAAATCTTTAAATGAAAATAAAAATAAACAAAAAAATGAAATAAAATTTGCTGGTAAAATTCCCTACATTCCTCCAATAACAGATATCTTAAAGAAGGAATGCATTAAAGAAAAAATGATATTGGCAGAAACCGTCATAGATAACGAAACTATATTAACTAATGGAAATGAAAGAAGATCAATGCTTGATAAAGCCGGAGTATATTCTATACCAACAAAATATTATACAGAAATAGAAAGAAATGAAAGAAATAAAGTATACATAGGAAGTACAAAAAGAAGATTTAAGACCAGATTAAAAGAACATATATCGAACTGGAATAAAAAAGAAAACAAAACATCATTAATAAATCATTGTATTGAAAATGAAGCTTATCCTGTTTGGTATGATGCAAAATTAATAACCTCACATAAAACTAAAAATCAAATATTAACCTCAGAAGCGATAATGATTGAAAAAACTAAAGAAATAAATTGTAATAATAATGATCCAATGAATCTACCGTACGCTTGGAAATATTTTATCGAAAAAGAAATTAACGATAAAAAATATAATAAAAGACCTTATTAATTATTTTCAACAAACGAATGGCAACACCAATTAATTTAGAATCGGAATTCATATCATCCAATTATATCAAAACACGACTAAGAACGTGCATTAATACCAAAAATAGCATGCGCAAGAGTACAACTGCCGTGAAAAGTCGGACGCTGCCAGTAGAATCGATGTAAGTGGCCGAAACACAACGTGTATGAGAAGATCATAATACCCACTGAAGATGATTCCAAAAAGAAGGAATTGAAACTAGTTTGGGATATCGAGCCACGGAAAATAAAACATGCAACCATCATCTATAATAAGAAATTATAAGATCGAAGTTCAACTTGGAAGCTGATACCACAGGAAAGGAAAATCATGCCTTCTTCGATAACAAGATGGCTTATTACTGATTCAACGCATCATAATCAAAAGGTTCGAAAGTTCTTTTCTATTGTATTAATTTCGTAAATCATGACTTAAAAAACTGGAATAATATTAATCTTTTAATACATATTGTCTCTACGTATTGGAGGACTTTGACAACTTATGATGCATTTGACTGCACATATTAAAACATTTTTTCATATAAATTTGTAATCTTCATAATAAAATTCTAAACTATTATAAAGAACATCAAAAAAAAAAAAAGGAATATTAGTGACAAGTTGAAATAAAAATTTTCTTATTATATGGACGTTTTTCCCGTGCTCGAATTTCTAGTAACGTGCGAAACAGTAGATGATATGGAAACTATTTTGTTGACATATAGTTAATAATTTCTGAAACCACGTAATGTTTTCGACAAATGTTGAATTAATATAATTTCCTTTATTCCTGTGTAAAACCCATACTTTAGTGAAATAATACTAAAACAACAGAATAAAGCTCTCCCGTTGCTTTTCATGATCAGTCAAGATCTCTTTTTACTTCAGCTCTCATCTTTCTTTGTTTATGAACCTCTAGTTGTTGTTTTTTTATAAAATATTCTGTTCTGAAGCTAGAACAGAACATTTTATTCCCAAATTTATCGCAAATTTTAGTTATGAAAACCTAGGAATTTATTATTATAATTTACAAAAATAAATGCATTAATTATTTAGATATCATTCATTACCAAAATAAAAACATCTTGTTTGAAATCTGTTTCCAACATTATTGTAAAATTACAGTCAAGCCTTAATAATTCAGAATGTTAAGGAAAATGCTTAGAGTTGCAGAATAAATATATTTTCAGGTTGTGTTTCATGAAAACAAGAAAATTTATTCATAATTTAGCAATGCACACTAACTCACATCTTTAAAAAGGTTTCTGAATACATGGCTGTTTCACACTGACATCTCTGTGCCCAATTCAGTAGCATGTTGGCCAGCTCTAGATATTTCTCTTGAAATGCTATTACTCTTTCTTCTTGCATGGCTGTATGATACCCAACCCCATTGTCATTTTTCATGGTTATGTTCGATACCCTCGAAAATATTATTTTCATAACTGTTGTGCTACTAATTTTGACCCTTTTCAAGTTTGATTCTGCTTCTGCTTAAATCAATAACTCCATTACACTTTTAGTATTTTTTTTCATGTACTTACTATTTTTATTTCATTCCCTTTTTCAGCTCATTTGCAAGTAGCATTTCTTGTGGTGTTTTTAATGTCTCAGTTGGATTGAATCACTTTGAGAATTGAGCACACTGATTCAATTCCTGGACATGATATGGTTATTGAAATCACTTCAAAATGAACCAGAGGACAGAACACAGTAGACCTTAATGTATGTGTGAATTATTTATGTACTGTTATAGAAGGGTAAGCCGCCCCGGTGGCGCAGTGGTCTAAGGCGTTGGCCTCTGATCATTCGTCCGTAAAGGGTCCGGGTTCGAATCCCGTCAGGCATGGATGTTGTGTTTGTCTTACGGCACTGGCTCTCTCCCTTCCCTGGAACCAGTGACCCTAAATTAGGGACGGGCGACTGCTTATAGCCAGTTGAGTTGCTCACGGTGGTCGTTAAAACTCCAATAAAAAAAAAAAATAGAAGGGTAATTATAATGGGACTCGCTGCTTAACATGAATTCTGAAATACAAGATGAGCCACTTAGTCGCTGTACAGTGTTCATCACAAAACCATTCAGAAGAATGTGGCAAGTGTTGTGCTACACACTATACTACCAAGTTGGTAACAGAAACAGAGTATGAATAATTTCAGTTGAAAAAATTACAAAGGCTAGTCAGTTGAGAAGATAAAAACACTGGCTTGCTGTGCCAATGTTCTGATGAACAGTGCAAATCAGTAGTTAGAAGGGAAACCAAAAGAAAGATAAGAGAAACAGAGAGAGAGGGGGGTAAACAGACAGACAGAGAGTAATAAAGAAAACAAAGAAAGAAATCAAAATGGGGCAAACAATAAAGTCTAGCTTGCAGCAGCAATCTGGAAGAGGTCAAAAAATCAGTTATGGAGTGGCCTCCTTAATATCTGGTTGTCCCAGTAGCATCTCAAACACAAAGCCAAAAGTATGAAAAATGAGCAGTCTTCATTTGTAAGCAGTATTGCTAAGCCAGCATATTTAGTGATATGTGAAATGATAGGTTCCTGTGATTAGTCCTCAAGAAAACAGATAAGTTAGTAATTTCTGTTTCTCAAAACACTAGCATTATAGTTCAAGACTGTGTAACAGATTTGAGAAGTTCTAATCCTGTCCCATTTATTGACTCATTCACCAAAGATACTGATTTAGCAGCCTAACTTCTTAAGTCTGATAACTCATGTAATCTGATGTTTAGCAACTCCTCTCACACACACATTTTAATGGCTTGTGTTTCTTCCTGTGTGTTAATCACAGTGTAATCAGCTTTGATTCTTAGCATCAGCCAGTGTCTGTTTTCCTTTTATGTTCTGCATGCTCTAAATGTTAAAAATGAAAAGAAAAAATCCAGTACTGTGGAATTAACTTTTTTACGGGGTTTGTAGGGGTTATTATTCAAAAAAGTTATAGGTTGCTGTGATTAGTACTTTTTTGAATAATAACCTCTATAAGACCCGTAAAAAAGTTAATTCCACAGTACACTATGAATAGAGGTGCCACTATGAATAGAAAAGCCTATTTGGGGATGTTGCAAGGTAGAGTCTCTGTGGGTGAATATCGCTGTAAGAAGCGTGAAGCTGCTAAGCTGGTTTGCCACAGTAAGGCAAAAGATAGGAAGGAGAAAGTGGAAAGGCATGAACTGGCTTTTTGGAAAGATAGGAAGCCCTTATGGAAGTACATGAGACTCGGGAAAAATAGGGGAAACAAAGTTGTAAGTTGTGTGAAGAATGAGATTGGGGAAATGATATAGGAGCCCAATGAGTTAAGTGACAGATGGGGTGAATACTTCTGTGAGTTATTAGATCAGGAAAGCAAGATGATTCTGAGACAGATGCAGATGATGTCACAATGAGGGATGAAAGCATACTTCTGTGAGTTATTAGATCAGGAAAGCAAAGATGATTCTGAGACAGATGCAGATGATGTCACAATGAGGGATGAAAGCACAGGAGGGATCTCAAGAGAAGAAGTGTGTAAAGCTCTAAAATCTCTTCAGAATGGTAAGGCTCCAGCAGTTGATGGCATAACTGCAGAGATGTTGAAATATGGTGGTGACTCTATAATTGACTGGTTAACTGAAATTTGCCAGTTGTGCTGGGAGTTAGGAATGGTCCCTCAGGATTGGAAGGATGCTATCATTGTTCCCTTGTATCAGGGAAAAGGTGATCAGACAGAATGCAAGAACTATCGTGGTATTAGCCTACTGAGTGTGCCAGGGAAAGTGTTTGGTTAGGTTGTTATTGAAAAAAGTACGTGGTCTTACATCATTGAAAGTGTGGGATGTTCAGAGTGGTTTTATGCCTGGTAAAGGCTACACTAACCAAATTTTTGCATTACGTATGATGATTGAAAAGTATCTGGCTGTTGGGAAGAAAGTTTTTACTGCCTTCATAGATTTAGAGAAAGCTTACGACCGAGTGAATAGGACACTTTTGTGGAAGGTATTGAATGAATATGGTGTTACTGGGAATCTACTTAATAGTCTAAAAGCCATGTATGTTGGTAGTAGAGCTTGTGTACGAGTGAATGGTGTTTTATCAAAATGGTTTTCCATTGGTGCAGGAGTTAGACAAGGTTGTGTAATGTCACCATGGCTGTTTAATATATTTATGGACGCATGCATGCGTGAGGCCAAAATAGATAATAGTGGTTTATGTCTTGGTGATATCCGTGTGTGCAGATTGCTGTATGCTGATGACACTGTCCTGTTGGCAGAGAGCAAAAGTGAGTTGCAGAGTATGTTGACTCGGATGCACGAAGTTTGCATGAAATTCAAACTGAGTATAAATAAGGGAAAAACCAAAGTTATGGTGTTTGAGAGAGGAACGGGTAACACTGAATGTAATGTAAGTATAAATGGCACTGTGATTGACCAGGTGAATGAGTTTGTGTATTTAGGAAGCATGTTTGACAGAGAGAACAAGTTGAATAGTGAAATCAGTAGGCGAGTGAATTCTTCTTTGAAAGTCATAGCTGCTCTGGGAGGTTTTCACAGGAATGATGGGTTCTCTAGAGAGTCCCGCATGGCTGTGTATGAAACTGTAATTGTTCCTACTCTGATGTATGGAAGTGAAACCTGGGTACTGCAGAAGAAACATAGGAGTCGTTTGTGTGCTGGAGAAATGCGTTACTTACGTGGGGTTTGTGGCAAGACACGATCTGATTGTGTGAGGAATGAAGATGTATTGCAGTTGTGTGATGTGAAGCAAAATGTTGTTAGCAAGGTGGAGACCAATATGCTTTGGTGCTTTGGCCATGTTGAAAGAATGAGTGATGAAATGCTTACTAAGAAGTGGCAGGAAGGAAAGGCAGAGGAAGGCCAAGGAAAACATGGGTGGATCAGATTCAGGAGTGTCTGCATGAGAAAAAGATTATGAGTAGGAAGTATAAAAGATCTTGTGTACGGTGAGTAATGGATATCAGTGAAGTACAAGTTGTATGTCAAAATCGCTGTAAATGGAGAAATTTGATACGACAACAATAAGTAAAAATATCTGGAAGTTTGTATTTCTTTTTGGAGCTAACCTCTGAATCTCAGAGAACAGCTTAGTGATATGTATGTATGTAATGTAAAAAATCCAGTTGTGTGTGATCGAGGGTCCAAATCAACAAAATTTAACTGTGTTACTGGCAGACAGAAATTCCTCTTTTTAGTGGATGATGAGATGGAGTGTTGTTCAATCATATTCACTTTCTTAGCAAAGCCAATAATTTGGAAATGTACAGGTCATGAAGGTCCAATAAAAGTTTGATTCAGCTTAATGATTGAGAATTATTAAGAAAACTAGCCTCATAATTTCATGTATTTTTATTAATGCCATTGTGTAATAATCTTGTGATTTGTATTTATGTAATAGACAAAAATGTAATTGCTATGATTCTATTTCAGCTCCAAAGAAAAAGTTCTATAAGAACGTGTATGTTGCTGAATCAGATGGTATGCTAAAAAAATATATCATAGTTTATTTGCATGCTGCACTTTATTTGTTTAAACATTTTTGTTTCTCTCAGCTATGGAAACTACAGAACGCATATCAATTTTCCTTGTTAAAAAAATTGATTCCAGAATTGTGTATTATTGCTATTGTTACATGCAATTCTTTTTATGTCATTGGTCTACCGCTATGTGTTTTAAAGGGAAAATATCTTGGAACTTTAGTTACTTGGAAACATGTCTTTGGTGACATAATACTGAACATATTTTCCTTCCACCATGTAGCTATGTAAAAAGCTATTGTGGCCAGTGACAGAACTTGTGCAGAATAAGTTGTCAAATGAGCGAGATTTACAAAATGTATATACAGTAAAATCTCCTTAACGGACACTCCCGAATAGCAGACACCTTCATTTAGTGAACAGTTCTGTGATCTCCAGTCCCGAAATATATACAGTTCTGTATATTTACCTCCAAGTAGTGGACTCTCCGAATAACGGACAGTGATTCTGGTCATCATCATCATCATCATTGTCAACCATTATCAATCCACTGCTGGACGAAGGTCTCCCCAAGTTTCCTCCACAACGGTCTGTCTTGTGCCAGTCTCCTCCATGTCACTCCTGCATACTTTCGAATTTCATCCACTCATCTTCCATGTGGTCTTCTTCTGGGTCTTTTCCTGTCCCTTGGAATCCAATCTAAAATTTCGGCTGTCCATCTATGGTCTGTCCTTCTGGCAGTATGTCCAGCCCATTGCCATTTCAGGGATTTAACTCTGATCATGATGTCTTCCACTCTCGTCATTTTTCGGATCCACGAGTTCCTCTTCTTATCTCTCCTGGTTATACCAAGCATGCACCTCTCCATGCTTCTTTGAGTTGTCTGCAGCCTTTGTATGTCTCTTTTAGTTAAGGTCCACGTCTCTGCACCATACGTAAGCACTGGAAGGATGCATTGATCAAACACTTTTCTTTTAAGACATAATGGCATATTGCTCTTGAAAATTATGCTGTTTCTTCCAAAAGCTCTCCAGGCAAGTTTTGTACGCCGATTAATTTCTTCATCAATGTGACCCTCACTTGATATCTGCTGTCCAAGATAAACATACGTATCTGTTATCTCCAGTTTTTCTCCATCAATCGATAAATCTTCATTTCTTGTAAAAGCATTGAACATCACTTTTGTCTTCTGAAAGTTCATTTTTAATCCCACTTCTTTACTCTTGTCAGCAAGTTCCTGGATCATACTCTGCAGCTCTGATGGGGTAGTTGCAAAAATGACTACGTCATCAGCAAAACGAAGGTGGGTTAGATAATCTCCATTAATCTTTATCCCTTTGTTTTCCCAGTTCAGTGATTGAAAGACATTTTCCAATGTGGCATTAAAGAGCTTCGGAGATATGGTGTCACCTTGTCTCACTCCCTTTCCAATTTTTATGTGTGTTGTATTTTCAAACAGCCGAATCTTTGCACTTGCATTTTCATAGATGTTATTAATAATATTAATGTATGCATGCATCTTCAATACCGCAGGATTTCAGAGCCGTGGTAACTGCTGATGGTTTCACCGAATCAAAGGCTTTTTCATAATCGATAAAAGCCATGCACAATGGAAGTTCATATTCCCTCGCTCTTTCAATTAGTTCTCTCAGTACGTGGATATGATCTATTGTGCTGTAGCCACTCCTGAATCCAGCTTGTTCTCTCGGTTGAGCCATGTCCAGTGTTACCTTCAAGCGGTGTGAAAGAACTTTAGTGAAGATTTTATAAACCACTGATAGGAGGCTGATAGGTCTGTAGTTCCTGAGATCCTCAATGTCACCTTTTTTATGTAGCAGGATCATTGTAGCATTGTTCCAATCCTCAGGAATTTTCCCTTCATTAAGGCATCGAGTGAAAATTTGGGCGAGTACTGTTTCGATTTCTCCACTTGCTTCTTGTATGATGTCTACAGTAATTCCATCTTCTCCTGGAGCTTTTCCCCTCTTCATGTTCTTGATTGCATGTGCAACTTCTGCTGGAAGGACTGGAAGAACTCTGGTACTGGTACCTTTCATGGTGTCTGGAGTACATGTATCATCCCTTTCATATAATTTGGAGTAGAAATCTTTCACTCTTGTCAAAATTTCGCCTCTATTTCTTGTTATAGAACCATCTTCTTTTCTCAGAGCCATAATCTGTTTTCTTCCCTTACTGAGATGTCCCTTTGCTATCTTTAGGCTTTGGTTGTTTTCAATTGCTTTCCTCACTAGCTCACAGTTGAATTTCCTTACGTCTTCAGTGATACTTTTTCGTGCTGTCTTGCATAGCTCTATATATTCCACTCTGGAAGTCACATCTTCTTTAGTTGTCCTCATCTCTCTTCTTTTTTGCATCAACATTTTGGTTTTTTCTGATAATTTGTTCACATGCAACTTGTTCTTAGACCCAGCTAATTTTGTTGCTGTTTCCATAAGAGCTTTGGTTACTTTTCTGTTAACTTCCGAAATATCCACTTCTTCCGATGTTAGGCCTTCTAAAGCAGAGAATCTGTTCTTCAGTTCCAACTTGAAAGTATTATGGTGTTTTTTAAGGTTGGTTATGTCAACACATTTTGTTTGTCTTATGAGCTTGCCACGTTCCAGTTTAGTGTTGAGGTGCATCTTACATCTCACCAATCTATGGTCACTACCTGTGTTGAACTTGTTCAGCACACTGCAGTCTTCGATGACGAATTTTTTGTTACACATAATAAAATCAATTTCACTTGTCGTCCCAATTGGATGTCTCCATGTCCATTTCCTGTGTGGCTTTTTCTTGAAAAAGGAATTCAAGATGAAAAATCCTTCTGCCTCTGCAAACTCAACGAGAGTATTTCCACGCAGGTTTCTGTTGCCGTGACCGAATTTACCTACTGAAGTTTCATTCTGTTGCCGTTGCCGTTGCCCTATTTTTGCATTGAAATCTCCCATAATTATCTTCAAGTGCTGCTTACCTTTATTATTTAGATGACGAATTTCCTCATAAAATTCTTCAATTTCTTCTTCAGCATGACTTGTGGTGGGTGCATAAGTTTGAATAATCTGAGCCTGGTATCTTCTCGATAGTTGGATAACGAGTCGTGCAGCTCTGTCAGAGGAACTTTCAACTTCTACCACTTTATCCTTCAGTTTCTTGTTTATTATAAATCCAACACCACTAGTTCTACCAGTATCTGTCCCACGATAATAGAAGAGATGTCCACTTTTCAGTTCAATGAGATCTTCTCCTTTTCTCCTTACCTCACTTAGCCCGACGATGTCCCACTTGATCCTTTGTAGTTCCTCTTCCAATTCAAGAAGCCTTGAATCAGAAGATAGGGAGCGTCCGTTGTAGGTAGCCAAGGTCAGCATCAAATGGCAGCCTAGTCCGATCCTCCGGGGATTCTTAGCACCCTCTGCCTTCATGTCGCACTGGCCGCTGCCTTGGCCAGGTACATTCCAGCTGCCGGAGACTGAGGGCCAAGATTTAAGTTGTAGAGTCATTTTTGGAGGTGTTTGGCCATAACTCACCACGCTGGCCAAGCGGGTTGGTGAGTGTGGGATAGCATTTCCTCTGATCCCGATGGTATAGTTATACCGCTATTGGCGGTCGTCAGAGCCCCTTTAGTGGGAACAGGATGCACCACGAGAAGGCGGGGTTGACATTTGTCAAGGAGAGGCTGTGATGTTACGCATCACCTGACCTTACATCCCGATTCTGGTCATAAGACAGTAAAAATCATGAACATTCAAGGGAAAAAAAAATGGCGAATTTTTCCCCCAAAAAAATTTGTTTAGCTTCTTTGGATAGAAATAGAGTACTCTTTGCCCTTCAGATCCCCAGTATAAAAGCTTCTATTCTGTGGTTTCAGTATGGCCATCTTTTCTTAGAAGTGGGCAAAACAGCTTCTTTCAAACAAAATGGGGTATTCATTGTCAGTCTAAAAGAAGAGAATTTAGACACCATTTTCAAGCTAATTACATGTCTAAATACAGTGAAGGATATACAAAAGATTTCATCACAGTCGATGAAGATCTGTGTATCGAAGAGGCAACAATGTCCGTGAGTTCGTTGCTTTGAGAAATCCGAAGAAAATGATTTCATTGTTGAAGCATTGCATACAGTTGCAGAAGAGGTATGCGATATTTAAAAAAATGCTGTAAAGTCTAGGAAAGAGTTAGACAACTCTTTTTGTAAACAAAGGGGATATGGCAGATTAACATTGCTAAAGAGTTTAATAATACATTTTGAAAAACATGCTATGTATTGTCCTTCCCCAAACTTGCCCCCCCTAACAAAACTTATCAAGTATTTGCAGCCAAAAATTGCTGATTGATTTATTTTAAATAATGAGCATTAAGTAGGTGCATTTTTTTTAATTGTTACATACAAATGTTTGAACATTCATCGGAATAAGTTGTATTCATCCACACGTATTGTATGGTTTCTCACTGAAAAACAAAAGCAAAAATGCAGTTAATCAAAAACATCACAGTAATTAAATACTGTACATATGCATTTAATATGAAATTTTTTGTATTGTGAGGCTAGTTCGGCTCAGAACAACAACAAAAAAATTGTCGACCTCTCATAGTGGACAAATGTTGAAGTTCCATAGTGTCCTCTATTCAGATATATTACTTTATATATACACTGCTGGACAATTGCTAAGGACGGATCATAAACGGCTATATAGCGCATAAAAAAGTAAGTGTGGTTGGATGCCAAGTGAAATAAAATAATGTCAGAATGCCAGGACATTACAAGAAAGACAATTTATTGTGCTCTGAAATCCAGAAGGCTTTGGAACATGTTCAAGGGACAAACAGGCCATTTTGTGCAGAATACGTAAACGTGAAAAAAATGCAATTACCGTCCGCAGGCGTTCCGGCGTAAGATGTCAATACGGGATATGGCCACCGTGGAGGGCGATGCAAGATTCCACACGTCGTGTCATGCTTTGCACAACATTATCAAGCAGCTGTTGGGGTAATTTATCCCATTCCTCTGTCAGTGCACGGATGAGGGTGTCCTTGTTTATTGGAGGGCATTGGCGACCAGCAAGACTCCTCCCCAAAGCATCCCACACATTTTCAATGGGATTCAGATCTGGAGAACGTGCTGGCCATACGAGGCATTGAATATCCTTGCTCTCAAGACACTCCTGGACAGCAACTGTTTGATGACATGTTGCGTTGTCGTCCATGAAAATGAATCTATCACCGACAGCACCACGGAACATGCGAACATGAGGTAGCAGAACATCATTAATATATTGTTGGCCAGTCATAGTCCCAGTTGGAAGCACATAGATGGACGTACGGCCATTGATCATGATGCCAGCCCATACCATGACACTACATGTCGGATGTCGGTCCCTTTCCTGTATGTTTGCTGGACAATATGCAGTACCACTATCACGCCAGATCAGTTGTCGTCGACAATCAGACGATAGACTGTATCTACTTTCATCTGAGAAGAGGACAGCAGACCAGTCGTTCTCAGTCCAATTGCGATGTTGATGGCACCATTGCAAACGGGCGGTATGGTGACGTCTGGACAATGGGATGCACACAACAGGACGGCGGGCGTATAGTGCTCCTTCATGCAAACGTCTGGCGACAGTTTTTCGGGAGATCCGCTTGCCAGTAGCAGCCATAAACTGATTTGCTACCTCACTAGCTGTGCTGCGCCGGTGTCTTTTTGTTGATAGCACTATGTACCGATCTTCTGCAGCTGTCGTACTGCGAACACGACCTCCCCCGTGACGTTTGCTACACTCTCCATTTGTTTGAAATGATTTCCAAAGCCTTGAAACAACACTGTGGCTGACGTCGAACTCCCTGGCAACATCTGTTATTTTTCGCCCTTCTTTAATCTGGCCAATAATACGGCCACGCGTAAAATCATCTAGGTGATGTCGGGAAGACATACTGAAAAGTGCAAGTTCGTCAATTGATTCTTTCCTTTTCAACTTTGCATTTGATCAACAACGGTCAATACGCGTCAAATCCTTTATCTCTCTTATCAGCGCTATGACGCCACGAACAAGTTCAGCAATCCAAAATTTGCATACGCACAACACGTCTTACTGTATCCCGCACTTATGCTAATTTCCACATTTTCCTGCCTTCCATTTTATGGTTGCTATCATTGCTATTGCCATCCGTCCTTAGCAATTGTCCGGCAGTGTATTTTTTAAGGTCAAAAAGTATAGTATTTTACCTTAAAAATATTTTGATGAGAAAACCAACTTATTCTACAAAGTAAATGAATAGGAATTTCAAAAGCATTCAATTGCCATAAAATTTAACTTTGTAGAGTCCTGTAGAACTAGAATTACAGCAATTATAAATCAGACACCAAATGAAAAGAAAAATGGTAAAAAAAAAAAAAAAAAGCTATTTTGCCCGTGAGGTCAAATTAGCTATGATTTTTCTCCAAATCTTTCCCCCTACATATTTCAGAAAATTGTTGTCCAAGAAGTCACATATTTGGAGCAACTTATTTTGTCAATATACAAGTTCACCAAGTTTTACAACTGATGAGTGACAGTGAGCTAAATTCATTGGCTGAGTTGGCATGAAATAACTCTTAATCATATCATCTTCTGTTATGAAGATGTTACTCCTGGAATCTGTAATCATTTTTAATTTCAGGTGGAATGTTTTCTTTAATGATTAAATCACATTATACATCTCTGTGTTATTTCTTATTGTATAATGCTGAATTTGTGTGTCATTGATGTAATTCCACTTGTGTCATATCAGTGAAAAGATAATGGATTACAAGATTGATATACACTATAATGACAAAAGTCACCAGACACCCCTTCGAAAGCAAATGAACAGATTCGCTGCATTGTTGAGATGTGCTGTACAGCTGCAAACGGTATAAAAACAAGCCTGCAGCTGACCGCTATCATATCGCACTGTGAGGTTGAGTTAAAATGTCACGGCGGGAGATAACTAACTTTGAGAAAGGAAAGATTGTTGAGTGTTATATTAGTGGGTTGTCCATAAGAGATGCCAAGAGGCGTTTAAACATACCCAAGTCAACTGTTTTGGATGCACTGAATAAGTGGAAGACACATGGCGTGCCTGAAGCAGCAAAATGTACTGGCAGACCAAAGAAAATCAGTGATAGAGGAAGTCGAAGCTTCAGGAGAGGTGTTACAGCTAATCGATGGAGTACTTGCACAAGACCTCAGTGTACAGGTGAATAAAAATGCTGGAACCTCGGTATGTACATGTACCATTTGCAGAAAACTTCATTCCATGGGTTACTGGGTCATGCGGCTGCTAAATATTATAGTGCAGCAGCTGAGTCTAGGCAAGAAGAGAGTGGAAATTGTGCTCAAAGTTTTACTTAGTGCAAACAGGATTTCAGATGACTGTGCTGAAAAAGCTAATAAACAGTACGCTTCATTGTGTGTAGAAGCTCAATCTTCTTTAAAGTCTCAGTGTGATGAATTTTGAGACAGTCATGATGATTCCATTGGATTAGACAATTTGTCAGTGCTCTACTTGACAACCAAAAACAATTCGGTGAACTTTGGGATGTAATAAAAATTTGTCTCATTATGTCTTATGGAAATGCTTCAGTGGAAGGTGGATTTTCTGTCAATAAGTCTCTTCTTGTGGAAAATCTCCTGGAAGAATCCCTGATTTGTCAGAGAACAGTTTTTGATGCCATTAAAAATGTGGGAGGAGTAGAACACATTGCCATCAATAGAAGGCTTCTTCTTTCTGTAAGAGCCTCCAGACAAAGATATCAGGATTATCTTGAGAAAAAAAGTGTTCTTCAAAACAAAAAAAGAAAGAAAACTGAAGGAAAAAAGAAAAATTTATCATGAAATAAAGGAATTGAAGGAAAAAAGACAAAGAGTACGGAAGGAACTAGAGTTGGAAGAAGCAGCATTGCAGGCGAAGATTTCAGATTGGGAAAAGAAAGAAAAGTGGAGTGTAATATAAAAACAGTGACTGTGTTCCTACTCTAATATTTTTATAGTAATTGTTCTGAATACATATTGTGTATGGACTTGTTTGAGTGTTTCTTCAATAAATGTAAAACCATGAAAAAAAGAGTAAACTTAAAATTAAAAAGGTGTGAGTTAGACGGCTATGGGAAAGGTGGAGGCCGATGAAAAGAAAGAAAATTAAATGAATCGGTTATTTGGGAAACTTTATACGTCAAACGGAAACTCTTTTAAATAATATAAGTTTCTCAATTATCCAATTCAATTTTATTTATTATCATGGCACATATATTGAAAAACTCAAATAAACCTATTTGTGTAAGGTCAGGGATTTCTTATATATTTGGTCAGGGAAAGTCAGGGAAATCAGGTTTGATAATTCTGTGGGCACCCTGTCAAAGAAGCATGGAGAGATGCATGCTTGGTGAAACCAAGAAAGATAAGAAGAGGAATTTGTGGATAAGAAAAATGACAGGAGTGGACAACATCATGACCAGAGTGAAATCACTGAAATAGCAATGGGCTGGACGTGTTGCCAGAAGAAGCGGACCATTTATGGGCAACCGAAATTTTAGACAGGATTCCAAGGGACAGAAGAAGACCCCATGGGAGATGGATGGATGAAATTCAAAAGCATGTCGGAGTGACAAGAAACTTCGGGAGACCTACATCCAGCAGTGGATTGATAATGGTTGACAACGACAATTATGATGATGATGATGATGTGTGTGTGTGTGTGTGTGTGTGTGTGTGTGTGTGTGTGTGTGTGTGTGTGTGTGTTTGTGTTTGTTGTGTGTACGTTGTGTGTACACTCATCGTCAAAAAAATAGTTGTACCCAGAAGGACGTGTGGGTTTGCAATGCTATTCGGGAGGAAGGTAAAGGTTACCAGGAACAATAAATGATTAAACATTGAGACTGATGTGGGCAGTATTTATTGAGCTACACTCCAATAAGTAGTGTCTCTCAGTATGGAGTCGGTCTACTATGTTTGCTCACACAGCATGCCAGACATCTCGGTATGGAGTTGTACAGGTTCCTAATGGTGTCCTGCGATAAGTCATCCCATGCAGATTGAATCTTCTCACACAGTTCCTGCAGATTGTGTGATAGTTTTGGAGTGTGGATAGCTCGTCCAATAGCATTCCACTCATTTTCAATCGCCGATAGGTCTGGCGATGTGACTGGCCATGACAGAGCATCAGTGCCTTGAAGGCAAGCTCTCGAGGCAGCAGCAGTATGCGGACAAACGGTGTCCTGTTGGAAAATTGCACCAAAGTGAGTGTTCAGAAAAGGTAGGGCCACTGGTTGCAAGACCAATCCAGTCGTTAACATAACATTGGACTATCAAAGTTCCTGTAATGAACACCAAAGGTGATCTGGCATCGTAGGCAATTGCACTCCACACCATGACGCCACGCCTTATGGCTCGACATCAAACCGGTCATCTTGGCGCTGACCACAGTGTTAAGGGCAGCCGTCGGAACTGTCTGCATGCATGTAGTCTTACATCGTGCAGCCATTGCTGAATACCTGCAGTCGTGGATGTTGGGTCAATCCACGCATGTTGGATAACCAGTCAGTCCTCTCTCTCTCTCTCTCTCTCTCTCTCTCTCTCTCTCTCTCTCTCTCTCTCTCTCTCTCTCTCTCTCTCTCTCTCTCTCTCTCTCTCTCTCTCTCTCGATATACACAAGACCGGTATGGCACGCCAATACAGTGATAAGACCGTCCCACTTCCTGGGGCCTGATGATGCGGAGACCGTCCCACTTCCTGGGGCCTGATGATGCGGAGACCGTCCCACTTCCTGGGGCCTGATGATGCGGCCCCTCTCAAATTGCCTCCGAACGTTTCTCTGAGGCATACATTCTTTATTTTCAAATGATGCAACCAACACAACAGCACGTGTCATAATGGCAAGCACACGCAACGGGGTGACCTTATATAGTTGGTCAGGCACAGCGCTACGACCCCTCCTTACTTCAATATAGAACTGCTATATTAAGCAGCGATAATACTGTTTGTCACATATATTTTGTTTAAGCATGCAGGGTGGAGTAGCTAGGTCCATATAACGCTATGAAATGCAAAAAACGAACTTTAATGGTAAAAAAAAAAAAATTTTTTTTTACTTACTCATGGTAATTTTGGCATTTTTCTCACTATTGCAATTCCTCTGCTCGTAGAATGGACATTTGGTTATTTTGATGAGATACTAAATCTGCCTGAACGGAAGATTCACGGATTTCAAGTTAAAATTCTATACCTTTGTATAGGTGTTTGCAAGGAAAGATGGCCGCCCCGGTGGCGCAGTGGTCTAAGCGATGGCCTCTGATCATTCGTCCGAATGGGGTCCGGGTTCGAATCCCGGTGAGGCATGGATGTTGTGTTTGTCTTACGGCACTGGTTCTCTCCCTTCCTTGGAGCCAGTGACCCTAAATTAGGGACAGGCGACTGCTTATAGCCCATTGAGTTGCACAAGGTGGTCGTTAAACCTCCAATCAAAAAAAAAAAAAAAAGGAATGATGATTTAAAAATGAAAGTTAAAAACCCAAATGAGGAAAGTTAAAACCCAAAAGAACAAAAGATGGACCCAAACTCAACCCACCACTGCAACACACTTCCAAACATGTTTCGACAAGAATTTTGCCTTCTTCAGTGGAACATCAAGTTATACTTGGGCACCAAGTCCTCGTCGACGATTCTTGAAAGACTGATTTTATGTCTTGTATCGCTCTGCTTTCAACCTTCGTCGTCGCAGACCAACTGTGTATCACTGCGCAAGCTGTTAGTGGCGGCATCTATGGCATTGTGTTCACCCCGGTCTACTTTTGCCATTTTGCTCCTGTGATCTTTGAACCTATGTCTATTAGCCTTTTGTAATCAATTATTTTCTTGTTCTATCAGATATCGCCAGGCATAAGGTAACTCAATTGGTGCCATACATTTTTTGCGTATGGGAATATAAGAATACTTCGTTTAACTGGTGATTTTGAAGGAATTCTATATACCAGGGTATGTTCCTTTGTCTTAGATAAATATGTTATCACCTGCCGAAACTTCGTCGGAACGGGAAATTACTGTTTTTAAGACTTACAAGAATAATCGCATTAAACTAGCTAAAGAAGTTGAACACTTGCAGTTTCTGACATTATGCAAAAGTAACAACATCATTCTGCGATTCCTAAGGATTAAAACTGAAATACTAAATTGCAAAGACAGGAATATTATAAATACTTGTGAAGTTAAAAGGCTAAGAACAGTCATTCGTGATAAACGAAAAACTTTGAACAAACTCAGTATTGTGAACTCTAGGTCGTATAACAAATGTATGACTCTAGTTCAACAAGAAATTATTCATAATATGAATTCATTAAATTATACGCTACGTTGGATCATCTGAGATAGAAACTGCGTGATAAACATGTGCAAAAGTTTGAAAACCTTTTGGATGAAAAACATTACAAGATAAATAATAAAAATTATGATAAGCCTAACAACATGAACAAGTTTATCAATATGTCAGATATCGAACTTCCGGGCTTGCAGATTAAAGCATTAGAGAGAGGAATTCAATATACGTATGTGAATGACTTAAACCTAAGCCTGAAGATCTTATACCACAAATAGAAGAAATAATGCGAGAATTACCAGTTAACAAGAGGAACCCAGTTAGGTATAAAATGGTTAAAACATATAATAAAATGTACTGTCAGACCAATAATACACCTATTAAATACGAACGTGAAGCTTTGTTGGCATTGAGAAAAGACTACGATATTGAATGCATAAAGGCTGACAAGAGCAAGCAGATTGTGATTATGAACAACAATGACTATCAGTTGAAAATGAATAAGGCCATTACAGAATTGAAGGTACAGAAAATTGACAAGGATCCTATTGATAATGTAATTCGGCGAGTTGCAATTCTAAAAAATCATAGTGACCTTCCACCGATAATAAAACAAAAGGCTTACCCACTGATTGGAGCATGTACACCGGCCATTTTTGTCAAAGTAAAGACGCATAAGGAAGATCATCTGATACGCCTTATTGTGAACAAACGAAATGCTCCCACGATCAATCTTGAGAAAGCAATATATAACTACCTAAAACCGTTTTACAGCAACCATAAATTTAATATTTCAAATTCTAAAGAACTTATTAATAAAATTCAATCTTTGCATGAATATAACTTCACAATGTGCAGTATAGACATAATATCATTATATCCGAACACTCCGGTTACAGAAGCAATTGAACTGATTAATACAAAACTTGTAGATGAAAACATTGATTAAAAACAACGAACAAGTATTATGCATGCATTACGATTTATAACCAACAGCAATTATTTCTCAAATGATGGTATTATATACAAACAAGTATTTGGTGCACCCATGGGATCACCACTCTCCTGCCTTCTAGCAGAAGTTGTTATACAGAATATAGAACAAATGCTATTCCAGAACTCGGATCTTGATTTGCCAATTTTATATCTACGCTATGTTGATGATATCTTGATTTTTGGCAGCATACTAAGGATAAACTAGATATGTTCATGCAAACCTTCAATAATACTTACCCAACCATAAAGACAACACTTGAAGAAGTGGTGAACAAAAATCTTCATTATTTAGACCTTAATTTAATTAGAAGACATGATTCCATAGATTACGCTGTTTATCGAAAGCCATGTTTCGTGCCTGCATTAATACCATCGGATTCCGCACACCCATGGAGATATAAGACAGCTGCATTCCGATATTACATTAACAGAGCTATAACGCATTCCTCTACGGCAGAGTTTGAACTTGGATGAATACAATGGATCGAAAATATAGCTGAACATTTTGGGTACAATAAACGTTTGATTAATTCAATATATAACAATCTTAAGAATAATCAAAACCAAATGAAACAAAAGAATATATATAAATCCTACATCTCTTTTCCATACTTACCACCCTTAAGTAGCATATTAAAGAAAGAATGTGATTTGAGCAAAATAAATCTTGCAGAAACCATCATTGATAATGGCTCATTACTAACTTCTGGTAATAACAAAAAATCCATCCTAGATCGAGCAGGAGTATATGCCATTCCAACCAGGACAGACAACAATCAACAAGATTCTATTTACATCAGAAGCACAAAAAGGCGTATGATTACGAGATTAAAAGAACATATCCAGGAGTGGCAAAAGAAAAGACCAAGAACAGCTCTGATACAACACTGCATGGAAAATATTAAACATATAACATCACACAAGAGTCATAGACAAATCATAACATCGGAAGCAGTGGTCATTGAAAAATTCGGAGATGAATGCTGCAACACTAATTCACCAATTGAGTTACCTGATGCCTGGCGATATCTGATAGAACAAGAAAATAATCGATTACAAAAGCCTAATAGACATAGGTTCAAAGATCACAGGAGCAGAATGGCAAAAGTAGACCGAGGTGAACACAATGCCATAGATGCCGCCACTAACAGCTTGCGCAGTGATACACAGTTGGTCTGCGACGACGAAGGTTGAAGGCAGAGCGATACAAGACATTACATCAGTCTTTCAAGAATCGTCGACGAGGACTTGGTGCCCACGTATAACTTGATGTTCCACTGAAGAAGGTAAAATTCTTGTCGAAACATGTTTGGAAGTGTGTTGCGGTGGTGGGTTGAGTTTGGGTCCATCTTTTGTTCCTTTGGGTTTTAACTTTTCTCACTTGGCTTTTATTCCTCATTTGGGTTTTTAACTTTTATTTTTTAATCATCATTCCTTGCAAACACCTATACAAAGGTATATAATTTTAACTTGAAATAGTACTTTTAATCTGTGAATCTTCCGTTCAGGCAGATCTAGTATCTCATCAAAATAAGCAAATGTCCGTTCTACAAGCAGAGGAATTGTAATAGTGACAAAAATGCCAAAATTACTATGAGTAAGTAAAAAAAATTTTTTTTTTTTTTTTACCATTAACGTTCGTTTTTTGTATTTCATAGCGTTATATGGACCTAGCTACTCCACCCTGCATACTTAAACAAAATATACGTGACGAACAGTATTATTGCTGCTTAATATAGCAGTTCTATATTGAAGTCTTTGGCCACATAATATCGCACCATACGTTTTTTTGTGTATGGGAATATAAGAACCCTCCTTGCGTCGCATGCACAGCCGAGTGCAATACTTGAATCATTTGCCTGTCTCACAATGTCAAACCTACCCACCAAGTTTCATTCCTGTCGGTTGTTTCCTTCTGGGTGCAACTATTTTTTTGACGATAAGTGTATATACTGACACAGTATATATTATATATATATATGAGATCAGGGTCCCCGATAAAAGTGACAGTCCAGGGCCTCCAAAAGTGTTAAGACGGCATTGGACACAAGGATTTTCTGTTGTATAGTTAAGATAAGCAGATAGGTCAGTATCAAGGCAAAGCTAAGGTATACATTGCCTTCATACTGACCTACTGGGCAAAGGTTCATGTAATACAAGGAGCCATTGCTACTGATCATTGTTGTTTCTCTATGTTTCCTTGTCTTTATATAAATAATCTGCTTTGAAGAAGCTTTGTCGATTGCACAAATCTTTCAAGACAACAGCAAAAGCACATGTAAACAAGATGATGCCATCAAATATTTAGGTGTTATGAACATTTCTTTTTAACCACAAAAAAAGTGTGATAGTAAAAAATATGGCAGTGATCGAACAGTTATTGGCATGTGATCTTATGATTAAGAGTTTTGATATCTATCAAAATATTTGTCATACAGACTGAAATCTTGTGCTATAGAAAATATATGTATATTTTCATCACGAACAGTGGTATGTGTACGAAAAGAGTGCTTCCAGTTGATTTTTTCAAAAGCAAAAGTACAATTTTGAAGAAAACTAATGTTCCTAGTGACAGAACAGTATATTTTAAAAAAGTGGGCAACATGCATGTAATATTCCACATACTATGATCTATGTAATGCAAAAATAATTTTTAAAATCAGACTTTTAGAAATCACTATAGTGAAAATAATTGAATATATGCCTATGCCTTCCAAGGAGAAAGGCTATGCATCATTTGAAATAGAAAATATGCAAAATTATTTGTCATCATCAAAGGAATCCGATAAAAATGAAATTAATGTTTTGGTTGTAAATTTAATAGAAGTATGTGAGAGTGAACAAGGTGCATGCCAATGTAAAAAGCCATGTCTGTTTACGCCTAGTGGCAAGGTTGTTTATCTGTAATACGTATAACAAAATTTAGGAATAATTATTTTGAGAGTTTAAGTTATGCAAATCAAAAAAAAAAGAAGAAAGAAAGAAAAAAAAAAGAATATTCTAATCCAAATAACGAGTGCAGAGATGTTTTGTCAACAGATGGATAAGCAGGCAAACATATTCATACTAATAATTTTTTTGTCCAAAAATTTTCTAAAAAGAAAAAAAGCACCCGCAAATACTACTTTTTAAATAAATGTAAAATTAAAAAGAAGAAATGCCATAGATGATAATTTTGGGATTCACTTAGCACACTTGAACCGAATCAGTTTAGTTAGGTGTTGTACAGAGTACCCACAAAAGAATGTCATGAAAGGAAAAGCTAATAACTCATAGAGTAATACACATACTTGTATTTCACTGTAGGCTATATACAGATGACAGATTTATCTCTGTTTTAATGAATTTCTACATGAGCGACTTTAGTTGCCCAAACATCAAATGATATTTCGGTGTATTCCAAGGGCATTCAAGAATATCGGGATTGATCATGGCTATGGCATTGGTGATTCTGATTTGAAGTTCCAGATGATCCTTCATTGGAGTGGAATACAGTATCTTTCACATATCCCCACAAGAAAAAATATAATGGGGTTAAATTTGGAGAACAAGGTGGCCAAGGAATTGGCACACCTCCATCAATCCATCTGCCTGGAAACTCCTTATCAAGAAGCTCTCTCACATAGAGAGACCAGTGTGAGGAGAAAGCCCCACCTCATTGGAACAAGATGTCAGATTGCAGTTCCTGAAGCAGTTGTAAAATGAATTGCGTTCCAACATACCAAGCTAAACAATCCCACCACTGTGTTTTTGATGAAAAAGAAAGGCTCAATTATACAGCCATGCAAGACACCACATGAGACATTGATTTCTGGACTGCTTCTCTTATACTCACAAACAGCATGTGGGGTCAGAACCCCATATTCAAATGTTTTGGCAGTTAACCTGGCCTGACACAAAAAGTTACTGTGTTCGAAAACATTACATGCTTCAGAAGTATGTTATCGTCATCAATTTTATCCAAAAGTGCTACTGTGAATTCCATGTATTTAGGTTTGTCTTGTGCACAGAGAGCTTGCAAATTTTGTGCTTTGTAGGCAAACAATTTTAATCTTTTATTGAGGACTTTCTGGATAGTTGAATGTGGTATTTGAAGTCTCCACAGTACCCATCTTGTCAATTTTCCTGGGCTGCATTGAATTGCTTGCCTAATAGATTCCACCTTTGTATCACTGACATATAGCCTTCCTGAGCAGGAATTCTTCCAAACACTACCAGTTTCTGCAAAACAATTACACCCATTCCTTATATCATGTCTTGATGATGAATTATGTATTGCTTGTGTTCAAATAGAATTCTTCTGTACTTCCATTGTTGATTTGTTCTTCATGAACCATTTCCTGCACATAGCTTTCTGCTGCCTGGATAACACCATTTCAAATGGAATGTGTGTCAGCTTCTTCTTTGCTTTATTGTTCATTTGATACATGGAACATTTTCTGTTAGCACTAAAGAAAACTCCCATTCTTGGCTTATTATTAGCTAAAAACACATGACAATAGCTACAACACGATTTTTTAAATGAATTTTCCCTTTTGTGACATTCTTTTGTGTTCACCCTGTATGTCAAGAAGCATTTCTGGAAGTAAAAGTTGTGTAGAATATGCATAACCTATAGAAATAATATTCAAAATATTCTGCTTATGTAAAAATTTTTTTGACTCATATCATCAGTTTGTATTTTAACCTCCTATGTTTTTGAAAGGAATTTCCTATATATTTTTAAATAGCCTGGAATCTAATCATCTTCAGTTTTTATCAGGAAAATTTTTGCAATCATAGGCTTATCTTGAGGCATTAACAATCAGATTAGCTGAAGATTTTACCTTTTGGTGACTAGCTTGCCAAATATTATATAAAAAGTATTTTGATATTTATGTATTTTTGGGTGACATCAACATAAATTTTTCATTGAAGAAATTGATGTTTTATTCACAACTTCTGTTCATTTTTAAAGAATTTATTGGCAATAATAGAAAATTAATGAGCAGTTTTACATTTCAATATATGATGGTTGTTACTGTTTAATAATTTCCAAAACATTTGAAATCATTGCTATTAAAAAGACTAAACTGTATAAACTCTACCAAATTAGACTTTATAAATAACACAATTAAGACTTGGTGCTTCTTGTTACATGCCTTGCTTGATTCCCAGATTGTTCTTTGTTTTGGTCATGCATATTGAGATAATCTCATCCATGAAATTATACATTACACTGTGTAACAATTTTTGTTCCTGGGTAGCAAGTGGTATTTCCTAATTGCTTATACCTACAAAGTCAGAAAATGGGAATTGGAAATTCTCCACAAACTTTGCTTTTGTGACCAGGACAGTGATATTTTGAAATTTACCAATTTCCAATGAGAAAACAAGCAAATTTGTGTCTTTACGTTCATATAAAGTAAAAAAAAAAAAGCATATGAATCAAAATTGACATGTATTTATATTACAGTTACATAGAAATGACCACAAAAGATTCAGAGATTAAGAAGCGAATGATTTTTCAGATTTATGACTATACTAAAAATCATTTTCACAAATCAACATCAGCTCCCCCCCCCCAGTGTAGTTTCTCATCATGTTCTTATTATACTGTCTTTGGTAATTATGACTTTCAAAGTCCAGTATATCCTGGTTGAAGCACTTGCATTGCTCCTCCGAGTATGCTTCCATGTTCTCCTTAAATTTATCAAGATGAACATCAAGGATATGCGGAGACTTTGAGGACATTGTGCAGCCCATTTTGATATACTAGTAGTTCTTCATAAGAATCTCAACCAGCACCACACAGTTTTTGGCCTTGTGATTGTCCAGGAATCACCTAACAATTGGGGAATTCCTTGCACTGCAGAATCCTTTTTATCTGTGGTCCAACGAAGACACCCGCTTTGATCTTTGTCTTAGACAGATTAGCGAAGAAGTCTCAAAGGTACTTGAAGGCTGCTGACTCCTTCTCCAGAGCTGTGACAAATTGTTTCCTAAGGCCCAACGAAGACACCCGCTTTGATCTTTGTCTTAGACAGATTAGCGAAGAAGTCTCAAAGGTACTTAAAAGCTGCTGACTCCTTCTCCAGAGCTGTGACAAATTGTTTCCTAAGGCCCAACGAAGACACCTGCTTTGATCTTTGTCTTAGACAGATTAGCGAAGAAGTCTCAAAGGTACTTGAAGGCTGCTGACTCCTTCTCCAGAGCTGTGACAAATTGTTTCCTAAAACCCAATCTGATGCGCAGTTGTGGTATCAGCACTTTCTAGTGATCTACCAGTGGCTCCCAAATGACATTGTTCTTCCCTATGGAGAACTCAGTCTGCTGTGTCCAGTCTCTTCTGTGGTAGTGCATCTTGGTGTTCTGGCTGTCCCAAAGGCAAAGATAGTAGGGGAACTTGGTAAAACCACCTTGGAGACCAATGAGGAATGCCACCATTTTGAAGTCTCAGATGGCCTCCCAGCCATACTCATCATATTTCAAGGTGTCTAGCAAACTCAGGTGCACTTGAGTGAGCCAGAGGAAGAGTTAGATACTTGTTCCCGTTATGGAGTAACACGGCTTTCAGGCTCTTGGATGAGCTGTCAATGAACAGGCACCATTTGTTTGGGTTACAAGTGATTCTAATTGCCTTAAACAGACCAGGGGGCCAAGTCAGAATGCCAAACTCCGTGGAATGTTCTTCCAGCCATAATCAGACGACTATGGACATATGTGGTGGTTCATTATCGTGTTGAAAGGTGGGACCTCTTTCAACACAGTAATGACCGTTAGGTGACCTCTTTCAGCATGATAATGACCGTTCTGTGACCTTTTTCAACACGATATCACCTTGGGTGGGTGCATGACATGAACGGGTGCAAATGATCCCCAAAGATGGTTACATAGCCTCCACTGCTCAGAGCAGTCTGCAGACGTATAAGGGGTCCTAATGTGTGCCAGCTGAAAACACCCCACAACATAACAGACCCACCACCGGCCTGCAGTGTCCCTTGTAGGCATGCAGGATTCATTGCCTTGTGGGGTTGTTGCAACATGTAGAGTCAGCCATCTGCCCGAAACAGTGAATATCATGATTCGTCGGACCAGGCTACACGTTTCCAATCATCTTGTGTCCAATGGCAGTGTTCTCAAGCCTATGTGAGGCACACAGCCTTGTATTGTTGGATCAGCGATGGTACCCGGATCGGCCTTTCGCTCCTGAACCCCATAGAACACAGGGAGCATTGCACTGTCCGAATGCTGCAATGCTACTACTGGCTCCAGCATTGAATTGTGCTTTGATTTGTGGCAGTATTACACTATGTGCAGATGTTAGGATGCTTGCCAAACGCCACTGTCGACGATCGTCCACGGCTTTTCTATGGCCACACCGGTCTTGCACTCTGGATATTTTCCCTGAGTTGGTGTAGTCCAGGTACACCCTTGAAATTGTTGACCATGTAAATCCAAATTTCGTGGTAATTTCTGAGATGGAGTGACTCATCTCTCAGTTGTAGAGATCCGAGATACATTGGAAAAAAATACGGGACACTTATGATTGAGGGTGAAAGTTTAGTATGCGCATCCATCACATATGCCAGTATTACAAAATTATTCTAACTATTCTTATTAATCAATCAGTCTTGCTCACCCTTGCAAAAATTTTTCTGAAGAATGAATTTCACTTAACAATTATTTGTTTTTAAGAATCATGTCATGAAAAGCTACACAATCCTCATTGAAGAATTATTTTACAGACAATTTGTTTTTCTCATCAGTCCACAGTGTGTTCATGCGAGAAAATAATCTTTCGATTCTCGCATTTGTTCCAGGGATACACATAACGAACTCCACTACTTTCTTTAAATTTGATAGTTCTCCTTCAACATTTTTCAAGAGATCCACCCAGACTTCATCTAAATGTTTGGATTTTAACGTGGCCTTCACTTCAATATCTTCTTTGGACTTCAGAGCTGCATCCACAAGGTGTCGAGGTCACGTGCCCTCCCCTCCCCCGATATCGATGCAAGTTAAAAAATATATTTGTAAAATAATAGAAATTGTAACTTATCGATTTTGCTTTTCAGTGTTGAACTCTAAAATACAGGACAAAAAGCTGTACCGAAGAGTTTTCTTGGGACAATGGGACGCATTAGCCAAAAACGGGACGATCCCGTATTTTACTGGAGGTCTGGAATCCCTACTCAGGCGCGAACTATCATACCATGTTCAAAATTGCTTGAATCATGATAAGCTGCCATCTGAACTGCGAATGCTACTTCTTGAGCATGAAGAGAGATCTGCCTCTATATGTGCGTCATTTGCGGATGATACCATTTACCGCTTGAGTGTGTCATGTAATGAAAATGTTAGCACTCTTCCCAGTTTTTTCTTTGGCACCTCAGTGTATATCCATTTAAGCAGATGGAACCATGGTTTGTATGCATCCCAGAAATCTTGGAAAAGGTCTGGAATTCCATTTTGACCTGGAAATGTCCTAAAATTCTGTTACATGTCCTGGAATTTTATCCATTCCTACCTTTTTGTCCCTGTGCAATGTTTTGTAGTTGAGGATTTTTTTACTGACATAAATGTTGGACAAATTTTCCTCTTCACCGCCTGCAAAATGCCGGGGTGGGGCGTGCTGTTGGTTTTCTTGTCTGTTAGGAGGACTAGAGCTACGTTATTAGTGCTCATCTTTTGCATTGTGCTTATTTTATCGCATTGTCTGTCTGTCTGGGGAGACCATATCTCTGCAATTATTATTTTCGATTTGTAAAAAACTTTTGTATTGGGAAGCTTAAAATGTGAGAATGATTGTGATCCATTTGTTCTGTTTTTTGTTTTGTTTTTTCGATGCACAACTTTGCCGCTAGAGGGCGCAAATAGAGATCGTATCGAATTTAAAATGCATTTTATTTCACATATTTGCTTCTAAATTATCCAACTGAAAAAATTATTAGAGGGCGCAAATAGAGATTGTATTGAATTTAAAATGCATTTTATTTCACATATTTGCTTCTAAATTATCCAACTGAAAAAATTATTAGAGGGCGCAAATAGAGATTGTATTGAATTTAAAATGCATTTTATTTCACTTTTAATTAATACAGACATTTAACGTGGACCAGGAGCATCAAACAAAGATCTTCACTCTTTCCACGTTTATAAGAAAGTCACGGAAAAATTCTCATTGGCCGCCACCGGGAGTCGAATTCAGGGTCTTCCAGTTACGCGTCGGATATGCTTCCGCTACACCACAGCGGCCTCGAATTCCTCCAGACTCACACACGCTAGCTGCCAAGCCAAGTTGGCAGGTTGCTTCTTGAAGCCCCGCACAATTCTGGGATTCACCAAAGATGGTAAGCAGCAACTGAAGAAATAATTAGGCGAATGAATAATTAATACAAACATTTAACGTGGACCAGGAACATCAAACAAAAATCTTCGCTCTTTTCACGTTTATAAGTGAGTCACAGAAAAATTCTCATTGGCCGCCACCGGAAGTCGAACCCAGGGTCTTCCAGTTACGCGACGGATATGCTACCGCTACACCACAGCGGCCTCGAATTCCTCCAGACTCACACATGCTAACTGCCAAGCCAAGTTGGCAGGTTGCTTCTTGGAGCCCCGCACAATGCTGGGGATCCACCAAAGATGGTAAGCAGCTACTGAAGAAATAATTAGAAGGCGAATGAATAATTAATACAGACATTTAACGTGGACCAGAAACATCAAACAAAGATCTTCGCTCTTTCCATTGTGGTGTAGCGGAAGCATATCCGGCGCGTAACTGGAAGACCCTGGGTTCGACTCCCGGTGGCGGCCAATGAGAATTTTTCTGTGACTCACTTATAAACGTGGAAAGAGCGAAGATCTTTGTTTGATGTTCCTGGTTCACATTAAATGTCTGTATTAATTATTCATTTGCCTTCTAATTATTTCTTCAGTTGCTGCTTACCATCTCTGGTGAATCCCCAGCATTGTGCGGGGCTCCAAGAAGCAACCTGCCAACTTGGCTTGGCAGTTAGCGTGTGTGAGTCTGGAGGAATTTGAGGCCGCTGTGGTGTAGCGGAAGCATATCTGGCGCATAACTGGAACACCCTGGGTTCGACTCCCGTTGGCGGCCAATGACAATTTTTCTGTGACTCACTTATAAACGTGGAAAGAGCGAAGATCTTTGTTTGATTTTATTTCACATATTTGCTTCCAAATATCCAATTGAAAAAATTATTTTTCCTTTCGATGATATTTATACCGATGACTATTTTAGTTACAGTCCCTTTTTCAAATAATGCATACATTTTCTGCTAGGGGCGTAAAGGTAAATCGTGATTTTCCTAATATCTCCGCTTCTAAAAGTCCGATTTGAAAAATTCTTCCTGCGTCGGATACAGCTCTTGAGGAGAAATGTTTTGCATATAATTTTTCATTTTTGGTAAGAATGGTTTGGCCACCAGGGGGCATAAGTGTTTATTTTTGCTTCTGATGTATTTTCAACAAAATCTGAGCTGGAAACTCTATTGAAAAAATTCTTCCGTGAACAGATACCGCTCACCTCAGAAAACCTTTTTGAGAATACCTCCTGCTTAAAATAGTGTGTAATTTTCCCACCAGGAGGCGTACACATATATCTTATTTTGTCCATATCTCTGTTTCTAGGAGTCCAATTCGAAAAATTCATTTTTTGTTGGAGAACATTTTCGGTGCAAAATGTTTCTTATAAAATTTCAAATATTTCTTAATGCACAAGTGTGCCACTAGGGGGCATAAGTTCATGTTTCCGTTTACAGCAATACCTGCGGGACTAAAAACCCGATTGAAAAGTATTGTCTTCTGATCAGATACTACTAACTATAAAAACTCCTTATGTGTATTTTCTTCTCAAATAATGTACAATTTTGCTGCTAGGGGGTGCAAATATTTAATCTATTTTTCTCAATATCTGTACTTATAAATGTCTGATTTAAAAAATCCCTTTAACACCAGATACCATTTACCTTATGGAACACTTTAGGTTTATATTTGATGAGGTTTGTAGTTCACAATTCTGCCACTAGTTGGTGTTTATGTACTTCCGTTTGCAGCCCATCTCTGCCTTTAAAAACTCTATTGAGAAATTTCTTTTTTTATTGTATGCCATTCGCTATAATAAATATGGAGAGTGAATAAGATTTTTGCTACAATAAGAAGATCCTCTTCAAATAATGTACAACTTTACCTGTAGAGATTATAAAGGTCAAAACGTTTTTCTTGCTATCTCTGCTTCTAGGAGACGTACCTGAAAAGTTTCTTTTTCCTTAGCATAGCTTTTGCTATGAAGAATGCTTTTCGCCTGTTTTCAACTTTTCCATTATGCAAAATTCTTCTGCTAAAAGGCATAGAGTTATATCACATTTCCTTCTATATCTCTTCTTTCAACTGTTCGATTTGAAAATCTTTTTGTCTCTAATACCTTTCTTCTGCTACGGGAAACATTTTTTTTGCGCCATTTGTTAATTTTTGTAACATACTTCTTAGCCACTGGTGGAATTAACTAGCTGATTTTTTGTGGGTTATTTTGACCTTTACTGAAATTTTCTAATGAATACTTTATATAAAAATTTGCCATAAAATCAGATTGCTTTCTAATATCAGAAACTTAAAAATCTAGTTGTTTTTTAGTATTTTCTGAGCTAAGTAATCACTCTGCATCTTCTATAATTAGTTTTCTAATCATGCCCAGTTAAATTGCCTTGATCACTAATGAATGCTGTTGTACACAGCTCTTGGACTTAAGGTTTTCCCATTATTCTCTTTCATTTCATGTTGGAAATTTTTGTGCATACTTTGTTTGCTGGAGAGTACAGATTTAAAACATAGGTACAGCATCAATACTATGTTGAAAATTCCTTTCCTAAATAAAATGTAACACAAATACTTGTTTCTATGATTATGTGTTTAAGAAATAATATTCCCTTTGGTCTTTGAAAAAGTTCCAAATATTTTACCTTTCCATACCCTTAAATTTTCAATGTAAGCATTATTTCAAAATAATTAAATATAAATCGTATTTTGTGTATTGATTGTGTGGTATTTAAAAGCATTTCAAGAGTAATACTGCATACCTATGCATTTTTGAGTTTTATGTTTTTTTTTATTCTGTAATTTGCTTCAATAGCCAAAGTAGAAATTTTTTTCTCAAAATCAGTGTAGTATATTGTATATAAAAGTTTAGTAGATATTAAACCTAGTCACATTTTTAGTGACAGTTTTGGTGTTTCAGTATTTATCTGTGATTCTAAGTTCCTGATTAGCTGCAGCAGACATCATTATCTAGCATTCTGCATTAAGTTTGCCCAAGCATGTAGGAAGTTGTTTGTTGTAGGTTACAGGTGGAACAGACCTATGGTTTCACTATTTTTAAGTACGAGCATTTTAATCGTATGTCCTGGGGAAAAAAAAGTCCTGGAAATGTCCTGGAATTTTGTGATTGAAGAAGCATATGAACCATGTTTAACTAAAACGAATTGATGGATTTCATGGCTGCTGTATTTATATCACTATTTAACACTGAAAGGTTCTCAAGAGTTTTAAGAAGTTCCAGAAGTTACTCCAAGTTTATTCAGCACTGAATCCATCTGGGAGATTCTGAAAGATAGGTAAATTTCAAAATATCACTGTACTGATCTCAAAAGCAAAGTCTGTGGGGAATAATAGCCATTTTCTATACTTTCGAGGCATAAGTGATTAGGAAATAACAATTACTACCGAGGAACAAATGAAAAATAAAACTTTGAACCATTGAGTTATAGTTGTCTCTCAACTGATTGAAACATACACACTTGATATTTTCCATTTTGTATCTGTTCCAGCTATCAGAAGAGTTGGTTGTCTCCATTTCCAATATTTTGCCCCAGTGGTTGCTATAAGTATGGTGGCAGTTCAGTTTAATGCTTTAAAGAAGAAATATTCACCTGTCTCATGGTACAATCCCTCTAAAATTTGATGCATGGAATCAAATGAGCATCATTGTTCTTCCAATTCTTAAATGTATGTGTGCTATACTATGGCTGATGCATACTGTGCACATGTTAATGTTACAGAATTGTACAAATTAGCAACACAGATACATAATTGAAAGCTGTAAGCTAATTTGTGTTAAATTTTAAAGTTGTTCGTTAAGAAAACTTCTCATGTTCTGGAATATTTAATGCTGCTGTAATTCTACTGACTTTAATATGTTTTTAATTTGTAATGATTGATGAATTATTATCAGCAAAATGAGTAGTTAAGTGTAATTATGAAATTATCAGGATGCATACTTTTATGACTGGCATGTTAGTATGCCCTCAAAAGAAGGATAAAATGCATTGCGTTATCCTTACCTTAAATGTTTACTTTGAGATTTTAAGCTTTCTCGATTTATATGAATCGTAGGGACGTTCATGAAAAATGGCATTATCTTCAAACAAAATAGTTATGCAGTAACTTGTAATTTTGTAGTGACTTTAGGGCATTAACTGACATTGAAATACCAAATGTAGGTGATGGTTATTTTAAAGTTGTAAGTGCAAAAGTGGATGAATTGTCACTATGATAAATGTTATGACTTAAATGTGAAAATAATATTTTATTTCCTTAATTTGTATCAACTGAATTACATATGTATATGCGTATATTATTATTAATGGTTGACAACCATGATCAGAGTTAAATCCCTGAAATGGCAATGGGCTGGACATACTGCCAGAAGGACAGACCATCGATAGACAGCCAAAAGTTTAGATTGGATTCCAAGGGACAGGAAAAGACCCAGAAGAAAACCACATGGGAGATGGGTGGATGAAATCCAAAAGTATGTGGGAGTGACATGGAGGAGACTGGTACAAGACAGACTGTTGTAGAGGAAACTTGGGGAGACCTTCGTCTAGCAGTGAATTGATAATGGTTGAACTTTCTGACAAGAGTAAAGAAGAGGGATTAAAAAGGAACTTTCAGAAGACAAAAGTGATGTTCAATGCTTTTACAAGAAATGAAGATTTATCGATTGATGGGGAAAAGCTGGAGATAACAGACACATACGTTTATCTTGGACAGCAGATATCAAGTGAGGGTCACATTGATGAAAAAATTAATCGGCGTACAAAACTTGCCTGGAGAGCTTTTGGAAGAAACAGCATAATTTTCAAGAGCAATATGCCATTATGTCTTAAAAGAAAAGTGTTTGATCAATGCATCCTTCCAGTGCGTACGTATGGTGCAGAGACGTGGACTTTTAACTAAAAGAGACATACAAAGGCTGCAGACAACTCAAAGAAGCATGGAGAGGTGCATGCTTGGTGTAACCAGGAGAGATAAGAAGAGGAACACGTGGATCCGAAAAATGACAAGAGTGGAAGACATCATGATCAGAGTTAAATCCCTGAAATGGCAATGGGCTGGACATACTGCCAGAAGGACAGACCATCGATGGACAGCCGAAATTTTAGATTGGATTCCAAGGGACAGGAAAAGACCCAGAAGAAGACCACATGGAAGATGGGTGGATGAAATTCAAAAGTATGCGGGAGTGACATGGAGGAGACTGGCACAAGACAGACCGTTGTGGAGGAAACTTGGGGAGACCTTCGTCCAGCAGTGGATTGATAATGGTTGACAATGATGATATTATTATCAACCATTATCAATCCACTGCTAGATGAAGGTCTCCTTAGTCTCTTCCATAGGTAAACAGATACAAGTTTTCAGTTCCAGTTAATTGTTGTTTTTATGTTTTAGGCAAATGTAATTTAAGATAATTATGTTAAAGTGATTAAGTACAAAAATGGATAATTTTTATTGTGATAAATGCTATAGCTTAAATAGCTGCCCCAGTGGTGCAGTGGTCAAAGCGCTGGTGTTTCTGATCATTCGTCTAAAATGGGTCCGGGTTCAAACCCTAGTGTGGTTAGGATGTTGTGTTTGTCTTGTGGCACTATCTCTCTCCCTTCCCTGGAACCAGTGGCACTGAATTAGGGACGGATACTGCTTGTAGCCCATCGAGTTACTCTCAGTGGTCATTAAACCCTCAAACAAACAGCTTGAATGTGAAAATGCTCCCCCCCCCCTACTTTGTGTCAGCAACAGAGATTTTTTTTTATGTAAACATAATAAGTTTCTGCTCAAGTTTATTGTTGTTTTCATGTTACAGGCAAATATGAAATCAATCTGGATAAAAGGAAGCTGAAAACGCCAATGGGGAAACTGTTGTTGCTACCAAATGAAACTTTAGCTCATGCAGTCGCCTCAGAGTGGGAAATTCAACATGAAAAGTTGCAGCTTCACAATATGCATCTTGTGAGGATTAATAAATTATAAACAAATCACTTCCTTTTTACTATTCTGATTTGAAAAATTTGTTCCAGAAAAAATTGAGAAATTTTTCCACTTTACTTTGATTTTTGTGAAAAATTGTATGTTTGTGGCCTGTTGATACCCCTTTCCCCCAAGGCCTGTCTTCAGTACTTTACAAAATTGTTTTCTGAAGTAGAGAGCAAAATAGAAAAAGGAATTTGGTCTCTGTTTTGCAAGTGGTTTTGTAAATAAAGTTTTGAAGGCAGACCTTTAAGGAACATCAAAAAGCTAGAAAATTCTGATTTCAAACAAAACAACTCAAAAGTAGAAGGAAATAGATTATCCTATTCTGTTTTTGGAAGAAATATTGTGATAAATTTTTAAATAAATTATACTGTGTAGCATGTCAAACATATATAAACAATCAGCCTACTTACTGATATAATGCAGTACATTGTAGCATTTATAACATTTTTGGCACGTAGACTTTGCTCAAGTTGTTTCTTGCCAGAGAAGGATTGATATTTTAACTCATTCATTATTTAACACAGACCACCTAAAAACCATGCAAACAGTTGTCAACCTAATATTGTGCAAATCTGTAATGAAACGATAAAAACTCCCTTCACACTGAAAAACACCTAAAATCCATTAGTCATATCACCAATTCTACACAGGAACCTCAAAACCAATAAATATATGTACAAATTTGAAATTCATGCAAAGAAATGCCAACAAACTTCATTCTTGGACCAAAACAACAAATTGCATTCAATGAACTAAACAACAAATTCACGATATTAACTATGCCTTCCGTACCATCATGACTTTTAAAAAGACTTAAAAATATGAACTTAAGACTATATACATAGAATTAAACGACTTTGAACAATACAACAAAAGCTCAAACCCTCAGTTACAACTACGCCTAACACTGATAACTTTACAAACCATGGAATATATACAAAAATTAAAATCCATTTAAAAAGCTAAATACCTACACACACCTCTCAACTTGTATATGGATTCTAAAATGTTTTTGTCCGTCCCCTGTAGACATATTCAGAAAGTAAGTTGTAACACGCCGGTCAACTCCCACGTGTGTGTGTGTCGATCAGATCAGGCGAGTACATAATCCTTCTACCAATCTAGTAGTGAATGAAAATCAAATCATGATTTGAAATTAGAAGCTTCAGATACTTACTTTCATATTCCATAGATGGTGCCACCTCCATTTCACTTGCTGCTAGATTGGTAGAAGGATTTTGTACTCCCAGATCTGATCGACACACACACTTGGGAGTTGACTGGCGTGTTACAACTTACTTTCTGAAGATGTCCACGGGGGACGGACAAAAACGTTTAGAATCCATGTGCAAGTTGAGAGGTGCATGTAGGTATTTAGTTTATTAAATGGATTTAAATTTTTGTATATATTCCATGGTTGTTTGTAAAGTCGTTATTGGCGTTAGGCGTAGTTGTAATTGAGGGTTTGAGCTTTTGTTGAATTGTTCAAAGTTGTTTAATTCTATGTACACTGCTGACCACCCAAAATGCAACACCAAGAAGGAAGCATCTGATTGGCCTGAAATTCGCAGCATGCGTCACCCGTGAAAGGACATGCAAACGATTAGCATTGCAGGGCATATGCAAATCATGTGTGCCCGCCACGCCACAGAGAAGCACTATAAGATGGGTGCACAGAAAGCGGGGTGTAAATAGTGGAAGTGTGTTGTGTTGCTGGACCTGTGTGTGGGAAGCTTCCTGATTCCTCGTCACAGAATACGGCAGTCATTCCAGCACATTTCTGAGTTCGAAGGAGGACGAATAGTGGCTTATCGCGACAGCGGTTTATCGTACCAAGACATTGATGCCCGTTTGGGATGACATCCAGCCACAGTGAGGCGAGTATGGATTCGGTGGGTGCAGGAAGGACGGACGGACCGACGTGAGTGATTGCCACGGCACACCACCGAACAAGAGGACCGGCATGTTGTGTGGCGGGCATTGACAGCTTGCACCGCCACATCACGAACGTTAGCGCAGAAATTAGGGTGTGCTGTGCAACAACCTGTGTCAGCAGTAGTACCGTTCGACGTCGTCTGCGGGAGCGGGAACTTGTCGCATGTCTCCCATTGCTCCGATTACCATTGGCGTTACACCACCGGCGAGTGCGGCGGCAGTGGGCCGTTGAACGCCGCATCTGGACTGCGAAATGGCACGACATTGTCTTCTCGGACGAATCCCGCTTCTGCCTGCAACACCACGATGGTCGGATCCGAGTGTGGTGGCACCGCAGGGAGAGACTGTATGACGCCTGCATTATGCATCGCCATACCGGTCCGTCGCCTGGCGTTATGGTTTGGGGCGCAATTGGATATGACACCCGCACCCCTCTGGTACGCATCGCCGGTACACTGAACAGCAACTGCTACATCTCCGACGTTTTGGAGCCTGTAGTCCTCCCTTACCTGCAGGACCTGCCAGCGGCCACGTTTCAACAGGACAATGAGCGCCCGCACGTGGCACGCGTCGTGCAACAATTCTTCACGGCCCACCAGGTGTCACTGCTGCCGTGGCCCGCTTGTTCTCTCGATATGTCGCCCATCGAACACGTCTGGTCGCTGATCGGCAACCGAGTGGCCCGGCAAGCACCACTCGCGGCTACGCCTAATGAACTGTGGCAACGTGTGGAAACAGCCTGGACCAACATACCCCAAGCCCACATCCAAAGCTTCTTTCGTTTGATGCTGCAGCATGTAGCTGCCGTTATTGCCAGCCGTGGGGGCCACACGAACTATTGATGTCTGCGTGTTCCGCAAGTCACACGGGTTTGTAAGCTCAATCGTTTCATCTTTGTATCTGTTGTTATGTGTCCAGTAAATCTGGCTTTGCTATCTCGTGTCCTTCTTAGTGTTGCATTTTGGGTGGCCAGCAGTGTATATAGTCTTAAGTTTATATTTTAAAGTCTTTTTAAAAGTCATGATGGTACGGAAGGCATAGTTAATATCGTGAATTTGTTGTTTAGTTCATTTAAGGCAGTTTGTTGTGTTGGTTCAAGAATGAAGTTTGTTGGCGTGTATTTGCATGAATTTCAAATTTGTACATATATTTATTGGTTTTGAGGTTCCTGTGTGGAATTGGTGATGTGACTAACGGATATAAGGTGTTTTTCAGTGTGAAAGGAGTTTTTATCGATTCATTACAGATTTGCACAATATTAGGTTGACAACTGTTTGCATGGTTTTTAGGTGGTCTGTGTTAAACAATGAACGAGTTAAAATGCCAATCATCTCTCCAGCAAGATACAACTAGAGCAAAGTCTACGTACCACAAATGTTATAATTGGAACAATGTACTACATTATATGAGTAAGTAGGCTCATTGTTTATATATGTTTAATTTTACAGAGCATATTTATTGTGAAGTACTTGCAAAAGCTTTCAAGCTGTAGCAATACATTGCACTTTACGAAGAGTGTAGCATGTCTTTTATGTCGTACTATTTACTTTACGAAGAGTGTAGCATGTCTTTTATGTCGTACTATTTGTTCATGAATTTTATTTGTGTTACAGATAAATGCTGTATATCAATCAGTAAATATTCCTGCAATATATATATATATATATATATATATATATATATATATATATATATATATATATATATTCTATAAAGAAGATACCTAAGCAAAAAAATACATATATAATTTTGACTCACACCAAGTACAACATAGAAAAGGTTATGTATCTACCTGTGTGAGTAAAAGGAGAAAAGATAAAAAAATAAAATAAAACAACTGAATGTAGAAGGTGTCGAGAATACTGAGCCTTGGCTTTATCAAGGACCAGCAAAAACTCTGCATTTTCTCACTTCCACAAAGACCTAGTTGGAAATGGGTTTCTGCAAGGCCATAGATGCAAGTAACATTCCCACCTAAAATAGTTTAAAAAATATATATATAAGTCATGTCCTCCGTAGAGTAGCATGACCTAGCACTAGTTAACAATTTCGCTTGCATCCATTAACCTTCATGGCCCGACCCATGCTCTTCATCTGTTACTATTAAACAGAGAAGAAGATTAAAGAGAACTCAAGCTGTGAGAGTGACATAATAAATAGAAATGATTTTCAGCTATAACGAAATTCCAAGTTCGTTTGAGAGAGAATTTAAACCAAAAAATTTTACATTGCAATTAAAAAAGGAAATGTTAATTTATAACGAACAGATTTTTGAAAGAAAACTTGAGTCTAAAACCCCCTACTCTACAACTTATGACAGCACGAAAACGAGAATAAGTTAAAGATAATAATTAACTAAAGAAAACTTTGTGAAAGTTATATACCTTAAACAGTTAGTTGCAATATGTACAAAGTATTTCAGCAGTGCTTTAAGTGCATAATTAATTAGTTATTAAGAACTTAACTACTTTGAAAAAACAGCGCATAGACAGCGCATAGAAAAGGAACAAGCTTAGCCTTCTTCTGTTCCTAGGTACCCCAAAAGACGCTCAAAGTTACAAAGAAAAGTAAGAGTTAAAACCCGCATAAATGTTAACAGACAAACCAATGCTTAAAAGCTGAAAAGCTGAAAAACGACAGAGAAAAGGTACATAAAGTACAAACATTGAACTTATAAAACCTAGAACCCAAAAACAAGGAAGAGAGCTTACCTCTTGTGTGACAAAAACTATTCTCCTCACAAGAGGAGAACATGGCTGACCCCTTCCGCCACTCCCTAGACGCTGGGGGGCAGTGAGGGTGGGGCTGATGGCCTCCTCATACAGCAAGAAACCAACGCGGAGATTTTAACCAGAGACAAAAATATATAAACTTAAGACTGTGGATCTGTATGATCAGAATGAGCAGAATTAACTCTCCAGAATACATGAGAAATATTATAAAATACACGAGCAGTTTATTTAATAATCTTTGCATGTATTAAATCACCTTAGTGAGCTTCTATAGATTAATCAGAATCTTATTAATTTTAATGTTGGTTTTACTATTTTTAGTATAGCTATCCTAGTGATGAATAACTAGTTTTCTTTTTTATTTGTTTTTATTTTCTTTTAACTATCTACACTGGAATAATAACATTTCAACCAAAGTAATTGAGAATGTACTAATTTCTCAGGTCCTAAGAATTTCAAGAATTTGCAGCAACAATTTGGATTTCAATTACCACATTAATATACTATTAGAAAGTTTTCTAGAGAACGAAATTCCTTCTTCTTTCATCAAAAGAACTTTAAGAAAAATTATTCTGAATAATAGAGTAAGGTTGGCAGATCTGCTTTAATTTTCTACACAGTTAATAATATGATTCTGACCAATCAAAGCCGTAAGGAAGTTGGCTAGAGGATGCCTATTAACTACCTAAAGGAACCTTAGTGCTATGGATATGACGGTCCTATTAAAACAAAAATTAAATAATATAAACAAAATCACAAAAAAAGCTTAAAAATCTGTTTATAAAAGAAAATAAAAACAAATAAAAAAAGAAAACTAGTTATTCATCACTAGGATAGCTATACTAAAAATAGTAAAACCAACATTAAAATTAATAAGATTCTGATTAATCTATAGAAGCTCACTAAGGTGATTTAATACATGCAAAGATTATTAAATAAACTGCTCGTGTATTTTATAATATTTCTCATGTATTCTGGAGAGTTAATTCTGCTCATTCTGATCATACAGATCCACAGTCTTAAGTTTATATATTTTTGTCTCTGGTTAAAATCTCCGCGCGTTGGTTTCTTGCTGTATGAGGAGGCCATCAGCCCCACCCTCACTGCCCCCCAGCGTCTAGGGAGTGGCGGAAGGGGTCAGCCATGTTCTCCTCTTGTGAGGAGAATAGTTTTTGTCACACAAGAGGTAAGCTCTCTTCCTTGTTTTTGGGTTCTAGGTTTTATAAGTTCAATGTTTGTACTTTATGTACCTTTTCTCTGTCGTTTTTCAGCTTTTCAGCTTTTAAGCATTGGTTTGTCTGTTAACATATATATATCCCAGTTCAGTGATTGAAAGACATTTTCCAATGTGGCATTAAAGAGCTTCGGAGATATGGTGTCACCTTGTCTCACTCCCTTTCCAATTTTTATGTGTGTTGTATTTTCAAACAGCCGAATCTTTGCACTTGCATTTTCATAGATGTTATTAATAATATTAATGTATGCATCTTCAATACTGCAGGATTTCAGAGCCATTGCAACTGCTGATTGTTTCACCGAATCAAAGGCTTTTTCATAATCGATAAAAGCCATGCACAATGGAAGTTCATATTCCCTCGCTCTTTCAATTAGTTCTCTCAGTACGTGGATATGATCTATTGTGCTGTAGCCACTCCTGAATCCAGCTTGTTCTCTCGGTTGAGCCATGTCCAGTGTCACCTTCAAGCGGTGTGAAAGAACTTTAGTGAAGATTTTATAAACCACTGATAGGAGGCTGATAGGTCTGTAGTTCCTGAGATCCTCAATGTCACCTTTTTTATGTAGCAAGATCATTGTAGCGTTGTTCCAATCCTCAGGAATTTTCCCTTCATTAAGGCATCGAGTGAAAATTTGGGCGAGTACTGTTTCGATTTCTCCACTTGCTTCTTGTATGATGTCTACAGTAATTCCATCTTCTCCTGGAGCTTTTCCCCGCTTTATGTTCTTGATTGCATGTGCAACTTCTGCTGGAAGGACTGGAAGAACTCTGGTACTGGTACCTTTCATGATGTCTGGAGTACATGTATCATCCCTTTCATATAATTTGGAGTAGAAATCTTTCACTCTTGTCAAAATTTCACCTCTATTTCTTGTTACAGAACCATCTTCTTTTCTCAGTGCCATAATCTGTTTTCTTCCCTTACTGAGATGTCCCTTTGCTATCTTTAGGCTTTGGTTGTTTTCAATTGCTTTCCTTACTAGTTCACAGTTGAATTTCCTTACGTCTTCAGTGATACTTTTTCGTACTGTCTTGCATAGCTCTATATATTCCACTTTGGAAGTCACATCTTCTTTAGTTGTCCTCATCACTCTTCTTTTTTGCATCAACATTTTGGTTTTTCCTGATAATTTGTTCACATGCAATTTGCTCTTAGACCCAGCTAATTTTGTTGCTGTTTCCATAAGAGCTTTGGTTACTTTTCTGTTAACTTCCGAAATATCCACTTCTTCCGACATTAGGCCTTCTAAAGCAGAGAATCTGTTCTTCAGTTCCAATTTGAAGGTATTATGGTGTTTTTTAAGGTTGGTTATGTCAATACATTTTGTTTGTCTTATGAGCTTGCTACGTTCGAGTTTAGTGTTGAGGTGCATCTTACATCTCACCAATCTATGGTCACTGCCTGTGTTGAACTTGTTTAGCACACTGCAGTCTTCTATGACGAATTTTTTGTTACACATAATAAAATCAATTTCACTTGTCGTCCCATTTGGATGTCTTCATGTCCATTTCCTGTGTGGCTTTTTCTTGAAAAAGGAGTTCAAGATGAAAAACCCTTCTGCCTCTGCAAACTCTATGAGAGTATTTCCACGCTGGTTTCTGTTGCCGTGACCGAATTTACCTACTGAAGTTTCATTCTGTTGCTGTTGCCCTATTTTTGCATTGAAATCTCCCATAATTATCTTCAAGTGCTGCTTACCTTTATTATTTAGATCACGAATTTCCTCATAAAATTCTTCAATTTCTTCTTCAGCATGACTTGTGGTGGGTGCATAAGTTTGAATAATCTGAGCCTGGTATCTTCTCGAGAGTTGGATAACGAGTCGTGCAGCTCTGTCAGAGGAACTTTCAACTTCTACAACTTTATCCTTCAGTTTCTTGTTTATTATAAATCCAACACCACTAGTTCTGCCAGTATCTGTCCCACGATAGTAGAAGAGATGTCCACTTTTCAGTTCAATGAGATCTTCTCCTTTTCTCCTTGCCTCACTTAGCCCGACGATGTCCCACTTGATCCTTTGTAGTTCCTCTTCCAATTCAAGAAGCCTTGAATCAGAAGATAGGGAGCGTCCGTTATACGTAGCCAAGGTCTGCATCAGATGGCAGCCTAGTCCGGTCCTCCGGGGATTCTTAGCACCCTCTGCCTTCATGTCGCACTGGCCGCTGCCTTGGCCAGGTACATTCCAGCTGCCGGAGACTGAGGGCCAAGATTTAAGTTGTGGAGTCATTTTAGAGGGGTTTGGCCATAACTCACCACGCTAGCCAAGCGGGTTGGTGAGTATGGGATAGTATTTCCTCTAATCCCAATGGTATAGTTATACCGCTATTGGCGGTCGTCAGAGCCCCTTTAGTGGGAACAGGATGTACCACGAGAAGGCGGGGTTGACATTTGTCAAGGAGAGGCTGTGATGTTACGCATCACCTGACCTTACATCACTGAACTGGGAAAACAAAGGGATAAAGATTAATGGAGATTATCTAACCCACCTTCGTTTTGCTGATGACGTAGTCATTTTTGCAACTACCCCATCAGAGCTACAGAGTATGATCCAGGAACTTGCTGAGAAGAGTAAAGAAGTAGGATTAAAAATGAACTTTCAGAAGACAAAAGTGATGTTCAATGCTTTTACAAGAAATGAAGATTTATCGATTAATGGAGAAAAGCTGGAGATAACAGACACGTACGTTTATCTTGGACAGCAGATATCAAGTGAGGGTCACATTGGTGAAGAAATTAATCGGCGTACAAAACTTGCCTGGAGAGCTTTTGGAAGAAACAGCATAATTTTCAAGAGCAATATGCCATTATGTCTTAAAAGAAAAGTGTTTGATCAATGCATCCTTCCAGTGCTTACGTATGGTGCAGAGACGTGGACCTTAGCTAAAAGAGACATACAAAGGCTGCAGACAACTCAAAGAGCATGGAGAGGTGCATGCTTGGTGTAACCAGGAGAGATAAGAAGAGGAACATGTGGATCCGAAAAATGACAAGAGTGGAAGACATCATGATCAGAGTTAAATCCCTGAAATGGCAATGGGCTGGACATACTGCCAGAAGGACAGACCATCGATGGACAGCCGAAATTTTAGATTGGATTCCAAGGGACAGGAAAAGACCCAGAAGAAGACCACATGGAAGGTGGGTGGATGAAATTCGAAAGTATGCGGGAGTGACATGGAGGAGACTGGCACAAGACAGACCGTTGTGGAAGAAACTTGGGGAGACCTTCGTCCAGCAGTGGATTGATAATGGTTGACAATGATGATGATGATATATATATATATATATATTAGTGTTCTCCCTAAATTTCTTTTACAGCTGGATGGCAAGGAATTTTAGCTGGTTGGTACTTTAAACGACACCTTCTCCAGCCGGAAAAAATAGGTGTTTATGTTTTGCTCAACGTTACTATACTTATTAAACATCTTTAGTGGTGTGGTAAGCATTAATGTAGCATAACATGATAAACAACATTAGAAAATTGCATGTAAATCATTAAAAAAGGAGTACTTGGTAATAAATCATATTCGACACGGATTTTGGCCAGTTTTCATCAATATTTATGGTGTATGTGGGAATAAGTTTTCCTCTCTTACTATTATATGCGTTGGAAAAAAGTTGGTTAAAGGAAATGTAGCCAGGCGACAGAGAAAATAGCTGGGTGGGCTGCCCAGTAAAAAGGCTCCAGGGAGAACACTATATATATATATATATTTTGTAGGGAGGCTATTGTATTTAAACCTTGGAGAGTCACCATTTTATTCCTCAATTGAAGTAATTTCATATTCTTCTGATCTCTTGGATAATATATTGGCAATCATTTTACCCATGTGTAGTGTAATTCATTTTCATATTTCATTTTGTGTATTTTTATTTATATTTAACACTGTTCATGGTTTCCTGTTCTGCAAGTATGTATCTTCCCTATCCTCATCACCTTCCTTTTCCTTACGTTGATATTCTGGATGAAAAGAGTATTATTTTGACTTTGTCGATTTAAATACTAGTTGGGATTTATTAAATGCAGTGTAATGATATTTGAGATTTCTTAATGTACACAGTGTTCCATTATGTCATCATTTTAGGTTGTCTTTTTGTGTTATACAGGCATAAAAAAATTCATTAGTTTATAATATATTCCATAGTTAATTAAATCTCTTAGTATTAAGTACTTCTCAAAATGAACTTAGCACATGTATTGCCTCAGTTTCTTCATTATACACTCTTTGCCAAAAAAAAAACCAAAAAAAAAAAAAAAAAACCCCGAAGCACCCAGAAAGAATCATCCAATTGAGATTAAAATTGGTATGTGCAATATACATGTGTAGGAAAGAAATAATTGCAGTTCCAGAGCAGTTAGGGCATTTTTTCAGAAAAAAAATTACACAAGTGGAACAAGTCAGTACATTGTAGCACCACCTCTGGCTCAGATACAAGCGATTACCCGATATAGCATAGATGCAGGGGCGGATTTATGAGGTTGCGCAAGTCTGAATCGCGAAGGGCCCCTGATTCACTGTAAAAAGAGAAGTAAAGCAAGGAGGAAACAAAGAAAAGGAAAAAAGAGGGGGAAAATTATGTTAATGATATAATATTTTGCAGATTCATATTTCAAACTTCATATAGTGCTTGTCTGTTCTCTACTTAAGAAATGTAAAGTTGGCTATCCTGCTTGTGAAGCGGGTAAAATTTTGCTACCTGTAGAGTAATTTCATTTGTGCGTGGTGGCAACACTGACCACTGTTAACATCGCAGCATAACCTAAAATATCGCCTGTACTCTGTATTTCTGTGTTGCCATTCGATCTCCACGTTGTGGTATTATAGTGTTACTTATTTAATATTGTGATTATTAACACCTAACCGTGTCCTTAAAATCGGCTTCGTTATAGCTGTTGTTTCTGTTTCCTTTTCATATATGTAGAATAATAATAGAATTATGAATGGAATATAGGATTACACCATACAATACAAATTTTGAAGATGTGAATCCATTTTTTGGTGTAAATATGACATGGATGGTAAGTCAGATAATATCCGAAAACTTGAAAATCTCGTCGTCCTGGAGCGACGAAATTCTATCCCGGGCAATCACGGGATAGAATTCTTAACCTCCAGATTCACTAAACTAGTGAATCTGGAGGTTAAGAATTCTAATGCCAGTTGCTTCGACTAGCAAATCCTGTGATGCTTATATTCAAATTAACCGGAAACTTGGTCGTTCTGGGTGGTGTAGTGGTTAGCATACTCCGACGCTACCCGAGAGACATGGATTAGATTCCCGCTCCAGGACAAAGAAATTTTCAAGTTTCCGGATATTATCTGTCTTACCATCCGTGTCATATTTACACCAAAAAAACCCGACTCACATCTTTAAAATTTGTAATAATAAAATTATTTGATGATGATGAAATTGATTACAGTCCATTTAAAAATTGTAGTATAATAAATATACCTGGAACCCAGATGTGTCTCAAAATGAGGGGCCCCCAAAAGGTTTAGTGAGACGGGCCCCCTACATAGACGCATACAGTTCACAGATATTGTCCTTAGGTATAGCATGCCAGATGGTGTTCAAATTGCTGGTAAACTCGCCAACATTCCGGGATGGGCGTAGGTGGCATTCCATCATGTGCCAAACATGTTCAATCAGTGAGAGGTCGGGCGATCAGGCTGGCCATGGAAGGGTGTCGACATTATAGAGGCAGGCCTGAGAGAGCCATGGCATTTGTGGCCAGGCATTATCCGGTTGAAAAATTGCTTGGTGATGCTGTGACAGGAATGGCAACACAACACATCATAGAATTCATACACTCGACGTGGATCAGGAACACCAAACGGAAGTATTCGCTCTTTCCACGTTGATAAGTGAGTCACAGAAAAATTCTCATGGGCCGCCACCGAGAATCGAACCCAGGGGTCTTCCAGTTGCATGCCGGACATGCTACCACTGCACCACATCAGCCTAAAATTATATAGACTCACAAGTGATTAACTGCCAAACCACATGGCAGGTTGCTTCATGGAGCCCTGGACAATGCTGGGGATTCACCAAAGATGGAAAGCAGCAACTGAACAAATAACTAGGAGGCGATTCAATAGCATGTCCAGCACGTAACTGGAAGACCCTGGGTTCGATTCCTGGTGGCATCCGATGAGAATTTTTCTGTGACTCACTTATCAACGTGTAAAGAGCGGTGACTTCTGCTAGGTGTTTCTGATTCACGTCGAGTGTATGAATTATTCAATCGCCTCCTAGTTATTTGTTCAGTTGCCGCTTTCCATCTTTGGCGAATCCCCAGCATTGTGCCGGGCTCCATGAAGCAACCTGCCATGTGGTTTGGTAGTTAATCACTTGTAAGTCTGGAGAATTCGAGGCCGCTGTGGTGCAGTGGTAGCATGTCTGGCGCATAACTGGAAAGACCCTGGGTGTGATTCCCGGTGGCGGCCGATGAGAATTTTTCCATGACTCCCTTATCAATGTGGAAAGAGTGATGACTTTTGTTTGGTACATCATAGAATGTCGTCGACATACCATTTAGTCATGTGGGTAGTACAGAGGATGTCTGGCTATAGTTGGAAATGGCTCTTCAGACAGTCACTCCTGGTATGTGAGCCATGTGCCGTCCCATGATAAAGGCAGCATCCCTGCACTGGCCGGCTCATCTCCAGGCACATGTGCTCGTCATCGGCGCCAAGAGCAAACTGATTTAGATCAGGTCTGACACCACTGCAACCCATACCAACTATGCTAGCTGGTCAGTAGTAGGTAACAGAGTGGCGTGGAATGTAGTCCCTGTGATGCAATTCATCTAGCAACAGTTCAGATGGCCACTTCCATACCTGTAGATGATGCAACATGGCCATGGGTGGTTGAGATTGATGAATTTGGATGATGCAACATGGCCATGGATGGTTGAGATTGATGAATTTGGTTCTGCTCGTGCGGCTCTCAAAGTCATTTGATCCTTGCATTCTGTCGTTGCACTCAGCCTTACACTGCCTGCGTGCGTGCCCCTGGGTTGTGCTGTCCTCGACCCACTGGCGCCAACATCGTCCAATTGCTGCGTCACTCCGAATCAAATGTCTGGCAGTACAGCAACTTCACCAACTGACCTCTCTCAGCCCAATTATATGTCCCCTCACAAACTCCCTCAACTGCTCATAGCGTGCATGTATCCGACGTCAAGGTATCTTCACAGTCCGTGTAGGTTAATGCAAACACAACTCACTGTTGAAATTTTCCCTGCATGCAAGCTTTGCTCTTGATATACCCTTCTTGATGTGCGATTCCCATGCACTGTGGTGGGCCACTATTTGGTCATTGGTTGTTATTTTTTAATTGTTTGCATATTCAGCTTTGAGGTACTTGCATGCGGAGTTTCATCAGAATCAAACGACTTTCTTGGGGAGCTTCATTTATTTTTTTTGGCAAAGGGTGTATATATACACAGTCAAGTCACATTATTGTGACCACCTCCCACTTTTGACTTCAACAGCGTGCAATCAATGAATGAAAGCACATGTCGTGAGCTGGCTTGGAGGGTATATAAGGTGTGCTGTAGGCATTTTGAAAACATACCACTCATTGATGTCGTGGATAAAAGGAGTGATTTATCAGATTTGCAAAAAGGGATGATTATTGGCTTTTGGGCCAAGAGTGGCAGTATTTCCAAAACAGTGCAGTTTGTGAATTGTTCTTGTGCTGTTGTGGTCAAAGTGTATCGTGACTGGAGAAATGGCACCATTGCGAATATGTGAAGTGAAAACTGCGGAGCACCGTGTGCCATTGATGTGAGAGGTGAACGTCAGCTGCGAAGGTGTGGGAGGGCCGATCGACACGCTACAGTGGAGCAACTCACTGGCCGAATGAACCAAGGAGCTACCGGAAGTGTGTCTAAAATGATAGTGGAGCTTCGATGCAGACAGATGGTTACTGCACCTATGCTAACGAAGGTGCATTGGCAGAAAAGGTTTACATTTGCATGGCAGTATCAGAATTGGACCCCCACTGATTGGCAAAGGATTGCCTTCTCCGATGAGTCACGTTTTCTGCTTCATCAAACAGATGGACGTTGGTGTATAAGGTGAGAAACATCGGAGAACAAACACTCGTCAACCATTTCTGGAAGAACTCAAGCTGGTGGGGGCAGTGTTATGGTCTGGGGAATGTTTTTGTGACATTCTCTGGGTCCACTCATACCTGTGGAAGGCACTATGGACCGAATTCATTATGAATCTATCCTTGCAGACCTTGTACACCCATAAATGCTGATTGTCTTCCCTGGGGCAGATGAGATCTTCCAGAACGACAATGCGATGTGCCACACAGCTACAAAATTTCCGTGTTGGAAGAGCACGATGAAGACTTCAAAGTACTTCCCTGGCCCCCTAATTCCCCAGACTTAAACCCAATTGAGCATCTGTGGGACCACCTTGATTGTGTTATTCGCTCTATGGGTCCTCCACCACACACCCTCCAGCAGCTGTCAGATGCACTGCAGTCAGCATGGCTCCACATACCTGTAAACAAATTCCAGCATCTTATTGAGTCACTCCCAGCCCATCTAGCTGCTGTTTACGCTGCACACGGCAGTTAGTCTGGATATTAGCTGGTGGTCACAATAATGTGACTCGACCGTGTATATATGTTAACGGATATAAGTATGAAATGTTTTTAACATCATACCTAAATTTAAAGATATTTGAAATATGTGTGAACAATTTTTGAAGCATATATGCCTGGTGCTGAAGTGGATATTTGCTCTAACATAAAACTGGAATTTAACTTTAAAGTAATTAAAAAGTCAATGAAGTGTCATAAATCTGTAAGTGGTGTAGTGACAAAGACATTTTATTTTGCTGAGCATTCACATGCCAGTAGGAGGCTTGTTGGAACAAACCTTCCATTGGTAAGTTGCATTAGACACATATAAAACCTATTCAGAGTTTTTTTTTTTTTTTTTACTTTTAAGCTCCAAACGGGTTTTATATTTGTCTAATATAACTTGTCAGTGAAGCATAACAATTTGAGACCTTTGTACATAAAGGAAAAATATGGAAAGTAACAGAATATCTTAGGAATGCAGGCAATCTGAAGCTCAATAGGTTTTCATGAAAGCTTCTGAGATAAATAGGCTGAAGAAATATGGTAATTTTTAGCTATATAGTTAAAAATATTTGCTGTTTATATGTCCCTAATTCAGAGAAAGTTATCTTACTCAGCCAGTTTATCTCTTTTAAACTGGTATGCACTTTTCTCATCCAGTGGTGGTTCTGAGACAACAACCCGGAGGCATGTCTATTAAAATATTGCTCCAGTTTGAATCATAAAGTATAATGATAATTGTTATTCACTTTGGTAGTATATACTTGAGTAGTTGCTAATATGTTAGAGAAACTCTTTCTCAAAAGTTTTATTCACTTAATTTTTTTAAATTAGAGTCTCAACAAAAATGATTGCAACTGTAAGAATTTTCCTATTCATTTATTTTTGTACATTTTTTTATTCTTCTAAAAGGCTCCTTTTAGTCTCATTGTCTCAGTGTTATTTGCAGTTATTATGAAAAATATTAAAAAGTAGGTGGCAGTGTAGAAGGGCATGAGTACCTCATAATGTGTAGTAGGGCTATTTTGCTCTTTAATTTTGAAGTGCAGAATAATGGAAGTGGGAAAATCACTCACTTTATATATTTGCAATAATAATAATAATAAATTCTGGTTATAAATTATTTATCTCATTTTAGTAATGATGCAGCTCACACACTAACAAGAAAAATAACAATGAGCAGTAGTAAGTAAACATAGATTTATATAGAAGAAAGGTCTTTTTTCTCTCATTATCCCAGGTTTTTTCTTCACCGACTGACAAGTTTTACTGATCAAAACATAACAATAACAGAGCTAATTAATACAGACATTTGATGTGGACCAGGAACATCAAACAGAGGTCATCACTCTTTCCATGTTTATAAGTGAGTCATGGAAAAAATTTTCATTGGCCGCCACCGGGAATCAAACCCAGGATCTTTCAATTCCCGGTGGCGGCCAATGAGAATTTTTCTGTGACTCACTTATAAACGAGGAAAGAGCAATGACCTCTGTTTGAAATAACAGAGCCAGCCTTGAAAGTTGGCAAGAGAGAGAAAACATGGTCACTGTACACTAAGTTACAGGTGTGTACTGAGTTGGAATCACTCAGTTAAGGAAATCCATCTCACATTTCCTCCCCTGGCAGATCATATATCAATCATCAATGTTCACTAGACTGCCCCAAAAAAGTAACCCCCCCCCCCCCCAAAGTTTCATTTTATTAAAATAATACTTCTTGCAAAATGTCAGCTCATTTGCACAGTATTTAGAGGTCCTCTAACTGTCTTGTATATTGTAGGCTAATACTAAAATTATACATATATGGCATGTGGCATACAAACTTTGGCAAATGGTTGTGAGACTATGTAATGGACCAATTGGTGAAAGCAAGAGAAAAGAAAATTTAAGGGTACAAAAGTCTCATTAAATAAGTGTCATTGCTGTTAAGAACAAAATGCAATTGTGCTAGGTACTTCGGTACAATACATATTTCATGCCACACAATTTTTACATTTTAAAAAGCTCTTGGCACTTCAGCATTTTGAACTATTTTTGATGTTTATCCACAACCTGCAGTAAGTAGTGCCTTTGCACTTCATCCTTTGTTGTTGCATTGAATTGCTGAATTAGGACGCCACCACGCTCTGCACAGTCATTGACACAATTTATGTTTTTTCACAAGGTTTGCAGCAACTTTGAATGATTTAAGCTCTGCCTAGATTTCAATTGGTGCTTGTAAAAAAGAATCATCAATGCCAGCTGTTTGAAAGAAAGCTTGTAAAATGAACAGGTCAGAAACACTTTGTGGAAGGGACTTGATCAAATGTGGACCTCGTTGTTCTTTCATGTTCCGGATAAGTCGTTCTTTTTCATCTGAAGACAGGAAGTGTGTGAAAAAAGAGACGTGGATGCTAGCTTATTCGAGAACAGCATCAGCTGTTCTCGAACAGTTGTGAACATGGCAGAGTGACACATTTGCAATTGGCATGTGTTTTGATACAACAGCTGTGAATACGGGAAAATTCAATGGAGCTTGTTCTCTTTTGGAGAGAGCTGTTGGAAGAAACCTATTGTGGCTAGCTTGCAGACACCATATGCTTGAAGTACTGTCGGCAGACGTTTTTAATGCTGGTCTTGGGCCATCAATTGGACCTCATATCGAAATGTTTAAAAGATTTCAGGACAACTGGTCAAAACTCGAACGCCATGGGACAAAACTTCCACAAGTGCCCCTTGTTCTAGCAACAGATGCTGTAAAATCTTTCGTTTCTGGGCAGTTGAAAATAAATCACTCGCAGAATGACTCTGATGAGTTTCTGCATCTTGCCTCCTTAATGGTTGGTTTGAACTTGGACAAAAAAGTAAGAATTTGCAAGCTTGGTGCACTTCATAGAGCAAGCACTCTTGATGGCTAAGGCAATGTATCCAATGAAAATTGAACTGTTATTTGAAAGTAACGAAGCAGAATTATATATGACAGCACATGATCTACAAGGAATTCAACGATTCAACCATTTTATCACTGTGTATATACAATCATGGTTTACATGCTGATCTGCAGCTGATGCACCAATCAATGACATTTTCTTAATTCAAAGGCTATCAGCCTATGATAATGAAGTTATTATTAGCAAGATTGGTCTTAAGATGATGGTTCAGCACTCATGGTATTTAAATCCAGAGCTGACATCCATATCTCTTTTCTCACACCTCCTGTCTTCAGATGAAAAAGAACAACTTATCCTGAACATGAAAGAACAACGAGGTCCACACTTGATCAAGTCACTTCCACAAAGTATTGCTGACATGTGCATTTCACGAACTTTCTTTTAAGCAGCTGGCATTGATTATTCTTTTCTACAAGCACCGATTGAAATCTAGGCAGAGCTTGAATCATTCAAAGTTGCTGCAAACCTTGTGAAAAAACATAAATTGGGTCAATGACAGTGCAGAACGTGGTGTTGCCCTAATTCAGCAATTCAATGCAGCAACAAAGGATGAAGTGCAAAGGCAATACTTCATGCAGGTTGTGGATAAATATTGAAAAGAGTTCAAAACGCTGAAGTGCCAAGAACTTTTTAAAATGTAAAAAATGTGTGGCTTGAAATACGTATTGTACCAAAGTACCTAGCACAATTGCATATTGTCCTTAACTGGAATGACAGTTATTTAATGAAGCTTTTGTACCCTTAAATTTTCTATTCTCTTGCTTCCACCAGTTGCTCCAGTATATAGTCTCACAACCATTTGCCAAGGTTTGTATGCAGCTTGCTGTATATGTATAATTTTAGTATTAGCCTACAATATACAAGACAGTTGGGGAACCTGTAAAATATTGTGCAAATGAGCTGAAATTTTGCAAAAGGTATTATTTTAAAAAAGGAAACCTTTTTTGGTGATGAGAGTTGACATTTTGAAACTTTCCCTTTTTTTGGGACAGTCTAACGTACTTGCCATAGGTTTTCAAGGAATGAAAGAAGACTAGCATGAACTCATACATTTTGGTTCCTTGAGTTAATGTCTTCCAATATGTGCCACCCCCACTCCCCTGGAAGAAAGACAGTTTCTGGTAACCATGTGTAAAAATAAGTGGAAAAGGGAAGGTTTTGAAGTGCTCCGAGAAATACACTCGGAAAAGATAAAAATGGAATAAGTAAAGATTAACCTATTGAAGAAAAGTAGAAGAAGGACCTGAAAGTCACAGTAGTAATCCAATTTATAGGTGTAGGAGTATATAAATAAGCGTTTTCAAGCTTTTGCACGTCAATGATGGTTTTTTCAAGGAAGATATATAGAAATATTGAAGTTAGTATTAAATTGAGTTATATGGCAGTTTCTGTCTGTCTTCCTTGGAAAAGCCATGTGATTGATGTGCAAAAGCTTGGAAATGCTTATTTATATACTGAGTGGCTACTTTATTATGACCACCTGACAGTTTTAAGCAAATGAGCTATGGCTGTTGCTGCCAGAGGGTGAGGCTAGTATGAACAGGGAAAGCTTAAATCTTGCGACAGTAGAAGAAGGGATTTTTGAGTGACGAGATGGGTAAAAAATGCGATTTGATGGACTTTCAACGTGGGATGATTGTAGGAGTTCGGAGCCATGGAGCGAGTATCACCAAAACCGCCGCATTCGTGAAATGTTCCAGAGCAGCTGTTGTTAAAGTGTTTCAAGACTGGACTGTCAGCCAAAAAACTGGGTCTCTACGTGCATTGTGTGGTCGTCATCAACTAGTGACTGCTCGGGCAGAACGGAGAGTGTCCAGACTGGTAACAGACAACAGAAGGGCAGCAGTGCAGCAAATTACAGACCATCTTAATCAAGGATCCCCTCAAATGATCTCTGCACGCACTGTTCGCCGTACACTGCATCGGATGGGATATGGCAGCCAAAGGCCTGTTTGAACACCTTTGCTGTCTGCAGTGAACAAGAGAAAACGTCTCTAGTTCGCACAGGAACACAAGGATTGGACAGTCGATAATTGAAAACAAATTATGTGGTCCGATGAATCATGTTTTCAGTTGCACCATACCGATGGCCGAGTAAGAATTTGGCAGAAACAGCACAAAAGCATGGGCCCCAAATGCATTGCTACAACCCTTCTAGCTAGTGGAGGCAATGTTATGGTTTGGGGAATATTTTCCTGGCATGCTTTGGGCCCTTTAATTCATGTTGATCAACGTCTGACTGACACATCATAACTAAACATCGTTGCGGACCAAGTGCATCCTGTCATGTGGATGGTTTATCCTAATGGCAATGGCTACTTTCAACAAGATAATGTGTCCTGCCGTAGTGCTCGTATTGTACAGGATTGGTTTCAGGAACATGCCGATGAGTTTACTTTGCTTAGGTGGCCCCCCACAATCTCCAGATCTCAACCCCATTGAGAATTTGTGGGATGAAGTTGAGCAAGCCATCAGACAGCTGGATCCACAACCCTGCAATCTCACACTCCTGGAAAGTGCTATTCATCAAGCATGGTCTCAGAATCCACAAACCACCTATCAACATTTCGTGCAGTCCATGCCACAAAGAATCGACACAGTATTAAAGTCAAAAGGTGGCCCAACAAAGTACTGAGGGGGTGTCATGTCATAATAAAGTGGCCACTCAGTGTATACTCCTACACCAATAAATCAGATTACTAGTGTAGTTTTACTATTTTCTACATAATTGGTATATAGTTCTTCATCTCTAATCTGGCCTAAAAGTCTTTTTCTTTTATTGAAATTGTTATCAGGTGAGTGTAAAATGTAAGTAATGATGACATGCTAATGTGGACAGATAAAGACAAAAAATCAGTAGCTGAATCAAATCCAAACGATGATTACGTGTAGAAAATATACATCAATTAAAAACAAACCGTCGATACACGATTAAAGTAAACTCATAGTTGCAGTAAAAGACTCCCTATGAGTACACCACAAACTTTATTAAATGCTAAAAGAAATACATACAAGTTAAAATGTGAGATCTTTTGAGAACACACTATGGTCCCATCATCAGACTAAACTTGTATAATACACTATGTTGACCCCTTAAATACCCAATGCGCAGAATGGGAATGACATAAGTGTAGACATTGAAGATTTTGGTGCTTGTGCACCTAACAGGAGGCAGGTCTACAAGAGGAAAATGAGAATGGCAAAAATAGTAAATACAGTTCCACTTGAGAAGAGTCACTCTGGCTGTTGTGTTAAATCTCTTAGAAATAAATATTTCCAAGGTTGCGGAATATCACAAAGTAAAAAGTCATTACAACAGAGATGCATTTGAGAGTAAATGTACAAACTCTCCGCCAGAAGTAGTGATAACTTGCTTGCTGGAGTTGCTAAAATACGAGCTTCATCCCATACGGGATAATGAGTCCCAGTGTGGGTTAAACGGGCTAGGGCTGTGTTCATGGCCCCCATCCGCACACTATAAACATACTCCGAGTGGCGAGTCTGCAAGGAGTGGCAAGTGGAACCGATGCGCTGTTTAGATGGAAGGGAACACTGTTGTTCACAGCTCAAATGGGAATACTGTAAATTCCATGTTGTTCACTAGGGTTAATGAAATCTCTATCCTTTTTGATGATTGATAAGATGTTGGAAGTTTTAACAGCGCATGCCAGTTCATAACGCTTGCATATGGTAGACAAGATAGACGTGAGTGCAGAGTAGTAGCAAATGGGCCCAACAAAAGTGGGGCTGCAATGCTCCCATTGGAGGGTAGATGCAGAAGAGTTAAGTAAGTTTCTCAAAAGGCGGTCAACAATAATGTCATCATAGCCATGCAGTCTGGTGATCTCTTTGATTTTTGTAAGTTCTGCCCTGCGAAGTCTTAGGCTAGACGAATGTGTAATAGCTCTTTTTACCATAAACCTAATAGCCAAAAGTTTATAACTCATTGGATGAGCTGAGTTGCTGGGGATTATAGAAGAATTTGCTGTAGACTTCCCAGTCTCTTTAATACTCAGTCTATAGGAAGCTTACAGCAAATTCTTGTATAATCCCCAGCAACTCAGCTCATCCAATGAGTTATAAACTTTTAGCTATTAGGTTTATGGTAAAAAGAGCTATTACACACTCGTCTAGCCCAAGACTTCGTAGAGGGGAACTTACAAAAATCAAAGAGATCACCAGACTGCATGGCTATGATGACATTATTGTTGACCGCCTTTTGAGAAACTTACTTAACTCTTCTGCATCTACCCTCCAATGGGAGCATCGCAGCCCCACTTTTGTTGGGCCCATTTGCTACTACTCTGCACTCACGTCTATCTTGTCTACCATATGCAAGCGTTATTAACTGGCATGCGCTGTTAAAACTTCCAACATCTTTATCAATCATCAAAAAGGATAGAGATTTCATTAACCCTAGTGAACAACATGGAATTTACAGTATTCCCATTTGAGCTGTGGACAACAGTTTTCCGTCTAAACAGCGCATCAGTTCCACTTGCCACTCGTTGCAGACTCGCCAGTCGGAGTATGTTTATAGTGTGCGGATGGTAGCCATGAACACAGCCCTAGCCCGTTAAACCCACACTGGGACTCATTATCCCGTATGGGATGAAGCTCGTATTTTAGCAACTCCAGCAAGCAAGTTATCACTACTTCTGGCGGAGAGTTTGTACATTTACTCTCAAATGCATCTCTGTTGTAATGACTTTTTGCCTTGTGATATTCCGCAACCTTGGAAATATTTATTTCCAAACAATTTAACACAACAGCCAGAGTGACTCTTCTCAAGTGAAACTGTATTTACTATTTTTGCCATTGTAATTTTCCTCTTGTACACCTGCCTCCTGTTAGGGTGCACAGGCACCAAAATCTTTTATGTCTACTTACGTCATTCCCATTCTGTGCATTGGGTATTTAAGGGGTCAGCATAGTGTATTATACAAGTTTAGTCTGATGATAGGACCATAGTCTGTTCTTGAAAGATCTCACATTTTAACTTATATGTATTTCTTGTAGCTTTTAGTAAAGTTTGTGACATACTTGTAGGGAGTCTTTTACTGCCAATATGAGTTTAATCGTGTATCATCAGTTTGTTTATAGTTAAAGTAGCTGAATAATAATGACCTAAGAGACTGTGTGAATCATGATGATGATGAAAATAAAAAGGTTATAGCAGAACCGAGAAAGCAGACAGATTTGATCATAGTGAGGAAGCAAAACCTCTGAACGTTCTACTTGTTTATGATGTGCAACAAGAGAACGTGGCCACACTGCTGGCATGCTGCTTTTTAGATGTTGACATTATGATGTGCTGTCAAAGAAAAGAAAGTAAGTTCAACAAGTTCAAAGGCAAAACTTAGTTCCTCATTATTTAAAAAAAAAAAAAAAAAATTACTTTACATTACTATAAAGGCTGCTTTGTGTTGTGGTGGTGTTTGTTTTTGTGTGTAATTATATTTTTATTGAAGTTAGTATTAAATTGAGTTTATAAATATTTTTATGTCTGTCCATAAGGGTTACATTGTTATCCAACATTTTCTTTTTTAAATCATTTCTGAGTGTTGTTCAGGTCTAATAATGGACGTGTTTCTTCATCATTATTATAAAAAAAACAAAAAAAAAAACTAATATATTTTCTGATTATAATGCTGAGGTGCTCTAAACTCAAGTTTACAGTAATTCAGCTCAGGAATGTGGCTTATAATTGTATTCAGTGACATTACAAATTCAACCATAATTCATATATTAAACAAAAATCTCCCCATGAATTATTTTGGCAAACATTGAGCTATAAAGAATTTGGAGTGCTGACTGAGCTTAGCAGTCATGCAAATGAAATTTCAAAACCTGCTGGATTATATGTGTATAGGTAATTTGGAAATTGGCAAAGATTCAATCTGGCCTTTCATTTTATGTGTGAGTGGTTTGCAATTTACTATTTCAAAATCTTTTTATATGATTAAAAAATTATGTTTCAGTGTCTTTTTTTTCTTTTCATCAGTTTTTGTTCTTTTCTTTTTTGATCTGGCACTAGAGAGAATTAAATGCATTCCTTTTTTTAGCCTTGCATGTAATAATACCATTGGTGAACCCCATCATAGAAAACCACAAAATTGTACTTGCTTCCACTATCGCACACATCCTCACACGTGAAATTAGAGAGGTGTCTGTCTCCCTCTTTCTAAACACATAAATATCTTCATAATAGGTTGCTTACCTTTTGTAAACTCACCAGGCATTGATTGAACCTGAAAATGAAAGGGACCACCGCACCAGAGGCTTGAACCAAGCAAGACAACCAAAAGAATAAAACGTGCAAGGAAATGTGTACAAACCTATTATGATTATAATTGCATGCACGTAAATTAAGAACAGTTGTGGCTTGTGCTATAGATGTTCTAACACTGAATTACATAAATATCTGTTTGTGTCAACCACTGGCCAAGTGGCATTCATCTCTCACTGCCTAATTGGTGCATTGGGATTAATAAATGCCCTGCTGTGAAACACTTTCAGTGTTTCAGAGTAGAGGATTTATCAATCCCAGGGGTGTAAAATACTTTGTGTTCCACACCCCTTCCCTGTCTTACAAATCGGGTGAGAAGCTCTTTTAAAACCCATTAGGAGGAAGACTTTCACAAGTAAAGCAATGAAGTAGTGGTCACAACTGTGATTTAATGTACCACTTTACTCATGTGTACAAACCATTAATCTCCAATATTATTATATGTGAGTTGTCTAGGCAATTCAATGTGTATTAAAAATAAACAAATGGTTTTCCTAACAATACAGACATTTGACGTGGGCCAGGAACATCAAACTGAGGTCATCGCTCTTTCCACATTTTATAAGTGAGTCACAGAAAAATTCTCATTGGCCGCCACCAAGAATTGAACCCAGGGTCTTCCAGTTACCTGCCGGATATGCTTCCACTGCACCACAGCGGCCTCGAATTCCTCCAGACTCGCATACACTAACTGCCAAGCCAATTTGGCAGGTTGCTTCTTGGAGCCCCGCACAATGCTGGGGATTCACCACAGATGGTAAGCAGCAACGGAACAAACCATCTGTGCTTACCATCTGTGGTGAATCCCCAGCATTGTGCGGGGCTCCAAGAAGCAACCTGCCAAATTGGCTTGGCAGTTAGTGTATGTGAGTCTGCAGGAATTCGACGCCGCTGTGGTGCAGTGGAAGCATATCCGGCAGGTAACTGGAAGACCCTGGGTTCAATTCTTGGTGGCGGCCAATGAGAATTTTTCTGTGACTCACTTATAAAATGTGGAAAGAGCGATGACCTCAGTTTAAGTTTTCCTAACATTTGTCTTCAGTGAAATTCATACCGTATATGTGACTGCTACCTCTGTTAGGAATTGCAATTTCATCTCAGCGAACAGGATACAGTGTTCTCCTGAAGTTCTTTATATTAATAGCCAACTGTGTTTAAGTATTGGCAGGGGTGGGATCAGAATGGCCCTCATGTGATAATTTCATTATGGTATATTTACCTGTGGCTTGTAACTCAGTGTGGAGTATGTGCGGCATTTCTGCTAATTAAATATGTCTATAAGTGTCATCAGTATATTTGTTTTCAAATTAAATGTTTTTCACTTTAGTGGTTTTGTTATACATGAAGCCTGGGTAAATTCCTGTATTTTTCTGATGTAGAATCTTACTCCCCTTCCCCCACTCGTTCTTAAGGCTATCTTTCTGTATAACACTGATTCAGATCTTTCTTTACAGACTGCATTGTGTAACACTGCAACTGACAACCCAGCAAAACAGTCAAAATCAACTCTTGTAGATTCTATACTACAGTTCTTGGAAACTGATACATTGTGGTAAGAAACTAAAATGTGTGTGTTATAATTTCAAATAAGTTATAGCATAATATCTGAATATCTGTTGAATCTATTTATCCCTGTGAATATATTAAAAGAACAGTAAACTCGTTTCAGGCAAAAAAAAATTTCGTGCGAAAATGTAATGTCAAAAAAGACATGAAAAATGACGCAATCAGAAATGCTTTATCTTAAGTAGTTCTCCTGCAAAAGCATTTTTAAAACCAGCAGTGATGTCACACTAGACAAGAAACCGGATGTTCAGCGTGCGGAGGGCTCCAGTCGTGCTATTTACCGTTCTGTGCAGCACAGTTGATGCCATCAATCTGTAAAATGGCTAGTGTAAATCCTTATTCATTTGAACCACAATATTCTGAAGGTGCAGTATGAATGTTTAACAAGGAATGTGAAAACAAATTTGAGGGTAGAAAAGGTAATCTTGACTGGTGCCAGTGTGATAATTGCGAGAGAATGTCAACAGACGCTGAGTGTTTGTGTTGCAATGAGAGTGATCAGATGAAAATAAAAAGGTAGTGCCCAATGTATGATAAACCACGAATCATTCGACAGTGTTGTTTTAAACATCCACACCTTACAGGCAAGTCATTATCAAATGATTCTTCGGGCAGAAAACAAAATGAACTTGTATGTAACCAACTATGGAGACACATTGCATACAAACAATTCGTGTATTGGGTGAATGCCTAGATACCTGTAGGGCGAAAAATCAGAAAAGTAATCCCTTCCTGTGTTGTGAGTAAAATTAGAGAATGTTTTCCTGAATCTAAGGAACAGTATTCAGGTTCTGTTTGTTGCACTGGAAATGACCCAGACTATTTCGATTAACTTCCACTGTCACTAAAGATTTGTCAGCTGCTGCGTATATACGAGTATATAAAGGTATTTTCCATTGAACTAAGTACATATGTCATTGGTTTTTTTAGTTTCTCCTTTTGTCATGGGAGAAACAACTTTATGAGTATATCTCGTAGCCCAAGTGCAAAGTCATTAATTACCCCCCCTCCCCCCCCCACGAAAACAATAAGGCAGTTTATCTGCATGAGTATGTTATTTGTCCTAAATGAGCATGTCATTTTAGCAAAATTGAAAAAGCGTTAGACAAGAACAGAATGAAAAGAAGATGATTGCTCAAACGTTGCTAAGTGATGTAACGAAACATATTAAGAAGTCTGCTGAGAAAATGGACATGGTGTAATTCAACACGGCACATCTCATGCTAGAAGAAAGCAATGGAAGAAAAGGACAAGAAAAAAAAGCATGTGGATGCAGTGCAGAAAATCGTTGCAAAATGAAAGAGTTCATTAATAACTTCTTTTTTCAACAAAAAAACCAAAGATAATGTAATTATGTTTTGTTTTCATAAATGATTATTTTATGCATGATTTTTAATGTGTTTTGCTGTTTTATTATCTGCAGTACTCTATTATTTTTAAAAAGGAATATTTTTCTGCCTTAAATTCTATAAGACAATAATGGAAATATTATCCTGTATTCATAAAAATAAAAAATTTTTTCCAAAAAAAGTGTGCAATGACTGTCTATGGGGATGGTGGAGGCCAGATAATTTTTTTAATGAATTCCCAATTTTACTTTTAAAATGCTAATTTATTGATAGTCTGTAATTAAATTTGTCAGTATTTTTAGCATTTTGGTCAGTAAAGTCAGTAATTTTGACCCACTGACTAGTTTCCATCCCTGTTGTATATTCACCACAGATGAGACAAAACATGTCCACAGAGGTTTTGCAACCTCCAGGGGCACTTACCAAATGTGCACGAGAAAAGGCACTGCCATGTTGAAAAGAAGACAACAGACTGAAGGACAGAGATGCGATCTGAACTGCACGTGAGGCAGTGTAAACCAGTTTCTACAGGTTTTAACAGGCTTTCGCACGTCGCAGGAGGCAGCAAAGGGAAACGAAGCGGTTTCCGCGGAGGACATCTCTAAACGCATTTCACAAGAAACTTTCGATTTTTGATTTCCTAATAAAAATTTATGTAAGTTTTATCAAGAAAACAACCTCATACAATCCTATCATACTAATTAACTTGACTTTTCGGAAGAAACCTGATGTGATAGACCTTTTTCAATATTTTCTTCTGAATTCAGCATGCAGGAATCTATAAAAATCAACAAAAACATTAGGTCAGTTTTTCAGTCACAGACCTGTGTTATTAATATATCTTCCACAGATTTTGGTGATCTACTTAACTGCACTATGAGAAAGCAGAGTTTGCTTTGACTGGCATGAATCTGGGAAGGTTCAGATTCTAAACACCCATATAATACTTGGCACTTCATTATCCTGGATAGCATGCTCAAACAGAAATTGGGAGATAGGGACTCAATTCCTGCTCCAAAGCAATGTAATTTTCAGGTTTTCTGATGTGACTGATGTTACATGATGAACAGTAAATACGGGCAATTCAGGGATGTTGATTGCTGAGTTAATAATTCTGATGTACTTCCACATATTATGAGAAGAATATATCTTCCACAGAATTTACTATACATACTAGGGTGGGCCTTATTTTTGAAGTTTGGAATTTTGTTTCTCCCAACTGTTCAAAATGTTTCACCATGTGAGAAAATAAATCAGTTATTATTTTTTTTTGTTTCAAATCAGATTAGATTTAGAGGTCGCTACCAGGGTCGAAAGTATTACTATATTGCTAATTACGTGAATCTGTGTGGTAATTTTATTGCAACCCAGATGGCACTGTAGTCTCCCACCAGCTGGCAATACAGTCAAAAACATGTTGCGCTAGGCGACCACAAGATGGCACTGTAGCATTATCCAATTGAGTCAGTTAGTGGCTGACTGTTGCACAGAGTGGATGTATTTTTCAGAACTCTAGTAGGAATGTTTTTGCAATTCTAGCAATTTTCAACATAGTATTAAATGGCATCAAACATGTGTAAAATTTATGAAAGTTCTATTTCTACTAGAAGAAGTACAGAAGTATGGTTAATTGGCCAAATGTCATCCCTTGTTTCTTTGAAGCTTCCGTCCATTAGTGAGGTAATGGCATTATTTTTTCATTATGAACTTGATTTGAAACAAACTGTTAGGGAATCTTCAGAATCAACTGCATGTGATATTTTAGAGATGTGGGAAAAGGCTCGAATTCCTACTAAACAAAAAGATCGTATTGTTCAGAAAGTTGAAGTTTTTTTTAAGAATGGCAAGGGCTGAAAAAGAATAAAGAAAATAAAGCCAAGTGTTCAGAATGCTTTGATTAACAAAAATCTTTGGAAAGAAAAGTTGAATGATCTTTTTTATATAGCTCACGCTAAAGCTTTAGAAATTATCACAATTGAAGAAGACAAATTGTTTCTTATGGCTTAACGAGAGAAAGGACAATGAGGAAAATTAAGAAGTATTGACTCGGTGCTAGCAAAAAATATAATTTGAAAAAAAGAGAACAACATGTCAGGAAAAGGAAACAAGTGGAATATGAAGAGATAAGATCCAGGGAGGAAAACATTATTCTTTTGTCTTTTTCTGATTCGGATTCTGAAGAAAAAGAATGTCTTTGTACTGTTTCTCAAGAGCCTTCCACTTCAGGAGAGAAACCCATTAAAAGAGGAAGAAAACAATTACTGGATAGTAATTTATCTGCTAGTCTTGATGCTGCAAAGGTAAGCAATCGACAGGCAGCTTTAATCCAGTCCCCTACAATATGAAATCTTGGACTAGATCTATCTCTTTACAATGTAAATCAATTTGTTGTGGAAGAATGAAACACCATGAAAGTATTGCAAACAACTTAAAGGAACAATTCATGGCTGAGGTCTCTTTAACTATTCATCCGGACAGGAAATTACTTAAAGATATAATTGGATCCAAAACTGTGGACTGTCTTTCTATTTTGGTATCTGGAGAGGATGTGGATCAGTTATTAGTGATACCAAAACTATTGTCGGGAAAAAGAGAAATTATTTCATCAGCTGTGCATGATACAGCAGGAAAGTGGGGAATTTGTGATAAAGTGAAGTGTATCAGCTTTGATACAACAGCAACAAACACAGGAATGAAGTCTGGGGCTTGCATTCTTTTCAGCCAAAAACTAAAAAAAGATAGGCACCATATCCTTGAATTTCTTCTTGAGGCTGTTGTTCTTCATTCACTCAACCCATCTTCAGCCCCAGAAATTTTACTTTTTAAAAGGTTTAAAAAGTCATGGCGTACTGTGAACTATAAAAAATATAAAACAGCAACATTAGATGTCAGATGTACATATTATGTGTTACTGACATGGCTAGTGATATGATAAGTTTTGCAAAGAAGCATCTCAAAACCTTTCAACCTTGCAATGACTACAATGAGCTCTTAGAACTCACAATAATTTGTTTTAGGTGTAATTCCTCCAAAAGGAGTATCATTTAAAGCTCCAGCTGGACTACGTCGGGCCAGGTAGATGGCAAAAACTGTTTATTCCTTCAAGATCTGAATGTTTATCAGGATCAGTTCAAATTAACAGGAATCACAGACATTTGTGTTTTTTTTAATTCAAATTTATCTTAAAGCCTGGTTTGAAGCTACATCAGCAAAGTGTGCTCTAGATAATGATCTCTAGCTGTTGATGGATATCAGCAAATACAATGCTGTAAATGAAACCATATCAAAAATTGCCTTAAAAAAATTCCTAAGGCATTTATGGTATTTGTCAGAAGAACTTATTGCCTTTTCTTTTTTCGATGGTAAAGTTTCTGATGGAACTAAAGAAAAAATGGTCAAAGCTATGGAAACTGAAGGAATAGAAGACCCTCTGAAGAAAGCAGTTGTTGACCCAGAATTTTTACAACTATAAAGGCATTACATTATTTTGTTTCCTCTAACACTAAAAGATTTTTTGAAATTTTAGATATTTCGTCAGATTTTTTACACAAAAAAGTGGAGACATGGACTGATGATGGTACGTACATCAAAGCAAAAAAAAAAAATAGTTTCTTTTATAAGAGTTGTAAATGACATAGCTGAAAGAGGAATTGCCCTAATCAATGAATACAACAAACTACTTACAAACGATAAAGACCAAAATCAATATATGCTCCTAGTTCTAAATGACTGTAGAAAAAAGTACCCAAACCATAACAAGAAGGCTTTAATGAAGTAAAATGTCTTAAACTATTTTTCAAATTTCATTAGTTCTGTACTATTGCTTGGTGTTGAATTTAAGTAATGAAGTACTACTGGGTTTTTTTTTTTTTGGGGGGGGGGGGGGGTTGTGTTATTAATTAATGCAGAAGTTTTGTATCATAAGCCAATTGTGTATTATTAACTAAAATACATACTATGTTTTATATCTATGTTTTTAATCCTTAAAAATTTATGAAACTCCATCTCGTACTATTCCATCGCACTAACTCCATCTCGTATTGTAAAGGTGGTGGCGACCCCTAAAAATATCTTGATATTCATAAAAAAATTCAGCAAGTTATATCAAACATCAAACAAAGATCCTCGCTCCCTCCATGTCTATAAATGAGTCACGGAAAAATTCTCATTGGCTGCCACCAGGAGTCGAACTCAGGGTCTTCCGGCCAATGAGAATTTTTCCGTGACTCACTTTTAAATGTAGAGGGAGTGAAGATCTTTGTTCGATGTTCCTGGTCCACGTTAAATGTCTGTATTAATTCAGCAAGTTATTTTTTATATATATATTGAACAATGTAAGGTCAGGTGATGCGTAACATCATATATATAACATCATATATAGGTGATGCGTAACATCATATATATTGAACAATGTAAGGTCAGGTGATGCGTAACATCATAGCCTCTCCTTGACAAATGTCAACCCCGCCTTCTCGTGGTGCATCCTGTTCCCACTAAAGGGGCTCTGACGACCGCCCATAGCGGTATAACTATACCATCGGGATTAGAGGAAATTCTATCCCACACTCACCAACCCGCTTGGCCAGCGTGGTGAGTTATGGCCAAACCCCTCCAAAATGATTCCACAACTTAAATCTTGGCCCTCAGTCTCCGGCAGCTGGAATGTACCTGGCCAAGGCAGCGGCCAGTGCGACATGAAGGCAGAGGGTGCTAAGAATCCCCGGAGAACCGGACTAGGCTGCCATCTGATGCTGACCTTGGCTACTTACAATGGACGCTCCCTATCTTCTGATTCAAGGCTTCTTGAATTGGAAGAGGAACTACAAAGGATCAAGTGGGACATCGTGGGGCTAAGTGAGGTAAGGAGAAAAGGAGAAGATCTCATCGAACTGAAAAGTGGACATCTCTTCTACTATCGTGGGACAGATACTGGCAGAACTAGTGGTGTTGGATTTATAATAAACAAGAAACTGAAGGATAAAGTTGTAGAAGTTGAAAGTTCCTCTGACAGAGCTGCACGACTTGTTATCCAACTCTCGAAAAGATACCAGGCCCAGATTATTCAAACTTATGCACCCACCACAAGTCATCCTGAAGAAGAAATTGAAGAATTTTATGAGGAAATTTGTCATCTAAATAATAAAGGTAAGCAGCACTTGAAAATAATTATGGGAGATTTCAATGCAAAAATAGGGCAACAGCAACAGAATGAAACTTCAGTAGGTAAATTCGGTCATGGCAACAGAAACCAGCGTGGAAATACTCTCGTTGAGTTTGCAGAGGCAGAAGGGTTTTTCATCTTGAACTCCTTCTTCAAGAAAAAGCCACACAGGAAATGGACATGGAGACATCCAAATGGGACGACAAGTGAAATTGATTTTATTATGTGTAACAAAAAATTCGTCATAGAAGACTGCAGTGTGCTAAACAAGTTCAACACAGGTAGTGACCATAGATTGGTGAGATGTAAGATGCACCTCAACACTAAACTTGAACGTGGCAAGCTCATAAGACAAACAAAATCTATTGACATAACCAACCTTAAAAAACACCATAATACCTTCAAGTTAGAACTGAAGAACAGGTTCTCTGCTTTAGAAGGCCTAACATCGGAAGAAGTGGACATCTCTGAAGTTAACAGAAAAGTAACCAAAGCTCTTCTGGAAACAGCAACAAAATTAGCTGGGTCTAAGAACAAGTTGCATGTGAACAAATTATCAGGAAAAACCAAAATGTTGATGCAAAAAAGAAGAGAGATGAGGACAACTAAAGATGTGACTTCCAAAGTGGAATATATAGAGCTATGCAAGACAGTAAGAAAAAGTATCACTGAAGACGTAAGGAAATTCAACTGTGAACTAGTGAGGAAAGCAATTGAAAACAACCAAAGCCTAAAGATAGCAAAGGGACATCTCAGTAAGGGAAGAAAACAGATTATGGCACTGAGAAAAGAAGATGGTTCTGTAACAAGAAATAGAGGAGAAATTTTGACAAGAGTGAAAGATTTCTACTCCAAATTATATGAAAGGGATGATATATGCACTCCAGACATCATGAAAGATACCAGTACCAGAGTTCCTCCAGTCCTTCCAGCAGAAGTTGCACATGCAATCAAGAACATGAAGAGAGGAAAAGCTCCAGGAGAAGATGGAATTACTGTAGACATCATACAAGAAGCAAGTGGAGAAATCGAAACAGTACTCGCCCAAATTTTCACTCGATGCCTTAATGAAGGAAAGATTCCTGAGGATTGGAACACTGCTACAATGATCCTGCTACATAAGAAAGGTGACATTGAGGATCTCGGAAACTACAGACCTATCAGCCTCCTATCAGTAGTTTATAAAATCTTCACTAAAGTTCTTTCACACCGCTTGAAGGTAACACTGGACATGGCTCAACCGAGAGAACAAGCTGGATTCAGGAGTGGCTACAGCACAATAGATCATATCCACGTGCTGAGAGAACTAATTGAAAGAGCGAGGGAATATGAACTTCCATTGTGCATGGCTTTTATCGATTATGAAAAAGCCTTTGATTCGGTGAAACCATCAGCAGTTACAATGGCTCTGAAAACCTGCGGTATTGAAGATGCATACATTAATATTATTAATAACATCTATGAAAATGCAAGTGCAAAGATTAGGCTGTTTGAAAATACAACACACGTAAAAATTGGAAAGGGAGTGAGACAAGGTGACACCATATCTCCGAAGCTCTTCAATGCCACATTGGAGGGTGTTTTTCAGTCGCTGAGCTGGGAAAACAAGGGGATAAAGATTAATGGAGATTATCTAACCCACCTTCGTTTTGCTGATGACGTAGTCATTTTTGCAACTACCCCATCAGAGCTGCAGAGTATGATCCAGGAACTTGCGGACAAGAGTAAAGAAGTGGGATTAAAAATGAACTTTCAGAAGACAAAAGTGATGTTCAATGCTTTTACAGGAAATGAAGATTTATCGATTGATGGAAAAAAGCTGGAGATAACAGACACGTTCGTTTATCTTGGACAGCAGATATCAAGTGAGGGTCACATTGATGAAGAAATTAATCGGCGTACAAAACTTGCCTGGAGAGCTTTTGGAAGAAACAGCATAATTTTCAAGAGCAATATGCCATTATGTCTTAAAAGAAAAGTGTTTGATCAATGCATCCTTCCAGTGCTTACGTATGGTGCAGAGACGTGGACCTTAACTAAAAGAGACATACGAAGGCTCCAGACAACTCAAAGAGCCATGGAGAGGTGCATACTTGGGGTAACCAGGAGAGATAAGAAGAGGAACTCGTGGATCCGAAAAATGACAAGAGTGGAAGACATCATGATCAGAGTTAAATCCCTGAAATGGCAATGGGCTGGACATACTGCCAGAAGGACAGATCATCGATGGACAGCCGAAATTTTAGATTGGATTCCAAGGGACAAGAAAAGACCCAGAAGAAGACCACATGGGAGATGGGTGGATGAAATTCGAAAGTATGCAGGGGTGACATGGAGGAGACTGGCACAAGACAGACCGTTGTGGAGGAAACTTGGGGAGACCTTCGTCCAGCAGTGGATTGATAATGGTTGACAATGATGATGATGATGATATATTGAACACATTTATGGGTTGGGAGGAAACAAATTCCAAACAAAAAAATAAATAAATTTTAAGGCCACATAAGGCCCACCCTAATATATACTGCTTGTTTTATTTATTTATTTATTTATTTATTTATTTATTTATTTATTGTGGGTATGACATCTAATACAGGTGGATCAATGATTTCTTAATTATTGACCTTATATATTATTTTTAAGTTTCTTATAACAGAAGTTCTAAAAAATAGAAGTTTTAGTAGAACTAAATGCTGATATGACTGTAACAAATAAAGTTTATATGTAATGGAGTTCTAGTTGCAATGCAAGTTGTTGTAATGAGTTGTGATTTACCATATAAGCTGTTTTTATGATTATCTTCCAGTTATCGGAACAATGAACCTCCAGAATTGATGGACTGGCAAAATGAGCAGTGGGATCCTGTCATATCCTGGTTTGTAGAAAGGTTAGTGATTATACTTTTATAAAAGGGCATTAAACCAAAGTGAAACACTGTTACTGTTCCGATTTTCTCTTCATATTTCTTAAGTTGTGCATTAAATCTAACACAGTAACTTATTCGGATACTTTGTTTGCTCCTCAAATTAGAGCATGTTGCAGAAGAAGGAAAATGTTGCAGTGAATACATACTTTACAAATGCATGCTAAATATCTGTGGTGAGAGGAATGTGAAATTGGAATGTATGAATATGAAATATGCAATTGACACATAACAAATAAATATAAACATTTGGTAAATAATAGATACATTCTGTGCAAAAATTTATAGGTAAATCAATAATGTGAGTACATGGCAGATTAACATACTGTCTATATATGGTCATATTCAATGTTATAGGACGTTGAACTGCATGTGTAAATCATTGGATTCACTGTTTCATTAAATGTTGGTTTTAGATTGGATGCAAGCATTCCTGCTGAGTTCTTATATTTGTATTATGTAGTTGCTTTCCAAATGCATTTAAACTGAAAGATATTGCTTTTGTGCATGCGTGCATGTTTCTTGGTGGTTCTTTGGCTTTTCACTTTTTCAATAATTACTTGCATTTTGATTTCTTTTGTTTCAACTTTCTTTTGCACCTTTTCTTGATTTTTAATTTTATTGTGTAACATTTCCCAAAAATATGTGCTATTTCATGTGGCTTCCTCTAATTCCCATTGCTCTGAGCTAGTGGAATTTAGACATTGAAACATGGAGATATCAGTTATTGCCAGTGATGACTTTTAAGTTGGTTATTTGCTAAGGAATAGTAGAAGTTTAATTTATTGCCTAAAGATTTTGGTCTGAGTGGTAAGAAGCTGGTGTTGTGTCTGTCATTCGGTTCTGGTTCTCTTAGTTTCCTGGAGCCAGTAACCTTACATTTGAAATGGGTGGCTTCTAGGTTTCAGAGCTCACGAGAGTCATTAAATAACCAAAACAAAAGCTGGAATTTCACGTAATCCTAGTTATATTCTTAAACCTTATTTTGGACCATGACAGCTTTAGTTGACAGTATTTATGTCTATTCAATAAGCTAAAACCAAAATAATTCATATGTCTAGTAACAATATATCCCAAATAGCTTTTCCATAACTTTAAGAATGTGTGCTTGGTTAAAACAAATATACACTGGTGTGCAAAACTTAAGGACGAGCCACAGTTTGACCTTTAGCATCGCACAGGAGCTGCCTGGATATGTGAAATTCAAACCATAGGAACTCCATTACTGACCCAAATGATGACGAAAACAATGCTGACATAACTGCAGATACTAAAGGATATTATGGAACTTTATTCAGAATTTGCTACACAGCACTGGGTGCCATGATACAGATGCATCACTGCCAAAGATGTTACAAAGGGAAGAGGAGGTCTTCAGTTGAGGATGTGATCACTCCTAATGTTGATGCATTATTTGTGCCATCTGTCCACGCTTCACAGTAGGTTGTTGATGAGTTCTTGTGGTAACATCACTCATTCTTCCGTCAGCACTGTCTTCAGCGGGTGCCAGTCAAAACGCTGACAATCAAAACACTGACATTCAAAGCACCGACAGTTCAAAACACTGGCAGGTCAAAACACCAACAGTTCAAAATTCCAACAGACCAAAATACCAACAATCAAAACACCAACAAATGAAAATCCTAACAATCAAAACACCAACAGATCAAAATCTTTACAATCGAAACACTGGCAATCATAACACCATCAATGATAACGCCATGTTTCAACCTGTTGGTGTTTTGTACTTTGTATAGTGCCCTTTTTGGATATTGTAGTTTTCTGTTCAATCACTACAGGTATGTGGAACTGTTTTTTATCAGTCAAGAGTGTCTTTTTACCAATCTAGTTCAACAAGTTGAATTCAAAACAAACTTACTCATCCTGTGATCAGACAAAAGCTGTGAAGTGTTTCCTGCTACATTTGCTGGCACTGAGGTTTTAAATAGTCAACTTGCCTCATCAAAATTACTTAAAGATAACATTATATTTTATAATTAAAATATATACAAAAATTTCAGCACAAAAGCTAATACTCATTACCAGCCAAGTTTAATAAAAAGAACTGTAAGACACAAACAAAATGAGAATTTTTGATTTCAGAAAATGCTGCAGGAATTGGATCAGGAGTGAAGAAAGCCAGAGCAGCAATGTGATGAACCAAAAGACTGTATTCCCCATCATCTCCGTATCTGGTTTCAAGTCCTGGAATGCTTTGAATTTTACGATATATGTTTTGTCCTAAAGGGAAAAGTAGTAGTGATGTTGAGCTTGAGGGAACTTACTCTTGATAGCTTTTATAACAACCTTTTCAAAGTCAGTTACAATGTAATATGACTGTAATTGCAAATTGTTTTCTGTCACAAAACTAATCAAATCTTGAAATAGTCTTGTATAGCTGGCTTGTTGCCTTCTTGACATCAAGGCATAACCTAAGGGAGTACTCAACAGCTGTATTCTGGTTCAACTGGGGCATGAATAGAATATAGCTGATGAAAAACAGTCGGCACTATCAATGTTCCATCCATAATCTAGTACTTGGCTTTGCTAAGCCTTTAAATGTCCACAGTCGTCAAGAAGAGTAATATTTCGTCCTCACCAAAAATGGATTCCTTAACCAGAAATAGATCACCTGTTATTGTATGTTTCAGTTCTTCGGGAATATTTAAATTTTCAAGTGATGTTGGTTTTTGATTTGTGTCTTCGCTTCGGGTTCTTTTGATTCGATGTCTCAGAGCATCTTTTGATGGCATGCTTTGAGAAGCAACTAAACTCAACCTCTTGATTGTTCGTTGAACCAGCTGAATTGATGAATCGTTAGACGAGCGAGCATTTTCTTTTACTTCTGCCCTTTTGTTTTGCTAGTTGAGATTTCAAAGCATCTGGTGCATGGGTGTGCTTGATGGTGTCTTTCAAATAGTGCTCACCATCACACAGAACAGTTCGGGCTCTGTCTTTGCATTTTTCCCTTTCTGATCACAAAACCAGTAAAGCAGGTCATTGCATGTACATTGTTTTAAAATAGAGATGCCCTCTCACACTCAAGTTTTGCTTTCTGTGATGGTACTATTCACAAATTTTATGACTGTCAGTGTTTTGATTGCCAGCGGATGTCGGTGTTATGATTTGTCAGTGTTTCGACCTACTGGCGTTTCGAACTTTCTGTGTTTTGATTATCGGTATTATGACATGTCAGTGTTTTGTACTAGAACTGTCTTCAGCTGTTAGACAGTTTCCAGTGTGTGCTGAAGTGTTGAAATACTTCTTCCTAGAGCACCCCACATTTGTTCTATGGGATTTAAGTCAGGGGAACATGTTCCAATCCATTCACTGAATGTCTTCACTTCCAACAGTTCATCAACAGCCACCTTATGATGGGGTGTGACATTATCATCCATTAGTGTGAATTGTGGGCCACTTGCACACCAGAACAGATGAGCATAGGGAAGGATTACCTCATTACAGTATTGTTCACTGGTTACTGTACCTCCTTCCAGTATTTGGAGTTCCATTTGTCTATTGATCAGAATGCCTCCTCATACGAGAACACCGCAGCCACCATATCTATCCTTTTCATTGATGTTTACAAGGTGATACAGAGTGCCTACCTCACGTCAGATTAGCTGACATCCAGAATCACTAGAGAGACTAAATCCTCATACGAGAACACTGCAGCCACCATATCTATCCTTTTCATTGATGTTTACAAGGTGATACCGAGTGCCTACCTCACGTCAAATTAGCTGACATCCAGAATCACTAGCAAGCTGACATCCAGAATCACATGTTCTCTGGACTACTGGACTGTAGTCCAGTAGTCCAGAGAACATAAGGACTGGACAGCAGAATAGTGGCGTATGGTACTCTTTAGTGTTGAGAGTAAATTTAGTCTCCAGTGAGCAGTAGTTAATGGAACACAATGAACCAGTCACCTGGCAAACAGTTCACCTTTGTGTAGTCGCCTGGCCATTGTAACCCCCCCACCCCACCCCGCTACGCATATGCCTGTGCTCATGTTCAGTTGTTTTGAAGGTTACTTGGTGTCTGGTGTCTTATCCTTCTTGACTGGGTCTGGTACAACTCATCCAACAACGATTGGTCCAATGCCAATTTGTCCAATGGACAATTGGTCCAAAGGTGCGATTGGTCCAGTGATACGATTAGTCCAATTCCATCTGATCTGTGCGAAGTGTTACTCATGCGAAACAAATCTCATCTGTTCTGATTCTCTGATTCTTCCTTGATGTTGTGTGTAAGTACCATTAGTCCAAAAGATGTAAAATAATGTTACATTTTATGTGTAATATTGTGGTTAGATTTTTTTTAATTGCTATTTTCTTGTTATACTATCCTCGCTGCTGTATGATGTTACTAATATATGAGCCGTTTAATCAACTTCAATGTTTATCACGTGCATTAAATAACAGAAAAGTAATAGAAAAGATTAGTTTCCGTTTCTGTTTGTAGCATGCAGTGGGATTCGGGTAAGTGGCCACCAGAAAACTAGATGGGGTTCGGGCCTAGGCCTTTTTAACAGTTTTTATATGGCTGAAAAGGCCTTGAGAAATAATCTGTTGAATGCCTTTTATTAGGTTTTATAAAATGTTTACAAATACCAAATATCTAGGTTCTAACTTAAAACCTCCCAAAAAGGCCCACGGCCAAGGTGCCTTGTAAAGAGCTGAAAATGCCTTTAGAAATAATCCACTGAGTGATTTTCATTGGGTTTGATAAAATGTTTACAAATACCAAATATCTAAATTGTAACTGAAAATCTCATAAAAAGGCCCGCAGACTAGGTGCCTTGCAAAGACCTGATAAATGATCCGTTGAGTGCCTTTTATTAGTTTTTATAAAATGTCTACAAATTCCAAATAGTTAGGTTGTAACTTAAAATCTTCTAAAAAGGGCCGCAGTCTAGGTGCCTTATAAAGAATTGAGAAATAATCCACTGAGTGCTTTTTATTAGGTTTTGTAAAATGTTTACAAATACCAAATATCTAGGTTGTAACTTAAAATCTTCTGTAAAGGCCCTCAGGCTAGGTGCTTTGTAAACAGCTGAGAAACGTTCCGTTGTGTACCTTTTATCAGGTTTATAAAATGTTTTCAAATACCAAATATATGGAAATCATTTTTCAAAAGGATATAAAGAGGAGAATAACTTAAATTATTATTCCTTTCTTAAAAATAAAAAAAAAATGGCTGTTGGTAGGATGATACCATTGGACGAATCAGCATTGGGCCAATTGTACCATTGGACGATCAGCATTGGACTATTGTACATTAGACAAATAGTCCATTGGACCAATTTTCCCTTTGGACTAATCAGCATTGGACCAATCATCATTGGACGAATTGTCCGGGACCGCTCTTGACCTGTAGTAGCAGATAGCAGTCCTCACTAGGAGTGGCTTTGGCTGGAAGACCACCTCCAGTCTTTTGCATAGTTGTACCTGTAATCCTGAAGGCTGACCAAACATGCAATACAATGCTATGGGCATTACTGAACTCTTGGGCCACACTCATCACTGTTCGTCCCTCTTCGAACCTCCCAATTATTCAGCCACGAGTAAAATCATCAAGAAGTTCTCGGTGAGTTATTTCGTTGTCTCTAGCACACAACAAACACAATTGAGTGTCTGTAACACTTATGCATACTGTTCAGTGAGTTCTGTTCAACTGATGCTATTGGACTGCATGAGTGCAATTTGTTCTCACATCACACAAACTGCATGTCCTGCACTATTATTATGTATTTGCTGTCACTCCTGTTTCCACACATGGTCCTAAGTTAATTTGTTTGGATGCTGCTGTTATTTACTGCATTATTTTACTTTTTCCACTTCATTCTTAAGTTTTGCACACCAGTGTATTACATGATTTGGTAGGTACTGTTCTGTGTAAGATGATAAATCACACATGTTATGAGAGCTCTACTGTAACGCAATTGAATAGTACCCTGTATTATCTAAATTTGAGAACAAGCTGTTATTAAATACATCTTTTATGGCTCAAAAATGTTTAATATATCATCTCCTGTTTGAGAAGTAACATGCTACTGATAGTGTTACACCCCTACTTCCTACGCAGTTAGTGGTGTAACATATCTGCAGAAATTAAAATGTAGTATTATCCAAAGAGTATTATCGCAAATGTTGTGTAATTATAAAAGAAAACTTTTTACACCAAAATCAAAAGTTAAGACAGTATAACAAATCCATTGACTGGTGTAAACTTGGTGTCCATGTATTTTGTTGACTTGCAGTAAACTGATATGTTATACTATCTTAAAAAATTAAAGAATTTGTAATGAAACATTGTGCTGTTTTTCGCATGACTTCCTGTTCAATATTCAATGAATAATATTTCCTTCTATGTTATCTATCATTCACGTCATAATTTTTGTTGCAAGGCAAAACTCAAGAGGAATTTGTGCGGAATTTAAAGGAAAACATGTCTGGTGTTCCAGGCCAGGTCCGTGGAATTTACACTAAATGCTTATCTTGGCATACCTAACAATTTAGTGTTTACCATAAATTTGCAGTAGTCCGTAGAAATATTAGAAATATGGCAAAAATATATCTTAATAAAAAATTTTAGCTTTTTTTTTTTTTTTCTGGCCAAATAGTTGTCAATTGAAACAGTTGTATTTTTGCTTTCTTATCATACAGACTGCATAATGTCATTGGATTTAAAATTGACATATGCCTCTTTGAAACCTCAAGAACTGAGAGCATGCTGTCAGGGCTCCAGAGCACTTTAGTAGTAAGACAGTAAATGAATGCACTTATCTGAGATATTGCCGTTTACAAGTCCAACTTTTTTTTTTATTGAATTTAAGTCCAATTGTTCAAACAAGATGTTCAGATGCAAGTTATGTATAGCATTATTAACAAATAAAAATCAGCATGGTGACTCATTTAAAAAGGAGCTTGATACTTTTCGTATGAAATAATGAAATAAGTCGGTCAGTCTGCAGTTCTAGACTAGTAAATCTTCAATTCAGCTGTAAACATCTGTAAATGTTAGACCTAGACCTATGATTTTATACCTGAAATATAACTCTTTGCATTCCAAGATTCGTGCATATTTAATTACTCCCCAAAATTATTTAACTCTGTATGAGAAGATATTTTTAGATATTTAAAATGGGAAGAAAAAGGATTAAACATAAGTGGAAGGTACCTAAATCACTTAAGATTTGCTGATGACATTGTCATCATTGCAAAATAGAGAAATGCAGAATATGATAAAGGACTTATGGATCAAAAGTCTTAAAAAAGGCCTGACGATGAACTCAGAAAAAACTAAATGTATATGAACAATACAGAAAAAATTTTGTTAGAAGGAAAGGAAATTGAAAAGTAGATGAATACATCTACGCTGTCTACCAACAAGTAATTGGACACCTGTGATAGCAAAGGAACACAAAGTTTATTCACCTTCAATAGTTGATGGAACCTCCACAAGCGGCGATTACAGCTGTGACCCTCCGTGGCATACTCTCAACCAGGCGTTGTACGACGGCTAGCGGTATTTTCTTCCACTTGGTTTGGAGAAGACAGGTCAGTTCCATCACCAATTTCGGACGGTGGGGGCACCCCTTAAGTCGACGCTCCAACTCGTCTCAGAGGTGCTCGATAGGGTTAAGGTCCGGGCTCTACGCAGGCCAGTCCATTTGATTAACCCCATTGTCACCATACCAAGCCATGGTGGACTTCGCAACATGACAGGTGGCATTGTCATCCTGAAAGTAACATGGGTCCACCACGTAAAACTGCCACAACGTAGGAAGCGCATGGTCATCCAAAATGGTGCAGTAGGTCTCGGCGTTGAGTCTACCAGGAATTGCGACCAAGGGTCCCGTGCCATACCAGGAGAAACAACCCCATAGCATAATTCCACCGCCGCCGAACTTCACAGTTGGCACAATACATTCCAGCAGGAGGCGTTCTCTAGGCAGACACCAAACCCAGACCCTGCCATCCGAACGGTAGAGGGTGAACCTTAATTTGTCACTCCAGAGAACCTGTTTCCACTGTTCAATGGTCCACTGTCGAAGTTCTTTGCACCACGTTAGCCGAGCAGCGCTATTGGACTTGGTGATCAAAGGCTTGTGGGCGGCAGCACGTCCATGATAACCGAGCAGATGGGCTTCCTTACGGATGGTATTCATCGCAAGAACACTCCCGGATGCCTGTTGAAACTCCTCGCGGATGTGGCCCGTCGATTTGGTGCGGTTCCGAATTTCTTTGGGCAGCACCCGTCGGTCTCTAACTCCCAGTTTTGTGGGTCTGCCGGGTCGGGGCACATTCCGACAGTCACCTCTCATCTTCCACTTGCCAATCACGTAGGCCACTGTCAATTTTGGGTACTTCAACTCGCTGGATATGTCACGTATGGATCGGCCATTTCTGTGATACCCGACGATTACACCTTTCTCGAAATCAGAGAGCTCCGAACTGCGTGGCATCTTGCATGCGATTGGTTGCATTGTTGTTTCCCTCACGATATTTAACGGTGGCGGCTGTGACGTGTATCAGGACCGCAGATATCGTCGATTGCAGGGGTGTCCAATTACCTGTTGGTAGATAGTGTATTTAGGTCAAGTAATAAGTTTTAAAGAAAAACAAGAAAGAGAAATCAGTAGAAGAATTATCCAAGGTAATAGAGCCATTCGGATACTTAAAGACTATTTAACCAGTGATCTTTCATTGTGTCTAAAAAGAAAAATCATCAATGCATGTATATCCCCTTGTTTACTTATGGAAGTGAAACATGAAGTATCACAAAGCGACAGTATAAAAAAATGAGAGTATCGGTAAGAAAGTTAGAGAGAAGAATGTTAGAAATAAAAAGAGATAAAGTTTGAAATGAAATAATAAGAGAAAGAACAAGAATAACAGATTTTATAAAAATAATGAAAAAATCAAAATGGGTATGGGCTGGACATGTTGGAAGACTGAAAAATGAAAGATGGGCAAGATTAATAACAGAATTTCAACCAAGAGATGGAAGGAGACGAATAGGGTGCCAGAGAATAAGATGGAGAGATCACCTTCAGAAATTTAGCTTTGCTGAGTGGTAGACTGAGGATAAGGATTGAGGAATTTGGAAAAAGACTTGGGGAGGCTCATACTCTGCAGTGAGTGCCAACAGGCTAAGAAGAAGAAAAAGATTACTTAGTGGTACCTGAAAACTCTGTGGATTCAATTATCTATTTAAATGTGCACATAAGTTATTTTTTCTTGTGTGTGTGTGTGTGTTAAATATGAATATATGCATAAAGTAACTTGTTTTTAAGAACTATTTTTAAAATGTAATTGTTTATTAACTCTTTATGCAAAGGTAGCATCATTCATAGCACACTAGTAAAAAAAAGTGGTTTTAACTGTAGTGTACCACCCTTTGAATACTCATTACTGTAACTATACTTTTAAGTAAATTTTGAAAACTAGCTTCCTGCATTGGTTGTCTTGAGAGAATGTATTTTTACCTTTTACAACTTAATAGTTATTAAAATGTGTGGTGGGATGTGCCCAAGAGCAATTCTTATATGTTTTATCCAGTACATCAATACACAATAGTGTTGTTATTGCTGTTGGATTAAACTTCATAGCACCTAGCTGAAGCATGTGACCTGTACTTGAGTATATCTGTGAATGACATCATGGGATTACTTTGCAGCAGCAAACTAATTTAGAGATAATTTCCAGTGATCCAGTGCAAACTTTTCCTTCTAAAGTAATTCAATAATGTTCCCAGTTTTGAATGCATCCACTGGTGCCCTATCATGTGTCCTGTCAGTTGAAATGGCTGAGAACTCAGTGCTGTTGATGAGATATATGAAATTCTGTGTTATATTTACCAGTGATTTTCATTGGTCTCAAGTAAAATCTTGATAAAATAAATACCTGGAGCAATGTTTGACCAGTGGCATATACTTTTGGTTCTTTGTATGGGGCAATATCATGCTCAGCAGATGCACACTGCCAATACACATTTTGCCTTTGCACATCTTGCTGCATGAGTGTTACTAACTGATATCGTATATATTCACCTCATACAACTTGTTCTTACCATTCTTGAAGCATATCCTAAGCAGAATTATTATATTTGCACTTTTAAGGTATTAAACCCCTGCAAAGTGCGCATAGTTTACGTGCAATTCATAAATGATATACCATTAAAAGTTACCAATCACTTACCCTAAAGATCATGGTAATTTCCATCCACAACACACTTCAAGCACGTCAATTATCGTAATGTTGTTGGCCTTCAAAGGTTTACAGACTGCTTACGAACTTGCCTTTAAGCAGAATGTTGCCAATGAGTTAATACTTGTTCATATTCTTCATATGATGTCATAGATAGTTGTTAAGTGTGTATACCCTAACATGACTCTCACAGTTTACTGTACCCTATTAAGCATGTCTGGGACTGTGTCCTCTGGGACATCCTTTGCATATGTTACACAAGTTGTGCAAAACATTGCTATGTGGCGTAATGTTCCCATGATGTAATCGTTGATGGGATGACTAGTTTGTTAGCTAGATGTATTGGATTGTCAGATAAGTTCATTCGTTTTTTTCCAGTGTTATTTGAAGGAACACGAACAATATTTTTATCATAGTATTATATGTTATGTTTTTTGTAGCTCTATTCTTCCTGTACAACTTTTGTTCATTGGTTTCAATATTATATTTGGTTTAACTCTTTTTAGCCGTATGAAGATGAAGTGCCAAGTAGACAGAAATGAGCATTTTCGACACCTGCTTCTCTTTGCTTTCAATTAAGGTTCCAAAACTGCTCGAGACATTTGTGTTGTGTATGGAGAAGGTGCTATTACTGACAGAACTGCACAGAAATGGTATTCACACTTCAAGAAGGAGAAATTTGACCTCACAGACTCTCCGTGTTGTGGCAGACCTGTTCAGTTTAATGAGGATGGATTGAATGAGCTCATCCACGAGGATCCGCATCAATCCATTAGGGAATTGGCCCAGCACATAGGTTGCTCTCATGATACCATCTCCTGTCACCTTCACTCGATGGGTAAGTTTCAAAAACTCGGTGCCTGGGTGCCACATTCTCTGAACGCATGAGACAAACTCCAGCACTCCACTATCAGCACCAGTTTTCTCGCTCGACACCAGGCTACTCCTGGACACAAACAGAGATTTCTTTACCTCATCATCACCGGCAATGAAAAATGGTGTCTCTAATATGAAGCAGAGGAAAGAATGGCCGAGTCCTCACAAGCAAGCAACACCTCGAGCCAATGCTGAGCTGCACCCACGTAAGACAATGATATGTGTTTGGTAGGATTGGGAAAGTGTGATCCACTACGAATTGCTTAAAAAGAAAACCACGATCAATACACAGCTTTACGTTCAGCAGATGCACCGGCTCAACGAGGAAATTCAGCTGAAACGACCCAACTGGCGGCACTGTATGTTTCTTCAACATGGCTACGCTCTGAATATGAAGATCTCGTACTTGATAGATGAAAATGAGGAACACAAGTTTGCTGTCTGTAGTACGATAAGTTAAAACAAATCCCTAAAACTGCCGAATAAAACTCAATTTATTTACAATTTTAAAAACCTATTTACATAGCTAGCACTTTCGGGGCTCACATGGCCCCATTTTCAAGCCCAAAAATGTGATAGATGGCTACACTCTCCCCCACGTCGCTAATCTGGCCAAAATTGCTATTCAAGATCTCTATTGGAAAGTTCTACCACACTCATCGTATTCTCCTGAGCTAGTGCCCTCAGGGTATTACCATTTCTGATTGCTCTCCAACAGTCTGCGAGGCGTGTTGTTTAACAACAACGTCGTGCTGAAACGGTGAGTCGATTACTTCTTCGAGTCAAAACCGACTCAAAGAAGTCATCAACCCACCATTTTGGGCATTGGCAAAAGGTCGTGAATAATGAAGGAGAATATATTATTGACTGATTTGTGAAAACTTTTTCATGAAAAATAAGGATTCCAATAATTGAAAAAAAAAAAAAAAAATGAACTTGTCTGACAGCCCAATACTAATGCTTTGAACATTTCTTCTACAGCTTAAATTTGAAAACTGTTTCTTATGTTCTCTCATTATGATATTACCATTTCTATGTTGCATAGTGTATAAGTTTCAGAATATGCAGTTTTCTAACATTTTTATAAATTTAGTTCCTGGGACACTAAGAAAAAAAATTAAGTATGCAATTTTAGAAACTGAACTTGCTTTGTGATAGATCTTGATCAACTATTAATAAGTACCTGTGAATGTTTCACTTATATCATGAATGCAGAGTGGGAAATTAGAAAAATTTGGTATGTGCAAAATCTCGCCTGAGGCCAAAATTTTAGGCGCAAATCTTACTGTATCAAATACGCAAAATCTGTTTTTCGAGTGAAAAGTGCATAACAGATAAGCTCACATGCATTTAAAAGAAATTGAATTAAATAATTAAAATCAGGTATTTGGTGAATCCTCTTATATGTTTGACCTACAGTATATGAATGAAAACTTTTATGCATGGGGTGTGGAATAATTTTTTGTAGATTTTTTAAACCACATTTTATCAAGACTCACTGTAAACTGCAGTTTAAAACTCACCTGTAAAATGTTCTAAAAAATAAATGTATTTAATCAGTAAAATGCTCTTTATTTCCTCCATCATCAGATGTATAATAAATACTATGAACACCTAAACTAAATTGAAAGTTGCTGTATTTTCATAATATTTGGGAATTGAGGTCCACCATGTTCAGTTTCTTGTACTTAAAATAAATGCATGCATGAATTCACATATTTCTCAAATTCCACAGATTTGTCATTTAAAATAAAATGAAGAGGAGCCGAAAATCTTCAGCCATTTATGGAGTTCTCATCAGTTACACTACATGAGTCACTGAGGTTAACATGCTTTGTCCGTACATCAAAGATTACAACTAAGCTATAATTACCAAAAGTCACATAAGTTTTCCAGACAGCTTTCGACGCGTTTGTGTTGCAAAGCAAAGATTCATTAACCTTCCTGTGGCCTTGAGGATTGTTAAGCCCCCAGCAGATCTTTGATCACTCTCTTGCCTGTTGTATTTTTTAAAGACATTTCGTGACTTTTCCCACAGTTATTTTAGTTTTATAGTAAGTTTCTTTTAACTTCACAAAGAAAAACGTAATACAAAATAATTTCTAAAAAAAAAAAAAAGTGAACTTAAATTTTTTACAGTTGCAAATTGCACCTGTGCTCAAAATCTTCATTACAGAGCAAAAAATTACGGTCTCATTTTGCACCTTGCGCCCACTAATTTCCCACTCTGCATGAATGTACCCCTGAGATACTTTGAAAAAGTTGAATGACTGAGAGTTAGGAAAGAAGTTTTCTTGAAAAATTCCTCTAACGAAATTTCTTCATTTCTTTCTGATATATGCGACCATTCTTTACATGGTATTTCTTATCTTTTCTTCTTTCTGTCTGAGACGACAATGAGACAAACGGAAGTGCATCTAGAGAGAATCACCGAAAACTACGATGACGATAGTGTTGTCCATTTTCGTCATCATGGTTCTCAGTTATTCTCTCTGGATTATTCATATGGGGAATAATAAGATTCAAAATAGTAAAACTATGCTAGTAATTTGAATTTATTGGCATGAAACAGAAATCAGTTTCCAAGCTTTCACACATCAGCTGGATGGCTTTTTCAAGGAAGGTAGACAGCGAACTGAATAACAAAACTCTTCAAAAAATTGAATGTGGTGTCTTGACTAGAAAATAAATGAACAGATGTGAATGCAATTATTTATTCAAAGACACATAGTGTCATGTTTGTTGGGCATGCAGTATCTTGGAAGAAAAAAAGGCATTATTTGAAAACCTGGAGATGAACTTTGGTGTCAGCATAAGTTTTTTTTTCTTCCAAGACACCGCGTGCCCAACAAACATGATGCCTCACATCTTTGAATGAATAATTAAACTTCGCATCTGTACTTTTATTATGTAGTCAGGTCACCACATTTCAAATTGTTGAAGCATTTTATTATTCAGTCTGCAGTTTGCTATCTACCTTCCTTGAAAAAGCCATCTGTATGATGTGCAAGAGCTTGGAAACTTTTATTTCTATTTTATGCCAATAAATTCAGATTACTAGGGTAGTTTTACTATTTTAAGTATAGTTGGTGTTCATTTCCTTGTTATTAATAAGAATAAGACTGTCTAGCATTTCATGAAGCAGTCTATGGACTACTGCAAGCAAAATTTTAACTTTTAACTTTTATTCTTTCTATATACACTGGCTGGTGTCTATAATTGAAGTTCATATTTCCAAGGGTGCTACATGTGGAATTATTGTTCAGAATGACTTCGGATTTGATATGAGGGCTGCTGAAGCGATGGTATTTTGTTTGATGGAAAAACAAAAAGTAGTTCCAAAACTCACCTCCAGGTGATCAGTGGCATTGTAATCATGTAACAATGAGGAGTTGTGGGCATGCTCTGAGACAACCTGCTGTAAAAGCAGGCATCTGCAGAATGCATCATTTCACTGCGGGAAAGTAGTCAACATTTTAAAGTGCAATGGCACTGTCAGTAAAAGATTGTACACTTCTTGTAAAGTTGTTTTGCCAGAATAACGGCTGTGCCTTAAGAGCCCTGCTCAGGTTCAAAATATTTAAGGCTTAAAAACTGGACCCAATGACTGGAAATGGTTTATGTAAAATGATACAAAAGTTTGAAGAGAAAGGTTCATTAAAGGAACAGTAAACTCATTTCAGGCATTTCTTTTTCTCCGCGCGAAAATGTAATGTTGAAAGAGACATGAAAACTGACGCAATCAGAAATGCTTTATCGTAAGTAGTTCTCCCACTAGAGCATTTTTAAAATCAGCAGTGACGTCACACTTGACAAGAGACCGGACGCTCAGCGTGCGTAGGGCTCCAGTTGGTGCTCTTTACCATTCTGTGCAGCGCAGTTGATCCCATCAATCTGTAAAATGCCTAGTGTAAATCCTTTATCATTTGAACCAGGATATTCTGCTGATACAGTACGAATGTTTAACAAGAAATGTGAAAACAAATTCGAGGGTAGAAAAGGTAATCTTGACTGGTGCCTATGTTATAACTGTGAGAGAATGTCAATAGACGCTGAGTGTTTGTGTTGAAACAAGAGTGATCAAATGCTGAAAATAAAAGGTAGTGCCCAATGTATAATAAACCACGAATCATTCGACAATGTTGTTTTAAACATCCACACCTTACAGGCAAGTCGTTATCAAATGATTCTTCGAGCTGAAAAAAAACGATAAAAAAATATATGAACTTGTATGTAGCAAACTATGGAGACACGTTGCGTACAAACAATTCGTATATTGGTGAATGCCTGGATACCTGTAGGGCGAAAAATCATAAAAGTAATCCCTTCTTGTGTTGTTAGAATGTTTTCCTGAATCTAATGAACAACAATATTCGGGTTTTGTTTGTTGCTCTGGAAATGACACAGACTATTTCGATTAACTCCCACTGTCACTAAAGATTTGTCAGCTACTGTCTCTATACGAGTTTATAAAGGTATTTTCATTGAACTAAGTGCATATATATATTTTTTAAGTTTCTCCTATTGTCATGGGAGAAACAACTTTATGAGTATTTCTCGTAGCCCAAGTGCAAAGTCATTAGTGACCCCACACACACACCACCCCCGCTCCACGAAAATAAAAATACCACAATAGTTGAACATGATATGGAAAACAAGAAGAAAAATATGAACTAGAAACAACAGTTAGATAAAAAGGCAGTTTATCTAACTGTTATTTCTACTGTTGTTACTGTATGGCAAGTTGGAGATAGAAAATTTTCTACCAGCAGTTCAGCATCTCCATTACACATTTGAGCTGACTACCATAAATGGTTAGTTATACTGGACTGCATGCTTCTAGTAAAGGAGCTTTCGTTTCAGCAGTTTTTGGATTTTTAGTTAAACTTTTAGCCATGTGATAATCAATTTGGGATATTTTTTCTTCATGAAGGCACGAATGCTTCTATGTCTACCTGATAAAAAAACTGATATCTTTATTTCTTCATAGAGGCCTGAGAGTAATAAATCGCACGCATTATTTTCTAAGTCCCCATCAAAAACACCTTTTTGGACGACTATAAAATCTACAGTATTTCCTTTGCGAATATCCATAATGGAATACGTACAGTATTTGGCCCAAAAACCTGGCGAATCAAACTGTCCATCTCCGCTCTCCCAAATTTCGGAATCGCATAATTTTAAATCATCAGTAATTTGTTTTTTCATACTGTGCCACGTAAATTTGATTATTGGCCCAACTAAAAATTTCACCACTTTGTAAAAAATAGTTACTGAGTGCTTGTATACCAAGGGTTTCAGCTAAATCCATAAACTGCTTAAAATTCATTCCACTTGTGTAAATTGCAGCAGAAAGTTTGATGACTAACGAACAGGACACGTGCAACACAAGGAGAGAAATTCCTGACACTAATTATCTCGTACTTTCCCTCACAACCCTTACCGCACCAAGTACACAGATGCCGTTGGTGCGAGAAGTGGGCTGACTGAACGCTTGTCTAGTGTGACGTCATCACCAGAAACTTTGTCAGCTGTTTACTCAGCTCCCAATGGCCGTAGGGAAACAAATTTTGGCTCTATGAGCATCACCCTGTCACCCGCATAACATGACAGCAAAAATTCGTATTTTCGAGGACCGTTTTTTTAAGTTGACTGTTCCTTTGAACATCAAACGTAGCACACAAGATGGTAGCCAGTCAACTTGCAGGCCATAGAGGATGTAGCCACAGTGTTAGAGGAAGACTGAATGTCCAATGTTATGGGAAGCAGTAGTGCATTCTGTATTGCACAATTTTTAGGCAAGCCCTCAAGCACAGTCCACAAAAGTTCTAAAAAGAGTACTGCACTGTGATCCCTACAAAACTTCCCATGTTCAGCACTTGCTTCCCTCTGACCAGTGTGCATGAGTAGCATTTGTTCTGCAGTTTCTTGCTTGGGTTGAACTGGGCAACGAATGACCATGGAACATTTTGTGGATAGACAAAGCTCTTTTCCATCTTCATGTTGCTGTTAATTCCCACAGATGCAAAATTTTGGCAACAGCAAATGTGCACAACATTCTTCAAATGTCACCATTTGGTGTGGTTTTACAGTGGAATCCATCATTGGACCCTTCATTTTCAAGGAACTAGGTCCTGCAGTTCTTGTTGCATGCTCTGTCAATGGCTAACAATATGCATCTCTTTTGGTGAACCAGGTGATTTCAACCGTGTCAGTGCCTTGATTCCACAGTTTTTATGCAGGATGGTGCTCTTCCTTACATAGTAACTCCTGTCAAGCTGTTGCTGCAGGCACATTTTACCAACTAAAGAATATTCCTTGTCATTGAAAGAATGATATTGACATATTTCTTGTCATTGAAAAAATGATATTGACGTATTTCTTGTCATTGAAAGAATAATTAATATCTTTCAGTGACAAGGAATACGCCACCAATTTCCTGCAACTTGGCCAGCATGCTCACAGGACGTAAACCCATGTAGCTCTTGGCTTTGGGGACATATAAAAAAAATCATCTATCTTGGTCACATGCCAAACTTGGTGGATCTCAAGGCAAGCATTATGTTCTATATCTACAACATTTCCAGTTGAACTCTTCATGCTATTTTGTGATTTCAGTATGTTGCAGAAAATGGAGAACAGCATATCGAACATGTTGTTGTATAACCACAAAATATGCCTTCTGTACTTATTATAAGATTTTTGCATTTTTTCTTTTTGTATTTTTCTCTACTGTATGAAGTGCCACTTATTCCCCTGGTGGTGAGTTTTGGAACTAAGTTTTGTTTTTTCATCAAACAAAATTCCATCACCTCAGGAAGAGGCATACTAAATTTTAAACCATTCCGAGAAATAGTTCCACCCTTGAAAACGTGAACTTTAATAATAGACACTTGGTATATCATCATCAACCAATCTCAATTCACTGCTGGATGAAGGTCTCCCTAAGTCTCTTCCAGAGCTCTGTCTGGAACAATTATCTTCTATGGCACTCTGTACATGCTTCTTTCAGTTGTCCACAGCCTCTGTGTGTCTTTTATACTTAAGATTCAAGTCTCTGATCTTCAATGTAAGAACTTGAAGGATGCATTGATTGTACACTTTCCTTTTGAGACATAATGGTAAATTGCTCTTGAAAAATGCACTGTTCCTTCCAAATGCTCTACAACCAAGTTTTATACACCTGTTATTTTCTTCTTCAGTGTGGCTCTTGCTTGATTTGTTGTCCCAGGTAAATGTAGGCACCATTTACTTCTAGATTTACTCCATCCATCTGTAGTTCATGTAAAAACATTATGCATCAATTTTGTTTTCTGTTAGTTTCCTTTCAAGCCTACTTCTTTACTCTTGTCAACAAGTTCCTGTATCTTGCAGCTCTGAGGGAGTATCTGCAAGAATGACTATTTTGTCAGCAAAACTGCAGTGGGTTAGATAATCTCCATTAATCTTTATCCCCTTGTTTTCTCAGTTCAGTGATTTAAAGAAAGACATTCTGCAATGTGGCTTGAAGAACTTGGGAGATATACACTGAAGAGCAATTGAATTAGAGACAGCTGGCGTTATGCAAATGTGGCGCTGTGGGCGGCCCTGTAAAAGGAAACGACATGATGTATGCAGTGATCCGACAATATAAGGAGTGATGCAGCGGGAATCAGTAAGAGTCGAACGCAGTATGGGTAAGACGAAGGATCTAAGCGCATTTAGTGTTCTCCCTAGAGCCTTTTTACTGGGCGGCCCGCCCAGCTAATTTTCTCTGCCGCCCAGCTAAATTTCCTGTAATGAATGTTTTTACAACACACATAATAGTTAAGAGTGAAAAACTTGCTCCCACATACACCATAAATATTGGTGAAAATGACTGAAATCTGTGTTGAACATGATTTATCAGTAAGTATTTAATAAGTGCAATCATGTTAAGCTAGACAACATCCTTTCTTTTTTTTTTTCCATTGAGGAAGAGGTCGTTTAAAGTACCACCCAGCTAAAATTTCTTGCCACCCAGTTGTAAAAAAACTCTAGAGAGAACACTACGCATTTGATCGTGGGCAAATTGTCAGGACCCGACGAATGGGTCACTCCATCTCAGAAGTCGTGCAGGCACTGGGATTTTCATGAGCCACTCTATCATGGGTACACTGTGAGTACATCGAATCCGGTAAAACCATCCCTGCAAGGGCCAACTGCCGTGGACAACAGCGTGTGGATGAGCAGGGTCATCGTCAGCTAGCTCATATTGTAACAGCGGATGGACAGGCCACAGTGCAAGAAATCACTCAGCAATTCAACGCTGGTGCACAAAAACGTGTGAGCAGCCACACCATCCAGAACCATCTCACTATGGGGTACAGAAGCCATCGTCCCACGAGGGTACCGCTGCTGACCGCAGTTCACAGGGTGCAAAGATTAGCATGGGTGCAGGAACATCGCCACTGGACCCTAGACATGTGGAAAATTGTTGCCTGGACTGATGAGTCGAGATTCATGTTGGTATATGCGGATGGCAGGATACGAGTACAGCGCAAACCACATGAAGCGATGGATCCTTCTTGCCAGCAGGGTACTCTTCAAGCTGGTGAGGATGGCATTCTTGTCTGGGGACTGTTTACGTGGATTGAAATGAGACCACTGGTACATGTGACATCATCCCTCACAGGTCAACGTTACCGGAATATCCTGGACAACCATTTGCTCCCGTTTGTGCATCTTCAACATCCCACTGGAGACCTCATCCTGCAACAAGACAATGCACCGTGCCTTCACTCCCGAATTGTATCCAAATGGTTGGATGAACACTCCATCGCCGTGACCTCGCTTCCTTGGCCAGCTAGGTCACCTGACCTCAATCCCATCGAGCACATCTGGGATGCCATCGAGAGAGATGTTTGAGGCTCTGACCCCCTCCATCAAATCTTCATGAACTGTGGGAGCTTGTTCAGAGGTCGTGAATCCGTACGGCTTCCCAATGCTTCCGGTGTCTTGCCAAGTCCATGCCGAGACGAATCGCCGCCGTCATCAGGGCGAAAGGTGGTGCTACACATTACTAGACAGGTATCTTTAATTCAATTGCTCTTCAGTGTAATGCCACCTATATATGTAATGTCAAGTGATGTGCAACATGTTATAGCCTCTCCTTGACAAATGTCAACCCCACCTTCTCGTGGTGCATCCTGTTCCCACTAAAGGGACGCACTCACCAACCTGCTTGGCCAGCGTGGTGACTTATGGCGACCCCCTCCCCCATGATTCCACAACTTAAAACTTGGCCCTCAGTCTCCGGCAGCTGGAATGTAGCTGCCCAAGGCAGCGGCCAGTGTGACATGAAGGCAGAAGGTGCTAAAATCACCGAAAGATTGGACTAGGCCTAAATCTGATGTTGACGTTGGCTACATTCAATGGACTATCTCTATCTTCTGATTCAAGACTTCTTGAATTGGAGGAGGAACTACAAAAGATCAAGTGGGACATCTTCGGTTTAAGTGAGGTAAGGAGAAAAGGAGATCTCGTTGAATTGAAAAGTGGACATCTCTTCAGCTGTTGTGGGACAAATGCTGGCAGAACTAGTGGTGTTGGGTTCATTGGGTTGGTGCAAATGAAATGTCCAGTGCGAACGAGCAGTGGAGATGGGCTCCCACCCACAGGTGTTGCGGATATTATGTCGCAGAATTACTATAAATAGATAGTATGTGTGTGAAGAACAAGGTTCAGGCGTGGTTTGTCTGGACGTAGCGTGGCTTGCAAAGGAAACGTGCAGACGCGGATTTGAGAGTTATCTTCCTGTATGAATTTAAAATGGGCCATTCTGCAGGAATTGCTGCTCAAAATGTTGACAAAGCATTTGAGGAGAACACAGCAAATGAACAAACCATTTGGCGATGGTTTGTGAAGTTTCAAAGTTGAAATATGGACCTGCAAAACGAAGCACGTGGTCACCAACCTGTTGCTGTTTCTGACGATGTTCTGTTACGTGTGGTTGAAGCTAACCCCAAAAAATTGTGTCGTTAGATAGCGGCAGAGGTAGGTGTCCACCACACCACAGTTGTTCGGTGTCTGGTTGCGCTGGGTAAGGTAAAAAAGCTGGACATGTGGCTGCCGCATGAGTTGACAACTGCCAACAAGACTAGGTGTTTGGAAGTCAGCATGTCGCTGCTTGCCAGGAATAATCAGGAACCTCTACTGCAACAAATCGTCACCTGCGATGAGAAGTAGGTCCTTTATGAAAACCGGAAATGATCTACACAATGGTTAAGCCAGGCACAGCCTGCTGGATTGCATCCTAAGCCACCCCTACACACCAAGAAGCTGATGCTCCTTGTCTGGTGTCCCACAGTTGGAATAATTCATAGGAGTTTCTTGGCTAGAGACCAAACCATCACTGCAGAACGTCATTGTGCTGAATTACACCAGATGCACCTGAAATTGCTGCAGAAACAACCGGCTTAGGTCAACAGACATGGGGTTCTTCTGTTCCAAGACAACGCCCGCCCTCATGCCGCACAACAAACGATGCTAACACTAAGTGCCTTGGGCTATGAAGCACTGCCTCATCCTGACTTATCTCCAACAGACTATTATCTGCTTCGTCGCCTGGTTCACTTCCTGTCCGGGAAACAGTTCACGACAAACAACAAGGTTCAAAGAGCACTTGATGACTACTTTGGGTCTCAGCCACAAGACTTTTTTCATTCCGGGATCATGGCCTTGCTGGACAGATGGCAACTATGTGTCAAAGGGGAATTATTTTGCCTAGGTAAGTTGCCCTACTTTTCTGTTCTTGCGGTCCACGTGTGCTGGGCCTTTGCCGGACATTTCATTCGCACCAACCCAATATAATAAACAAGAAGCAGCAGGATAAAGTTCGAGAAGTTGAAAGTTCCTCTGACAGAGCTGCACGACTTGTTATCCAACTCTCAAAAAGATGCCAGACTCAGATTATTCAAGCTTATGCACCCACCATAAGTCCTCTTGAAGAAGAAATCGAACAATTTTACGATGAAATTCGGCATCTAAATAACAAAGGCAAGCAGCACATGAAGATCATTATGGGAGATTTCAATGCAAAAATAGGGCAACAGAATGAAACTTCAGTAGATAAATTCTGTCACTGCAACAGAAACCAGCATGAAAATCCTCTTGTAAAGTTTACAGAGGCAGAAAGGTTTTTCAGCATGATAGTGAGAACAATTAGAAGTGAAACACATAACATACAAAACATTAGAATAATTCTTGATGTTAACAAATCACTCATAAGTTACGTAAAAATTACAAGTGTTGGGACGTTTCGGTAGTGACTTCTACCTTCATCAGCCATGGAATGAAACACGTGGTATAAGCATCAGTTGCCAGATTTCAAAATAGCTTTCCAAATTATAGGTATGTTAAAAGGTGCATCTGTATTGCAGGTGTTAGGAGTAAGGAAGGTGTCAATGCTTTCACGGTACCTGAGGGCTTTTCGATTGCTGAACGGAGTGATATGTTTAACATTTTGACAATCGAGAATCGCGGACATATTGCTGATAGTGAAAATTGAAAGGGAGGTAGAAGGGTTGCCTTTCTTAATATCAGCGATATGTTCCACCAATCTTCGGTTGACGCTTCGGTAAGTACAACCAATATAGTGGGTAATGCCTGTGGAAGTGTTGACAGGGATAGAGTAGACCACTTGTAACTCAAGGGGTTTTTTGGGATCTCTGTCATTAAGGTTAAGAAGATGTGGAGATGGTTTAACAGCAATCCTGTAGCCAAAAGACTTGAAAATGGAGCAAACTTTGCGAGTAAGGCCAGGCTAAAGGGCAAAGTGCCAACAAACTGATGAGTGGTGGAAAGTTTAGGCAATAAACTATTAGATCTATTCTGTGATTCAAATTTCTAAATTAGCCTATGTACTAAGAGGGGTGGAAAGCCATGCAATTTGCCAATGTTGAGGATGATCTGATATTCGTTTTGAAGAGCAGAAGGGCTGTTGCAAATAAGGTTAGCTCTGTGGATGTATGCCTTTAAAGCAGCCAATTTGTATTTACCAAAGGTGCAGGAATGGTAAGGGATGATGTTATGGGTGGCAGAAGGTTTCCTGTAAACAGAGACCAAGTGAGAAGTCTGGGTTGATGTTGATATCCAGAAAACTAATATTGTTGTCGACCTGTTATTGATGCCATCAATCTTATATGACAGAATTTGGAAGTTATAGAGGACATAAGTTCAAACAGAGACTGTTTCTGGTGTGGCCAAATGATTAACATGTCATCAACATACTGTGACCAAAAGGAGGATTGTAAGAGGGATGGGGCAACAATTAATTTTTCAATATTCTGCAAATAAATTTCAGCAAGTAAGAGGGAAAGAGGAGAGCCCATTGGCACACCTTTTTTTTTTTTTTTTTTTTTTTTTGGTAGTAGATACCATTGTATACAAAACAGGAATACTTATCCAATGAATCAAAACAGTCATAAAGATCTTTGATGAGTTCCCCAGGAAGTTCTTGGTGCTCCATTAGTTTTTTGACCATGAGTATGTAGGCATCAAAGAAAGAAACAGAAGAAAATAATGAAGGATTGATGGAAGAAGGGAGTTTCTGGATAAAGTCCTTGGTCGATACAACAGAATAAGGATGATTTCTTGTCATAACTTTGCAACATTTGACCAATTGCCTTTCAAGATTGACTGCAGGAAAAAAGGTGTTTTCAATTAATGGCCTAATAGATATCCAACTTTATGTTCTTTAATACTTCCATCTGATGATGGTCTTTAGGAAGATCGAAAGTTCTTATGGTTTTATTTTTAATCTTTTAACTTATACATTAAATAAGTTCTTCATTTCATTGGAAGCCTGCGTAGTGTTTTAATTATCATGCTTTTAAGGCTGCTGCTACCCTAAACTTTTATGATTGACTCATTCCGCAAGAGAACCTGTATCTTCCCAATGAATCTCATTTCCTGTTGTACCATGTGGACAGCTGGGTACATGTGCGTCATTTACTTGAGGATCTGTTGGCAGTAGCATGCACTGTGGGACAAGAAGAAGCCAGTGGAGGAAGTATACTGCTTTGGGCAATGTTCTGCTGGGAAGCCCTGAGTCCAGTCATTCATGTGCAGGAAACTTTGATGTCTGTAACCTACGTAAACATCATTGCAGGCCAGGTACTTCCTTTCATGACAACGGTATTTCCCCTCTAGTAGTGTCTTCTTTCAGGAGGATAATGCGCCATGCCATACTGTCTGGATTGTTCGAGAATGGTTTGTACAACACGAAGAAGACTTTCAGGTAGTGCCCTTGCCTCCAAATTGTTCAGTCATCAATCCAATCAAGCATCTGTGGTTTGTGTTGGAACAGCAAATCCGATCTGTCCAAATTATTCGAGAATGGTTCGCGGAGCATGAGGAAGACTTCTATGTATTGCCCTGGCCTCCAAATTGATCAGTCATCAATTCAATCAAGCATCTGTGGTTTGTGTTGGAACAGCAAATCCAATCTGTCCAAATTATTCGAGAATGGTTCGCGAAGCATGAGGAAGACTTCTATGTATTGCCCTGGCCTCCAAATTGATCAGTCATCAATTCAATCAAGCATCTGTGGTTTGTGTTGGAACAGCAAATCCGATCTGCTGTGACTCAACCACATAACTTACAAGAGTTGAAGGATATGCTGGTAAGATGTTGCCAGAGACCACGAGGCACCTTTGGAAATCTTGTAGCATCCATGCCTTGCTGGGTAAGAGCTGTTTTGGCAGCCCATGGAGGACCAGCATCGTATTAGGCAAATAATGTTTTGGCTCTTTGGTGTGTATATATATATATTATTATTGTTAAACCTTTGGAGAGAAAGAGGAGGTGTGTGTGTGTGTGTGTGTGTGTGTGTGTGTGTGTGTGTGTGTGTGTGTGTGTGTGTGTGTGTGTGTGTGTGTGTGTGTGTGTGTGTGTTTAAACAGGTGTAGTTATGTAGAATTCCTGTTCTGTTTAATTAAAATGTTAAACTTATTGCTCTTTATTCCTAGATTCAAAGCAAAGATAAGTATTTGTGATGATGTCCTTGGAATTCCAGTTCCTGAAGAAACCATGGAAATAATTAGGAAGCACCTTATGTACTATAATAGCTGGTCACTGACTGGTATGTATTATGAAATAAGTCCTAGACCTCCAAAACAATGCAGCAACAATTGGGAAAGAAAAAATTGTTTCTTGTATATAATACAATAATGAGTAAAAGGTGGCATAAAGTTTTAGTCCATATATATTTAGCTGTAACCAGAACATAAAGTTAATACATTTATCAGCATTGTATTTATAGTTGACAAATGCAATATAATGCAGTGGGCATTGGATATGTTTGCTGTTCTCAGGTATACACATCTTCGGCAATATTATTCTTGCTCTTTGTTATGTTTGCAAATTGTTGGAGTAAATGAGCATTGAATAAAAATAATGCAAATAGAAAAACCTGAATAAAATGAAATGAAAAATGCTGAAATATATAAACACAGAAATGATCCAAGTTGATCCATCAGAAAAAATTACATGGAAAGTAGCCGTCATTAAGTCACAGTAAGCTAACTCCTGAAGAAATAAAAAATGTTTTTCCTCTTGTAAAAAGAGCTCAATCTAAGTTGTTTGGTAAAATCAAGACTCCCAAAATATAAGATGTTGAGCCAAATGCCTAAGAAATTCCGCATCAGTAATAAATTTAGAATGTTCACACACAATGTATATATATACACCCAAAAAGCTACTATGAAAACCATAAATTTTCAATAAAGAATTCAAATGAAGCAATGAATGAAATTACGAGTAAAAATATCAAAAGCCAGATAAAATTATAATGGCTAGCTTAGGCATAGTCTTCTTGTATGTGAATGCTGTGGGACTGTAAACATATTTATTTTATAAACTTATTTAATATAAGATTCAAAGAGTATGTTGTTTTGCAAAAAGAAATCAATGAATTACTAATGTATGTTGAAGTGCTTAAAGTCATGGGATAGCAGTATGCAAATTTTTAACTGATGCTGCCATTGTATAAAGGCTTCGATGTATGCCACTATTTGTATCAGTTGTGAGGTGTAATCTCGTGAGTCAGGTTGAACAACCGCCAGTAGGATTATGGCAAACCAATTTGAATTATATTGGAGTTTGAACGAGGCATGGTAGTGGGAGCCAGATGGATGGGACATTGAATTTCCGAAGTTGTGCAAACATTCAGCATTTCTTGATCCACGGTGTCACGTATGTACCGAGAATACCTCATGGAAGGCATTATCACCCACCTTGGACAGTGCAGTGTCTGACCACTGGTGCTGAATAACCGTGACCAGTGGTGTCTGACCAGGATTGTCTATTCTAACAGATAAGTGACACTGCTCAAATAACATCCACATTCAGTGCAGGAGTTACCAAAGACATATCCACCAGATCAGTGCAATGTAATTTAGTGTCCATGGGGTATGGGAGCAGAAGACCCACCAGAATGCCTTTCCTACAATAAAAAATGATCCACCATAAACAAAAAAATGATATAAAAAAATGATATTCAGTTAATGCAATATAATCAGTTAATCAAACATCTAATATGGCTTTTTTCTAGGAAAATAATATAATTAAAAACCATAAATTTTTGGAGAAAACTCTTCTCCTTCTTCAGGCAGTCTTTTGTTGTTACTCTTTGTCCGTTGCTATTGCAGTTACGGTTAGCCTCGACAGTTACGGTTATTTTTTACTAAATCTTGCCAGATGTTAGGCAGGGACATACCTCTGCAGTTATTGATGATGAAAGTCTGATTTTTCTCAATTTCTGTTCCTTTTAATTTCCTTTTTTGATGGTTGTCTTGGAAACTGATGACTTTAAGTGAATTGGAGTCCATATTGTGACCAGTTTCTCTAACATGCCTATCTAAACCCATCTTGTTGGTACAAGTTTTTTTATAGCTGCTTTATGTTCTGCTATTCGAGTTTCTAGTCTGCAACCTGTTTCACCTATATAGAACAGTCCATCACTACATTTTACCTCGTAGGCCACTCCTTGCATTTTAAAAATATCTTCTTCTCTTTGAACTACCTTTGGGAAATATTTTTAACTTCGTTCTCTAAACTTGGAGCTAGCTTTATTTCATACTTCGTACTAATTCTTTTTAAAAAATTCAGTATTTTTCCAATAGAAGGACTGATACTCGGAACAACCTCAAGACTCAATAGGAATGAACGTAAATAAAGAATATTTTTTAGAAACGATCAAAACTTAAGTAGCTGTATATCTTGAAATTTTAATAAATGCTATAAGATGTGATGACAAAAGTGAAATTAAAATTTCTAGTACAGAAAAAAAGTAGACGATATTAAATAATGGTTCTGTATATTTGGTATCAAGAAAAACCACTAGCCTAAAAGCTTAATATTCAAGTGTCTTAAGGTTAAATATTCAAGTGTCTTATGCTGATAGCTATAAGACACTTGAATATTTAACCTTGTCTTAAAGGAGACTTTTCCACCATGACATAATCAATTATACAGGGTGATTCACAGAAAACCAACACATTTCATGTTCGTTTTATTTCAGGAGGAATAAATTGTAATGACTAGTGTTAGTGTCAAATGACACGGGGCATCTGTGATATTCCTCTATTCTCATGAGAGGGTACTGCTGTGCAAGATGTGGTAGCTGTTACAGCCAAATTGCCTCAGTCACTGTGAAGATGCAGTACACACTACAGCAATAGGTATTCCTTGTAAAAACGTACTGGATTACAAACTCGATCGCAGCTACGCAAAGGACATACGCGAGGGAATTTGGTGTTAGCAAACCTACCCAAAGGAACTCTATACTAGCACTTGTACACAAGTTGGAAACAATAGGATCTCTTGTGAATGAAACCTGCAGGCATCATTTATCTGCACTGCCGACAGCTCCTTCGGACTTTGAGGCACGACTGCAGCAGTTACCCCGGGAGTCATTATGGTGTCTGTTGTAGGAGACCTAGTACTCATACTCCATGTGTCAGAGAGCTGCTAAGAAAGCGAGGCTGAACCTGTGTAGGTTGATGGCTGTTCATGAGTTGCTGGAGCCAGATAAGGGGAAACGAGTGCACTATTGTCGCTGGTTTCAGGACTTCATTGCTCAAAATCCTGGCATATTAGCAATCATATGGTTCACGGACGAGGCGTGGTTCCACTTATGTGGCTGTGTCAATTCACAGAACACACGCATTTGGGCTGCAGAACATCCGCACACCCTTCAGGATGTGCCTATGCACCCACAAAAGTCAGAGTTTGTTGCACAATATCCACTGAAAGAATAATGGGTCCCATTTTTTTCAACGGGACTGTCAACACTGCAGAGTACCAACAAATTTTCATGGACTTTTTGAGCAATTGGATGACATAGAGCTGCATCAAGGCTATTTTCAACAGGATGGCACTATGTTCCATACATCAAATGAGTCCATGGCGCTGATCCGCAGTTTCTTTGAGGACCAGATAGTTTCCTGTAACTTGTGGCCTCCGATATCACCAGATTTTTTTCTGTGGGGGTTTCTTAAGAAAAGAGTGTACTCTACATGCCCTCAGACATTAGACGAATTGAAGTAGAACATTACAAACTAAATCAATGGTATTGACAAGACGATGCTCCAATGAACAGCCAGGAACGTGGAACAATGTGTCCAGATGTGCATTCAGGAGAGAGAGGAGGGGGGGGGGGGCAGACATTTTCAGCATTTGATGTAAAGGTAAATGTTATGTAATGTAAACTCCCATAGATATACTACATTTCAGATGGCATAACTTGCTGTTAGCTTTATTCTTGTTCACATAAATTGATAATGAAATGTGAGAATAATTGGCAGTGAAACACGTAACACACAAAACATTAAAATAATTCTTGATGTTGACAAATCACACATAAGTCACGTTAAAAATTAAGTGATGGGATGTTTCGGTTGTGACTTCTACCTTCATCAGCCATGGAATGAAACACGTGGTGTAAGCATCAGTTGTTGCCAGATTTCAAAATAGCTTTCCAAATGATAGGTACGTGAAAAGGTGCATCTGTATTGCACGTGTTAGGGGTAAGGTAGATTTCAATGCTTTCGCGGTACCTGAGGGATTTCCGATTGCTGAACGGAGCAATATGGTTAACATTTTGCCAATCGGGACTCGCGGACATATCGCTGATTGATGGAACATATCACTGATGTTAAGAAAGGTAACCTTTCCACCTTCCACCTCCCTTTCAAATGTAACCATCAGCGATACGTTTGCGAGTCCCAATTGGCAAAATGTTAAACGTATTCCTCCGTTCAGCAATCGGAAAGCCCCCAGGTACCGTGAAAGCATTGAAATCTACCTTACCTCTAACACGTGCAATACAGATGCACCTTTTCACATACCTATCATTTGGAAAGCTATTTTGAAATCTGGCAATAAGGGATGCTTATACCACGTGTTTCATTCCATGGCTGATGAAGGTAGAAGCTACTACCGAAATGTCCCACTACTTATAATTTTTACTGTAACTTATGTGTGATATGAGGATATCAAGAATTATTATAAAGATAATGAAATGTGTTGGTTTTATATGAATCACCCTTTACTTGCCCTTTTAGAATCTTCTTCTCACCAAGCAAATTTGTGGATGCTTTTATCCCTAAAAACGGTAATTAAAAATCATTTCATTAACGTAAAGCAATGAGTTGTTTTCTGATTCACATTTGCAAACCAGTTCTCTCCAAATTTGCCCATTACATCCATTGCTTCTCCATCGCTATTTTCAACTCTTCCATTCAAATCCTCAAAAAAACTACCTTTTCCTTTTTCTGGCTTTAACTGTTATTTCTAAATCTGGGGATGATGTCACATTGAGGGATGGAAGCACAGGAGGGATCTCAAGAAAAGAAGTGTGTAAAGCTCTAAAATCTCTTCAGAATAGTAAGGCTCCGGGAGTTGATGGCATAACTGCCGAGATGTTGAAATATGGTGGTGTCTGTAATTGACTGGTTAACTGAAATTTGCCAGTTGTGCTGAGAGTTAGGAATGGTCCCTTGGGATTGGAAGGATGCTATTATTGTTTCCTTGTATAAGGGAAAAGGTGATCAGACTGAATGCAAGAACTATCGTGGTATTAGCCTTCTAAGTGTGCCAGGGAAAGTGTTTTGTCTGGTTGTTATTGAAAGCATACAGGGTCTTACATCAGAGAAAGTGTGGGATGTTCAGAGTGGTTTTATGCCTGGTAAAGGCTGCACTAACCAGATTTTTGCATTATGCACGATGATTGAAAAGTATCTTGCTGTTGGTAAGAAAGTTTTTGCTGCCTTCATAGATTTAGAGAAAGCTTACGACCGAGTAAATAGGACACTTTTGTGGAAGGTATTGAATGAATATGGTGTTACTGGGAATCTACTTAATAGTGTAAAAGCCATGTATGCTGGTAGTAGAGCTTGTGTATGAGTGAATGGTGTTTTATCAAAATGGTTTTCTATTGGTGCAGGAGTTAGACAAGGTTGTGTAATGTCACCATGGCTGTCTAATATATTTATGGATGCATGCATGTGTGATGCCAAAATAGATAATAGTGGTTTATGTCTTGGTGATATCCGTGTGTGCAGATTGCTGTATGCTGATGACACTGTCCTGTTGGCAGAGAGCATAAGTGATTTGCAGAGCATGTTGTCTCGGATGTACGAAGTTTGCATGAAATTCAAACTGAGTATAAATAAGGGAAAAACCAAAGTTATGGTATTTGAGAGAGGAACTGGTAGCACTGAATGTAATGTAAGTATAAACAGCACTGTGATTGGCCAGGTGAGTGAGTTTGTGTATTTAGGAAGCATGTTTGACAGAGAGAACAAATTGGATGGTGAAATTAGTAGGAGAGTGAATTCTTCATTGAAAGTCATAGGTACTCTGGGAGGTTTTCACAGGAATGATGGGTTCTCTAGAGAGTCCCGCATGGCTGTGTATGAAAGTGTAATTGTTCCTACTCTGATGTATGGCAGTGAAACCTGGGTACTGCAGAAGAAACATAGGAGTTGTTTGTGTGCTGGAGAAATGCGTTACTTACAGGGGGTTTGTGGCAAGACACGGTCTGATTGTGTGAGCGATGAAGATGTTTTGCAGTTGTGTGGTGTGAAGCAAAATGTTGTTAGCAAGGTGGAGACCAATATGCTTTGGTGGTTTGGCCATGTTGAAAGAATGAGTGATGAGATGCTTACTAAGAAAATCTTTTGAGCCCAAGTGTCAGGAAGGAAAGGCAGAGGAAAGCCAAGGAAGACATGGGTAGATCAGATTCAGGAATGTCTGCATGAGAAAAAGATTATGAGTATGAAGTATAAAAGATCTTGTGTATAGCGTGTAATGGATATCAGTGAAGCCCGAGTTGTATGTCAAGATCGCTGTAAATGGAGAAGTTTGATACGACAACAGTAAGTAAAAATATCTGATAGTTTGTATTTCTTTTTGGAGCTAACCTCTGAATCTCAGAGAACAGCTTAGTGATATGTTGAAAAATGAAAAAGGAATTCATCTCTGCATTAATAAAATATGTCGTTAACACCTACCACTTTGGCATCATCTTCCTATTTAGAGCCTGGGCAAAGCATGTATTGTGTTTACATATTTAAGAGAATACAATGTGGTTTGTCACAAATATTTATTTTTTCAAGTCAACCATGGTTTTGCTGGGTATTGACCTAGTTTCATCAGGATGAATGGCACGTCCTGATGAAGCTAGGTCAGCAAAACCATACCCAGCAAAACCATGGTCGACTTGAAAAAATAAATATTTGTGACAAACCACGTTGTATTCTCTTAATACGTATAATCATCACTAGACGATTCAGTCTTTGAGATCAAGAATGTATTGTGTTTGTTCACATAATTTGCCCTGTTGTTTTCCCTGGAATCAGTAGGAATGGGTAGCTGTTAATATTACTATAGAAGCTTATGGATTGGCCACATGAAATTCATTTCCATGAACTCTATAAAAACCTTGAAAAGGAAGCATGTATTTCACTTATGTTCTCATGGTGGTGGTGACATGTTTGCTTTCTGCTACAAAAATATTCAAGTGTGATTTTCTTTCTTGTAAAAATTAATTTAATGAAGTGTGTACAGGGTGTCCACAATGTCTTGTTATCCCCCCCCGTAATAAGAAATGTAAGTGATCTATGTATCTGTTGTATGATGTATATGTGTGCCGATTTCCAACAACGATTCGACAAAGAGGACCCTCCAAAACAGACTCTTCTGTGGTAGGAACATAAACTCTTCGAAGCAGGCAACATCAAGGATAAACCACGAACGGGAAGACCATCAACCAGAGTGCAACAGTGTCAAGTGGTCGAGGAATCAGTTGTCAGATCACCGACGAAGTCGCTCCATAAACGATCAGCGGAGCTTGGAATACCACGATCGACACTGCATAAGCACATGGAGAATGACCTGAATTTGCACGCATATTGCCCGATCTTCGTTCAGGCGTTATCTGACATCGATTTAAGCCGCAGACGGGATGCATATGCAATGATGCTTCAGACATTTGCCACAATCCCAAAACCTGGAAAGGTAATTTTCAGTGATGAATGTGTGATATACCACAGCTGTCGATCACGGAACGTTGTGTTTTGGTCCAAGGAAAACCCACATTATGTCGAACAATTGGAACATTATCCTCCGCATGCCTTGATATGGGCTGGAATGAATAGTCGACATCGGTTTGGACCGTATTTCTTTGATGATCCAGTGAATCAGACAACTTATCTGGACATGCTGCAAACCTGGTTTGTGCCACAACTTGGAAATCTTGGCATTTAAGGATGCCTCAACATATAACTCAACATATACATCATACAACAGATACATAGCTCACTTACATTTCTTATTACGGGGGGGGGTTAACAAGGCATTGTGGACACCCTGTACAATGTCAAATGAATTTAACATGTTTTGTTCATATATAATGCATGTGTGTAAAGAAGGTAAATGTTTGAATTCCTTTTAAGATGATTACTGAAGATTTAGGCTTGGGCTTCCAGAAGGCATGTATTGTTGTAACATGTAGCTAATCTTAATCATTTAACATTTTAGGTGACTTTTTTTTACATGTACATAATTTTAATTATTTAGCATTACAGGTAATCTTTTTACACATAGCTGGTCTTCATCATTAGAGGTGCCAGCTAGTTCTGTGTGACATTGGCAAAACTCACTGGGTTTTGTTCCACAATCCTTATGTTGAATGACCAACTGGAACCGTCAGCTTTGGGCTAAGCTTCCATACTGATGTACTTACATGATTAAAAAGACACAAAGAAATATTAAAAATGACTCAAGTGTGGGATATGGTTGACCTACCATACTTGAGAAGGACGGTCCACCACAGAATCGACCTGGACTTTCTAAATGGCGTATGAGAAAGAAATCTCGACTGAGTGAGTGTAAGATTGGTGTATGGAATACTAGAGGTATAAAGGGCAAGATGAACGAGGTGATTGAAGAGATGAATAAGTATAGATTGGATGTGCTTTGTGTAAGTGAAACCAAAAAGAAGGAAATTGGGATAGAAGAATTGAATGGAACAGTGAGTGTGTGGCTGTAGTATTGGACAATGTGAGAGGACAGGCTGGTGTAGGTGTGGTTTTAAGTGAAAAGATGAAGAACAACTTGATTCACTATAGCTGCATAAGTGAGAGAATTATTTGGATTCATTTGAAAGTGAAACTTCAGAGAGTAGTAATTGTTGTAGTGTATGCTCCTTGTGACTCGGAACCTTCTGATAAGAAGTAAGATTTCTGGAATGAGCTAAAAGCTGTTTTAAGCCAGTTTGGGGCTAAAGAGAAAGTTATAATAGCAGGGGATTTCAATGCTTTAGTAGGTGTGCAGAATGCGATTTCTGACAATGTTCTGGGTAAGTTTAATGATCCTTGTGTGAATGATAACATGGTGAAAGATTAATTGAACTGTGCATTGAGAATGGTTTGCGTGTATCTAATACGTTTTTCAACCACAAGTATATCCACACATATACTGTAATTTTCGGACTAAGAGCCGCATCAGCGTAAGGGCCACAGGTGAGAAATTTTGCAATCTTGGAAGCAAAAGTTGCCATAAGGGCCGCACCTGTGAAGTCGTGGTGCTGCTCAGAAAACTAAATTATCTTCCTTATTTTCATGAATTAACTCACACCCAACGTAATTATATGTATACTTCAAAGGCTAATTCTGCAACTCAGTGTCGATCTGCTTTATGCACTTATTTTTTCATACTGGCAAAAAATTTTATTTATACATTTTTTATTAATCATGCTAATGATGTTATTTGGTTGTCTTTATTAAATGCTCAAAACCATTTATGTAATCAGTATAAATCATAGTTAATCTTAAGACTCCCGTTAGAATATTGCATTGCTCGTAAAACTACACAATTGTCTAAATTCCATTCAATGTGGATGTCTGCTACAGGATGGTTCTCCGTTCACCGCAATAGAATCCGTCTTAGAAGTAATTAACTTATAAATTATAGCTTGTAATGCTTTCGATTAATGTTTTCTTTAATAATATGTTCCTTCTATGTTATGCTTTTTTTCTTATCTACAGATGTTTTCTTTAGAATCAAGTTGCTTTACGCTTCCTTTTACCAGCTCCCTCGCACGTGTTCGCAGATCGCAGATCTCGCCGCCAACACTTCGAAACAGCCGTGCCGCTTTCTCTCTTTCAAGTGGTTTGACCTACTTTCGTTGAGCTCTGCTTTTATATGAATGGGAAAGCTCTCCCTTCTTTTTTCTTTTGCGTTTGTGAAGATTTTATCTTCAGCCAAGTATTAAATGAATTACCCATTGTTAACATCAGATGATAATGCTACAGCGCTTATTAGTAAGAAAGCATTTCCAGCCGAAGCCTTTAACTTCCACTATCGTCAGTCAGTAAAAAAAAAAAAAAAAAAATTAAAATCAAAGCAAAACTCAGGGGCGCAGAACCAAGAAACACCTGTATTGCATGCCAGATTAACTGCATTGTTCATGTTCTTAAGCTTTTGTTCAGGAAAGTGCCCATCAAACCGGTCTCCCCACCCCAGTGAAAATCAACGTTCCTTCCCTTGGTTGCATTGCACCTTCCTGCATGATGTATGCTGCAGCCAACAAAAGAGATACCCTGGGTGCGCTATCCACAGAAGCCTCGGACGTCACGTCTGTGTGCTTATGTCTCCATTCCATCCCCCACTCCTGCATGCAAAGGGCATGTGAGTCAGGCATTCCTGTTCTCCCCCACTTTCCCTCATAAACCAACATCAGGACAGCGGAGTTATCGTTTAAATAGACGTGTCTAACATATGAGTAGAAGGGGGATCACAGTCGAGTTTGTGGGGAAAAAAGACGTGGTTTGAAAAAAATCACTAAGCATCTGAATGAAAAAAAAGGGAGGGAAGAAACAGTCTTATCGAAAACAAATTCGGCATAAGGGCTGCACACCCGAAAAATTTCACTTTTAGTAACGTAAGAGCAGCAGCTTTTAGCCCAAAAATTACGGTACATGGTAAACCCCTTGGTCAAAAGAGTGTGATAGATTTTGTTGTCTATGATCAGCATCTGAAACACTTAATTGTTGACACTCGTGTGATGAGAAGTGTGGATGTTGGTTTTGATCATTACTTGGTAGTGTCACGAGTGAAACTGAATGTTCATTGGAGGAAAAGGAATAGGAAGAGGCCCAGGATGGAAAGAATAAAGGATGAAAGGCTCCCTGAAAACCACCAGCATTATTCTGACATACTCAGAAAACGACTGAAGGAGCTGAAGTCTTGTGAGAGGGATGTAGAAAAGAAGTGGGAATGTTTTAAGAACTGTGTTGTCACTGCTGCTGAAGAGGTCTGTGGCACCACAATAGTGGGTTACAATAGAGGTGATGCTTGGTGGAATAGTGAGATTGAAGAGGCAGTAAAGAGAAAGAAGGAAGCCTATTTGGGGATGTTGCAAGGTAGAGTTTCTGTGGATGAATATCGCTGTAAGAAGTGTGGAGCCGCTAAGCTGGTTGGCCAGAGTAAGGCAAAAGATAGGAAGGAGAATGTGGAAAAGCATGAATTGGCTTTTTGGAAAGATAGGAAGACACTCTGGAAGTACATGAGAATCAAGAAAAATAGGGGAAACAAAGTGGTAAGCTGTGTGAAGAATAGGATCAGGGAAATGATATGGGAGCCCAATGAGTTAAGTGAAAGATGGGCGAATACTTTCTGTGAATTATTAGATCAGGAAAGCAAAGGTGATTTAGAGGCAGAAGCAGATGATGTCACAGTGAGGGAGTGAAGCACAGGAGGGATTTCAAGAGAAGAGGTGTTTAAAGCTCTAAAATCTCTTCAGAATGGTAAGGCTCCAGGAGTTGATGGCATAACTGCCGAGATGTTGAAATATGGTGGTGACCCTGTAATTGATTGGTTAACTGAAATTTGCTAATTGTGCTGGGAATTAGGAATGGTCCCTTGGGATTGAAAGGATGCTATCCTTGTTCCCTTGTATAAGGGAAAAGGTGATCAGGCTGACTGCAAGAACTATCGTGGTATTAGCCTACTGCGTGTGCCAGGGAAAATGTTTGGTAAGGTGGTTATTGAAAAAATACTGGGTCTTACATCAGAGAAAGTGTGGGATATTCAGAGTGGTTTTATGCCTGGTAAAGGATACACTAACCAAATTTTTGCATTATGCATAATGATTGAAAAGTATCTGGCTGTTGGTAAGAAAGTTTTTTCTGCCTTCATAAATTTAGAGAAAGCTTATGAACAAGTAAATAGGACACTTTTGTGGAAGGTATTGAATGAATATGGTGTTACTGGGAATGTTCTTAACAGTGTAAAAGCCATGTATGCTGGCAGTAGAGCTTGTGTGCGAGTAAATGGTGTTTTATCAAAATGGTTTTCTATTGGTGCAGGAGTCAGACAAGGTTGTGTAATGTCTCCATGGCTGTTTAATATATTTATGGATGCATGTATGCATGATGCCAAAATAGATAATACTGGTTTATGTCTTGGTGATATCCATGTGTGCAGATTACTGTATGCTGATGACACTGTCCTGTTGGCAGAGAGCAAAAGTGAGTTGCAGAGTATGTTGTCTCGTATGTACGAAGTTTGCATGAAATTCAAACTAAGTATAAATAAGGGAAAACCCAAAGTTATGGTTTTTGAGAGAGGAACTGGTAGTACTGAATGTAATATATGTCTAAATGGCACAGTGATTGACCAGGTGAATGAGTTTGTGTATTTAGGAAGCATGTTTGACAGAGAGAACAAATTGGGTGGTGAAATTAGTAGGAGAGTGAATTCTTCATTGAAAGTCATTGCTGCTTTGGGAGGGTTTCATAAGAATGATGGGTTCTCAAGACAGTCCCGCATGGCTGTATATGAAAGTGTAATTCTTCCTACTCTAATGTATAGCAGTGAAACCTGGGTACTACAGAAGAAACATAGAAGTTGTTTGTGTGCTGGAGAAATGTGTTACTTACGAGGGGTTTGTGGCAAGACACATTCTGATTCTGTGAGGAATGAACATGTGTTGCAGTTGTGTAATGTGAAGCAAAATGTTGTTAGCGAGGTGGAGACTATTATGCTTCGGTGGTTTGGCCATGTTGAAAGAATGAGTGATGAGATGCTTACTAAGAAAATCTTTTTATCCCCAGTGGCAGGAAGGAAAGGTAGAGGAAGGCCAAGGAAGTCATGGGAGAATCAGATTCAGGAGTGCCTGCAAGAGAACATGATTATGAGTATGAAGTATAAAAGATCTTTTGTATGGCGTGTGATGGGTGTCAGTGAAGCCTTAGTTGTATGTCAAGATCGCTGTAAATGGAGAAGTTTGATATGGCAGCAGTAAGTAAAAATTATCTGGTAGTTTGTATTTCTTTGTGGAGCTAACCTCTGAATATCAGAGAACAGCTTAGTGATTTGTATGTATGATCTTCATCATTTAAGATCATAGGTGCTGTTTTTGTTGTTGTTTTTTTTGCATTAGCATTAAGCTTCACAAAATGTAAATAAATTAATTTTAAGTAATTTAGAGATTAAGAGTTTAATTTGCATCATTTATTAAACTGTTTTAAGCTGAATTAATGATGCAAATGTTAAAAAAATATTTCAAAAATTATTGAAATGTGACATTGGAGAATATATATGAGGAAACATCTCAAAATTCAAAGGAAGGCAACTTAGTCTTGAACTAATGCACCAGTGGAGAAAATGTTCAAGCCAAAACACATGCGAGCATTTGAGGCAAGAAGCTGTTGGATGAATGCATCAAAGTTGTGCTTATGAAAATCCACAGAAGTTATCAAGATGATGCACAGATTCTGTATCACTCTGTATTCCATGTCTTAATGCAGAAGCTAAAAAGGGTAGCTGTTTTTGCTACACACCATAAAGTTCTGGAAAGTCAACAAAAAGCAGTATGTATTGTAACAATGCAAATTCGATGACACTGAAATCACCACTGTAGTTTATGGGCCACTGAAAATCATTTTGCCTACTTTGTGGATCCTGAAATTTTCAGAAGGAACATACATCAAGTAGAAAATTCAACAACTGTTATCACAAAGATAGAGTCAGGTTGAACTGCCTTATAATACTGATGGAAATATCCAGAAATATGGATATATCCATTAGTACTGTAAGGCAGTTCAACCTGCCTCAAATTTTTCGTGAGCTTATGCCCAATCCAAACATTTTTCATTATCAGTTTTTGCAACAACATTATCTCCATTGATATTTTATGCATAAATGTAGTGTTTAAGGAAGTCCTTTAATGTTTAAAAAAATTTGTCATCAATTTTTTTTATAACTTACATAATTCTTTTTGTTCCAGTTGATTTGATATTTCAAGCTATAATATCTTGCACTTCTAGCAATTTGAACCATCAATCAACTAGTATAATTGCTTGTATAATGTATATATACGTACTTTATTTATTTATTTATTTGCTTTAGGTCTGCAGTTTGCAGCAGCATGTTTGAAATCTTTGATTCTCACACTAGGAGTTGTTCATCGAGCCATTGATGTTCAAAAGGCAGTGAATCTCTCAAGACTTGAGGTCAATTTCCAGGTATAGTTTTTCTCAAAATCATTTATACTCATAGAATTATTGTAACAAAAATCTGTTTCTACCACGCTCGACGAATGAATTTTTATATCAAAAACTATGCTGTGTCTACCGCACATGTTTTAAGTTGGGTTTTTCTTAGTTTTTATTTTGACAAAAAAAAAAAACAAAAAAACTTACCAAGTTGATTGAATGATGAAAAGAACAGTACCAAAATTTCAGCATTAACCATTTCCAGTTCAGCATCAGGAACCTACTGTCAGTTTGTACCACCTTGGTATGGAGTGGTTATGAGGCTTTGTGTGCTTACATGCTTAAAAGACATGTAAGCACACAGTGACTCACGCACTTCAACTAAATGTCTACAAATGAAAGAAGTGGGTGACAAAGGAAATGACTGTGACTGCAGTGCTTCAGTTTGAGTTAAAAAGAAACACAAAGAAACAGGACAGAAACTATCAAGACTACTGAATTACATTTTCAATGCAAATTTGCAGTTAACAAAATTGTGCATTTAAATCCGCATTTAAAGTTCCATTGTTTTTAAATTTAAGCAACCACTATGGTATATGAAATAATCTTAAGATATTTCATAATGTTTCTGTTTTGTACATTAAATTGCTAAGAAAGTTCGACTAAACAACATATAACGTTCGACGGTCAAATAACATCTGTAGGTAAAAATTATTAAAACAACATGGTTTTGCTCACCTCTTCAAATCCACTCTGCCATCCATTGATATGTCGGTAGAATATTCTGTTACTATGTTTCTTTGTCTTTCATTAAAGATTAGTTTTATGTGGTTAGGCCCACCATTTCAAGTCCATTCTACTATCTGTATACCAGTAGAATACTTTGTACGTGAATAATTTCAGTATGTACAAAGTTTCGTCGTCATTTGCCATTCATATAGATGAAAAAATATACGATGGCAATAGGACTAAAACCAAAATAGAATGTTTCAAACTCAGGGAAAAAGCAGCTTCGAATTTGAAATTAAAACATGTACTAAAGTTAAAACTGTAATCGAAAGATGAAGGAATGAAAATTGAATGGAGCTCTCGCCATAAAACATGTGCGAAAAAATAATGAAGAAGTGACACAACACCATCGCTGCCATATGGCCCAGTCAACATTTCTGACTCGTTTTGGCTCACTTGATCCATGGCCATTCTTAAGGTTGCAGGTGGTTTACTCTGCGCTGAACACTAAAGCTTATCTCATCGTTCTGTTAATGCCAACCTTACTTCGTCAGTTATCTTGTATGACACGTATGTTGGAGGTGGCGCCATCTGGTGTTCTTCTGGCTCCCAACCTATGTTGATGAAATATCTTAGATTGTTTTGCACGGAGAGATCGATGTTTTTCAAGCTCGATCATATTCTTCCATGTGCTGGATAATTCAACTCGTGTATTTGAATTGCAATTGTTCCTTTTAGTCTTTTCGATCAATACAGCTTCGGCGGTAAGAATCTTTATGTGGTTGTTGTAAGAAGTTAAAAGTTTTGTGTTGTCCCAATCGGGGACAGCATTATTATCTTGACAGTACTGAATTAGAGATATTCATGTTTCATTCTTCATCCAATTACTAAGATGTTCTTTCAGTTGAGTATTTATATTTCTTTTAGTGTTGCAGGGATCATAGCGTTCCTTCTTTTTCCTACTTTTTCAAAACCTGTCCTTATTTTCCTACTTTTTGCAAAGCAAAAGGCAATTTTTTTTTTTAACGACCTGTTTCACCGTCCTGGTTTATTGAAATTTTTTGTACGCGATTGCTCTGGCTGCCGTGTCATCAGGTTACGCGTACGTCGTCGGCAAAACGCTGATGCTGCAATCCGTTTCTGCTGGGTGAACTCCTGTGGCTCACGCCAATCACTGACAGTTCGTTGAGGGAGGAGTCTCAATCAAAGCTAAAACATTGGCTTGTGGTGTGTGCTCTGGAAAGTTTTATGCTTTGTTTTCTCAACCTATAGGTTCGTGCATTTTGGATTGATTGACAATGAATTCTTAATCGCAACTAAAACATTGGCTTGTGGTGTGTGCTCTGGAAAGTTTTATGCTTTGTGTTCTAAACCTGTAGGTTCGTGCATTTTGGGATGATCGACGACGTACTGCTTGTAATCTGAAGTTCATGGAATTAAAGAAGGTAAATATTTTTCTTTAGAAACAATTTGGATTTTATTGATTGTGTTATAAAATGAGAGTAATCGAAGTTTTTGTGTGTGAAAGTTGTAATTTCATGATATTGGTATATATTCTGTACTATCGGAAACAACAATATTTTATCGTGGATGTTGTTAGGTAACTGAAAGATTTCATTTGCTTCATTCTTAAAACGGAACAGACCAAACCTTTCTCTCTTTGAGAAAGAATTCCCCTCCCCCTACTCGTAAAACGTTTGCCTATAGTGAGTAAGATGTTTTATAATCAAAATGTAGACCTACCAACTACTATCGAATACTGTACTGTAGATTTAGCTGTTTAACTACGGAACTATGCAACTCACTGTCGAAACTACGGATTCTACGAATTTTCATTTTGTTTATTTTATTTTATTTTATTTTTATTATTATTATCATTATTTTTTAAATTTTGCTATTATGAAATACCATCTGGGAACAGTATTTCGTGTTTCAAAACTTTGGAAAATGGTAGTTAAACAGAGTAAAAAATTTTGCCGTAATCGTGTTGTTGTTTTTCTCCCGCGATGTGTTTGTGTCCAGTATTCTTGTTAAATGTAATTTTGAATCAGTGTAAAACTAAAAAGAGAATTGGGGGGGGGGGCATTTTCCGTCTGGTGAAGGTATTTCGTGTTTCAAAACTTCCAAAAACGGTAGTTAAATGGAGTAAAAGTTTTTGCTAAAATCATAATTTTATTCTCCCGATGTTGTCTCTGTTTCTAGGAGTCTTGTAAAATATAATTTTGATTGCATAAATGTCAGTATTTCATCTTGAAACTGTAGGCAACAATTTGCGAAAACTGAAGTTAGATGCCGCAAAAACTTCCTCGTGATCTTCTTTTTCAAATTCGAAGAATTCCGCCTTTCTCATTATTATTTTGGTCATTTGCGAGATTGATTCACAAATGAACAGAATTTTGTAGGGAGTTGGTGGCGACGGATTGGGGGGGGGGAGGGTTCGTCGGGGGACAAAATTCATTTTCATAAAACTTTAGAAAACGTAAGGTCGGCGGAGTTCAGGTATTTTTCCCATAATCGTAATTTCTTTCTTCCCGCGATGTTGCCTCTGTCCAGTATTATTGTTAAATAACATTTTACTGCATAAATATTTGCATTTCAGCTTGAAAATATAGGGGGAAATTTTCAAAACCGGAAATCTGACAGAGCAAAGAGTTCTCCCCCCCCCAGTGCGCAATGTTCCCACTCTCTTGCATTGTTAAATATCCCCGGTCCCATAAGTTTTTGCATTCAAGCCTCCTAGCATTTCTTTTTTAAAAAGATCGTGCTTATGTTACCAGTTTGTCTGTCTGTGCATCCATCAATCCTTCCATCTGTCTGTGGACACCATATCTCTACAACTATTAGGCTGATTTTAATTTTTTTTATTAATGCAATTTAGTTGTTACAAACAAAACAGAATTTTGTGGGGAGTTGGTGGGCGACGGATGGGGGTTCGTCAGGGGGACAAAATTCATTTTCACGAAACTTTCGAAAACGGAAGGTCGGCGGAGTTCAGATTTTTCCCGTAATCGTAATTTTTCTTCCCGCGATGTTGCCTCTGTCCAGTATTATTGTTAAATAACATTTTACTGCATAAATATTTGCATTTCAGCTTGAAAATATAGGGGGAAATTTTCAAAACCGGAAATCTGACAGAGCAAAGAGGTCTCCCCCCCCCCCCCCCGTGCGCAATGTTCCCGCTCTCCTGCATTGTTAAATATCCCCGGTCCCATAAGTTTTTGCATTCAAGCCTCCTAGCATTTCTTTTTTAAAAAAGATCGTGCTTATGTTACCAGTTTGTCTGTCTGTGCATCCGTCAATCCTTCCATCTGTCTGTGGACACCATATCTCTACAACTATTAGGCTGATTCTAATTTTTTTTTTATTAATGCAATTTAGTTGTTACAGAGTTTATGCGTAATCATTATATTAAATTACTTGAGTTTCACATCTTGGCAGTCAATATCTTCTGCAACAACTGGGATGCAGAGGAAAAGGCCAAAAAGGCCTGACAAGGCGTCGACTCCCTGATTTTGGAAGCTTGAAATGTGCAAATGATGATCCTTTATCTCGTTTTTCTTACTTTTTTTATGATGCACAATTTTGCCGCTAGAAGATGTAAATGCAGATCATATCGAATTCAAAATACATTTTATTCCATATATTTGCTTCTAAACATCCAATTGAAAAAATGGTTTTACTCTTTGATTCAATTTATGTCAAAGACTATTTTAGGTATAGTAACTTTTTCAGGTTACACATAGATTTTCCTCTAGGGGCATAAGAGTAAATTAGGTTTTCTTTGATATCTGCTTCTAAAATTCAGATGTGAAAAATTCTTTCTCCAGCAGATACAGCTCCTGATGAGAAATCTTTTGCGCGTAATATCTAATTTTTAGTAAAAATGGTTTGGCCACCAGGGGGCCTAAGTGTTAATTTCTGCTTCTGATGTATTTACAGCAAAATCTGAGCTTCTAAAATGTCGACTTAGAAAAATTCTTTCGTGGACCAATATCACTTACATTGGTAAATCATTTTGATTTTCTTCTTAAAATAATGCATGGTTTCTCTGCCACGGAGGCATTGATGTATACCTTTATTTTTATCAATCTCTACTTCTAAGAGTCCGATTTGAAAAATTCCTTCTTTGTTGGATAGCGTTTCCAGTGCAAAATGTTTTTCATATAACTTGAAAATTTTCAAGTAGTTCATAAACTTTGTGATAGGAGGCATTTAGGTAAATTGCATTATCTCCGATATCTATGCTTCTAAAACACCGATTTGAAAAATGCTTCCTGTGCTTTAATTATTTACTCTTGAATACAAAATACACTTATCAAATTTTTTTGGATCATATTTTTTTCCCTTTTGACTGTTGTTTAAAAAAAAGTTTCCTTTTTTTCATCCTGGTGAAAAACACTTTTCAATACATTATATTCTGAAGGATTTGTAGTTATGTACAAACTATTGTAATACATAATTCCTTACCCTCATTGCTGTAAAAACTTCATTTATGGAACTGATGTTTCTTTCACATTCTCTGGTTAATATAATGTATAGGAATTATTGCTGTGGCTGTGAAAAGGGGCTTCAATTCCTTTAGATGAGATTTTCCGTCATCGTTTTTTGTTTGTTTTGTTTTTTAATATAAACTCTAAAACTGCAAAAATGATTGCTGATGATTTTACTTATTTATTGAAAATAAAATCTAGGAAAGAAGTGCTTTTCTTTTTAGTATTTTTTTAAAAGATGCTGGCAAAATTCTGGGGCTATTCTCTTCAGTTTTATATAAAGTTTCTCCAAAAAATTTAATTTTTTTTCAGCTGAGGCCAGAGGCCCCTCCCACAATGCGGAAGTTGCGGAGCCTATCAGTATCTCCAACTGTAGGTTGAAGCGTTCATGCTCTGGCTTTTAGTTAACATACTTTTACCCAATTACTTCAGTAAAAAGAGTCTGATTTCAATGAAATTTTATTTTATATTATTGGTGCATGTGTGCTTAATGAATTAGTAACACAAATATATAACATATGATACATATTACTGTCTACCTTCAGCCATTATTTACACCTTGTCCTTCTGTCTGTTAAAACCTCCTCACCCCAAAAGTAAGGTGATTTTCTGTGGCTTTCTTCTGGCATGTTGAAAAGCATTTCACAGTTGAGTGTAAAATTACACTAAATCCTCAGCGCATTCATTCATTGGCCGGAACTTTCGCAGTGTAGTTCAGATATATTTTAAATGTTCCCGAGTTTACTATTGCTGTGCAATAATTTTCTTATATACACGTTTAAAAAACGATATTATTTGATATTTATTTTTGGTATTACTGACAGTTGATTTCATATCCTTTGTTTCTTCCTCTTTTTAGTGAAATGCCATGTGTAAAGACAAAGGTTCAGACATCCTGGTTGAAAACTGATGCTTTCAACAAAGATAAAATTGTATCCTGGTGCACACAAGGAAATAATGAATATGAAGCATACTGCTTGTTGTGTAAGACATCGTTTTCCATAGCAAATTGTGGAAGGCATCAGATAATAAGTCATTCATCGAAACAGAAACATATTCAGAAGAGAAATGCAGTTAAAGGAACATGTTTGTTCCTGGACACACATAAGCAGGCAAGTGCTGCATCTAGTTTGTGTTTGCAGTTCAGCCTGGACCAACAAATTACCAAGGCTGAAGCCATGTGGTGTTTAAAGGTAGCAAGGTCAAACTTTTCATTTGCTTCTTGCACAGATGTTACAGATGTCTTCCAGATTATGTTTCCCAATGATCCTATTGCTGGGAAAATGCATCTTAGTGAAAGGAAAGTTTCCTACACAATTTCCTATGGTCTTGCCAAATACTTTGATCAAGAGTTAACAAGTGAAATAAGAAAATGTACTGATAATAAAGGTATGTACAGCATCGCCTTTGACGAAACAACAACCATTCAGGTGAAAAAACAATTTGATGTCTATGTTAAATTTTGGCCATGCAGATGCAAAGACTATTAAGCATTGTCTGTTGACAGTACTACAAAACAAAAAACTGCCTTTAGATAAGTTACTTATGCTCTCAATGGATGGGCCAAATGTGAACAAAGCACTGCAAAGGAAGGTGAATGAAGAGTTGAAGCTGCATGATGCTGTTATGGCTAGGTTTCGCTAATGTGGGTAATTACTATTTAGATTTATGCAAATATCAAAATTAAGGTAAATATTGAATTTAGGTGAAAATTAAAATTTGGGAGATGGGTCGATGCATTTCGAAACAAAAGTAAATTCAATTTATTTAAAGCCATGATAAACGAAAATATAAATAAAATGCAACACTGAAGTTTGAAAATTCCAAAAGTTATTATTGAAGGTTTGCGTTGTTTGAATTTTCGATGAGTTGAGACATCTGCAAGTGTAAAATAAGTAATTATTGTTTACATGTGAACCAAATTTGTGAACACTAAAAAATAGATGGTATACAATGTACACGTGTAATAACTTTTGGAGGCTGTGATGATCAATTTAGTAGCTAGGACTAAATGCATTAATTAAATAAAAACAAAACTCCAGAGACGTTTCGTACCTTAGGCAAGCTAAGGTGGATGAGCATGTGACCCTGAGAGGAAATTCAACTGAGTCATCTAATTCTTCTCTGCACAAGGTTTGGGTTTTGAAAGGCCCCTTGGCCTGCATTTATTGTACAAACTTAACCACAATAACAAGAACACAACAAAATGTTTTAAGGAGTCGGAGACTCATCAAGACAACACAATGTCGGCAAAATTTTGCTGCTACAATTTAGCAGATCTCCACAATTGCCAACTTTGTCCCCTGGCCTAAAGAAACATTCAGATGACACCTTTAGTTTAATCACTTAACAAGAAGCAGAACTTCATCCACAAATAAAAATAGAATATTTACTAAATAAGTGTGAGATTTTACTTCACAAAATGATCTTGCTTAACATGAAGTTACTCCCAAATTTTAGATTACCATAGCTGGCCTAATGCATCACATATTTGAAATTCACAAATTATACAACACTCTTTAGCTTGCATCATATGTTGCTTAAGTAAAGTGTCTTCTCCCGCTCCTCTCTCAGTTATTAATTTATGGCTCAAAGTGTGAACAATACAGATTTCATATTTGCTTTCTCGAGCAACCCCCTCAAACCAGATTTCTTAACACGTGTTCATCTTAGATATTTACAACCACTGACCAAAATTCACAAATAAAAGTTATATTAATAAATGGTTCTACATTCCCCAGGAATATTTGCCTTACAATTAAATACACTAAACATACTGCCCTAAATACCTTACTCAATTATCTCAAAAGTTATCATTACACCCCAATGCTGACAAATAAACTTAAAATTCACACCATCATCTGGAAAAATCAAAATACTTTGATATATCAACTTGCTCTGAGTACTCAATATCCTACCATGTAAATAAAAGGCAAACACTTAACTCTCAACACTCCTGGATCTAAATTTATACTTATATGCACTCCTACTGTTCTTGGTCGCAGGAGACCGAAGATGTGCCTCCTGTGTACCAACACTCCTCTTCGACCCCGGCTTCACTGTAAACGGGAGGCTAGAGACTAACCCACCTCTAGTCAGAAGTCTTGTACCAAGTTGTGTACAGGGCTTTAGCGGCTTTTTTGTCGTGTAGCACGGCAGGGTAAGCCTGGGGGCTGTGGGATCATGCCAAAGGCGTTGGCATGACGGTACCAGGAGGCCGAAGTGTCCGCCGAGTGCGTGTGATCACAGCCAACGGACTATATCTGCAACGTATAAGCTCCAGAACTGTGTCCAGCGTCATTTTCTTGGCTTGCGGACCTCCAGTTCTCCCTTGTAGGGCTCGGTGGTGGGTGGAGTAGTCTGCAGACGAATCCTTCTCCTTTTTTCCATGGGTAAAACCAAAAACAAACACTCCAAATTCAAGTCATCTGAGAAAATGATCGTTGACAACGACTCTCCTTCGTCTTCTCAACCTACCAAGTCTCATAACCTTAAACGATCTTTAGACCTTGACCTGGACCAAGAATGTGGAACCTCTTCTTCGGCAGCTGTACCAGTCGCTCCGAAGCGTCGTCTCCCCTCGTTTGCTGTGACTACGCATGCTACACACTTAGTTGTGGAATCCATCGATCCGAATGAGAGACTGTCCACCAGATCTCCCTTTTTCATTTCTAAAGCTTTGGACGCTGCGGTTGGCCCCTTGAAGTCTGTGAGGAAGCTTCGCTCTGGGGACCTGCTTGTCCAAACTTGCAGTGTTTCTCAGAGTAACACTTTTCTGCACCTCACTAGTCTTCAAGGCATTCCTGTCAAAGTGACACCTCACCCGTTTCTTAACACCTCTCGGGGTGTTATTTCGGAGTTTGATCTCTTGCCATGCAGTGAAGACGAATTGGTGACTGAACTTGCAGATCAAGGTGTTATTGCTGCACGTCGTATGATGTTCCGGCGCGATGGTTCTTTGATTAAGTCTAAAAATGTAATCTTGACTTTTAACTCCCCGAAAGTTCCGACCGAAATCAAGGCTGGCTACTTGGTCTGTGGAGTTCGCCCGTACATTCCCAGTCCTCTGCGCTGTTTCAGGTGCCAGAGGTACGGGCATTCACAACGTTTCTGTAAGAGTTCCGCTCGTTGCGCAAATTGTGGCTCCAGTGAACATGACGGGGAAGGTTGCACTTCTGCGGCCTGCTGTGTTAACTGTGGGGAGGCCCATGCAGCTTACTCCCGCAACTGTATGAAATGGAAGGACGAGATGGCGATCCAGCGCCTCAAGACCCTGGAAGGCCTCTCGTACCCTGCTGCCAAGGCCAAGTTGGGTATACCCACCAACCGACAGCGTACTTTTGCCGCAGTAGTTCAGTCTCTGCCACAACCCGTGCAGCCCTTTGTTCCGCGCCCTGTAGCTCTCGCCGCACTTGCCAAGCGATCTACAGCTGAACAAGCGACACAGGTGGATTTCCCGAGCTCCAGATTTTTCGAATAGCTGAGTCTGCGCCTTCTCTTTTGAAGACGACCGACTCTTCCAGTTCCCAGCAGCTGTCGCGGTCCACCTGACCAACATTGCAACTGTCTCGGACTCAGCGAGGTCCCCACCCTCAACCAACATTATAGAGAAACATAGGGGGGAGGAGAGTGACAGTTCGTCCCCAGCCTCAACCAACATTGCAGAGGAACATGGGGGGGAGGAGAGTGACAGTTCGTCCCCGCCCTCGGCCAGCATTGCAGAGGAGTGTGGGGGGAGGAGAGTGACAGTTCGTCCCCCTCCTGGTGACTCATCCTTTGTGTAGTTGTGTTCGATTTCGTGATGTGTTTTGTCTTTCTCATTCCTCAGTTTTACTTAGTCGGCTTGTTTCTCACCATTGTGCCATGTTTTTCATACTGTTTGTTTCATTGTCTTTTTTGGCCCTTCCTTCGTACTCATGGTTCGGTTTTACTTGGTCAGCCAGATTTGGGGTTTTATGCCCCGTTTTTTAATTCTGTCTGTTTGTCTTGTGTCTGGCGCTCTTTGGCCAACCATGGCCCTTGCGCCAATAAAATCTACTAACCAACCAACCAACCTACTGTTCTTCACAATTTACCCAACTAATTCTGACCAGCAATTTATAAACAAATTAATCTAAAATTTCAAAATTTCACCATGTAAGCTTTTACTAATTTTAACAACCCATGTAGTAAACCACTGAGGTAACGGGTAGGCAAAACATCTCAGTTTATCAAACTCACTTTCTTCAAAAACAAAATTTACATCCTGAAGAAAATATCAATCAGGCTAAAGGCGAGATTGGGTCGTGAAGCCAATCAAGCCATGCAACGAAATGGGAAGTCAATATGTGCGACTCATTACTCTCTAATTTCTTTCCTCGCTCACTGTCTTTGGGACAACACTCGAATGCAACTTGCCAGGAGCTACTCCTTACTGGCTGACGGTTTTACTGGACGCTGAAGATGAATCCCCCAATTCATCCTCATTAGCACCCTTTCAATACCCAAAGTATGTCCAAGTAAGGAAAAACCTCCTGCAAGAGCTCTCTTGCCCCAGAATATTCTTACTCCAGGCACACAGCTCCCAGAGAAACACCATCTGAAAACTCACTCTTCCCTAGGCACACAGCTCCCTGAGTAAAACTATCTGAAAGCTCACATTATCTCTAGAAAAAATCCACATAAATCTCACTTTCCAGAAATCATTATCACCTCTCGAAGCACTCTCTATTTCCAGAAATCACTATCACCTTTCGAAACACTCTCTATTTCCAGAAATCATTATCACCTCCCGAAGCACTCTCTATTTCCAGAAATCAAACCCCTTGCGAAGAAATCTCACTGTACACAGGTAATGAACAGGCCTCACTTTCAGACAACCATAGTCTGCTTGCATACCCTCTTTGATATCCTCCCCTTATACAAATCAAATTCTCAAATCCATTTGCTGATATGGTCTCTAGCCACAATTACTACAAAATGTTACATATTTTCACCCATTATTTACCATCACCCATTATTTCACCCATTATTTAAAAATCACCGTATTATTTTATTTTTACCCATTATTTAAAAAACACCATAACCTGCCTCCAAGACACAAATTTAACTACATGGCCCTGTATGTTTATAATTACAAATGCAATTTATATATTAATAAATGCTACCAACAAAAAAGTTAAATTTCCTTAATAAAAAAATTACTGGTTTGAGAGGTTGTTTTTCAAAATAGCTTATAACACCATTATGATATTATATACTCTCTTTACACAAAAAAAAAAAAAAAAACATTACATCTTTTTATAGATTAGCTCAAGAAATAAAGAAATAATGACAGTGTTTCCCATGCTCACCATTACTTGACCCCAAATACAAGACCTGACAGAATGATATTGACAACTTTCCCATACCCAGCTAGCCTCAATGAAAAATCATAGAAACATTTATACCTTTAACATGTACTGCTCTACAAAAAAAAAAAAAAAAACATTAACGTAACCGCGCCATATTATAAAAAAAAAAAAATGCCAAACAAAACTATTTACTTTAGCACAGATTGTACCAAGTTGAGCTTTCACAAAATACTACTGTCACAGCCAAAAATAGGGCCCTTCCTGATTTGAATTCCCGAAAAAAAAAAATTACTTTTTATAAACTCATTTTTAACAGACTACGGGATTTTCGAGTCAAAACACACAACACAGCCAGACCTAGTGAAGAACAATTTTTCCTATGCTCAGCTCAAAGCAAGACCCCCCCTTTTTTTTGTTTATTTTTTTACTTTTTTTTTTTTTCATATGACCTAAACAAATATATATGTGTATAAACTAGAACAATACCTCACTAGGTCTTCACATCCTTGTGTGGATCTTCATCATACCATATACACGTCGAACGAGTGACTCACAGTTCAGGAGGGTACTTTCTCACCGAGTTCCATGGGTGCAGGGGTTCTCTGATCGCGGGCATCTTGGAGAGAAACAAAAATTTCTAGGCTGACCAATTTCAGATTTTTGTCAGGGATGACGCAGGTTTGTTATCCTTATTGGCCGCTGGGGTGGTCTCCTCTTCTTGCATGGGTCATCACAGTGGCTGGCTGGTCCCAGGGGAAATGGCGAATCCCCTCTTCTCTAGATGATGATTTCCAAAAGGGTTGGTCAGGGACCGGCCTGTCGTCCGCAGCAGGTAGCCAGTAACTTGCGAGCGGGACAAGACAAAAAAAAAAAAAAAAAGAATTAAAATCTTCCCCTTAGGTTTTTTTTTTCTTTCTCCTTTTTTGAGTGAACCACACTCAGAGCCAAAGCTAGTTCTTACTCCTTGGGCTGGCCGGCGGGCCGGCCGCTTAACGAAGCCTCCTTCTGTTGGAGGTCCCACCTCATGGGGCAGCGAAAGCGTAGATAAGAATTTTCTCATAAGAGAGCTGGATGTTTCAAACTGCTGACCCCTCATTAGTTAAATTTCTGTATAGCAACAGTAGTCCCGCATACCACACGGCACTCCTAATGAACTCTCCTACAGCTCGTGACCTCTGACCTCCTAGGCAAAGGACGCTGTACATTCCGCCTGCATGCTGATCTAAAAATAGCCTGACATTTGCTTAAGAGAACTTTTGTGATTTTTCTCAGAGATTTCTAAAATGGCGAACCCAGAAACGAAAGATTTTGGTTTTGCACAATTTTACAAGAACGCTTTCCTTTCATTCCATGATAAATAGCAAATAATTTTGTTTTCGAAAATTGTTGATGGTTACTTTGCACGCCTTTTTTCTCGAGAAGAAAAAGTTAAATACATCCAAAACATTGTTTCATTTCTTTGTTACTTTATCTTTTTTTCCAAATGAAATTTTTGTTCGTCTGGTTAGGGCACTGAACAATGACAGACCGGCCATTTCTATCATTCCTCAGTTCTTCCCAGAACGAAAATTAAAGTTGTGTACTGGAGAGAAGTTTCATTCTATTTATTTATTTTTTCTCCCTGTAAATCTCAGCGAAGTGATCAGTTCCCTGAGATTTACGAACATGAAAATCCTCGACAGGACAGTGCTGAAGAACTTGTTAGTATTGGCACGTGTCCATTACATACTGCGCATAGTGCCTTTTTCTCAAGGTTTGTTTGTGTTATATCTAAATGTAGATGAATTTGCAAGTGACATATTTTCTTTCTTTAAAACAAGTGCAGCACAGCGAGAGGATTTCAGATCTATTCAGCAACTCTTGAATGTTGAACAACACTTCCTTCTTCATCATGTTAACTCACACTGGTTGATATTAGAACCTGTGGTCCACAGAATTGTGGAGCAGTTTGATGTACTGAAAGAGTACTTCAAATTGATTGAAAAGAAAGGGTCTAAGGATGTTCTAAATTCCCCCGATGTAGGAGAATTCGAAGTTGTCTCCAGGATTCAACAACGTTGGTGTATCTCAGGTTTATTTTTATCTCTGATGCCAATCTATGTTGAATTTCTTGCTCTTTTCCAAACAGAAGGGCCATTAGTTCATGTATTGTACATCAAAGCCAGTGATCTACTGTTAGGTATTTTAAGAAAATTTGTGAATGATGCTATTGCAAACAAGGAGGGTGCAGAGTTACAGCACATAGATGTCACAAAACGAGAAAATATACTTCCCTTAAGGAAGATGGATGTTGGAATAGGAGCTAAGAAGCTGTTGCATACTCTTTCTGAAAATCAAGTTCAAAAAGTGCTGCACAATTTCCGACAGTGTTTTTCCAAAACGGCAGAATATCTACAATAAAAAAAAAAAAAAAAAAAAAAAAAAAATTGCCACTTGACTGTCAGATTCTAAAAAATCTTCGAGTTCTGAATCCATCAATGAAGGACCATGCAAACACAGAGCACGCCATTAGTAGGCTGTGTGTAACTTTAAAACCTTTGAAATTGACTAACAATGAAACTGGATAGCATTGTGCATGAATGGAGAAAGTACAAATTAGAGAAGATTGATGATTATTTTATCAATTCTGAAGATATTATCAGTGGTGTACCAATGCAAAATGTGAAATACCAGCAGCTAACATATACTGGGACAAAAATTTTCAGATCGTAGACACTGATACCAGGAAACCAAAGTATGGAAATTTAATCAAACTTGTTACAACTTGTCTTACCCTTTTCCATGGGAATGCTGATGTAGAGCGTGGCTTTTCCATGAATAATGCTTTACTAACGAAAGATGGATGTCAGTTAAATGAAAAAAAACATTGTGGGTGTAAGAGTTGTGAAGGACAAAATCAGAAGTGGGAATTGTATTTCCAATATTCCAATTACTCAGCTAATGTTGAAATTTGTTAGAGAAACTCATGTATCTTATCAGGCTGATTTAGAATATCAGAAAAAAATGTGTGGAACAAGCCAGGAAGCAGAATAAATTGAAATTAAAGAAAAAAATGTGCAGTTGAAAAGAAGGATGAATTTGGAGTTGGAAATTAAAAATTTAACTGTAAAAGAAGGTCAGCTTAAGGTTGAATTCCAGCTTGGGCAAAAATTGCTTGATGAAGGAACTGAGCGGGGCGATCTTAGTGAGAGATGGGTTTGCCTCCTCGGGACGCTCCGTGGGAACAATGGCACACATAACAGCAACAAGGGCCTCTGCCTCTGTAAATCTTGGAGAGGTGCCAGCTAGTTCTGCGTGACATTGGCAAAAAGACCCCAACTCACTGGGTTTTGTTCCAGAATTCTTAGGTTGAATGACCAACTGGAACCATCAGCTGTGGGCTAATCCCCCACACTGATGTACTTACCTGATTAAAAAGACGCAAAGAAATATTAAAAATGAATCAAGTGTGGGATATGGTGGACCTACCACACTTGAGAAGGACGGTCCACCACAGAATCGACCTGGACTTTCTAAAAGGCATATGAGAAAGATCTTGGCTGAGTGAGTGTAAGATTGGTGTATGGAATACTGGAGGTATAAATGGCAAGATGAACAAGGTGATTGAAGAGATGAATAAGTATGTATGTATGTAGGAATTGAAAGGCTCAAGAAGGCAATAATTGCTAAGAATATGAAAGAGGCATCTATTGCAAATTCAATTATTGAAGCTGGTACAAAGAAATTAAGAGAAAATATGGAGCTTATGGATGAAACTCGACAGAAGCTAAAAGATATTGACTGAACTTGGATCAGTAACTAAAATACATAAGTAAATTTTCAAAAATTAAGGATCATATTGGGTCTAAGCAAAAGTTCTGTTGTTTTTCTGATGGACAGAAAAACAACAGTGTGTTTGCGGCATGCAAACCAAGCTTGTGCACATTTATGCAAATCAGTTCGAGATAAGGTTGTAGCTTGTGTTGGTTAGGCATTCAGTTTAACTATTCAGTGTAAAGTGGACCTGTGTATTCAATATGTCTGTGGATAAAGTGCATTTGAGACAGTGTCCTTCAGGAGCTCCAGAAAGGAAACAATGCAATGATCACAAGTCAAAACTTATATGAAGTGTTTGTAGAGAACACTGTTACAGTTCATACATGTCAAATTGTCTACCACATTCAGTTCTGGAAACTTCAGTTCAGAGGATGAATCACTATTTGGATGGCCTGCTGTTGTCAGTGAATTATGAACCATCATTCAAGATTATCCTTTGCCAAACCTCTGGAAAATGCCAAAATTGGTGTGAAACTCATAATTCACAGGCAAATGGCTTATTATTATTATTATCATTATTATATGTTATGAGCAGCACTTGGGTACCAAAATATTTGTCCTAAAAGAACTTGTGTGATCAGGTTAGAACATATGCTTCATGCCCACCATCTTGCAGAGTCCTTTTTGGATTAAGAGATTATTGGTTATTAAAAGTGGGTTCTGTACAATGATGTGCAATAAAAAAAGAGAATATTGTGAAGCAGGATGAACTCCAATTCCTACTCCAAAGCTCAACTTGAGGTTATGCTTTGTTAGTGGTGGGATTGTAATGGAATTGTCTAAGACTAGCTTCTGAGATCCAACAAAAAAACTTTTAATGGAAACAACTCTAAAAACTCAGCCCAATACCTGCTTTTGTAAAGCATCCATCTTTCGTAAACAAAAGGGGCTTCATGTTCAACCAGGACAACAGCAAATCGGGGCAAAATGAAAGGTATGACATTTTAAAAATAAAATCTTATTAAGTGTTATATATAAGTTTCTGTTTTCAAATATCAGCGACAATATGTTACGTTTCTGGATATTGATGATAGCATGTGAAGATATTTGTTTTACATAGCATAACTGCAACATGTTGAGATGCTAAACTTTTTAATAAAAGTGCAACCGCTTATTATTGATGAATCATTAATATTATTTTTCACAGGGAGATACTACAGAAAAGGAGAATTTCAAATACTTTTACTCTTCAAAAATTCTAGAGTGGACATTTCTCAAAGAGAATTGACTAATATTTATGCATGGCATACTACATAGTGAGAAATATACCTTTTGATAGTTGGTTTTCACTAGTATGCATTAATTTGCTCTTTGTAGTTCATTTTGAAAATTCCTATTTTTTGCCTACTTTTTTTTGTTGAACTCCTACTTTTGTTCCCGTTTTTATCTGAATGATGGCTACGATCCCTGGTGCTGCCAATATATAATGATTTATTGTGCAAGAAATCCTTATTATTAAAAATTGGAATTTGGTACACACCAGCTTATTTAGCATATGGTCAGGGTTTCTCTGGAGTCAAAGGCGCCCATTTGGGGGGGAGCCCCCGTCGTTGGTATAGCGAAATTTTTGATAAATTTAAAACACTTTAAAATAGACGAAAACTTTTTTTAACGCATTTTTTAAAATAATAAGACATAATGATTTGTTTGACAGCTTTGAAGGAGGTAAGGATTTTTCTTAGCCCCCCCTAAAAGTACTCATATGGGCACCACTGTCTGGAGTATTCTAAAATATTTGGTAACAGTATCGACAAAGAGTAAATTAGCTTTACTTCACTCTTTTTTAATAATTCCGGAAATTGATGGACAATAAGGAAGTTTTCCACAAAACGTTTTTGGATCTGAGATAGGCTGGTTTGGTTTATTTCTGTCATTGATGAACTGATGGTATAAGCAGTCAATTAAATTGTTATTATATCCAAAATTGATAGCCAGATCCTTAATCCACTTGATTTCTTTATTTATTGCCTGCTGGTTAGATGACATTGTAACTGCTCTTCTAATAAAATATCTAAAGACTGCAAGTTTGTATTTCCAAGGATGATGGGATTACTCCAGTATTTATGATGATTTCTACTCCAGTATTTATCCGACTATTAAATTAACAACTGGAATGGGAAAATAACAACCAATTACCATTTCTAGATGTTTTATGCGGATTAACAACGATAAACAGATGAATACCAAGTCTATCGTAAGCCTACATACATACTTAATATAATACCATTTCAATCCCATCATCCTTGGAAATGCAAACTTGCAATCTTTAGATATTTTATTAGAAGAGCAGTTACAATGTCATCTAGCCAGCAGGCAATAAATAGAGAAATCAAGTGGATTTAGGATCTGGCTATGAATGTTGGATATAATAACAATTTAATTGACCACTTATATCATCAATGACAGAAATAAACCCAAACCAGCCTATCTCAGATCCAAAAACGTTTTGTGGAAAATTTCCTTATTGTCCATCAATTTCCAGAATTATTAAAAAAAGAGTGTAGTAAAACTAATCTACTCATTGTCGATATTGTTACCGATAATTGTAGAATACTCCAGAGAAACCCTGAGCATATAAGTATGCTAAATAAAGCTGGTGTGTACAAATTCCAATTTTTAACAATAAGGATTCCTTGCACAATAAATCATTATATACTGGCAGCACTAAAAGAAATATAAATACTTGATTGAAAGAACAACTTAGTACATAATTGGATAAAAAATGAAACATGAACATCTCTAATTCAGTACTGTCAAGATATTAATGCTGCCCCCGATTGGGACAACACAAAACTTTTAACTTCTCACAGCACCCACAGAAAGATTTTTCTGCCGAAGCTGTATTGATCGAAAAGACTAAAAAGAACAATTGCAATTCAAATACACGAGTTGAATTATCCAGCACATGGAAGAATATGATTGAGCTTGAAAAATATTGATCTCTCTGTGCTAAATAATCAAAGGCATTTCATCAACATAGATTAGGAGCCAGAAGAACACCAGATGGCGGTACCTCCAACATACGTGTCATACATGATAACTGACAAAGTAAGGTTGGCATTAACAGAATGATGAGATAAGCTTTAGTGTTCAGTGCAGAGTTAACATCACCTGCAACCTTGAGAATGGCCAGGGATCAAGTGAGCTGAAACGAGTCGGGAATGTCGACCGGGCAATATGGCAGCAATGGTGTTGTGTCACTTCCTCATTATTTTTTTGCACATGTTTTATGGTGAGGGCTTCATTCAATTTTTATTCCTTCATCTTTAGATTCCCGCACAAGGATAACTGGTTTTCTAGTTATTTGGGGAGTAGCGCCCCCATGGCCCGAGCCCACCTTGTGGCGGAACATCTTGCAATTTGTCTTCTACAATAACATTACTGAAGGGACAGCTGTTCATCCAACGGTTGGGAATGGTGACCCCACGGACCGAGCCGACGTACTCTATGATGATTTTCCCACATTTATGTTTTTTGTTGTTCTCTTGACACACATCCGCCTCAGTTGTAGGTTGTGATTATACGCCTGCTCTGGATTTTAGTTTCTCTTTTTCTTTCCTGTCTTCTCCATTTTATGTTCCCTTCTTTGTTTTTCCGAGCTGGTTAGCTAAACCTACCTGCACATTTTCCGTGTGCGGTGACTCGTAAGGTGGAAAAGGGGATGCTGGAGGCTGAGGTTTCTGGAGGCCGGGGTGATGTTATTGCCAGTTACCAATACTCCTCTTTGCCCCCTGCTTCACTCTAAATGGGCGGCTAGGAACTAACCCACTCCTAGTCAATGTGGTCTGTGGCCGAGTGGATTCCAGACCTCTAACAGCTTGTCGTTTCATACGACAGGGTGGGTCTGGGGATAGGGTGGGCATGCCAAAGGGGTGTTCTCCAGGCACAGGAAAGTCTGGGTGCACACTGAGCACAAGTCTGCCCTATCAACTTGCTATATCCGCTTCCTATCCCTAGAGCCATGTCCTGTGTCCATTTGGGCTTGCTGTCCTCCTGCTCTCCCTTGTTGGGCTCGGTAGTGGGTGGGGAAGTCGGCGGATGAATTCTTAATTTTTTTCATGGATGAAAATAGTTTCCCACGAACCTAAAATCAAAAGAGGTATTGAGAAAGGCTCAGCTCCTTCCGCCAAAAATCATGTGCCTGATTCTTCGAATGCTCGTTTCTTTTTTGGGCACTCATTGGACCCTTCAAAGTCTTTGAGTGCCAAAAGTCCATTTTGGATCAATAAAGCACTTCAATCCATTGCAAGCTCTCCTAAGAGCATAAAGAAACTTCAGTCTGGAGATCTTCTTGTAGAGATGTCTACTGTGGCCTACAGTTCCACACTTCTTAACACCACCATGCTGCTTGAGACTCCGTTCAAAATAACACCATATGGATACCTAAATTCATCTCAAGGTGGTGTCTCTTCTCGGGACCTCATTGAATGTACCGAGGATGAACTTCTTGAAGAACTGAGGAGTCAACATGCTACGTGTGTGCTGCATATTCTTTTCAGGCAGAATGGGCAGTCTGTCCCATCTCGTAACATCATTTTAACATTTGACAGCCCTTCCTAGCCTACGTATCAAGGCAGGGTATCTTCACCTTGAGGTACGTCCATACATCCCTAACCCTTTAAGATGTTTTAGGTGTCAGTCGTACGGCCATTCTCAGCAGTCATGCAGGAGCACTCCTAGGTGTGGACGCTGTGGTGCCACAGACCATCATTTACCAAAATGTGTGGCCAAGACAAAAGACTGTGGAGAATATTTCCTATCCTGAGGCCAGAAGGAAGGTGGTTCCTGTTACATCTGCTCGGCGATCATATGCATCACTGGTGGTTGCCAAGTCTACAGTTGCCATTCAAACTGACAGTCAGATCCCCCTAAATGTCCCTACAAGCTGGACAATATCATCACTGCTGGGCTGGAGGCATTCCAGTCTCGAGCTAGGGGTCTGAAAGTGGCACCCACCACTTCGCCGAAGCGTACTAACACCACCGCCAGCACGGGAACTCGGTCCACTTCTTCTGGCAAGAACTCCAAAGTCAAGGAGAAGAAGGGCGTTTCTTCTCCAAAATCTCAGCCACCTACTCAACGCCGAGCAAATCCTGTTAAGACACTTGGGACAAAGCATTCTCCAAACTTGGCCCCTGATCTTACGCCCCCACATCTGGGGGGACCACTCGTCAGAGGAAATGGAAGCTGACCTCATTCGAGCAGTCAGTATAGTTCATTTTATTTCTTTTTTCATCTCACATCTTACCATGGCTTCAATCCTTCAGTGGAACTGTCGAGGTTTTCGGACGAGATTTGATGACTTGAAATATCTGCTTCCGTTGTACTCTCCGATGTGCCTTTGTCTACAAGAGACAAAACTTAAACCATCAGACCTGCTTTCAGTTCAAGGCTACAGTGCGTATTGGACAGATAATGTATCGGGAGACATCGCCTGTGGGGGAGTCACTATTCTTGTCCCTCGCAGGGTTCCGGTCTCTTCCGTTGCGGCATCCACAACTGTGCTGGCCATGGCAGTTCGAATATCTGGCCTGTGCCCCTTACTGTCTGCAGTGTCTATCTGCCGCCGGACAAGAACGTGAGCATCTCTGTGCTGGAGAGTTTAGTTGATCAGCTGCCTTCACCCATCCTTTTACTGGGTGACTTTTAACGTCCATCATTCTTAGTGGGGTAGTGTCAGCATCAACACGAGAGGCCATCAAATCGAGTCTCTTCTGTCCTTGACCTCTTTGTGCCTTTTTAACACCAGTACTGACACTTACTTCCACGAGCCCACAAGATCTTTCAGTGTGGTCGATTTGACCTTGGGATCACCATCAATTATTGCTGATTGGTCATGGACGGTGTGTAACGACCTCCACAGGAGCAACCATTTTCCAATTGTGCTCTCGCATCATGCGAACATGCCATCTTCTGCCTCCCGCCCTCCTCAATAGAGTATGGATCGTGCCAGATGTGAGGTCTTCACAGCGTCCGCAGTGATATCTTCTGCCATTGTAACCCAAGAATCAATCTACGCAGCTGTTCTTGATGTCACAAATTTGCATTATTCAGGCGACTGATCTTTCTATACCAAAAACATCTAAGACGATCCCCAGAAGTCCGAAGCCTTGGTGGACCCCTGAATGCTGTTAGGCATGTTTCATGCACTAAAAAAAAAATTATATATATTTTTGGTTGTTTCCATGTTTTCTAGCAAGTTGATAATTTGTTAAAGGTATTTTGTTTGTTATTATTCTTGCATAAAGAAAGAAAATCATGTGTGCACTAAATGTGTACCTTATTTCAACTATATATGCTCAAACATGCAAATGAGCATTTGCTGCTGATAGTGATGTATCAACAGCAGCAAGAATATTTCTTTTTTGTAGAATGGCAACAGTCCTGTTGTTTTCTGTTATCAGAAAGTGTGGTTGTGATGTTTGGTTGTTCTGCTGGGTGGATTGTCTTTTTATCTCACTGCCATGAGATGTGTTGCGTGGTGGAAATTGTCTTTGTTTTCTGCTGAGTTAAACCTTAACTATGTTAAACTTTGGAGGAACATATGGTATTAAAAGCATTATGTACCTATTTTGTTGCAAGTCTCATGTATTGTGGGAAGTGCAATTTTTTCCCTAAATAAGGATTTACACTTCTGTCTGGGGTCCATGGATGGAACCTCCAACAACAATGGTAGCAGAGCCTGGTTCTGCTCAGACGAGTTTTGGTAACTATTATCAGCAGATATTTCAAGAACTGTAAGTAGAATTTTTTGTTGTTTTTAGTTAAAACAAAAGAAAATGAGACTTTGTGTGCAGCTTGGCTTCTCTTGAAGGTTCAATAAGCATATTAAGTTTTGCTAAACTCAAAGATAATTTTCGTCAGTGGAAATTTAATATGAAAATGTTGCTTTTAAACCAAGGCTTATTTATTTGGGTTTGTTGATGAGACAGAGCCAAAGCCTGAACCTGATGATTCTGCTAAGGATAGGCGTCAATTTGACATTGGTAGTGCAAAAGCCTTGTCTATCAATTAGGTATTGAAGATTTAAAGAATCATGTGGTAGAAGTAACCACTGCTAAAATGGCTTCGGAAGCAATTTGTAATGCATTTGAACCCACCACAAATGTTGGAATTGCTGCTTTATGAACTGAGTTTGAGTATTCGGTTAAAAAACCCTGAGACCATGAGTATGTATTTAGGCCATTTACTTAGAGCAACCAAAGACCTTGAACTGGCTGGGGAAATATCCCAGATGATGAAATAGCATATCATATGTTATTCGAGTTACCACAAAATTATGATAATGTGGTTATGCAACTATCAATTATCTGATAAGGACTTTACCTCTTCAAATGTAAGGCAGGCACTATTAGCAGAATATGATAGGATTCAGCATAGGGATGAGTTTGCAAATAGTTCTGTTAAAAATAGTGCTTTTATTTTTCATGAAAAACAGGATACTAGGGGTGGCACACCTTTATTTATGCATGAAAAATATTGGGAAACTATAAGTTATCAGTGTAGATCAGTTAAACACTTGGCAAGAAATTGTTGAAAACCTAAAAGAGGTTTCAACAAGCAAATGGGTAAAAGTGTACCAAATAAATGTTACTCTGCTAGTTGTGCATTTTTTGCATCAGCACATATGTCCACAACATGTACAGTAGACTGGATTATTGATACAGCAGCTGCAGAACATTTCTGTAATGACAAAAGTTTATTTATTGGTTTTTGGGCCACACCTGATAGAGAAGCAACTATTGCTGAGGGGTCAACAAAAATCTTGGGATATGGAAATGTGCAATTATCTGTTTTACAAGATAGGGGCAAAGTATCATTACGCCGCCCTGGTGGCGCAGTGGTCTAAGGCGCTGGCCTCTGATCATTCGTCCGTAAGGGGTTCGGGTTCGAATCCCGGTCAGGCATGGATGTTGTGTTTGTCTTACGGCACTGGCTCTCTCCCTTCCCTGGAACCAGTGACCCTAAATTAGGGACGGGCGACTGCTTATAGCCCATTGAGTTGCTCACGGTGGTCGTTAAACCTCCAATCCAAAAAAAAAAAAAAAAAGTATCATTACTTTTGAAAAATGTATTGTATGCTCCGGGGATGAATAGAAACCTAATATCAGGTAGATTGATTGATATAGCAGGTTATAGTGCTCTTATCAAAAACAAAGAAATTGTTATTAAGAATACTAAAAATTAATTTTTTTTTTAAAGTACCATTAATTGATAAGTTCTATATAATTAAAGCATATGTGATAAAGAAATCAGCTGCTGTTGAAGCTCATGTAGCAAACAGAAATGTTATGCTATGGCATACAAGATTTGGGCACCAGAATGCTACAGCTTTAAATGAATTTTTCAAAACTGAGAATGTTTTTGGTCTAGAAAAATTAGTTGGTACCATTAAAAATTGTGAGGTATGTAATCTTGTAAAAGCAAAAAGAGCATCATTTAAAGGCTTGAACATATCAGACACAGGTTCTTGAATTATTGCACATGGATGTTTGGGGTGCACCTGTGACATCTATGGGAGATGCTCAATATTTTTTCACAATCATTGATGATTTTTCATTTTCAATTGTCTATTTCTTAAGACAGAAGAGTGAAGCATTCAAGTTTTTCAAGATATGTAAATCTGAAATGGAAAGGCAGACAGGAAAAAGATTAAATGTATAAGAACAGATAATGGAATGGAATTATGTGACAAGTAAAGGTAACTTGATCACACTAGTTACATTACATCAAAAAACTTTACAAGAAAGTTCGTAAGTTGGGAGCTTTCGACCTTATCTTAGGTCTTCATCACGCCAATGGAGGACTAAGATTGTTGCCAGATTCTACATCTGAATATTTTCTATTTTTGTTGCCAAAACTTAGAATTGGTCTCCAGATCATCGGAATGTAGAGAGGAAATTCTGAATTGCAAGTCATTGAGTTGAAAATAATTTCCATGCTTTCACGGTAACGGAGGGCAAAATGATTGTCAAAAGAAGCAATTCATTTTGCTTCGTTCCAGCGGGGAACTGTTTTGCCCTCCGTTACCGTGAAAGCCTGGAAATTATTTTCAACTCAATGACTTGCAATTCCGAATTTCCTCTCTACATTCCGATGATCTGGAGATCAATTCTAAGTTTTGGCAAAAAAATAAAAAAACATTCAAATGTAGAATCTGGCAACAATCTTAGTCTTCCATTGGCGTGATGAAGACCTAAGATAAGGTCGAAAGCTCCCAACTTACGAACTTTCTTGTAAAAGTTTTTTCATGTAACGTAACTACCTTTATTTGTTATTATTGTTACGTGTTTTGCCCATCATCGTCAGGAATTCTGTGATAACTATTTTGAAAATTATCTGAAACATGAAGGTATTAAGGTTGAGAGGACAAACCCCTATTCCTCCGAGATCGAGTGGCAGAAAGATTTAATCACACTCTTGTAGAAGGTGCAAGGGCATTGTTATCAGAAGGTCATTTACCTAAATCATTATGTGCTGAAGTGATACACGCACAGAATTACTTACGAAACAGATTTCTCCAAGTTTAAATGCCAAAGCTACAATTGAATGCATGGTCTGGAAAGAAATTTTCTGTTCAACATTTTAAAATAATAGGAAGTTTAGCCTATGTTTTCATTCCAAGGCAACATAGAGATAAATTAGATAGTAAAGCAAGAAAAGGAGTTTTGGTTGGATATGCTCAGAAAACAAAAAGTTATAGAATTTGGTTTCCTGGTACAAGTGAAGTTGTAGAAACGAAACATGTGAAATTTAATGAGTTTGTTTGGGGAAATAATTGTGAGTCTGAACCAAAACAGGGCCTTAACAAATTCTTATCCATCGTTACGCCATTGACAGATTTAGAAAACTCAAGAGTTTGAAGATGATAAAACCTCAAAGTTTGAAGCTGGTGAAATCTCAAATTGATAGTCAACATGTGTCATCTGAAAAACCTATTAATTGGGAAAGAGTTGTTGTTACTCATCAGTCGGAAAAATCTGCTGGAAAAAAGGATGTCTATTATTATCCCAAAAGGGTGTTCTACTAAGGAGTAAAAATGAGGTAAAAGATTATTGTGAAAAGAAAAATATTTTTAATCCAGCAGAATTTAATTTTTCACCCAGGCTTGACTATAATGAAGAATCTCAATTGAGTGAACATTCAATGTCTGACTCTGATTCAAAGACACATTGTTGTTGTGGAATAACTTTTTACGGGTCTTTTAGAGGTTATTTTTAATGAAAGTTGGTTGTCAAATTTTCGAACTAAAGCCTAGTTCGTCATCAGGACTATGTCACTGGAGTAGTTGCTGCCACTCAATTGGAAGAGACCATCCGCAATTATCGTTAATTGTGGTACTTCTTCTTCTTGCTATTTCGATCCCTTCTTCTAGTTTTCTCTTTACTAAGTTTGACTGGTGGGCGATTATTTTCACTGAGTCCCAATTTATGGAGTGTCCACTTGCTTGTACATGTCTGTCTAGCCCTGTTTTGTTCCCAATGTTCCTAATAGCTGCTTGGTGTTCTTTCATTCGGACCTTAATACTTCTCCTGTTTCTCCTATATAGCTGAGTCCGCAGTTACAGTCGATGCAGTAAATTACTCCTTCTTGTAATTGGATGTCCAATTCTTTCTGCTTTAAAGCTGGCAGGAATTTCTTTATTTTGTTATTAAGATCTGGAGCTAGCCTGATATTATATTTTGCTCCGATCCTTTTCAGTTTCTCGAAAAGTCCCTTGTGGTACGTAATTTTGCTGGTGAATTTGAAGTTGGTTTTCCTGCTTCTTTTTTGGCACTTGTTTAAATATTTTCTCAACATATGGGGAGGGGTAATTGTTTTCTGCCAACATTTCCTTTAATTCTTCTTTGTGAAGATCTTTTTGAGAAGCTGAAGAGACCAGGATTTCAATTTTTTCCAAAAATTGTCTCGCTGTATTCGATTTAATATAATCAGGGTGGAATGAGCAGAAGTCTAACATCTTCCCTGTGTTGGTGGGTTTTCTAAAAAGCTGAGTGAATATTTTCCCTTCTCTTGAGGTCAAGGTTAAATCCAGGTAATTGATGCTATGGTCTTTTTCCTGTTCCAGGGTGTACTTCAAGGTATTCTCTAGTAAGTTAAATTCTTCCAGAATCTGAGAGGGTAGAGATTGGTCCACAGTATCTACTATAATTAGGACATCATCCATGTACCTTACATAGAGAGCAAACAAGGAGGGTTGTATAAGGATTTTTGCCTCTAGTTTACTTATATAATAATTTGCTAGCAGAGGTGCTAGTGGAGAACCCATTGCAAGTCCTGAAGTTTGCCTGTAATATTTCTTTCCAAACTGGAAGAAATTATTCTTGAAGGAAAATAGGAGCAGTTCATATATGCCAAGTAGTATTTCTCTATTGTGATTATGGAATACTATTTTTTCTGCCAGGTCATCTGCAATGAATTCCAGTAGGAGGTCCAGGTTAATGTTGGTATACATAGAGACTATATCCAGGCTTGCCATTACTGGATGAATTAATTCTGGCAAGTTGTCCAGTTTTCTTTTTAGCTGCATGGAATTTTTTAGTAGGTAGGGAGGAGAAGGGAAAATATCTCTGAGGTGACCAAGCAAATAATAATTAATGTTGGAGAGTGGCGAATTTCTAGTGTCTATTATAGGTCTTATTGGATGGCCTTCTTTGTGAACTTTTATCGTACCATAGATCTGTGGAATTCTTGACTGAATTTTGGAGAAGTTTTTGAAGAGCTCATTAAGCTGTTTTTTATTTCTTAAAGAGCTGATTAATTTCTTAAGATTTTTTACAGTTTGATCTATAGGATTACCATTGAGTTCTTCATAATAAGGCTTGCTCAATTCAGCTTCCATTTTATTGTAATACTTCTCTTTTTCTACCAATACCAAAACTTTGCTCTTATCTGCTCTCAGTGCTACTACTTTATCATTGGCTTTGAATTTTTTAAGGTCAGTAATGGCATTTCTATTAAAATTGTAATCAACTTTTACTGGCTTTTTTACAAATTTTGAGACGCAGTCTGAGAATTCTTTCCTTAAAGTAACTGCTGTATTTTCATCTTCTCTTTCTACCTTACTACAGATGCTTTCTAAATCAATCAGTATACGTTTTTTATCAAGTGTTGCGGAGGAAAGGTTGTAATTATATCCCTTATTGAGGAGATTAATCAGGTTTTCATCTACTCCTTCTTCCGTCAGATCCATGACATGTTTGTTAGTGGTGGATGGTATTAACTGTGGGCCAGTTGCTGTAGACATTAACTTTGGACTTAACCATTTATTTTCTTTAATTCTCAATTTTTCCTTAAACTTTTTGTTTTTATCTCTCACTGCTTTAGCTAACCAATTATCAATATTTTTCTTTTCTGCTTCCGGAATTTCACCTAATGAAGAGGTCCAAATACGAGCTTCTATTCGTTCGCATTGCTCAATAGTTTTGAATTTATTACGAATCGCGCCATTCACCGTTTTTAGTTCTATTTTTCTAATAAAATTTCTTGACAGATTTTCCGCGATGTTTTTCGTGAGTCTCAAAGAAGGTGGAACAAAATTAGCTCTTTTACATTTCTTAAGAAAATACAGTTGTGACTTACATTTGTCGCTTTTGCACTTACTCCTTTCTATCTTTCTGATGTTTCGCCATATATCCAGCCCGTATGTGGTTTTAATCCTAGTTGTAAATGCATTTATGGCACCTCTATTCATAGTGATTGTGGAATAACTTTTTTTACGGGTCTTTTAGAGGTTATTTTTAATGAAAGTTGGTTGTCAAATTTTCGAACTAAAGCCTAGTTCGTCATCAGGACTATGTCACTGGAGTAGTTGCTGCCACTCAATTGGAAGAGACCATCCGCAATTATCGTTAATTGTGGTACTTCTTCTTCTTGCTATTTCGATCCCTTCTTCTAGTTTTCTCTTTACTAAGTTTGACTGGTGGGCGATTATTTTCACTGAGTCCCAATTTATGGAGTGTCCACTTGCTTGTACATGTCTGTCTAGCCCTGTTTTGTTCCCAATGTTCCTAATAGCTGCTTGGTGTTCTTTCATTCGGACCTTAATACTTCTCCCTGTTTCTCCTATATAGCTGAGTCCACAGTTACAGTCGATGCAGTAAATTACTCCTTCTTGCAATTGGATGTCCAATTCTTTCTGCTTTAAAGCTGGCAGGAATTTCTTTATTTTGTTATTAAGATCTGGAGCTAGCCTGATATTATATTTTGCTCCGATCCTTTTCAGTTTCTCGAAAAGTCCCTTGTGGTACGTAATTTTGCTGGTGAATTTGAAGTTGGTTTTTTCCTGCTTCTTTTTTGGCACTTGTTTAAATATTTTCTCAACATATGGGGAGGGGTAATTGTTTTCTGCCAACATTTCCTTTAATTCTTCTTTGTGAAGATCTTTTTGAGAAGCTGAAGAGACCAGGATTTCAATTTTTTCCAAAAATTGTCTCGCTGTATTCGATTTAATATAATCAGGGTGGAATGAGCAGAAGTCTAACATCTTCCCTGTGTTGGTGGGTTTTCTAAAAGCTGAGTGAATATTTTCCCTTCTCTTGAGGTCAAGGTTAAATCCAGGTAATTGATGCTATGGTCTTTTTCCTGTTCCAGGGTGTACTTCAAGGTATTCTCTAGTAAGTTAAATTCTTCCAGAATCTGAGAGGGTAGAGATTGGTCCACAGTATCTACTATAATTAGGACATCATCCATGTACCTTACATAGAGAGCAAACAAGGAGGGTTGTATAAGGATTTTTGCCTCTAGTTTACTTATATAATAATTTGCTAGCAGAGGTGCTAGTGGAGAACCCATTGCAAGTCCTGAAGTTTGCCTGTAATATTTCTTTCCAAACTGGAAGAAATTATTCTTGAAGGAAAATAGGAGCAGTTCATATATGCCAAGTAGTATTTCTCTATTGTGATTATGGAATACTATTTTTTCTGCCAGGTCATCTGCAATGAATTCCAGTAGGAGGTCCAGGTTAATGTTGGTATACATAGAGACTATATCCAGGCTTGCCATTACTGGATGAATTAATTCTGGCAAGTTGTCCAGTTTTCTTTTTAGCTGCATGGAATTTTTTAGTAGGTAGGGAGGAGAAGGGAAAATATCTCTGAGGTGACCAAGCAAATAATAATTAATGTTGGAGAGTGGCGAATTTCTAGTGTCTATTATAGGTCTTATTGGATGGCCTTCTTTGTGAACTTTTATCGTACCATAGATCTGTGGAATTCTTGACTGAATTTTGGAGAAGTTTTTGAAGAGCTCATTAAGCTGTTTTTTATTTCTTAAAGAGCTGATTAATTTCTTAAGATTTTTTACAGTTTGATCTATAGGATTACCATTGAGTTCTTCATAATAAGGCTTGCTCAATTCAGCTTCCATTTTATTGTAATACTTCTCTTTTTCTACCAATACCAAAACTTTGCTCTTATCTGCTCTCAGTGCTACTACTTTATCATTGGCTTTGAATTTTTTAAGGTCAGTAATGGCATTTCTATTAAAATTGTAATCAACTTTTACTGGCTTTTTTACAAATTTTGAGACGCAGTCTGAGAATTCTTTCCTTAAAGTAACTGCTGTATTTTCATCTTCTCTTTCTACCTTACTACAGATGCTTTCTAAATCAATCAGTATACGTTTTTTATCAAGTGTTGCGGAGGAAAGGTTGTAATTATATCCCTTATTGAGGAGATTAATCAGGTTTTCATCTACTCCTTCTTCCGTCAGATCCATGACATGTTTGTTAGTGGTGGATGGTATTAACTGTGGGCCAGTTGCTGTAGACATTAACTTTGGACTTAACCATTTATTTTCTTTAATTCTCAATTTTTCCTTAAACTTTTTGTTTTTATCTCTCACTGCTTTAGCTAACCAATTATCAATATTTTTCTGAGATAAAAACAAAAAGTTTAAGGAAAAGTGAGAGATAAAAACAAAAGTTTAAGGAAAAATTGAGAATTAAAGAAAATAAATGGTTAAGTCCAAAGTTAATGTCTACAGCAACTGGCCCACAGTTAATACCATCCACCACTAACAAACATGTCATGGATCTGACGGAAGAAGGAGTAGATGAAAACCTGATTAATCTCCTCAATAAGGGATATAATTACAACCTTTCCTCCGCAACACTTGATAAAAACGTATACTGATTGATTTAGAAAGCATCTGTAGTAAGGTAGAAAGAGAAGATGAAAATACAGCAGTTACTTTAAGGAAAGAATTCTCAGACTGCGTCTCAAAATTTGTAAAAAAGCCAGTAAAAGTTGATTACAATTTTAATAGAAATGCCATTACTGACCTTAAAAAATTCAAAGCCAATGATAAAGTAGTAGCACTGAGAGCAGATAAGAGCAAAGTTTTGGTATTGGTAGAAAAAGAGAAGTATTACAATAAAATGGAAGCTGAATTGAGCAAGCCTTATTATGAAGAACTCAATGGTAATCCTATAGATCAAACTGTAAAAAATCTTAAGAAATTAATCAGCTCTTTAAGAAATAAAAAACAGCTTAATGAGCTCTTCAAAAACTTCTCCAAAATTCAGTCAAGAATTCCACAGATCTATGGTACGATAAAAGTTCACAAAGAAGGCCATCCAATAAGACCTATAATAGACACTAGAAATTCGCCACTCTCCAACATTAATTATTATTTGCTTGGTCACCTCAGAGATATTTTCCCTTCTCCTCCCTACCTACTAAAAAATTCCATGCAGCTAAAAAGAAAACTGGACAACTTGCCAGAATTAATTCATCCAGTAATGGCAAGCCTGGATATAGTCTCTATGTATACCAACATTAACCTGGACCTCCTACTGGAATTCATTGCAGATGACCTGGCAGAAAAAATAGTATTCCATAATCACAATAGAGAAATACTACTTGGCATATATGAACTGCTCCTATTTTCCTTCAAGAATAATTTCTTCCAGTTTGGAAAGAAATATTACAGGCAAACTTCAGGACTTGCAATGGGTTCTCCACTAGCACCTCTGCTAGCAAATTATTATATAAGTAAACTAGAGGCAAAAATCCTTATACAACCCTCCTTGTTTGCTCTCTATGTAAGGTACATGGATGATGTCCTAATTATAGTAGATACTGTGGACCAATCTCTACCCTCTCAGATTCTGGAAGAATTTAACTTACTAGAGAATACCTTGAAGTACACCCTGGAACAGGAAAAAGACCATAGCATCAATTACCTGGATTTAACCTTGACCTCAAGAGAAGGGAAAATATTCACTCAGCTTTTTAGAAAACCCACCAACACAGGGAAGATGTTAGACTTCTGCTCATTCCACCCTGATTATATTAAATCGAATACAGCGAGACAATTTTTGGAAAAAATTGAAATCCTGGTCTCTTCAGCTTCTCAAAAGATCTTCACAAAGAAGAATTAAAGGAAATGTTGGCAGAAAACAATTACCCCTCCCCATATGTTGAGAAAATATTTAAACAAGTGCCAAAAAAGAAGCAGGAAAAAACCAACTTCAAATTCACCAGCAAAATTACGTACCACAAGGGACTTTTCGAGAAACTGAAAAGGATCGGAGCAAAATATAATATCAGGCTAGCTCCAGATCTTAATAACAAAATAAAGAAATTCCTGCCAGCTTTAAAGCAGAAAGAATTGGACATCCAATTGCAAGAAGGAGTAATTTACTGCATCGACTGTAACTGCGGACTCAGCTATATAGGAGAAACAGGGAGAAGTATTAAGGTCCGAATGAAAGAACACCAAGCAGCTATTAGGAACATTGGGAACAAAACAGGGCTAGACAGACATGTACAAGCAAGTGGACACTCCATAAATTGGGACTCAGTGAAAATAATCGCCCACCAGTCAAACTTAGTAAAGAGAAAACTAGAAGAAGGGATCGAAATAGCAAGAAGAAGAAGTACCACAATTAACGATAATTGCGGATGGTCTCTTCCAATTGAGTGGCAGCAACTACTCCAGTGACATAGTCCTGATGACGAACTAGGCTTTAGTTCGAAAATTTGACAACCAACTTTCATTAAAAATAACCTCTAAAAGACCCGTAAAAAAAGTTATTCCACAATCACTATGAATAGAGGTGCCATAAATGCATTTACAACTAGGATTAAAACCACATACGGGCTGGATATATGGCGAAACATCAGAAAGATAGAAAGGAGTAAGTGCAAAAGCGACAAATGTAAGTCACAACTGTATTTTCTTAAGAAATGTAAAAGAGCTAATTTTGTTCCACCTTCTTTGAGACTCACGAAAAACATCGCGGAAAATCTGTCAAAAAATTTTATTAGAAAAATAGAACTAAAAACGGTGAATGGCGCGATTCGTAATAAATTCAAAACTATTGAGCAATGCGAACGAATAGAAGCTCGTATTTGGACCTCTTCATTAGGTGAAATTCCGGAAGCAGAAAAGAAAAATATTGATAATTGGTTAGCTAAAGCAGTGAGAGATAAAAACAAAAAGTTTAAGGAAAAATTGAGAATTAAAGAAAATAAATGGTTAAGTCCAAAGTTAATGTCTACAGCAACTGGCCCACAGTTAATACCATCCACCACTAACAAACATGTCATGGATCTGACGGAAGAAGGAGTAGATGAAAACCTGATTAATCTCCTCAATAAGGGATATAATTACAACCTTTCCTCCGCAACACTTGATAAAAAACGTATACTGATTGATTTAGAAAGCATCTGTAGTAAGGTAGAAAGAGAAGATGAAAATACAGCAGTTACTTTAAGGAAAGAATTCTCAGACTGCGTCTCAAAATTTGTAAAAAAGCCAGTAAAAGTTGATTACAATTTTAATAGAAATGCCATTACTGACCTTAAAAAATTCAAAGCCAATGATAAAGTAGTAGCACTGAGAGCAGATAAGAGCAAAGTTTTGGTATTGGTAGAAAAAGAGAAGTATTACAATAAAATGGAAGCTGAATTGAGCAAGCCTTATTATGAAGAACTCAATGGTAATCCTATAGATCAAACTGTAAAAAATCTTAAGAAATTAATCAGCTCTTTAAGAAATAAAAAACAGCTTAATGAGCTCTTCAAAAACTTCTCCAAAATTCAGTCAAGAATTCCACAGATCTATGGTACGATAAAAGTTCACAAAGAAGGCCATCCAATAAGACCTATAATAGACACTAGAAATTCGCCACTCTCCAACATTAATTATTATTTGCTTGGTCACCTCAGAGATATTTTCCCTTCTCCTCCCTACCTACTAAAAATTCCATGCAGCTAAAAAGAAAACTGGACAACTTGCCAGAATTAATTCATCCAGTAATGGCAAGCCTGGATATAGTCTCTATGTATACCAACATTAACCTGGACCTCCTACTGGAATTCATTGCAGATGACCTGGCAGAAAAAATAGTATTCCATAATCACAATAGAGAAATACTACTTGGCATATATGAACTGCTCCTATTTTCCTTCAAGAATAATTTCTTCCAGTTTGGAAAGAAATATTACAGGCAAACTTCAGGACTTGCAATGGGTTCTCCACTAGCACCTCTGCTAGCAAATTATTATATAAGTAAACTAGAGGCAAAAATCCTTATACAACCCTCCTTGTTTGCTCTCTATGTAAGGTACATGGATGATGTCCTAATTATAGTAGATACTGTGGACCAATCTCTACCCTCTCAGATTCTGGAAGAATTTAACTTACTAGAGAATACCTTGAAGTACACCCTGGAACAGGAAAAAGACCATAGCATCAATTACCTGGATTTAACCTTGACCTCAAGAGAAGGGAAAATATTCACTCAGCTTTTTAGAAAACCCACCAACACAGGGAAGATGTTAGACTTCTGCTCATTCCACCCTGATTATATTAAATCGAATACAGCGAGACAATTTTTGGAAAAAATTGAAATCCTGGTCTCTTCAGCTTCTCAAAAAGATCTTCACAAAGAAGAATTAAAGGAAATGTTGGCAGAAAACAATTACCCCTCCCCATATGTTGAGAAAATATTTAAACAAGTGCCAAAAAAGAAGCAGGAAAAACCAACTTCAAATTCACCAGCAAAATTACGTACCACAAGGGACTTTTCGAGAAACTGAAAAGGATCGGAGCAAAATATAATATCAGGCTAGCTCCAGATCTTAATAACAAAATAAAGAAATTCCTGCCAGCTTTAAAGCAGAAAGAATTGGACATCCAATTGCAAGAAGGAGTAATTTACTGCATCGACTGTAACTGCGGACTCAGCTATATAGGAGAAACAGGGAGAAGTATTAAGGTCCGAATGAAAGAACACCAAGCAGCTATTAGGAACATTGGGAACAAAACAGGGCTAGACAGACATGTACAAGCAAGTGGACACTCCATAAATTGGGACTCAGTGAAAATAATCGCCCACCAGTCAAACTTAGTAAAGAGAAAACTAGAAGAAGGGATCGAAATAGCAAGAAGAAGAAGTACCACAATTAACGATAATTGCGGATGGTCTCTTCCAATTGAGTGGCAGCAACTACTCCAGTGACATAGTCCTGATGACGAACTAGGCTTTAGTTCGAAAATTTGACAACCAACTTTCATTAAAAATAACCTCTAAAAGACCCGTAAAAAAAGTTATTCCACAATCACTATGAATAGAGGTGCCATAAATGCATTTACAACTATGACACATTGTGTTGAGGTAAAAATTCCAAATACTTTTCCTGAATCTCAGAAGTTACCAGATAAAAGGGCATGGTATAAGGCAATGGTTGAAGAACTGGATACATTGAAATTGCGTGATGTTTATGAAGTTGTTCCTAAACTCGTGGGAGAAAAATCTTAGAAAATAAATGGATATATCATCATCGTCAACCATTATCAATCCACTGCTAGACACGGTCTCCCCAAGTTTCCTCCACAACGATCTGTCTTGTGCCAGTCTCTTCCATGTCACTCCTACATACTTTCAAATTTCATCACCCATCTCCCTTGTGGTCTTCTTCTGGGTTTTTTTCTGTCCCTGGGAATCCAATCTAAAATTCCGGCTGTCCATCGATGGTCTGTCCTTCTGGCAGTATGTCCAGCCCATTGCTATTTCAGGGATTTAACTCTGATCATGATGTTTTCAACTCTTGTCATTTTTCGGATCCATGAGTTCTTCTTATCTCTCCTGGTTACACCAAGCATGCACCTCTCCATGCTGCTTTGAGTGGTCTGCAGCCTTTGTATGTCTCATTTAGTTAAGGTCCACGTCTCTGCACCATATGCAAGCACTGGAAGGATGCATTGATCAAACACTTTTCTTTAAAGACATAATGGCATATTGCTCTTGAAAATTATGCTGTTTCTTCCAAAAGCTCTCCAGGCAAGTTTTGTACGCCGATTAATTTCTTCATCAATGTGACCCTCACTTTATATATGCTGTCCAAGATAAACGTACGTGTCTGTTATCTCCAGCTTTTCTCCATCAATCGATAAATCTTCATTTCTTATAAAAGCATTGAACATCACTTTTGTCTTCTGAAAGTTCATTTTTAATCCCACTTCTTTACTTTTGTCAGCAAGTTCCTGGATCATATTCTGCAGCTCTGATGGGGTAGTTGCAAAAATGACTGTCATCAGCAAAACGAAGGTGGGTTAGATAATCTCCATTAATCTTTATCCCTTTGTTTCCCAGTTCAGAGATTGAAAGACATTTTCCAGTGTGGCATTAAAGAGCTTCGGAAATATGGTGTCACCTTGTCTCACTCCCTTTCCAATTTTTATGTGTGTTGTTTTTTCAAACAGGCGAATCTTTGCATTTTCATAGATATTATTAATATTAATGTATGCATCTTCAATACCGCAGGATTTCAGAGCCATTGTAACTGCTGATAGTTTCACCGAATCAAAGGCTTTTTCATAATCGATAAAAGCCATGCACAATTTAAGTTCATATTCCCTCGCTCTTTCAATTAGTTCTCTCAGTACGTGGATATGATCTATTGTGCTGTAGCCACTCCTGAATCCAGCTTGTTCTCTCGGTTGAGCCATGTCCAGTGTTACCTTCAAGCGGTGTGAAAGAACTTTAGTGAAGATTTTATAAACCACTGATAGGAGGCTGATAGGTCTGTAGTTCCTGAGATCCTCAATGTCACCTTTTTTATGTAGCAGGATCATTGTAGCGTTGTTCCAATCCTCAGGAATCTTCCCTTCATTAAGGCATCTAGTGAAAATTTGGGCAAGTACTGTTTTGATTTCTCCACTTGCTTCTTGTATGATGTCTACAGTAATTCCATCTTCTCCTGGAGCTTTCCCCCACTTCATGTTCTTGATTGCATGTACAACTTCTGCTGGGAGGACTGGAAGAACTCTGGTACCTTTCATGATGTCTGGAGTACATGTATCATCCCTTTCATATAATTTGGAGTAGAAATCTTTCACTCTTGTCAAAATTTCGCCTCTATTTCTTGTTACAGAACCATCTTCTTTTCTCAGTGCCATAATCTGTTTTCTTCCCTTACTGAGATGTCCCTTTGCTATCTTTAGGCTTTGGTTGTTTTCAATTGCTTTCCTCACTAGTTCACAGTTGAATTTCCTTACGTCTTCAGTGATACTGTTTCGTACTGTCTTGCATAGCTCTATATATTCCACTTTGGAAGTCACATCTTCTTTAGTTGTCCTCATCTCTCTTCTTTTTTGCATCAGCATTTTGGTTTTTCCTGATAATTTGTTCACATGCAACTTGTTCTTAGACCCAGCTAATTTTGTTGCTGTTTCCATAAGAGCTTTGGTTACTTTTCTGTTAACTTCAGAAATATCCACTTCATCCGATGTTAGGCCTTCTAAAGACGAGAATCTGTTCTTCAGTTCCAACTTGAAGGTATTATGTTGTTTTTTAAGGTTGGTTATGTCAATACATTTTGTTTGTCTTATGAGCTTGCCACATTACAGTTTAGTGTTGAGGTGTATCTTACATCTCACCAATCTATGGTCACTACCTGTGTTGAACTTGTTTAGCACACTGCAGTCTTCCATGACAAATTTTTTGTTACACATAATAAAATCAATTTCACTTGTCATCCCATTTGGATGTCTCCATGTCCATTTCCTGTGTGGCTTTTTCTTGAAAAAGGAGTTCAAGATGAAAAACCCTTCTGCCTCTGCAAACTCAACGAGAGTATTTCCACGCTGGTTTCTGTTGCTGTGACCGAATTTACCTACTGAAGTTTCATTCTGTTGCTGTTGCCCTATTTTTGCATTGAAATCTCCCATAATTATCTTCAAGTGCTGCTTACCTTTATTATTTAGATGATGAATTTCCTCGTAAAATTCTTCAATTTCTTCTTCAGGATGACTTGTGGTGGGTGCATAAGTTTGAATAATCTGAGCCTGGTATCTTCTCGAGAGTTGGATAACAAGTCGTGCAGCTCTGTCAGAGGAACTTTCAACTTCTACAACTTTATCCTTCAGTTTCTTGTTTATTATAAATCCAACACCACTAGTTCTGCCAGTATCTGACGATAGTAGAAGAGATGTCCACTTTTCAGTTCAGTGAGATCTTCTCCTTTTCTCCTTACCTCACTTTGCCCGACGATGTCCCACTTTATCCTTTGTAGTTCCTCTTCCAATTCAAGAAGCCTTGAATCAGAAGATAGGGAGCATCCATAATAAGTAGCCAAGGTCAGCATCAGATGGCAGCCTAGCCCGGTCCTCCGGGGATTCTTAGCACCCTCTGCCTTCATGCAGCACTGGCCGCTGCCTTGGCCAGGTACATTCCAGCTGCCGAAGACTGAGGGCCAAGATTTAAGTTGTGGAGTCATTTTGGAGGGGTATACCATCAAGAAAAATCCCGGAGGAAAAATCCGACGTTTTAAAGCGCGACTTGTTGTTCAGGGTTTTAGGCAAGCGGAAGGTATAGATTATTTTGATACATTCGCCCCAGTTATTAGTTTTATATTAGTAAGTGTTTATAGTGCTATTGGTTATTCTGAAAGGATGGACTCACCGTCATCTGGACATAAAATGTGCATATCTTTGCAGTACACTAAATGAAGTTATATATATGAAACAACCACAAGGGTTTTCTATACCACATTTGGAAGATCATGTTTTAAAGTTAAAAAAGCATTGTATGGGCTACATCAAGCAGGAAGAGAATGGTTATTTGAATTAGATAAAACCTTCCTTAATTTAGGTTTTGAGAAACTCCCCCATTGCAATTGTGTGTACATTTTTCAAGCAAAAGCATTAATCCTAGTGTATGTCTATGATCTTGCTATTTTTGCAGTTGATGAGAAAATGATAGAACACACAATTGCATTAATAAAATCCAAATATGATAGTTACTTTCTTCCCCCTCCCCCCCCCCCCCCCGCCAATACCAGGGTTGCTTCCCTGAGCATGAATTTGTTGCAATACAGCAAGAATAAAGAAAATAAGAGGCAATTTGGATTTCGCTGATAGGCCAGAAACCACGCAACACACACTCACAATAATGATCCAAAGGACTTAGCACGGACACAACATTTAATTACACTGTTAACATCTTGGATAAGAATTAAAGAGAAGAAATGCCCTGCACCATTATTAGCTAGAGGTGTTAATCTGAATCGTCATCACTCCTGACCAGATGAACATTCTGCGAAGGAGTTCAAACCTCATGTGTCCGGCATTAGTGTTCGGAGATCCACTCACAGAGTTCTTACAATGAGAAACAAAAATGTACTTACATGCCCTCAAGGTAATCCTTTGGCATTTTTGCGCCAATTTATCGCTTTGGAGTAACGCACACACACACTCACAAGTAATCACTGGGGATGAAGCACTCTCTGGGTATCACCTGTGTGGGCCAATCTGTCTGATGGCCTAGGAATATTTTTCTCACCACAAGATAGCATCTATCATACCCAGATTTTTTCTTCTCACCGATGGCGAGGGGTAGAGGGTGGTGGAGCATATAGGAGTGGTCCCCTCTGCACCCGTAAAGGCCGCTGGACTCCAGAGAGTCTCTTCCTCGCTTTTCTTGACGTGTCTTCTTGCCCTGAGATCGGATGGCAGTCGTTTCACTTCTCAGTTTATTCCTCCACAAGGCTGCGGAATAGCACAACTCGTTCCTTCTGCCCTAATTTGGCTGTCATTTTTGGACTTGGCGTCCGCTATTCGCCTTCGTTTCTTCCGTTTTCTGCTGCACTGCGATCCGAGAGAAAATATCAGCGTCTCCGCTTCAGCGTGAGTGTCCCGGTCTCTCTCTGTTGCTAAATGTACTCCCTTTTTTCCGTCCCCCGCTCAGCTTAGTCAACCTCTCTCTCTGAACAATGGTGCTGAATGTCATCTGGTCTTTCTCGGATTGTTCATCCCCCCATGCACTGTAAATGTTTAGGCGGCCCCTCAACAAGCACGCTGCCTTATCTGGTCAGTAGCTTTGCTTCCCAAAGAGCGACGTTTCTAAACGGGAATTCGGTTAAAGCCGAGGGAGCTAAGACAAGGAAATTTATTACCTTGTTTTTGCCACTTGCGAATTCTTTCCTGAGAGGTCTGTATGGGGAAATAAGGCATCCAAACTCTTATTTGTCCTCTCAAAAATTGCTGTTTCTCCCAGCTCATTTTTGACCCCGCGTAACAATATCAAGGATTTTAGGCTTGATCTCACAGTTTTTAGGAGTTGAATTTGAGAAGAAAGAAGGTAAACTACTGATGCACCAGCACAGTTATATTCAAAAGATTATGTTCAAAAGATGCAACACACATTTGATAAGATACCTGAAGGTCGTTGTAAATTGCCTATGAACTGTGGAGTTATTGTAAAATGTTCAGAACATGATCGCCATGCAGAAGATGTGCCTTACAGAAATTTAATCGGAAGCCTGCTTTACTTGGCATCTAGAACATGACCAGATGTTATGTTCCCTGTGATTTTGTTGTCTCAGTATTGTAGCCAACCTTCAGAAATGCACTGGAGAATGTTGTGCCAAGTATCCCAATATGTGTTGAACACTACTGACTATTTGTATTGATCTGATGAATGCCAAGAATTATGAATTAACAGCATATTCAGATGCCAGTTGGGCATCAGATAGAGATGAACGTAAATCCATGACTGGATATATTGTTTCGCTGGGAGGTGTACCTATTTCATGGAGAACTGTAGAACAGCAAACTGTTGCATTATCCAGTATGGAAGCTGAATTTATTGCATTGTCTGAGACTAAAAGAAAGTGTTTGGCTGTCTTGAATATTGAAAAACTGTTTGTGTTTTTCATTACCCATTGACACTACCTAAAATCTATTGTGACAGTAAAAGTGCTATATTCTTTTCACGAAATTTTGTTAAGAAACAAAGGACTAAACACATAGACATTCGTTATTTCTTTGTAAAAGAATATTTATCTCAGGGAATATTTGAACTTTTGCATGTTTCAGGAAAACAGAATATTGCACTTATTAACAAAACCTATGACTACTGACAAGTTGCAAATGCTCTGTAATTGTTTATTTGTGAAGTATACACATTAAACTAATTTAGTTATACACCATACAAGAAAATCCTGGAAACAGGGGTAGTTATGTTAGGCATGTTTCATGTACTAAAGAAAAACATTATATATTTTTTTTTGTTTCCATGTTTTCTGGCAAGTTGATAATTTGTTAAAGGTATTTTGTTTGTTATTATTCTTGCATAAAGAAAGAAAATCATGTGTGCACTAAATATGTACCTTATTTCGACTATATATGCTCAAACATGCAAATGAGCATTTGCTGCTGATCGTGATGTATCAACAGCAGCAAGAATATTTCTTTTTGTAGAATGGCAACAGTCCTGTTGTTTTCTGTTATCAGAAAGTGTGGTTGTGATGTTTGATTGTTCTGCTGGGTGGATTGTCTTTTTATCTCACTGCCATGAGATGTGTTGCGTGGTGGAAATTGTCTTTGTTTTCTGCTGAGTTAAACCTTAACTATGTTAATCTTTGGAGGAACATATGGTATTAAAAGCATTATATACCTATTTTGTTGCAAGTCTCATGTATTGTGGGAAGTGTGATTTTTCCCCCAAATAAGGATTTACACTTCTGTCTGGGGTCAGTGAATGGAACCTCCAACAAATGCGCAGCAGCTAGGAGAGCTCAACATAAGGCCTGGTCTACATTTCGGCATTATCTAACCGATGCCAATCTTGTTGCATATAAATGAGCAAAATCCTATGCTCGGTTGGTGCGTCGACGTAGCAAGAGAGAGTCTTGGATTCAGTATGTTTCATCTCTCACTTCATGTGCCAGTTGGAAAAGTGTGTGAGACAAGATTGGTAAAATTCGGAGTAACTACAGTTCTCACCAGATTTCCATTCTTGATAGTAACGGCTGCACATATGCTGAAGTCGGGGAGATTGCGGATTGTTTGGGGGGGGAGGCGTTCGCCTCCATGTCTAGTGATCTGGTGTATCCTTCCACCTTTCAGAGGATTAAATCCACTGCGGAACGCCAGAGAATCTCCTTTGTGCCTTTTCATGACACAGATTATAACTTCACCTTCAGCATGGTTGAACTACGGGTGGATCTGAATCGGTCCGGCGCTACATCTGTCGGCCCCGATAGCATCCACTATGACATGCTCCATCATCTCTTCCAGTCGTCTCTCGAGAATCTTTTAATCCTGTACAATCGCATTTGGTTGGAGCACAGTTTCCCGGAATCTTGGCAAAAAGCTTTTGTTCTGCGTTTTCCCAAACCTGGCAAGGATCGTATGTCTCCCTCTAGTTATCCTCCAGTTGCTCTCACTAGCTGTCTGTGTAAAGTTCTCGAGTGCATGGTTAATTCCCGGTTAATTCATTTTTTAGAACAAAATCACGTACTTTTACCATCACAAAGTGGCTTTTGCCGTCATCGTTCATCTCACGATCATCTCTTGCACCTTGAGACATCTGTGCATGAGGTGTTCGTGCGTAGGCAGCACCTGGTTTCTGTTTTCTTTGACATCGAGAAAGCCAATGATCGTACTTGGTGGCACGGGATTATCCGTGACCTCCACGCATGCGGATTGTGAGGAAATCTTCCGACATTTATTGTAAATTTTCTTAGCAATCGGATGTTCCAGGTGGGCCTGGGTATGACGCTCTCTGCACCATTCCATCAAGCACAAGGTGTTCCTGAAGATTGTATTTTATCTGTCACATTGTTCATCCTCCGCATTAATTTTCTTTTCACAAATCTTCCTCCTGCGGTTTTGGCTACTGTGTATGTTGATGACTTGCACATATTCTGCTCGTCATCGAGCATGAATTTTATTGAAAGGCAGTTGCAGTCTGCGATTAATCAGATCGTTAAAGTGACTCACAGTAATGGTTTCGTTCTGTCTCCTGACAAGACAGCATGTGTCCATTTCTGCCGGAGGCATGTCCTCCATCCTGACCCAAAGCTCTATTTAGACTGTGTAGCTATACCAGTTTTGCCGGAGACCAAGTTCCTTGGACTGACCGTTGACCGTGCGCTTTACCTTCCATGCGCACGTTCAGCGGCTCAAGATTTCCTGTCTGAGTGCTCTGTCTGTTCTAAAGATCCTTTAGAGAGTCTCATGGGGTGCAGACAGGATCTCTTTGTCTTGCATTTACCATTCTTTAATACGGTCGAAACTGGATTATGGTTGTATCGTGTATGGCTCTGCGCGTCTTTCCATTCTCCGGCCTTTGAATACTGCTCACCATCAAGCACTGCGTCTGTTAAAGCCCTACTGTGGATTTTGAAACGACTCTCAAGAGGGCGCTACGAGCATTCATTTTGTACTTGTGTGTCGGTGCTGTGCTTATGCGCGTGTGTTGAGATATCAAGATGAGTGTGTGGTGTGTATCTCATGGTGATCAGTGTGTTCATCCTCATGGCAACCAGAGTGTTTGCCCATCATTAATGTCTCATCAGTGTGATTATAATAAATTTCTAGTCCTTTTAAGTGTGAGTGTTAACCTAAGTGACTAACTGTTCCTTTTTGTCATTCTACAGCGTCTTTGTACGGGAGCATTTCGAACGTCTCAGATTCCCAGCCTTTATGCTGATGCGAACGAACCATCGCTTACACCGTATGCAGCTGTCTGTTCAATTTTACTTGAAACTTCGATCTCTTCCAGACCATCCTTTTTACGGTGCAGTTTTTCATCCCCAGCATGCTCGTTTATTTGAGAACCGGCCGTCGTGCATTTCCACCTTCGATCTTCGAATGGCGGCCGTAGCTCGTGATGCAGGGCTTGACTTGTCTCTTGTTGGAGCGACGAGGGGCTTTGGGGATCCTCCAGGGCATCCACCTTCACATCGTTTGATAAATCCTCAACCCCTGCTTCAGTGAACCAGCAACTCTTCGCTGAGCACCATTCTCTCAATTCTGACTACACTCCCAATTTCACTGATGGCTCCAAGATGCATGGAGTCGTTGGATCCGCGTCTGTTTGTGTTGATGACGTCTCTGTAGCGCGGATCTCAGATGAGGCCACAGTGTTTTGGGCGGAGATGCATGCTGTGTATCTTGCCCTTCTCCATGTTCAGTCGAGTTCTCATCATCGTGCTATGGTCTATACAAATTCCTTAAGTATCTTGCAGTCTTTGTCATCTGCGGATTGCCATGGCCATCCTTTTCTCTTGGACGTGAGATCGTTACTTCGTCGTTTGCTCGAGGCCGGTTTTCAGGTTCACTTTTGCTGGATTCCTGGGCATGTTGGAATCTCGGGTAACGAGTGTACTGATGCAGCTGCTAGATCTGCTTCCTCTTTGGTCGTCACACCCTTTGCCACTGTTTCACCGGGATTTCCGCTTGCTTGTTCACGATCATATCAAGCGAACGTGGCAGGGTCTGTGGGACCAACAGGTGGAAAATAAACTGCATCGTATTAAACCTATTAAATAGTGGTTTAGGTCTTGGTGATATCCGTGTGTGCAGATTGCTGTATGCTGATCACACTGTCCTGTTGGCAGAGAGCAAAAGTGAGTTGCAGAGTATGTTGACTCGGATGCACGAAGTTTGCATGAAATTCAAACTGAGTATAAATAAGGGAAAAACCAAAGTTATGGTGTTTGAGAGAGGAATGGGTAGCACTGAATGTAATGTAAGTATAAATGGCACTGTGATTGACCAGGTGAGTGAGTTTGTGTGTTTAGGAAGCATGTTTGACAGAGAGAACAAGTTGGATGGTGAAATCAGTAGGCGAGTGAATTCTTCTTTGAAAGTCATAGCTGCTCTGGGAGGTTTTCACAGGAATGATGGGTTCTCTAGAGAGTCCCGCATGGCTGTGTATGAAACAGTAATTGTTCCTACTCTGATGTATGGCAGTGAAACCTGGGTACTGCAGAAGAAACATAGGAGTCGTTTGTGTGCTGGAGAAATGTGTTACTTACGTGGGGTTTGTGGCAAGACACATTCTGGTCGTGTGAGGAATGAAGATGTACTGAAGTTGTATGTGATGTAAAGCAAAATGTTGTTAGCAAGGTGGAGACCAATATGCTTCGGTGGTTTGGCCATGTTGAAAGAATGAGTGATGAAATGCTTACTAAGAAAATCTTTTCAGCCCAAGTGGCAGGAAGGAAAGGCAGAGGAAGGCCAAGAAAGACATGGGTGGATCAGATTCAGGAGTGTCTGCATGAGAAAAAGATTATGAGTATAAAGTATAAAAGATCTTGTGTACGGCGTGTAATGGATATCAGTGAAGCATGAGTTGTGTGTCAAGATCGCTGTAAATGGCGAAGTTTGATACGACAACAATAAGTAAAAATATCTGGAAGTTTGTATTTCTTTTTGGAGCTAACCTCTGAATCTCAGAGAACAGCTTAGTGATATGTATGTATGTATTAAACCTATTCTTGGAATCTGGAAATCCTCATATCGTCGGAACTGTAGGAAGGAAGTAGTGCTTGCGCATCTCCACGTTGGGCATTGTCGTTTCACTCATTGCTTTTTTCTATGTGGCGACACTGCACCGATGTGCGAGATGTGCAATTGCCGACTCACTGTCACCCATACTTTGTGTAGTTGTGTTCGTTTTTGTGATGTGCGCTTTCACTTCTTTCATTCTCATTTGTTGACCGAGGACACCGCCATGCTGCAGCGGCTCCTGGATGACCACTGTGATACTGTCTCTATCTTTTCATTTTTAAAACAAATTTACTTTTTGTGGAATAACTTTTTTACGGGTCTTATAGAGGTTATTTTTCATGAAAGTTGGTTGTCAAATTTTCGAACTAAAGCCTAGTTCGTCATCAGGAATATGTCACTGGAGTAGTTGCTGCCACTCAATTGGAAGAGTCCATCCGCAATTATCGTTAATTGTGGTACTTCTTCTTCTTGCTATTTCGATCCCTTCTTCTAGTTTCCTCTTTACTAAGTTTGACTGGTGGGCGATTATTTTCACTGAATCCCAATTTATGGAGTGTCCACTTGCTTGTATATGTCTGTCTAGCCCTGTTTTGTTCCCAATGTTCTTAATAGCTGCTTGGTGTTCTTTCATTCGGACCTTAATACTTCTCCCTGTTTCTCCTATATAGCTGAGTCCGCAGTTACAGTCGATGCAGTAAATTACTCCTTCCTGCAATTGGATGCCCAATTCTTTCTGCTTTAAAGCTGGCAGGAATTTCTTTATTTTGTTACTAAGATCTGGAGCTAGCCTGATATTATATTTTGCTCCGATCCTTTTCAGTTTCTCAAAAAGTCCCTTGTGGTACGTAATTTTGCTGGTGAATTTGAAGTTGGTTTTTTCCTGCTTCTTTTTTGGCACTTGTTTAAATATTTTCTCAACATATGGGGAGGGGTAATTGTTTTCTGCCAATATTTCCTTTAATTCTTCTTTGTGAAGATCTTTCTGAGTAGCTGAAGAGACCAGGATTTCAATTTTTTCCAAAAATTGTCTCGCCGTATTTGATTTAATATAATCAGGGTGAAATGAGCAGAAGTTTAACATCTTCCCTGTGTTGGTGGGTTTTCTAAAAAGCTGAGTGAATATTTTCCCCTCTCTTGAGGTCAAGGTTAAATCTAGGTAATTGATGCTATGGTCTTTTTCCTGTTCCAGGGTGTACTGCAAGGTATTCTCTAGTAAGTTAAATTCTTCCAGAATCTGAGAGGGTAGAGATTGGTCCACAGTATCTACTATAATTAGGACATCATCCATGTACCTTACATAGAGAGCAAACAAGGAGGGTTGTATAAGGATTTTTGCCTCTAGTTTACTTATATAATAATTTGCTAGCAGAGGTGCTAGTGGAGAACCCATTGCAAGTCCTGAAGTTTGCCTGTAATATTTCTTTCCAAACTGGAAGAAATTATTCTTGTAGGAAAATAGGAGCAGTTCATATATGCCCAGTAGTATTTCTCTATTGTGATTATGGAATACTATTTTTTCCGCAAGGTCATCTGCAATGAATTCCAGTAGGAGGTCCAGGTTAATGTTGGTATACATAGACTATATCCAGGCTTGCCATTACTGGATGAATTAATTCTGGCAAGTTGTCCAGTTTTCCTTTTAGCTGCATGGAATTTTTAGTAGGTAGGGAGGAGAAGGGAAAATATCTCTGAGGTGACCAAGTAAATAATAATTAATGTTGGAGAGTGGCGAATTTCTAGTGTCTATTATAGGTCTTACTGGATGGCCTTCTTTGTGAACTTTTATCGTACCATAGATCTGTGGAATTCTTGACTGGATTTTGGAGAAGTTTTTGAAGAGCTCATTAAGCTGTTTTTTATTTCTTAAAGAGCTGATTAATTTCTTAAGATTTTTGACAGTTTGATCTATAGGGTTACCATTGAGTTCTTCATAATAAGGCTTGCTCAATTCAGCTTCCATTTTATTGTAATACTTCTCTTTTTCTACCAATACCAAAACTTTGCTCTTATCTCGCCACTCTCCAACATTAATTATTATTTACTTGGTCACCTCAGAGATATTTTCCCTTCTCCTCCCTACCTACTAAAAATTCCATGCAGCTAAAAGGAAAACTGGACAACTTGCCAGAATTAATTCATCCAGTAATGGCAAGCCTGGATATAGTCTCTATGTATACCAATATTAACCTGGACCTCCTACTGGAATTCATTGCAGATGACCTTGCGGAAAAAGTAGTATTCCATAATCACAATAGAGAAATACTACTTGGCATATATGAACTGCTCCTATTTTCCTTCAAGAATAATTTCTTCCAGTTTGGAAAGAAATATTACAGGCAAACTTCAGGACTTGCAATGGGTTCTCCACTAGCACTTATGCTAGCAAATTATTATATAAGTAAACTAGAGGCAAAAATCCTTATACAACCCTCCTTGTTTGCTCTCTATGTAAGGTACATGGATGATGTCCTAATTATAGTAGATACTGTGGACCAATCTCAACCCTCTCAGATTCTGGAAGAATTTAACCTACTAGAGAATACCTTGCAGTACACCCTGGAACAGGAAAAAGACCATAGCATCAACTACCTAGATTTAACCTTGACCTCAAGAGAGGGGAAAATATTCACTCAGCTTTTAGAAAACCCACCAACACAGGGAAGATGTTAGACTTCTGCTCATTCCACCCTGATTATATTAAATCAAATACGGCGAGACAATTTTTGGAAAAAATTGAAATCCTGGTCTCTTCAGCTACTCAGAAAGATCTTCACAAAGAAGAATTAAAGGAAATATTGGCAGAAAACAATTACCCCTCCCCATATGTTGAGAAAATATTTAAACAAGTGCCAAAAAAGAAGCAGGAAAAAACCAACTTCAAATTCACCAGCAAAATTACGTACCACAAGGGACTTTTCGAGAAACTGAAAAATATCGGAGCAAAATATAATATCAGGCTAGCTCCAGATCTTAGTAACAAAATAAAGAAATTCCTGCCAGCTTTAAAGCAGAAAGAATTGGACATCCAATTGCAGGAAGGAGTAATTTACTGCATCGACTGTAACTGCGGACTCAGCTATATAGGAGAAACAGGGAGAAGTATTAAGGTCCGAATGAAAGAACACCAAGCAGCTATTAGGAACATTGGGAACAAAACAGGGCTAGACAGACATATACAAGCAAGTGGACACTCCATAAATTGGGACTCAGTGAAAATAATCGCCCACCAGTCAAACTTAGTAAAGAGGAAACTAGAAAAAGGGATCGAAATAGCAAGAAGAAGAAGTACCACAATTAACGATAATTGCGGATGGACTCTTCCAATTGAGTGGCAGCAACTACTCCAGTGACATAGTCCTGATGACGAACTAGGCTTTAGTTCGAAAATTTGACAACCAACTTTCATGAAAAATAACCTCTATAAGACCCGTAAAAAAGTTATTCCACAATCACTATGAATAGAGGTGCCATAAATGCATTTACAACTAAATTTACTTTTTTAAATGTATCTAGATTTTAGCCCTTCCATCATTCTCATTTTTACTGAATCAGTCAGATTTTTAAGCATTATACAATGTTTTTAATACTGTTTGTCTGATTGTCTTGTGTTTTGCACTCTTTGGCTACACATGGCCCTTGCGCCATTAAAATTTAACAACCAACCGCTGTCTTTTCTTTTTTAAAACAAATTGACTTTTTTAAACGTTTCTAGATTTTAGCCCTTCCATCATTCTCATTTTTCATTTTTACTGAATCAGCCAGATTTTAATCCATTATGCCATGTTTTTAGTATTGTTTGTTTAATTGTCTTTGTGTTTGGTGCTCTTTGGCCACACATGGCCCTTGCGCCATAAAAATCCCACAGCCAACCAACCAACCAATCACCTTTTGATTACAATTTTAACTTTAGTACGTGTTTTAATTAAAAATTCAAAGCTGTTTTTTCCCCAGGTTTGAAACATTCTATTTTGGTTTTAGTCCTATCACCATCATATATTTTTCATCTATATGATTTGCAAATGACAACGAAACTTTGTATATGCTGCAATTATTCATGTACAAAGTATTCTACTGGTATAGACATGAACGCACTTGAAACGGTGGGCCTAACCACATAAGCCTAAAGCCTAATCTTTAATGAAAGAAAAAGAAACATCGTAACAGAATATTCTACCAACGTGTCGATGGATTGTGAAGTGGATTTGAAGAGGTGAGCAAAACCATGTTGTGTTTGTAATTTTTTACCTATAGAAGTTATTTGACATTTTTACCGTCGAACATTATAGTCAAACTTTCTTAGCAATTTAATGTGTGAAACAAACATTACGAAATATCTTAAGAGTATTTCGTGTACCATATTTATGTTCCACATATTACTTCATGATTTGGTTAATGTGAATCTTAAACAACCACTGCTGTGTATTTTTTAATTGTAGATCTTAAATTCTTATTTTCTCCATTTTGCTTTCAGGTTTCTCACTGGGGAAATGTTGAGTGGTCGCATGACTTGGAAAAAATGCAAATTACATCTCGTGTTGCTGCAGCTGCTCTCTTTGTTTATTTGAATGAAGAAACAACGTATTTTACAAAGAAATCTTTCTGTAAATAAAAACCAAAAGGATTAAGCTTTAAAATAGGTGTGCATATTATTTGAAATAAAAGTAATTTAATTCGGAAGGCAATCAATTGCTGTCAGAGATGGGATTTTTTAGTAAAAACTCCATAATGCTTTCGTTTAGTTGTATCCAAATGTTATCGGCGTATAACATATTAAACATATTTACACTGGTTGTAAATATTTACATATATAAATTTATTTGTAAAATGATATAAATACACCATGAAATCAGTCAAAATAACCATATTTTCTGAAATGATACCAGATGGAAATTTTGTGGAATATCAATTTATAATTTACTAATCATTATGTGGAGAAATTTTGATATTATGTCATAGTTTCATACATGCCTGCATACCGTACCAAACTTTTGATCATGCTGGAGTGGCACACAAGGGGGAAAAAGTAATAATATGAAATATGTTCATCTGTTAATAATAAAATAAAAACTGCTGTAGGTTCATTATAAACTATCTCCATTTTGTATTGTCACTATAAAATCTATTACCTCTGGCATGTTTATTAGCATATCTTTCAAAAATGTGCTTATGGTATCACTTTTTCTGTCCATCCCTTTGTCTGGAGACATGGTATCTGTGTCTCTAATTTGAAAAAATCTTTTGACATCAGATAGCTTATACTATGAGGATGACGAGTCATTCAGTTTCAATCAAATGTTTGCAATGCACAATTTTTTAGCTTAAGGACATAAACAAATTTCTGTGATTTTTACTGTAGCTGCATGTATGAAAGTCTAATTGGAAAGTTCTTGCAAAACATTATGGCTGATGGGCAATTGATATGGGCTTCCCCGCTCAGATTGGAACCGACCCTACTGAATGCAGACGATAAATAAGCAGACAGCAGGGTTTCCCAACAGGGCTTTGCAATCGACGAACATGGGTAAATATGGTGATCTAAGGAACTTTGATAGTGGACGCATTGTCGGCGCAAGACAGATAGGAACCCTAGGCTTTCCAAGGCAACTATATTAAGGATGTATGCATCGACGGACATACCAGCACCCAGAGAACTAGTGGTAGCTGGCTGCATGCCATTGATGACTGAGGTCGACGTAGATTATCCAGGCTTATACAAATTGACCACTTGGCAATGCAAATCACATCCAGGTTAAATGTCAGACGCCCAAGCAACATCAGCAAGTAAATAGTATGGTGCACCCTGCATACCCTCGGCTAGAGGAGCCGATGCCCTACTCGTTGTGCCACTGTTGACTGCTTCTCATTGGACACTGTGCTTCACCTGGTGCTAGCAACATCAAAACTGGACCTCTGCAAAGTGGCACCTCATTGTGTGTTCAGATGAATCCCATTTCCAGCTGTACTCACATAAGACACATTAGGTCCTTTATTATGTCTGTAGAGGTTCTTAATCGCTTTATGCTACCAGCATGTGCTAGCTGATCACCTATATGCTTTCATAACCACTCAGGCATGGCTCAAAGAACAACACTCATCTGAGTTTGTAACCATCCGGTGGCCTCTAAGGTCCCCAGATTAAAACCTTGTGGAAACTCCCTGGGATTCTTTAGATCAGATCTATGATCCTGGACTGACATCTTGGGCAGTGTTGTGGATGCTACTACAACAGATATGACTGACATTACATCCAAAAACCCTCCAGTATCTGGTGGAGTCGATGCCTTGGCATGTACAGGCTGTTATTCGCTCTAGAGGTGGACCAACATGTTATTAAGTAGGTATCTCTAATAATTTGTCCATTGTGTGTGTGTGTGTGTGTGTGTGTGTGTGTGTGTGTGTGTGTGTGTGTGTGTGTGTGTGTGTGTATACACTGAAAGGACACATTATTACGTACACCCACCTAATAGCGTGTGGCATCACCTTTTGCACGCAGGACAGCATCCAAACGTTGTTATGGATGCAGTGAGGTTCCGAAACACAGACTCGGGTATCGCTGACCAACAATCTGAGTGCTTGGCATAGAGCAGACAGAGATGTAAGTGGGAATAATTGATCACGAACAGCTCATTTCAATATGCTCCATAAATTCTGTATGGGGCTTATGTCTGGTGAGCGAGGGGGCCATGTGAGTGTGGTAAGCTCACTGCTATGCTCCTGGAGCCAGTCGGTCGCTAGCCAGGACCGATGGGGTGGAGCTTTGTCCTGCTGAAAGATTAGAACTTTGTCCAGACAGAGACACGGTGAAAGGATGGAGATGATCAGCTAGGAGCTGCACATAGCTGGAACCAGTGACAGAAGACTCGAGAGGTACCAAGGGACACAGGCTGGACCACGTGAAAGCTGCCCAGTTACACCACTTCCACTGGCCTGTAGTACCCCAACTTGGCATGTGGGGTCTATAGCTTCATGTGGTTTATGCCATACACGCTACCTGCCATCAGCTTGATGCAGTGTGAAATGGGATTCATCAGACCATATGACGCGTTTCCAATCATCCATGCTCCAATTTCGATGGGTCTTTGCCAACTGCAGCCAAATCGTGTGATTCTGTGCCATTAACATTTGAACACGATGTGGTCGGCGACTGCCCCAGCCGAGTTGTGCTATGTGTTGACGGATTGTCTTTGAGCATAGACTTATGAATGCTTCTTCATTAAATTGGGACGTAATTTGCTGCAAAAAGCCTTCCAATTCGTCTGTATGATGCGGGCCAATCATCAGTACCCTCGATCATCCAATCGCACTTTTGCGGCCATATTTCATCTGACTGTTAATGGTTTTGCCAGATTTCATGTACTCCCGGTACACGCGTGCTACGATTTGTTGCCGAATTCCTAACAGTTTCGCCATTACACTGATTGAACATCCGGCCTTCCTGGCTCCCATGACTTGACCTCGATCAAACTCACATAAGTCTCATCCTCAACCCATGCTGGCACTTGACAGAAAGTATTCCAGTGTGTATCGACCCACTTTATTTATAGCCCCAACTGGTTTTCCTGCACTCCGCAATTTGCTGCTGCTTTGCTTATTTGTACCATGGTGTACGTAATAATTTGTCCTTTCAGTGTACATATATATATATATATATTCTATTAAGAAGAGACCTAAGCAAAAATATTTTTGACTCCTACCAAGTACAACATAGAAAAAGTTATGTATCTACCGGTGTGAGTAAAAAGAGAAAAATAAAAATAAAATAAAACAACTGAATGTGGAAAGTGTCGAATACTGAGCCTTGGCTTTATCAAGGACCAGCAAAAACTCTGCATTTTCTCACTTCCACAAAGACCTAGTTGGAAATGGGTTTCTGCAAAGCCATAGATGCAAGTAATTAGCCCACCAAAAATTTTAAAAAATATATATATATGTGTCATGCCCTCCGCAGAGTTGTATGACCTAGCTCTAGTTTACAATTTAGCTTGCATCCATAACTTTTCTGGCCCGACCCATGCTCTTCATCTGTTACGATTAAACAGAAAGAAGATGATTAAAAAAAACTCAAGTTGTGAGAGTGACATAATAATTAGAAATAATGTTCAGCAATAACGAAATGCCAAGTTTGCCTGAGAGAGAATTTAAACCTGAATAGCAATGCAAAAGTTTTCCAAATTCTTACATTGCAATTAAAAAAGGAAATATTAATTATTTAAAACTCAGTCAGATTCTTGAAAGAAAACTTGATTCTAAAACCCCCTACTCCACAACTTCTGACAACACAAAAACGAGAATAAATTAAAGACAATAATTAACTAAAGAAATGGTTTGTGAAGGTTATATGACATAAACAATTAGTTGCAATATGTACAAAGTGTTTCAGAAGTGCTTTAAGTGCATAATTAAGTAGTTATTAAGAACTTAACTACTTTGAAAACACAGCGCAAAGTACAAGAACTATGAAAGGCCAGCTGCTTGGCCTAAGTTTCCTAAAAACGCGCAAAGTTACCAAGAAAAGAAAGAGTTAAAATCCGCAAAAAAGTTAAGACTTGCCAGTGCCTAAATGCTAAAAAGCAAAATATAACAGAGAAAAAAATACTAGAAGTACAAACATTGAACTTGGAAAACCTAAAACCCAAAGACAATGAAGAGAGCTTACCTCTTATGCAGCTGAACTTTCTCCACACAAGAGGAAAATGGCCGTCCTTTACCCCAAAATTCCAACAAACCTCTGCCACTCCCTAGACGCTGGGGGGCAGTGTGGGTGGGGCTGAGGGCCACCACACTCTGAAAGAATCCAACTCGCGGAGATTTTAACCAGAGAAAAAAAGATATATACTTAAGACTGTGGACCTGTATGATCAGAAAGAGCAGAATTAACTCTCCAGAATACATGAGAAATATTATAAAATACACTGGTAGTGTATTTAATAATCTTTGCATGTATTTAATCACCTTAGTGAGCTTCTACATTTTATTCAGAATCCTATTAATTTTAATGTTAGTTTTACTATTTTTAGTATAGCTATTCTAGTGAGTGAATAACTAGTTTTCTTTTTTATTTGTTTTTATTTTCTTTTATAAACAGATTTTTAAGCTTTTTTGTGATTTTGTCTATATTAATTTTTTATTTTAATAGGACCTTCATATCCATAGCACTAAGGTTCCTTTTAGTAGTTAATAGGCATCATCCAGCCAACTTCCAAACGGCTTTCATTGGTCAGAATCATATTATTAACTGTGTAGAAAATTAAAGCAGATCTGCCAACCTTACTCTATTATTCAGAATAATTTTTCTTAAAGTTTTTTTGATGAAAGAAGAAGGAATTTCGTTCTCTAGAAAACTTTCTAATAGTATATTAATGTGGTAATTGAAGTCCAAATTGTTGCTGCAAATTCTTGAAATTCTTAGGACCTGAGAAATTAGTACATTCTCAATTACTTTGGTTGATATGTTATTATTCCAGTGTAGATATTTAATTACTTTGAAAGGAAAATTGACTCTTTTATCAAAGAGGCTAATAGATGGGTTACCTCTGTTAAGCTTAATGCTTAAGTCTAGGAACTCAAGTTCCTGATTACTGTGGTTGGTTTTACATAGGTTAAGAGAGCTAGGATAGATATTATCAAAATCACTCTCTATAACTTCTGAATTATTGATACACAACAGATCATCAATATATCTAAATGTGTAAAGGTAGTTATCGGAGCAGGTGGAGTGATTTTGAATGAATTTATATTCCTTAAAGAACAGGAATAGATTTGCTATACTCGTGGAGGTTGATGTTCCCATTGGTATACCGTTCACTTGCTTATAGAGAGTATTATTAAATAAGATATGGTTATTTTTTATGCAGCAATTGAGATAAGAGTTCCAGGCTCCTACATTAACAAATTGGTTAAGTTTAAATTCTGCATACAGCTCTTTAAAGGTAGTGATTATATCTGATAGAGGCAGATTAGTATATAGGTTCTCAAAATCATAACTATTAATATCTAAGGGACTTACTTTGAGTATAGTGGAAATTACATCTGCATTATTATTAATTATCCAAAAATATCTGTACTTTTGCAATTATCTGTAAGAAGTTCTATTTTGAATTGTTAACTATGGAACTCAATAATAGAGTAACCTACGAGCCCGTAAGTTATTCCACCAAGCAGTTAGAAAATCGGTTTAAGGCATTCTGCAAGAAACTTAAAATTTCACAAACAAGAAGATATGAGCCTGAATTTCCATTTCTTTTTGCAACAGTTAAGTTTCATAAAGATCCAGTGAGGTTCAGGTTCATAGCTAGTGGAGTAAGGAGTCATAAAAAGAAAATAGATCTTGCTTTTGAAGATATCTTGAAGAAGGTTTTGAAACACATTAGAAACTGTACTAATTTGAAGTACAGAGATTTTTGGATAATTAATAATAATGCAGATGTAATTTCCACTATACTCAAAGTAAGTCCCTTAGATATTAATAGTTATGATTTTGAGAACCTATATACTAATCTGCCTCTATCAGATATAATCACTACCTTTAAAGAGCTGTATGCAGAATTTAAACTTAACCAATTTGTTAATGTAGGAGCCTGGAACTCTTATCTCAATTGCTGCATAAAAAATAACCATATCTTATTTAATAATACTCTCTTATAAGCAAGTGAACGGTATACCAATGGGAACATCAACCTCCACGAGTATAGCAAATCTATTCCTGTTCTTTAAGGAATATAAATTCATTCAAAATCACTCCACCTGCTCCGATAACTACCTTTACACATTTAGATATATTGATGATCTGTTGTGTATCAATAATTCAGAAGTTATAGAGAGTGATTTTGATAATATCTATCCTAGCTCTCTTAACCTATGTAAAACCAACCACAGTAATCAGGAACTTGAGTTCCTAGACTTAAGCATTAAGCTTAACAGAGGTAACCCATCTATTAGCCTCTTTGATAAAAGAGTCAATTTTCCTTTCAAAGTAATTAAATATCTACACTGGAATAATAACATATCAACCAAAGTAATTGAGAATGTACTAATTTCTCAGGTCCTAAGAATTTCAAGAATTTGCAGCAACAATTTGGACTTCAATTACCACATTAATATACTATTAGAAAGTTTTCTAGAGAACGAAATTCCTTCTTCTTTCATCAAAAAACTTTAAGAAAAATTATTCTGAATAATAGAGTAAGGTTGGCAGATCTGCTTTAATTTTCTACACAGTTAATAATATGATTCTGACCAATGAAAGCCGTTTGGAAGTTGGCTGGATGATGCCTATTAACTACTAAAAGGAACCTTAGTGCTATGGATATGAAGGTCCTATTAAAATAAAAAATTAATATAGACAAAATCACAAAAAAAGCTTAAAAATCTGTTTATAAAAGAAAATAAAAAACAAATAAAAAAGAAAACTAGTTATTCACTCACTTAGAATAGCTATACTAAAAATAGTAAAACTAACATTAAAATTAATAGGATTCTGAATAATATATAGAAGCTCACTAAGGTGATTAAATACATGCAAAGATTATTAAATACACTACCGGTGTATTTTATAATATTTCTCATGTATTCTGGAGAGTTAATTCTGCTGTTTCTGATCATACAGGTCCACAGTCTTAAGTATATATATTTTTTTCTCTGGTTAAAATCTCCGCGAGTTGGATTCTTTCAGTGTGTATTGGCCCTCAGCCCCACCCACACTGCCCCCCAGCATCTAGGGAGTGGCAGAGGTTTGTTGGAATTTTGGGGTAAAGGACGGTCATTTTCCTCTTGTGTGGAGAAAGTTCAGCTGCATAAGAGGTAAGCTCTCTTCATTGTCTTTGGGTTTTAGGTTTTCCAAGTTCAATGTTTGTACTTCTAGTATTTTTTTCTCTGTTATATTTTGCTTTTTAGCATTTAGGCACTGGCAAGTCTGTTAACTTTTTGCGGATTTTAACTCTTTCTTTTCTTGGTAACTTTGCGTGTTTTTAGGAAACTTAGGCCAAGCAGCTGGCCTTTCATAGTTCTTGTACTTTGCGCTGTGTTTTCAAAGTAGTTAAGTTCTTAATAACTACTTAATTATGCACTTAAAGCACTTCTGAAATACTTTGTACATATTGCAACTAATTGTTTATGTCATATAACCTTCACAAAGCATTTCTTTAGTTAATTATTGTCTTTAATTTATTCTCGTTTTTGTGTTGTCAGAAGTTGTGGAGTAGGGGGTTTTAGAATCAAGTTTTCTTTCAAGAATCTGACTGAGTTTTAAATAATTAATATTTCCTTTTTTAATTGCAATGTAAGAATTTGGAAAACTTTTGCATTGCTATTCAGGTTTAAATTCTCTCTCAGGCAAACTTGGCATTTCGTTATTGCTGAACATTATTTCTAATTATTATGTCACTCTCACAACTTGAGTTTTCTTTAATCATCTTCTTTCTGTTTAATCGTTACAGATGAAGAGCATGGGTCGGGCCAGAAAAGTTATGGATGCAAGCTAAATTGTAAACTAGAGCTAGGTCATACAACTCTGCGGAGGGCATGACTTATATATATATATATTTTTTAAAATTTTTGGTGGGCTAATTACTTGCATCTATGGCTTTGCAGAAACCCATTTCCAACTAGGTCTTTGTGGAAGTGAGAAAATGCAGAGTTTTTGCTGGTCCTTGATAAAGCCAAGGCTCAGTATTCTCGACACTTTCCACATTCAGTTGTTTTATTTTATTTTTATTTTTCTCTTTTTACTCACACCGGTAGATACATAACTTTTTCTATGTTGTACTTGGTAGGAGTCAAAAATATTTTTGCTTAGGTCTCTTCTTAATAGAATGTGAATTCTGAATTTTCATAACTGCTGCGTTGCGCGTTTTGATCTTCAGGTTATTTTGCAACTTTAGTTTTAAATTCAAAGTTTTTCCTTTGTTTTCAGCTTTGCTCTGCAGTATATATATATCATCATCATTGTCAACCATTATCAATCCACTGCTGGACGAAGGTCTCCCCAAGTTTCCTCCACAACGGTCTGTCTTGTGCCAGTCTCCTCCATGTCACTCCCACATACTTTCGAATTTCATCCACCCATCTTCCATGTGGTCCTCTTCTGGGTCTTTTCCTGTCCTTTGGAATCCAATCCAAAACAGTCCCAAGCGCAAATGGACATTGCAGACGAAATGATGGAATCGGACAACTTTTAGTTGTCCCAGTTTTTCTCGGGTTTTGCTTTTCGTTTTTTCTTTTTCTCATTCACCACAATTCAAACCATGGATCAAATCGTTCAGTGGAACTGTCGAGGCTTTCGAACAAGACATGACGACGTGAAACATCTGCTTTCGTCATACTCTCCGGTGTGCCTTTGCCTCCAGGAGACAAAACTTAAACCATCAGACCTCCTTTCAGTTCGAGGCTACAGTGCATTTCGGAAAGATAATGTTTCAGGAGATATTGCTTGCGGGGGAGTTGCCATCCTTGTCCCCCACAATGTTCCAGTTTCTCCCGTTGCGGTCTCAACATCTTTACAAGCCGTTGCGGTGCGTATCTCCATGCCTGTGCCTCTAACCGTTTGCAGCATCTATCTGCCGCCGGATGAGGACGTGAGCGTGTCCGTTCTTGAGAGCTTAGTTGGGCAGCTGCCGTCACCTGCTCTTGTTCTGGGTGACTTCAATGCTCATAATCCATTGTGGGGTAGTGTCGGAACAGACACACGAGGCCGTAGGATCGAATCTCTTCTTTCCTCGACCTCTTTGTGCCTGTTTAACACCGGTGCTGACACTTACTTCCACGAGCCTACACGAAGTTTCAGTGCAATCGATTTATCTTTGGGTCAACCATCGGTTATGGCCGACTGGTCGTGGACGGTGTGTGACAACCTCCATGGAAGCGACCACTTCCCAATTGTACTTAGGTATAATGTGAGCGTACCATCTTCTGCCTCCCGCCCTCCTCGTTGGAGGATGGATCGTGCCAAGTGGGAGGTCTTCACACCGTCCGCAATGATATCTTTTGCCATGGTGACCCGGGGGTCAATTGACGCAGCTGTTACTGATGTCACAACGTGTATCATTCAGGCAGCAGATCTCTCTATCCCAAAAACATCAACGACGCTCCCAAGACGTCCGAAGCCTTGGTGGAACCCTGATTGCGCAGCGGCTAGGAGAGTTCAACATAAGGCCTGGTGTACTTTTCGGCGTTATCCGACCGATGCTAATCTTGTTAAATTTAAAAGAGCAAAATCTTACGCTCGGTTGGTGCGTCGACGAAGCAAGAGGGAGTCTTGGATGAAGTACGTTTCATCTATCAATTCACGTGCCAGTTCAAAAACTGTTTGGGAAAAAATTCGTAAGATCCGGGGAAACTATAGTTCCCGCCAAATTTCAATTCTTGAGAATAACGGCTGCACGTATGCTGAAGTTGGGGAGATTGTGGATTGCTTGGGCGAAGCGTTTGCCTCAATTTCTAGTTCTCAGGCGTATCTCCCGCCCTTTCAGAGGATTAAAACAACCGCGGAACGCCAGAAATTCTCCTTTGCGCCTTTTTATAACACTCAGTATAACTCCCCCTTCAGCATGGTTGAATTACGGGTGGCTCTGCATCGGTCCGGCGCAACATCTGTCGGTCCCGACGACATCCACTATGACATGATTCGTCATCTCTCGCAGTCGTCTCTCGAGAATCTGTTAGTGCTTTTCAACCGCATTTGGTTGGAGCACAGTTTCCCGGACTCTTGGCGAAGAGCTTTTGTTTTACCTTTTCCCAAGCCTGGCAAAGACCCCAAGTCTCCCTCTAGTTATCGGCCAATTGCCCTCACTAGCTGTCTGTGCAAAATCCTTGAACGAATGGTTAATTCCCGGCTAATTTATTTTCTTGAAGAACATCGAATACTGTCTCCATCACAAAGCGGCTTCCGTCGTCATCGTTCAGCTCCTGACCATCTCCTGCTCCTTGAGACGTCTGTTCGTGAGGCGTTCGTACGTAGGCAGCACCTGGTGTCTGTATTTTTTGACATCGAAAAAGCTTACGATAGAGCGTGGCGTCACGGTATCCTCCGTGACCTCCACGAGAGTGGGTTGCGGGGAAACCTGCCAACCTTCATTGCCAACTTTCTTCGTAACCGTGTGTTCCAGGTGCGCCTGGGTACAACGCTGTCCGCCTTTTTCCATCAAGAACAAGGCGTTCCTCAAGGCAGCATTCTTTCGGTGACTCTGTTCATCCTCCGCATTAATTGTTTACTCAAAAATCTTCCTCCTACGGTTTCGGCTACCATTTATGTTGACGACCTTCACATCTTCTGTTCGTCATCCAGCATGCATTTCGTTGAAAGGCAGCTGCAGTCTGCAATTACCCAGATTGTTAAAGCGGCTAACAATAATGGGTTTGTTCTTTCTCCCGACAAGACAGCCTGTGTCCATTTCTGCCGGAGGCGTGGCCTCCATCCTGATCCAGAGCTCTATTTGGACCGTGCAGCCATTCCAGTTTTGCCGGAAACCAAGTTCCTTGGTTTGACCGTTGACCGTGCTCTCACCTTTCGCTCGCACGTTTGACGGCTAAGGACTTCCTGTCTGAGAGCCTTGTCAATCCTTAAGATCCTTGCCTCGGTCTCCTGGGGTGCAGACAGGACTTCTTTGTTCCGTATTTACCATTCTCTCATTCGGTCTAAGCTGGATTATGGCTGTATGGTGTATGGCTCTGCGCGTTCTCCGGCCGTTGGATACCATCCACCATCAAGCGCTGCGTCTTTGTACGGGAGCCTTTCGTACGTCACCCATTCCCAGCCTTTATGCCGACGCGAACGAACCGTCGCTTCATTTACGCCGTCTGCAGCTGTCTCTTCAGTTTTACCTGAAACTTAAATCACTCACAGACCATCCTTTATACGATGCAGTTTTTCATCCCCAGCATGCTCGTTTGTTCGAGATCCGTCCCTCGTGCATTTGAACCTTCGGTCTTCGTATGGCGGCCGTAGCTCGTGATGCAGGGCTCGACTTGTCACTCGTTGGAGAGACCAGGGGCTTTGAGGATCCCCCATGGCATCCTCTTGGTGTCATGGTTGATACCAGCTTTACATCTTTTGACAAGTCCTCAACCCCTGCGTCAGTGTACCAGCAGCTCTTCGCTGAACACCGTTACGTCAATGCAGACTTTATTCCTGTTTTCACCGATGGATCTAAGGCGGCTGGTGTTGTTGGATCCGTCGCCGTCTGCGTTGACGAAGTTTCTGTTGCCCGCATTCCTCCTGAGGCCACGGTGTTTTCGGCGGAGATGCATGCTGTGTATCTTGCACTTGTTCACGTGCAGTCGAGCTCTCATCAGCGTGCTATTGTGTACACTGATTCGTTGAGTGTTGTGCAATCATTATCATCTTTGGATTTCACTGGCCACCCCTTCTTTTTACCGTACGGAGACTTCTTCGTTCTTTGTTCGAGGCTGATGTCCAGATTCGGTTCTGCTGGATTCCTGGGCATGTTGGGATCCCAGGGAACGAGTCTGCTGATGCTGCTGCTAGATCTGCCTCCTCTTTGGTTGTCACACCGTTGCCACTGTTCCACTGTGATTTTCGCTTTCTTGTTCACGATCATATCAGACGAACGTGGCGGGGTCTGTGGGACCAACAGGTGGAGAATAAACTGCACCGTGTTAAACCCATCCTTGGAGTCTGGAAATCATCGTGTCGCCGGAACCGTAGGGAAGAAGTTGTTCTTGCGCGTCTCCGCATTGGGCATTGTCGCTTCACGCATAGCTATTTGCTGTGTGGCGACGCTGCCCCAATGTGTGAGGCGTGCGACTGTTTACTCACCATCTCTCATGTTTTATGTAGTTGTGTTCGGTTTTGTAATAATCGGTTTCACTATTTTCAGTCTCATCTGCTGGACGAGGACGCAGCTACGCTTCAAAAACTTTTGGGCGACCACTGCGACACTTTCGCAGTATTTTCCTTTTTAAAACAGATTAACTTTTTAAAACTTATTTAAAAAAAAAAAAAAAAAAAAAAAAAAAAAGTTATATAATAAATATAATAGTAAACTAATAAAGTTATATATAAACCTAATTAACTAACTAGTCTTCACATCTTTCATCATCCTCTTTTCTAACTTTTACTAAGCCCGTCTGCTCTTAATCATTCTCCACGCTTTTAAAAATCTTTAGCTGATAGTTCTGTGTCTGGCGCTCTTTGGCCAAACCTGGCCCTTGCGCCACTAAAATCAATTAACTAACTAACTAACTAACTAAAATTTCGGCTGTCCATCGATGGTCTGTCCTTCTGGCAGTATGTCCAGCCCATTGCCATTTCAGGGATTTAACTCTGATCATGATGTCTTCCACTCTTGTCATTTTTCGGATCCACGTGTTCCTCTTCTTATCTCTCCTGGTTACACCAAGCATGCACCTCTCCATGATTCTTTGAGTTGTCTGCAGCCTTTGTATGTCTCTTTTAGCTAAGGTCCATGTCTCTGCACCATACGTAAGCACTGGAAGGATGCATTGATCAAACACTTTTCTTTTAAGACATAATGGCATATTGCTCTTGAAAATTATGCTGTTTCTTCCAAAAGCTCTCCAGGCAAGTTTTGTACGCCGATTAATTTCTTCATCAATGTGACCCTCACTTGATATCTGCTGTCCAAGATAAACGTACGTGTCTGTTATCTCCAGCTTTTCTCCATCAATCGATAAATCTTCATTTCTTGTAAAAGCATTGTACATCACTTTTGTCTTCTGAAAGTTCATTTTTAATCCCACTTCTTTACTCTTGTCAGCAAGTTCCTGGATCATACTCTGTAGCTCTGATGGGGTAGTTGCAAAAATGACTATGTCATCAGCAAAACGAAGGTGGGTTAGATAATCTCCATTAATCTTTATACCTTTGTTTTCCCAGTTCAGTGATTGAAAGACATTTTCCAATGTGGCATTAAAAAGCTTCGGAGATATGGTGTCACCTTGTCTCACTCCTTTTCCAATTTTTGTGTGTGTTGTATTTTCAAACAGCCAAATCTTTGCACTTGCATTTTCATAGATGTTATTTATAATATTAATGTATGCATCTTCAATACTGCAGGATTTCAGAGCCATTGCAACTGCTGATGGTTTCACCGAATCAAAGGCTTTTTCATAATCGATAAAAGCCATGCACAGTGGAAGTTCATATTCCCTCGCTCTTTCAATTAGTTCTCTCAGTACGTGGATATAATCTATTGTGCTGTAGCCACTCCTGAATCCAGCTTGTTCTCTCGGTTGAGCCACGTCCAGTGTCACCTTCAAGCAGTGTGAAAGAACTTTAGTGAAGATTTTATAAACCACTGATAGGAGGCTGATAGGTCTGTAGTTCCTGAGATCCTCAATGTCACCTTTTTTATGTAGCAAGATCATTGTGGCGTTGTTCCAATCCTCAGGAATTTTCCCTTCATTAAGGCATCGAGTGAAAATTTGGGCGAGTACTGTTTCGATTTCTCCACTTGCCTCTTGTATGATGTCTACAGTAATTCCATCTTCTCCTGGAGCTTTTCCCCGCTTCATGTTCTTGATTGCATGTGCAACTTCTGCTGGAAGAACTCTGGTACTGGTACCTTTCATGATGTCTGGAGTACATGTATCATCCCTTTCATATAATTTGGAGTAGAAATCTTTCACTCTTGTCAAAATTTCGCCTCTATTTCTTGTTACAGAAACCATCTTCTTTTCTCAGTGCCATAATCTGTTTTTTTCCCTTACTGAGATGTCCCTTTGCTATCTTTAGGCTTTGGTTGTTTTCAATTGCTTTCCTTACTAGTTCACAGTTGAATTTCCTTACGTCTTCAGTGATACTTTTTCGTACTGTCTTGCATAGCTCTATATATTCCACTTTGGAAGTCACATCTTCTTTAGTTGTCCTCATCACTCTTCTTTTTTGCATCAACATTTTGGTTTTTCCTGATAATTTGTTCACATGCAATTTGTTCTTAGACCCAGCTAATTTTGTTGCTGTTTCCATAAGAGCTTTGGTTACTTTTCTGTTAACTTCAGAAATATCCACTTCTTCCGATGTTAGGCCTTCTAAAGCAGAGAACCTGTTCTTCAGTTCTAATTTGAAGGTATTATGGTGTTTTTTAAGGTTGGTTATGTCAATACATTTTGTTTGTCTTATGAGCTTGCTACGTTCGAGTTTAGTGTTGAGGTGCATCTTACATCTCACCAATCTATGGTCACTGCCTGTGTTGAACTTGTTTAGCACACTGCAGTCTTCTATGACGAATTTTTTTGTTACACATTATAAAATCAATTTCACTTGTCGTCCCATTTGGATGTCTCCATGTCCATTTCCTGTGTGGCTTTTTCTTGAAAAAGGAGTTCAAGATGAAAAACCCTTCTGCCTCTGCAAACTCTACGAGAGTATTTCCACGCTGGTTTCTGTTGCCGTGACCGAATTTACCTACTGAAGTTTCATTCTGTTGCCGTTGCCCTATTTTTGCATTGAAATCTCCCATAATTATCTTCAAGTGCTGCTTACCTTTATTATTTAGATCACGAATTTCTTCATAAAATTCTTCAATTTCTTCTTCAGCATGACTTGTGGTGGGTGCATAAGTTTGAATAATCTGAGCCTGGTATCTTCTCGAGAGTTGGATAACGAGTCGTGCTGCTCTGTCAGAGGAACTTTCAACTTCTACAACTTTATCCTTCAGTTTCTTGTTTATTATAAATCCAACACCACTAGTTCTGCCAGTATCTGTCCCACGATAGTAGAAGAGATGTCCACTTTTCAGTTCAATGAGATCTTCTCCTTTTCTCCTTACCTCACTTAGCCCGACGATGTCCCACTTGATCCTTTGTAGTTCCTCCTCCAATTCAAGAAGCCTTGAATCAGAAGATAGGGAGCGTCCGTTATATGTAGCCAAGGTCAGCATCAGATGGCAGCCTAGTCCGTTCCTCCGGGGATTCTTAGCACCCTCTGCCTTCATGTCGCACTGGCCGCTGCCTTGGCCAGGTACATTCCAGCTGCCGGAGACTGAAGGGCCAAGATTTAAGTTGTGGAGTCATTTTGGAGGGGTTTGGCCATAACTCACCACGCTGGCCAAGCGGGTTGGTGAGTGTGGGATAGCATTTCCTCTAATCCCGATGGTATAGTTATACCGCTATTGGCGGTCGTCAGAGCCCCTTTAGTGGGAACAGGATGTACCACGAGAAGGCGGGGGTGACATTTGTCAAGGAGAGGCTCTGATGTTACGCATCACCTGATATATATATATATATATATATATATTCTATAAAGAAGATACCTAAGCAAAAAAATACATATAAAATTTTGACTCACACCTAGTACAACATAGAAAAGGTTATGTATCTACCCATATATATATATATCGAAACTCATCAACCCGCTTGGCCAGCGTGGTGAGTTATGGCCAAACCCCTCCAAAATGATTCCAAAACTTAAATCTTGGCCCTCAGTCTCAGGCAGCTGGAATGTACCTGGCCAAGGCAGCGGCCAGTGCGACATGAAGGCAGAGGGTGCTAAGAATCCCGGAGGACCGGACTAGGCTGCCATCTGATGCTGACCTTGGCTACGTACAACGGACGCTCCCTATCTTCTGATTCAAGGCTTCTTGAATTGGAAGAGGAACTACAAAGAATCAAGTGGGACATCGTGGGGCTAAGTGAGGTAAGGAGAAAAGGAGAAGATCTCATCGAACTGAAAAGTGGACATCTCTTCTACTATCGTGGGACAGATACTGGCAGAACTAGTGGTGTTGGATTTATAATAAACAAGAAACTGAAGGATAAAGTTGTAGAAGTTGAAAGTTCCTCTGACAGAGCTGCACGACTTGTTATCCAACTCTCGAAAAGATACCAGGCTCAGATTATTCAAACTTATGCACCCACCACAAGTCATCCTGAAGAAGAAATTGAAGAATTTTATGAGGAAATTTGTCATCTAAATAATAAATGTAAGCAGCACTTGAAAATAATTATGGGAGATTTCAATGCAAAAATAGGGCAACGGCAACAGAATGAAACTTCAGTAGGTAAATTCGGTCACGGCAACAGAAACCAGCGTGGAAATACTCTCGTTGAGTTTGCAGAGGCAGAAGGGTTTTTCATCTTGAACTCCTTCTTCAAGAAAAAGCCACACAGGAAATGGACATGGAGACATCCAAATGGGACAACAAGTGAAATTGATTTTATTATGTGTAACAAAAAATTCGTCATAGAAGACTGCAGTGTGCTAAACAAGTTCAACACAGGTAGTGACCATAGATTGGTGAGATGTAAGATGCACCTCAACACCAAACTTGAACGTGGCAAGCTCATAAGACAAACAAAATCTATTGACATAACCAACCTTAAAAAACACCATAATACCTTCAAGTTGGAACTGAAGAACAGGTTCTCTGCTTTAGAAGGCCTAACATCGGAAGAAGTGGACATCTCTGAAGTTAACAGAAAAGTAACCAAAGCTCTTATGGAAACAGCAACAAAATTAGCTGGGTCTAAGAACAAGTTGCATGTAAACAAATTATCAGGAAAAACGAAAATGTTGATGCAAAAAGAAGAGAGATGAGGACAACTAAAGAAGATGTGACTTCCAAAGTGGAATATATAGAGCTATGCAAGACAGTAAGAAAAAGTATCACTGAAGACGTAAGAAAATTCAACTGTGAACTAGTGAGGAAAGCAATTGAAAACAACCAAAGCCTAAAGATAGCAAAGGGACATCTCAGTAAGGGAAGAAAACAGATTATGGCACTGAGAAAAGAAGATGGTTCTGTAACAAGAAATAGAGGCGAAATTTTGACAAGAGTGAAAGATTTCTACTCCAAATTATATGAAAGGGATGATACATGCACTCCAGACATCATGAAAGATACCAGTACCAGAGTTCCTCCAGTCCTTCCAGCAGAAGTTGCACATGCAATCAAGAACATGAAGCGGGAAAAGCTCCAGGAGAAGATGGAATTACTGTAGACATCATACAAGAAGCAAGTGGAGAAATTGAAACAGTACTCGCCCAAATTTTCACTCGATGCCTTAATGAAGGAAAGATTCCTGAGGATTGGAACACTGCTACAATGATCCTGCTACATAAGAAAGGTGACATTGAGGATCTCGAAACTGCAGACCTATCAGCCTCCTATCAGTAGTTTATAAAATCTTCACTAAAGTTCTTTCACACCGCTTGAAGGTAACACTGGACATGGCTCAACCGAGAGAACAAGCTGGATTCAGGAGTGGCTACAGCACAATAGATCATATCCACGTACTGAGAGAACTAATTGAAAGAGCGAGGGAATATGAACTTCCACTGTGCATGGCTTTTATCGATTATGAAAAAGCCTTTGATTCGGTGAAACCATCAGCAGTTACAATGGCTCTGAAAACCTGCGGTATTGAAGATGCATACATTAATATTATTAATAACATCTATGAAAATGCAAGTGCAAAGATTCTGCTGTTTGAAAATACAACACATAAAAATTGGAAAGGGAGTGAGACAAGGTGACACCATATCTCCGAAGCTCTTTAATGCCACATTGGAGGGTGTTTTTCAGTCGCTGAGCTGGGAAAACAAAGGGATAAAGATTAATGGAGATTATCTAACCCACCTTCGTTTTGCTGATGACGTAGTCATATTTGCAACTACCTCATCAGAGCTACAGAGTATGATCCAGGAACTTGCTGACAAGAGTAAAGAAGTGGGATTAAAAATGAACTTTCAGAAGACAAAAGTGATGTTCAATGCTTTTACAAGAAATGAAGATTTATTGATTGATGGAGAAAAGCTGGAGATAACAGACACGTACGTTTATCTTGGACAGCAGATATCAAGTGAGGGTCACATTGATGAAGAAATTAATCGGCGTACAAAACTTGCCTGGAGAGCTTTTGGAAGAAACAGCATAATTTTCAAGAGCAATATGCCATTATGTCTTAAAAGAAAAGTGTTTGATCAATGCATCCTTCCAGTGCTTACGTATGGTGCAGAGACGTGGACCTTAACTAAAAGAGATATACAAAGACTGCAGACAACTCAAAGTAGCATGGAGATGTGCATGCTTCGTGTAACCAGGAGAGATAAGAAGAGGAACTCGTGGATCCGAAAAATGACAAGAGTGGAAGACATCATGATCAGAGTAAAATCCCTGAAATGGCAATGGGCTGGACATACTGCCCGAAGGACAGATCATCGATGGACAGCCGAAATTTTAGATTAGATTCCAAGGGACAGGAAAAGACCCAGAAGAAGACCACATGGGAGATGGGTGGATGAAATTCGAAAGTATGCAGGGGTGACATGGAGGAGACTGGCACAAGACAGATCGTTGTGGAGGAAACTTGGGGAGACCTTCGTCCAGCAGTGGATTGATAATGGTTGACAATGATGATGATGATGATGATGATATCGAAAGTATGCAGGGGTGACATGGAGGAGGCTGGCACAAGACAGACCGTTGTGGAGGAAACTTGGGGTGACCTTCGTCCAGCAGTGGATTGATAATGGTTGACAATGATGATGATGATATAAATATATAACTTTATATCCAATTTCATATTGTGCTTTCATATCTCATGAGGTCCTAAACGTATGTGTATGAAAGTGCAATTGTTTGTGAAAATGGGCACTGCAGAAGAGACAAAAGGAGTCATTTGTGTTCTGGAGGGATTCATTAATTATGGGGGAGGGTTTGTGACAAGACACATTTGATCATGTGAGGAACAGAAATACTTTTACAGATTTGTAATTTGAAGCAAAATGTTGTTAGTAAGGTGGAGACATAATACAGTATATATGATGAGGTGCTTTGGCCATATTAGAAGAATGAGTGGTCAGATGCTTACTAAAATATTTTCAACCCAAGTGGCAGGAAATGAAGGCAAAAAAAAAAAAAAAAAAAAAAATCACGGGGAAACCAGATGTAGGAATGTCTGCTTGAATAAAAGATCATGAGAATGAAGTACAATAGGTATTATGTGAGACATGTGATGGATGTCAGTAAAGCTGGAATTGTGTGCCAAGATTGCTGTAAATGAAGTCGTTTGATATATGAACAGTAAGTAAAAGATAGCACCAATAATTTTAAACTTTAAAGCAAATGAGCTTCCTTTGAGGAGTAACTTCACTATCTCACAGAACAGCTTAGTGATTTACAGGAGTTGAACAGATTAATGAGAATACCATGCTCAGAGATGACTTTTAATGCAGCTGCATACATCACAATACTCAAAGGTATCCACCACTTTTTGGTTAATAGCTTTGTTTAGAACCTCAAGGTCCTGTTTAAGTACATTTAAAGTGTCTTGTTGCAAAATGTCTATTAGTGTGACGACGAAATGCACGACCTAACGGACTTCGAAAGAATGCTAATTGTTGGTGGGCGGCTAGTTGATACCTCCATCACAACAGTCACCAGGGTAGGGGGTATCAAGAGCTACTGTATCTAGCATCATGACAGCGTACCATGTTTGTGGTAAAACCTAGTCTCCAAAACACAGGAGCTGCCAGAAAATGACTGACTGATACAGAAAGGAGAGCATTAAAGAGGATTGTTACCCATAATAAGAAAACCATGGTGCTGAAAATTAGTGCGGAGCTCAATCTTCTTCAGACCCCAGTATCAACTAAAAGCAGTCCGCAGGTAATTACATAAACAAAATATTCATAGCAGAGTTGCTGTTGCAAATCCTCTGGTGACCCGGGTGAATGCACAACGGCAATGGCAGTGGTGCCAGGAGCATTCAACATGGACTGCCGATGCATGGAAGTTTGTAATGTGGTCAGATGAATCTACATTCGCTTTATTCCCCACTGCAGGATGTGTTTACATGTGGAGAACGCCGTCTGAAGCATAGAACCCTGACTGTGTGCTCCCAACAGTGCAGCATGGTGGTTCTGTCATGCTCAGGGCGGTCATATCATGGGTTTTAGCAGGTCTCCTGATCACCTTGAAAGGACAGATGATGGGCAGAGCATATGAAACCATTTTGGCTAACCAAGTCCATCCCATGGCTCAGGCATTGTTTCTTGCAGGGGATGCTATCTACCAAGATGTTAGTGCCCCAATTCACAGAGCTTGGAATGTCCAATCATGGTTTGAGGAACATGAGGATGAACTTTCACACCTTCCTTGGCCTCCCCAATCACCAGACATCAAGCCACTGTGGTCTGTGTTGGAAAGCAGAGTAAGATCCTGTTGTCCTCCTCGTGCATCTCTCCAGGACCTGTAGCTGTTTGTGCATGAAGAACAGTGTAACATCCCATTAACCATTATCCAGGATTTGTATGTGTCCATTCCAAGGACTCGGGCAGTTTTGAATGCCGAAGATGATCTCACACCCTATTTGGTACGTAAAACCTTCTTTTCCTACGTGTTCACATTATTCTGTCCAACCCCTGTATATGTATGTATATCTCATCTATGAAAGCACTTGAGTTATGGCTCCTGACCATTGCAGAAATTTTGGAGAAAAAGTCTTAATTGACTTCAACAACATTTCTGCTACTCCACCATAGAGTTTGAGTGTCTTATGTAAGTTGTGACTGACCGTTTCTTTATACAGTTTTTTTTTCTGTGAACTGCTCCATAGCTGGCTTGATGGTTAATAAAAGGTGATTGGAAAGGAAATAATATAATTGTGTGGGTTCCCATATAGATTCTGATACAACTAAATGCACGCACACACATACACACTAAACAAGCTATTTGTGAGTAGATTTGTTAATCATATATAGTAAGGTTTCATGTTGGACACAGGAGTCTGAATTGTGTTCTCAGATTTGAACTTTTTCACTGCATTGTTGCCTTTATTAACAAAGCTCATAAAAGTGCCACACATCTGGGTGACATGGAAAGGTGGTGACAAATGTTGGAATTGGTAAAATAATATACTTGAATTGAAGGTTGAGTGCAAGGATATGTATATATATATATATATGCTCAGTCTTACATTAATAAAGTAACTAACTGTTATAAAGAGAATTTTTGAGGTTACAGTATTAAATGTTATGGAGAGGAGATTTGGGGTATTAACAAAAGAGAAGTTTTATGCTAATATTGAAATTTATATGCAAATTATAGAAAACTAGAATTTGGGAGATGGGTGGGTGCATTTCGAAACAAAACTGAAATTTTGAATAAGGCCATGAAACAAAATAGAAAAATAAAATGCACCACTGAATTTGGAAACTCCCAAAAGTTACTGTTGTATTGTTTGCGTTTGATGAGTAGATACACCTGAAAGTGCCGCCCCGGTGGCGCAGTGGTCAAGGCGATGGCCTCTGATCATTCGTCCGAACGGGGCCCGGGTTCGAATCCCGGTGAGGCATGGATGTTGTGTTTGTCTTATGGCACTGGCTCTCTCCCTTCCCTGGAACCAGTGACCCTAAATTAGGGACGGGCGACTGCTTATAGCCCATTGAGTTGCTCATGGTGGTCGTTAAACCTCCAATCAAAAAAAAAAAAACACCTGAAAGTGGAAGAAAAATCTGTAAACACTAAAATTTAATGGTGTACACATGTAAATAACTTTTGGAGGCGGTAAAGTCAAATATAATGGTTAGGTATGTATGTATTTGTCATTTTTTTTGTAGGACTTCCGTCCACAGTGAGTAGAGTTTAGGTCCCAGCCACCTACAGCGAGATCGCCTTTTGGGCAGGACATAGAAACGGAAGGAATGAGAGCAAGTCTAGCGACTTTTGACAGAACAGTCTGTAGTGAGATTAGAGTACAGTAGATGGCGCCACCATACAAGTATGATGTTGCACATATAGGGGTGAGAGAATTTCAGGGGGGCATAGGAAAGGATACCCATTTAACCAGTGGGTCCAGCCTGGGGGCCGTCACTTAACGTGCTCGTCTGATGCACGGCGGATATTCAGCGATTGTTAGTAAATCACACCATCTCTGAAAGATCAGCCCAGGCTTGAACCTGGGGACCCTGCATCGATAGTCTGAATCGCTAACCAGTAAGCCATCCGCGGCTCTATAATGGTTAGGACAAAAAACATTGTTTTTATACCACAATTAAGTAACTCAGATTTCGTTTCCCACCTCAGTCATTGCTGAGGGGGATGCATTTAAACCATGTGATGAAAATTCACGCTAAAAATATCTAAAACTTCACTGCACTAAGGTTTAGGTTTTTGAAAGGCCACTTGGCCTATATTTATTTTAAAAACTTAACACAAGTTAAATTTTGGACAAAAATTTCACTTGGCCAGTGGGCCCAATAAAAATAATCAACTGTCAGCTTATTTGTGAAAATATAAATCTTGCACCAGGCACACTACTTATAAAAATAATAGCCACCAGAATTTCAAGGAATTTCACAACACAAACACCTGATTTAACATGGTGTACGAATTAAGTATTTGAAGTGAAAATATCTCTCTCGAAAAAAAAAAAAAAAATTTATATGCATATGGGTACACTATGTTGTTCTAATTAAATCGCTCTAACCAACCTTCTCAGACCAGACTTCTGAATCCACTTTTACTTTTAAACTATCATAACAACTGCCAAAATTTTATGTATAATGAAAAGTTATTTTATACCAGGTTCTACACTTCCAGGAAAATTTGTCTTAAAATCAACAACTTTGTCTTAAATCAACATTTGTCTTACATCAACATATCTAGCATTACCGGATACTCAACCCATTCTATACACCCTACAAAACCTAATACACTAGCTACCTTATTCAATTTGCACAAAGTTATCATTAAATTGCTACACTGACAAGATAATCTTACTTCACACCATCATCATGAAAACCCAACTTTTCAAAATTCCATACTGTAAGTTTTCCAATCAACTGGCACCCATGTAATAATCAACTCGGGCATAAAGCCAAACGATCATCTCAACCAAAGAGTCTCACATCTCTAGAAAAACACTATTTTTTTGGGAGAACAACAAAGTTGAGTCTGAAGGCGAGAATGGGCTGTGAATCCATTCCCAGCCTATACAGTGTAGTGGAGCAAAGTGCGACCTAACCCTTTACTGTTCCTTCACTCTGATTTTGGGACAACTTAAACCACTCTTCTTGAAAGGAACCACCTCCTATGGGCAAACAAGCTTACTTGGGCAGAAAACAAATCCCCCAATTTGTTTCGTGCACCCTTTCAGACCCAAGGCATGTCTACATAGGGTAAAGTATCCCACAAGAGTTCATTTGCCCCCAAAATATCTCCTTCCCTATTTTCCAGAAAGCTAATTCAACATCCTTATTTCCAGAAAACTCAACACATCACCTTTTTTTCCCAGAAAATTACTTCATATCCTATTTTTCCCAGGAACACACTTCATGTCCTTTATTTTCCCAGGAACCCACTTCATATCTCTATTTTCTCAGGAACGCACTTCATGTCCTTTATTTTCCCAGGAACCCACTTCATATCTCTATTTTCTCAGGAACGCACTTCATGTCCTTATTTTCCCAGGAACCCATTTCATGTCTTTATTTCCCAGAAAATCACTTATCTTTATTTCCCAGGAACACACTGTACTACTCATTTCACAGAAAGCTCAATGACACCATACTTGGCACACTATATTAAACCTTACTTTATTTCCAGAAAACTCTATAAATCACCATATTTCCACAATCACTCTTTTTCCTGAAAAATCACCACTTCTTGAAGAAGCACAACAGCCATTCGGGTTCTTTTCAGGTCACTATACATATACTCCTTTATTCTGCCTGTATGCCCATTTTTATATTTTTTCCCCATAAAAATCTGTTTTTCTAATCTACGGACTGAAACTAGATATTAGCCCTCCCTACTACAAAAATTTTAAAGTTTAATTTTGCACTTTAATTTACCAAAACACTAAACCAAAATAATAACCAGCCTTCAAGAAAAATTCTCAGTTACATGACACCTACACTAAGCTCATAAATACAAATTCTACTTAACAAATACGAAAAAATCACTGAGCACAAAAAGAGTTAAATTTTATTTAAGAGAAATGCTGGTCTGAGAGGTTGTTCATCAAAATAGCTTACATCAAAATTCTGAAGTCGTAGGTCAAAGCCTTTACACATGTAAACTTACATTTTATTTATTTATTTATTTATTTTTTATAGAAGATGACATGAAGTTTTATTTACCAAGATAACACTTTAACAGCTAAAATTAAGACTTTAGCCAATTATCTACTCGCATCCTGAATTTTAACACCCGCAAAAAAAACATTTTTCACCTGAAACTGGGTGTTTAACGTCGATCAACACTTTTCAACTGCAATTCGAATAAATGTTTTTTTCCTGCCACCGTCCAAAGACGTCGGATTAACTTTTGGAGAGTTTGAAAATCATTTCCCATATGTCACGGGAGAAAAAAATTCAATACGGCTTACCTCGGCATCACGGCAAGAGAAAAAAAGAATATCTTCATGTGCATTACATCCCCAGTTTCGAGGCTGTGTGGCACCACAATGCCACGGTGGTTTTCAACAGACACAAAATGTCTCTAGGGACCCGTGGAGAATCAGAAGAGTGGTCTCTCGGCTCCTGGAGGAACTTGTGTGAGTTCCGGGTGAATGTAGGCCTAAGGTCGAACATCCTCTCCCTACCTTAGACTTGATTGAGAGATTAGGGCGTGGCAACTGGATAGGGGATCCTCCCCAATGGCATATCTTTTTCCATCCACTGAAATCTAAGGTTGCAACTTTAACTTATGAAGGTGGCGGCGAAAATTTGGAATTTCAGGTACTCATCCTGCAAGTGGGTGCTAAGAACCGGGCTTTGCATCCAGGGTATCATCGTCTGTCTTTAAAATGATTTCGAGCAACCCAAGTTTTTCCAACGGCAAAAAAAAAAAGAAAGACATGGCTTAAGTCCTTAGCAGGATACCATAGAAGTCCTGTTTGCTTGGCTTTATAGTTAAATATACGTTTTGAACTGATATTAGAAAGACGTGGCGTCGGACACGCCTCCCCAACAGCAAAAAGAGCCATCAGCGTTTTTCCTAGCACAGGGACAAAAGCCCCATGCATTCATTTCTTTTGGATGGTCCCCTCCCCACCAAAAGGCGAGGAGAGACCCTCGGCCGTCCACTTTTTCTCCGGTCAGCAAGAGAGACAAAAGTAGAGTGACATTCTTTTCCCTTGAAGCCGGAGTGCCGGAAATCCGTTGACCCTTCTCATTGGCCAACAGCTTCCCATGGCAACAGCAAAGAAGCTGTTTTCCCCATCGGTATTTCTCTCCCACGCCTGGAGAGTGATCCCTGACCTTCACACGTAAGCAAAAGGGGAAAGCTTCGTAGCCTTTCACACGCTATTCTAAAAATAGCTTGCCTCAATGCCCAGAGAACCCTCTGCGACCACATTTTAGAAGCTTCTAAAATCCTTTGCCTAAAATGGCGGTCGCTGAAAGATTTTCTTTTCTCACAATTTTTTTTTCAGAAACGCTTTTTCCCTTTTCTCATTCCGTGATTAACTGCGAATAATTTTGTCTTCGAAAAGGGGTTGATGCTGTTCTCTTTTGCTTGCCTTTTTTTTCTTTTATATAACTTACTAGAGAGGGGAGAAAATGAATCAAGCCTAAAGGAAAAAGAAGTTCAATGCTTATTATTTCCCTTTCTTTTAAGAAATTTTGTTTGCTTGGTCAGGGCTTTGAAATAAATGAATATGGCCATTTATTCCCTTAACTCACTGTTTCTTCCAAACAAAATTTTGAAACGTGGACTGTTGAGTATTTTCATTCCATGTTTTTTTTTTTTGTTTTTTCCTATCATTTTTATTTTTCGTAAATCCCAGCGGTTGTTTGACAGCCCTGCGTCGCATTCTCCCTAACGGTGCTGTGACACATATGGCTCGTAAGCCCCGTTCTGTGGTGGTTTACTTTTCGACCATGACTCACGTTGATCTAGTGCAAACGACCGGTATTGCCGTTTGCCACCGAACTTTGTTTGGTATCCCGATTTCTCAGCTTTCGGTGCTCCTGACGCTTTTCCCGGTTGCTCCAGAGCTTTCTGACGTTTTGCTACGCCATGCGCTGTCTCAGTGCAGGGAGAGTGATCGGTCCGATCAGATCACTTTCCGCGGCTCCGAACGATCTAGAGGATAAATCGATCCTCGGTCTCCGTCGCTAAGTGCGGATGGTTTTTGATAATGATCATGATGCTGCTTCCTGTCCTTCGGTGCTTGAATATGTAATTGGTAGTCAACGTTTTCGTGTGGAAGTATTCCAAGATCTCTGTTGCTTCCAATGTAAGGGTACTGGGCACGTCCGTTCCCAGTGCCCTCATCTCGTCCCTCTCCGCAAGCCTACTTCTGCGTCGACTGATGTTCCTGGATCGGCTTCTCTGACCCAAAGTATTCCATCATCTTCGGAACCCTCCCTTGCTACCGCTTTGCCTGTTTCGTCGGAACCTCCTGCTTCTTCCCTTCCTTCCTTGGAAGTGCCTTCTGCTTCATATCCTACTGCAGTTCGCCCGGAATCGATTGTTGCTGACCCCCTTTCTTCTAGCATCGAATCTTACTCGACGATTATCTCGGCTTCCCCGCCTCTCTCGTCTCTTCTTACAGCGCCAGTTACTACTGCTTCTATTTTTCTAGGTTCCGGTTCAGTCTTACCACCATCTCCACTGCATAATCCTACTCCCCACAGCTGGGCGGACCAGGTTGAACAAGCTGGTTCGGTTCCTTCTGATGCGCCCGCTGGTGTGTCTGATGATGGTTCTTCTACGGACCCCATGGAAGCTGATACCTCCCCAGAGTCTCCTGCTTCTGACCCTGTCCCCCCGTTTTGTCCCTCTGTTCCACTTACCTCCGAGGTGGTTCCCCATCTTGCCAACTCAGACTACAATTGGACGCCGTTCATTTCTCGACAGGTTTTACCATCTGCTGAAGCGTTGGGCACCTTAGCCCTGGTGGATCTGACGATCACCCGTTCCGGCTTACCAGCACTTCCTGATACCAGCGAGTATCCTTCCTTAGCGGTTGAAATTGCCACTCCGGATTTTATTCTTTTTCTATGTGCGGTCTTTCGCCTCAGCTGGAAGGATCTTCGTCTTTGGTTTCCCTTCTGTGCGGATCGTGTGAACATCTGGCGCAGTGGCGGCTCGTGGTTGGAAAAATAGGTGAAGAGGTACAAGAGCAGTATGAAAATATATCTACTGTCTACAATGAAAATCCCTTAATGAGGACTTACTTATTTTTTGTATATTAAATCAATTTTTCTTCCTTTTAAAGCTGCAAATTTGTCGATTATGTCGTCATAAGATGGTTGTTTCTTCGTGAGCATCAATAAAATGTCTTCCTGAATAGAAATATTTGCCACAGAAGCAAGTCTATCTTGGGAACTAGTGTTTCTTGAGCAAGTTTGTATTCTTTTAAGAAAACTTTCCACTGGCACACTTGTAGATGGAATTGTTAAACTGAGGGAAACCAATTTATAATCTTCTGTAAAAATGTCTTTGTCTCCGTGAAACCCTTGGAGTTCTTGAGTCAATATATTCCTTAATTTTTCATCGGCATATACAAGACTCAGTTCATTTTTAAGGCGCTGTGTTTTGTAAATATGTTTCCGTAAAAATGTAGATTTTCAAGAGCGCGAGAGAAAAAGCATGCATTAAATTATTCGAATTTGGTTGTGTCAGCAAGTCAGACAAATTGAAGTTTCTTACAGTCTTGCAATCTTATATCCATTTCCATAAGAATGTGGTCCAAAATTTTAAAATACAATTGTTTATAATTTTGAAAAATTGTTTTCTGTGTAAGAGCAGCATATTCCCGCGCTCATTTCTGTGATTTTGCTAGCTTTTCCAAATTGTGCTTCAAATAACTCATCGTTCCTTTTATGGCTCAAAATTCCACGAGTTTTATTTTTTTTTTTAATTTGAGTTACACATTTCTTTATGTTTACTTTTTTTTTCTTCAAAAGTTCGAATAATAGATCGGTGGAGTCAAAAATGTAAATTCGAAAGTGTTAATATCATTCAAAAATCCCTTGGCAAGATGAATTGATTTTTTGTCTGATTATTCGCTATTCATCAGAAATCCGAACACTTCCTTCCAATTTATCCCAATCTTCAACAACTACACGTACTAATTTCGAAGTGGAGGACAATAGAGTTTCTGCTATGGTTGATCTGCATCTTGCGGTTTTGCCGCCCCGGTGGCGTAGTGGTCTAAGCGATGGCCTCTGATCATTCGTCCGAACGGGGTCCGGGTTCGAATCCCGGTGCTTCATGGATGTTGTGTTTGTCTTACGGCACTGGCTCTCTCCCTTCCCTGGAACCAGTGACCCTAAATTAGGGACGGGCGACTGCTTATAGCCCATTGAGTTGCTCACAGTGGTCGTTAAACCTCCAATCAATCAATCATCTTGCGGTTGTTAATATGTGTATAAGACCGCTTCGCAGAATGGTGAACAAATGAAGCAATTCCACTGAGGCTTGCAAAAAGTATTCGACACTTAGAAATTTTAGAAAAACTTTGGTGTAATACAAGATTCAAACGATGAACTAAGCATTGAACAAAAACAGCTTGAGAAGCTTTATCCTTGACTTTTTTTTCTGTAGCCCATTTAAGTGTCCAGACATTATACTTGCCCCATCGTATCATTGTCCTATTTTTTTGTGTTGGTAATCGGACTGTTCTAAAATTTTGTATAAAGCTCCTGACGTTCTATCTTCATTCACATCATGGAAACCCGAAAATCCCTCAACCAATACGCCTTCCGAATCAACAATAAAAAATTATTTAATTTTTGACGTGATCGTTTATATATTCAGAAATACATTCAATTAATTTATTTTGAATAGTTTTTTATCCTTTCGTGTTAATTTTTAATTTCTGAAGAACTTCTTCATATTAACAATGAAAGTAATTCAATGAAATTTCCACGATTTATCGAGCCCATGCTTTCGTCATGGCCATGGAATGCTAGTTCTTGTTTGCTCAAATACAGTACAGACTAATACTGAATCAATCACTGTCTGCAGGAAAAGTCTATTTAAACGAACGGTTTCGTTATAATGCTTTTTCAAAAGCCTAGCATTTCCCCTCAGGGCATCGGCAATGGTGTCTTGAATTTTTTCAAAATTCCTTAACATTAATCCGCATTTCAGGTGCTCGCTAGAATCCCGATGTTTATGAAGTGACCGTGTTACGCTTAATAAATTTGAGAATCCGTCTTTATTCCACGCCGAATGTTTATTACTAAAAAGTAAGCAGGGCCAAAAAAAAATTAACGCCCGCTCCACCGTGATCTCTCACGACTTTACGCTCAAAAACTGAAAGATGCAGAGGTAAGGCGTGTGAAGCTGAAACACGCTGCCCCGGTGGCGCAGTGGTCTAAGGCGTTGGCCTCTGATCATTCGTCCGTAAGGGGTCTGGGTTCGAATCCCGGTGAGGCATGGATGTTGTGTTTGTCTTACGGCACTGGCTCTCTCCCTTCCCTGGAACCAGTGACCCTAAATTAGGGACGGGCGACTGCTTATAGCCCATTGAGTTGCTCACGGTGGTCGTTAAACCTCCAATGAAAAAAAAAAAAAAAAAAGCTGAAACACTTCACTTGAGCCAGCAGATTCGGGAGGGTGACGTCACGGTTACCATGGCAACTTGACGGAAAACTGCAGACTTCCAAGCATTCTCATTTCGGCTCTTCACTTGCACTGTTTTGCGTATAAGGATTTGTTTTCCGTATTGAGCGCGCCATGTAAATTAATATCTATTCAAAATTTTGAGTATTTTAGAACTGAATAAAAGCAAAAAATAATATATTATGAAAAAATACTGAATAAAACTTTATTTTGAGTAAAATAGGTGAAGAGGCACTTCACCTGAGAAGCCGCCACTGATCTGGCGTCACTTTGCTACGTTTTTTCAATGGCGAGTGTCCCCGCGTCCTCGTCAGCTATGCCCGGAATTGCCTGATTTCACTTTCCGCTATACTACAAAGGTGTTCCTCGATTATTGTAACAACGTGTTCCTGCTCGATAGACAAGAATGTTGGGCTTTTTATGGCCCCGGTCTTGATCGTAGCACTGCATGTAAGGACCTTTGGACTGTCCAGTACGACTTATGCTCCTAAACTTTTTATTGTTACTTGCCTAGACTGCACCCCTGTGGTGACTTTTTGTGATGTTTCTATGCCGCTGTTTCTCAGTTTCCTGGCCTGCTGCCCAGTGCTGCGTTTGTATCTTTTCTCTGTATTTTTGTCAGCTTTGCTTGATTTAACCTGTTCTCACCTGCATTAATGCGTTTTTGTACGTTTAGTATGTTTGTTGTTTATGCTCTCGACTTGTGTTTCGTGCTGTGATATCCCCCCCCTCCATTGTGATGGTGTTTTTATACATGTACTGTGCATGGTCAATTTTGTTTTTTGGTGGGGTTTTTTGTCCTTTCGGGTTTTTTTTAGTTTTGTGTGCAGTTAAGTTTGTCGCTGTTTTCTTTTTGTGTTTTTCGTCGACCGCAAGCCGTTGGTCAACGCATTTCTTTACTTTTCTTTTTGCCTTTTACTACTGTATGTCTATGTGTTGGATTTTCTTCTGTGTTACTTGATCTTTGTTAGTTACGTCTTGGAATCCTGCTGTGTATTTGCTTTTTGTTTGCGCTGCGGGTTTATGTTGCCGGTGTGCCTTGGCGCACCTTCTGTTCCCGATGATTTGTTGTATGTTGTGTTTAGCTTTTAATAATAAAGATTTATTTGAAGGCAGTGGTCTAAGCGATTGCCTCTGATCATTCGTTCTAACGGGGTCCGGGTTCGAATCCCGGTTAGGCATGGATGTTGTGTTTGTCTTACGGCACTGGCTCTCTCCCTTCTCTGGAACCAGTGACCCTAAATTAGGGACGGGCAACTGCTTATAGCCCATTGAGTTGCTCACGGTGGTCGTTAATCTTCCAATAAAAAAAAATCATGCCTTTGGATCTATCGAGTTTCACGTAGTTTTCATCTTAGCTTTCTTGCAATCAGGTAGAAGTTGTTTCTTTCAAAACACTGGTACGTTTACCAGAAGCGTGGAAAAACGAACATGTTTCTGATATAACTCCCATACAGTTCCTTATGCTAGGCATTTTGCTAGCATCCGACAAACATAAGTTCAAGGAATGGGACATGCAATGAATATATATTGCTTTGGGATATTTTTTTATAATACAGGCCTGCACTCCATGAAACTGTCCTCACATTGCTGCAGCCCCATCATACCCCTGCCCTCTCATATCATTCAAATCAAAACCCAATTTCACTCATTTTTCCATTATTGTTGTTGCAAGGGAACAGCCTGTTAAATTTTTCACTGGTATAAAAGCCAGAATATCTTCTCTTAATTTCAGTTCTTCATCAAAATACCTGACGCACAGTGGAAACTGTTCTATTTGACTAATGTCAGTTGTTTCATGTGCCAACACTGAAAAAAAATTTGAATGCTTTACCTTTGCTACAATTTTCTGTTGAATAAGTTCCCCCAAAGATGTTTATTATTTCATTCTGTATTACTGAACTTGTTTACATGCTATTACCTCCACTAGTTTCTAAGTTTTCTTTTAAAATGGCATCTCCAGAATTTGCACGATATCTTAATAAAGTGCGAAAATTGTCATCATTATTTGCTAGTTCCTCAAGCGAAATTCTTCCAGAATCAACTTTTTCCCTAAGAGGGATCTGCTGCCTTCCACATAATCTAATTGTTTGCACAAAAGGAATAAACCTTTTCCTGTTGTCAATTATCTTTTGCTTTTTCTGTTTATTCATTTGTAAAATTATACTATCCTGTTTTTTATGAATTATTGATGCAATATTTTCAGCTGCCAATACAGCGTCTTTGTGATATTTATTCTTTTCATGTTTTTTGAATATTTCCCTCGCATCTTTTAAATCGGTACTAGGCTTTGTAACGAGGCTACCCAAAGTTTGATGTTTGCCTTTACCAGCAGCATCTTTATCGTAAAATAAAACACAATATTTACAAAATGAACCTTCTTTCTTACGTGAATATGATAGCCACTTATACTCTTCTAGCCATTTAATTTGGAATGTTCTCATATGATTTTTATTGCGACTGGAACTGATTTTTTTAGGGAATCTATATTTCGCAGTAGGTTTCCATGTGCTATGTAACAATCCACTTTTTTCTCGTCGCTCAAACAAGCTCACTGTTGCCTACATACAATCCTATGTCTTCGAATCTGAAATGCTTTCAGACTTTTCATTACCATCTGCATCTCCGTCATTCGTCATGCGTATTGGTTGAAGCTCATAATTTTCCGGATTACTCCCGCTTTCAACGCATTGGTTTGGAACTTCAATATCAGTAAGTTCAGCTAGCGTTTCAGTTTCCACAGCTCTTTTTTTTTTTGTTACAGAAAGTCAACATACTTTGTTGATGAAATCGTTTCATTTTTGAAATAACCTCAAAAACTGTTTTAAGCAGCTGTGGGAAAGAGCGAATAAATACTGATTTTGAATTACGAGGATACAGGCAAAACAGAAACAGAAGTTTCACTTTCTCACTCCGTTTGAAAATGAAAAAATCCACCCGCATGGCCAACACACAGCTCGGAATCAGTAAAGTATCAAAACAGGTCACTGGGCATTGAAGTTAGGTGTCGAGTGTCACTGCACGTGTCCTAGTAACGACCGGCGCCAGGCAGAGAGGAGCGGTGACACGTGACACCATCCCTGGTCTGGTCAATTAGGAGCTGGCGCCGCAAAAACCTACAGCCGTCTTCCTGACCACGGATATGAGCCACCCTTCTTTCTCTGACCTGTCTCCTTCGCGCAATGATCTTTCACTGAATCCGTACGTAGCAGTTGGAATTTTCCAGCAGTAAATATTCATGATTCAGAAACTTTCTCATAGCACAAATTTTGATTTAACATACATATATAAAAAATATATTGGGAAACACAGTTTGATTCTCTAACCTTATTTTGACAGATAACATAAAAAATGAAACAGATTTCGAGGGGGCCCTTTGCCCCCTCCTTTAAATACGCCCCTGGTACCACTGTTAATACATCAAGCATCTTGGTCGCCGGAGAAAGGATGCGGTTGGTTTTCCATGCTCGTTTCACGGCTCGTCTCAATCTTGAATATTCTGCAGCAACCACCTCACGATCTGTTGCAGCTTTCCGGTTAACCTGGGCTCAGGATGCCGGGTGGTTTCGTGTCTCTGATTCCAAAATCTATCTAGTGTGAATTACCGGGTCGTTTCCTTTGGTGGATTTCCCTCGACAATGTCTTTAGTGACATTGTGAGTTCTCTTGGTGTTCATCCCCAAATGTTTTGCTATAATGTCATGTGTTGCCTTCCCTACCGAGGTAGGGGCCCTTACCCTTTAAATTGAGTATTTTTTTCCAATTGTTCGGCATTTTTGTATGTGCATTTACCGTCTGTTTTCATTGGTATCTCTCTGTTTTTCGCCTTTACTGTGCAGTGAGGAAGTATTCTACTAGAATTTTATCTTTAAATTTCCAGTACTACCATTACCATTCTTTTTTCTTGTGTTCTAGGAAGCACCGCCCCTATAAGTGTACGTATATTGCATGATTTCATATTATTTTATTGTTTCGCATAGTAGGTGGAGAGAACCTGTTGTTCTTCCTTAAGTTTTGTGATCTGCCATGCCGCTAGATGGTAAATTTTTCATTAATGTGTGCCGTGACTTTGTTTTGCATTGTTTAAGTTTTGTTTTGCACTGTGCTTTGCTATCTTTTTCCTTTTAGTATACACAGTGTGTATTTCTACATCATGTACGCACTTTATCGGTCATGGTCATCTGTTAACTTAAGTGTGTCCAGTGATCTGTGCGAAACCTCTTTTTCGTAGTGTTCGAAGACTGTATTTTTATTTATAACTTGTGTAAAATGTGCAACATGCCCTATCCACTGTTTTCTTATTTGTGCACAGTGACCATGTTCTCTGCATTGTGTTTATAATTTTAGAATGTTCTGCATATTGTTTGCATTCTTTGTCTTTCTGCATGAGTTCGGCTGTTTACTGCACACGAATCACTGGTTCTTGACCTTTGTCTATTTATGCGAACCTTGAGAACTATGCTTGAATTTGTACTGTGGTTCTAACATTAATGTTTATAATTTCTTGTTGGCTGGCGAGGCCCCATTCATTTGTAAATAGTGTCGCATGTCTCATCTCACGTTTTTCCTTGTTATTTTATCGCCCAGTGTGGCGGACCTGTATATATATCATTTTTCGATAATAAAGATTTGTTTGATCTCCCCTACAATAAAGTACTCTCTCTATTTACCTCCTGTCGCATTCCGACGTTACGGGTAAAACAACTAAAGGTAACCATTGTCGCAATGAAAACACCCGAACATTAAAATGGCTTATGGCAAATGCGGCAAAGCCTACAGGGTCTCCGTCACATGACTCTATTCATAGACCCAAGGAGGTAAGAAGAGCAGGAGGTGAAAGGAGCCGTTTTGAGTAAAGCCGAAACAGATCAGCTGTTTTGATACTCTCCTTGAGGTAGTGTGAGTTTGCGGGAGTTCGGCAGCGTGACGTCACTTCCTGTGCCTGAAACAGTTACGCTTAGCGCATGCAAAACAAGGATACAAACAAGGAATATTTCGGACTTCGTATTTCTCAACATTAGAGTTCTGGTAATATTTTAAACATGGCTACTTGCACAAGCGCAGTATGCAAGTAGCCATGAGCAGTATGCACTTCCGCTCAAAAAATCATTATTTTATTCAATTTTTTTAAGAACTACCAACACACATTTGTTTATTTTTTCTGGATTTTTTTAATTATGGGAATGAATATTTCAGCCTCAATTTTTTTCATGACTGTATAGGTAGAGTAAAGGTCCTGCCACCTCGGTGGCGCAGTGGTCTAAGGCGTTGGCCTCTGATCATTCGTCCGTAAGGGGTCCGGGTTCGAATCCCGGTCAGGCATGGATGTTGTGTTTGTCTTACGGCACTGGCTCTCTCCCTTCCCTGGAACCAGTGACCCAAAATTAGGGACGGGCGACTGCTTATAGCCCATTGAGTTGCTCACGGTGGTCGTTAAACCTCCAATCAAAAAAAAAAAAAAAAAAAAAAAAAAGAGTAAAGGTCCGAAAAACCCGTTCAAAATCGCGATTTCCCCAAAGAGATGTACAGGAGATTCTAGGGTTGGGCGCATTGGCGTGGAGATCTGCTAGTGTACTGGGGTATGCAACGCGGTTATCCAGACGTCGCTCTACAGATTACAAATGTTCTCAATAGGATGAAGGTCAGGAGACCTCGGAGGCAGAAGTAACGATTTAACGCCATGATTTACACGTCAGCCCCACAGAGAGGTGCTGTTGCCAACTCCTCCTTCTTCTAACCTCCTTGCATAATCCCGCTTACTCACAATCTCCAAAGTAGCTCTGAACCAATCACGTAACGGACAGCGAAATTTCAATATTTCCCGGGGCCATGCAATATATTATTTTAAAATTTAAAGACATAGGTATTTATTTTTAAAAAATCTTTAGTTTTTGTTAATTTTTTATTTGATTGTAGTTATGTCATTAGTATAAAAAATGTACGAGTAGATTAACAGTTAAACATACACTGACGAAAAAACAAAATCCCAAAACCAAGAAGGGGTTGTGTTAGATAAACGACAGTTGGTAGGCGGTGAGAGTACATCTATAAGATGACGTCTATGAAAATTTCGCGCTAGCCGCATACGTGTGGCGCTAGTAGCGCCCCTCGGAACACGCAAAGCAGGTTTGCTGTAAATACGCGCTGTAACGTTCGTGAGCGTTAGTTATCGTTGAGATTCGACGTAGTGTGTTGATGTTAGTCAAGAATGCCTTTAAGAAGACGAAGAAGCCATTATCAATAGCTCACGGTTTGAACGAGGTCGTGTAATAGGGCTACGAGTAGGTGGATTTTCTTTCCGCAATATTGCAGAACGACTTGGCAGGAATGTAGCCACTGTGCATGATTGTTGGCAGCGGTGGTCAAGGGAAGGTACTGCCTCAAGAAGACCGTGTTCCGGCTGGCCACGTGGCACTACTGAGAGGGAAGACCGCCGTGGCGCATCGTACCGCGTCTGCGGCAGCAATTCGAGCTGCAGTTGCCACCACATTGACACAACTAACTGTTACAAATTGGTTACTTGAAGGACAGCTCCGAGCCAGACGCCCTGTAGCGTGCATTCCACTTACTCCATACCACTGCCGTTTGCGATGTCAGTGGTGTCAAGCTAGAGCTCATTGGAGGACGCAGAGTGGAGATCTGTTGTGTTTTCTGATGAAAGCCGGTTCTGCCTGGGTGCCAGTGATGGCCGTGTGTTGGTTAGAAGGAGGCCAGGTGAGCGCCTGCAACCAACCAGTCTGCGGCCGAGACACACTGGACCTACAACTGGAGTTATGGTCTGGGGAGCAATTTCCTATGACAGCAGGAGCACTCTCGTGGTTATCCCACGCATCCTGACGGCACAGTTGTACGTCGGTCTGGTGATTCAACCTGTTGAGCTGCCATTCATGAGCAGCATTCCAGGGGTGTTTTCCAACAGGATAACGCTCGCCCGCATACCGCTGTTGTAACCCAACATGCTCTACATAGTGTCGACATGTTGCCGTGGCCTGCTAGATCACCAGATCTTTCACCAATCGAGCACGTATGGGACATCATTGGACGACAACTCCAGCGTCACCCCTAACCAGCATTAACGCCCTGTATTGACCTACCAACTGCAACAGGCATGGAACTCCATCCCACAAACTGACATCCAGCACCTGTACGACACAATGCATGAACGTTTGCGTGCTCGCATTCAACATTCTGGCGGTTACACCGGTTATTAATGTACCAGCATTTCACATTTAAAATGGCTCTTCTCGCGCTTACAATAATCTGTGATCTTGAAACCTTAATCGATTAAATATGTTACCTATACAAATGTATTGCCGCCATTTCATTCCTCTACAACTATTTGTTCGTGGTGTTGGGATTTTTTCCCCGTCAGTGTACATTTCATGTGAGCTTTATGTAGCTATTTCTTCTTTAATGTTTATTTTAATGACTATAATTTTTTTTAAGATCCCTTTACGAAGAAAAAGTAAGTTAAGCTTAAGGTAGATCAGATGCATTCAATAGGACGTTTAAGACTACATGTCTCTCACAAGACAGTCAATGTTTATTCTAGAAACAAATGGCTCGCAGACACAATCGTAAGAAAATAAAACTAACATAAAAATAGCCATGTGTCACAAGATATCAATCAATAGTTACACTTAATAAAATAACATTAAAATTTCATAAGACGCGCAATTCATTACTGGCAGATGTGGGCGACGGTGCTACTTCGGTGCACGACGTACTACGAAAAATAACGGCACATTGGCGATAACTCCTCACCCCATTCCCCCAAGCTGGTTTCAGTCGGTTCGCTACAGAAAGTCCTTCCGCTTACAACTTTCTCCTGAAGTCAAACAAGATTGCCACACTCTTCGGCAGGCTCTGCCATCTATCGGCGCTTCAGGCGTCCTTCATGTCAATCAAAGAGAGACGCTGCTATCGACGTACTGCCATCTATCGCCGAGATGATTCGACATGGCGATATATAAAGGGCACTCCCACTCTTTGAATACAGAAAGCTCAACAGTCCGTAAGGGGCTAGATTCAGTGAAATTTGTAAATGTCCTTGCCGGCCGGATAAAATTAGGGCGGGGGCTGAATGCGGCCCACAGGCCGTACGTTGCACATGCCTGGTCTAACCGATGACTTCTGACCATTCATCCGATATGGGTCCCGGTTCGAATCTCGGTGAGCCACCCGGTGGCGCAGAGGTCTAAGAATTGGCTTCTGATCATTCGTACGAGATCGGTCCGGGTAATCCCGGTGAGGCATGGATGTTGTGTTTGATCTCATTTTCTGGATACTCGGGGTGTTTTTCCCGGTCCAGAAAATAAAGTCATGCATGCTGCACTGAAGATTCTCCTTGTATTATTGCCCTCTCTTCGAAACAATTAATGAACTGGGATTAACACCCCGAGTCTCCGGAAAATGAGATTGACCAATTATTTCCGCACATGCTTTAAACCTCTTTTTTTTTTTTTTTTTTTTTTTTTTGGATTGGAGGTTTAACGACCACCGTGAGCAACTCAATGGGCTATAAGCAGTCGCCCGTCCCTAATTTAGGGTCACTGGTTCCAGGGAAGGGAGAGAGCCAGTGCCGTAAGACAAACACAACATCCATGCCTGACCGGGATTCGAACCCGGACTCCCTTACGGACGAACGATCAGAGGCCAGCGTCTTAGACCACTGCGCCACTGGGCGGCCCTCTTTTTTGGACATACGTCACTTGTGACACGACTGTCATGATACATATAACTAACACCTTGTCGCTTCTGTTTGTGCATTCTATTACATCAAAAGATGACTTTATTGTAAACTCGAAAGGTCAAATCTGTATATATATTTTTTAATATTATTTTTTTTAAATCTGCGTAAGACTGCATTGTTTTTTAACTTAGATGTTGTGTTTGTCTTACGCCACTGGCTTTCTCCCTTCCCTGGAACCAGTGGCTCTAAATTAAGAATGGGCGACTGCTTATACCACTGAGTGACTAACGGTGGTCGCTAAGCTCCCAACCAATAATGATAATAATTGTTCCGGTAAGGCATGGGTGTCGTGCTCGTCTAACGGCGTTGGGTCTCTCCCTTCCCTGAACCAGCTACCCTAAATTAAGGACGAGCGATTGTTTATAGCCCATCGAGTTGCTCACGTTGGTTGTTAACCCCCGCCCCCAATAAAAAAAACAGGCAAAATGACAATACAATAATTTTGGTACCTGCAATTTTTTTGTTTTCCGTTAGAAGCAAAAAGCTTCTCTGAAAGATGAAATATTAGAAAGCTCTGAACTGCAATTGGCCGCCCGGGTGGCGCAGTGGTCTAAGGCGCTGGCCTCTGATCATTCGTCCGTAAGGGGTCCGGGTTCGAATCCCGGTCAGGCATGGATGTTGTGTTTGTCTTACGGCACTGGTTCTCTCCCTTCCCTGGAACCAGTGACCCTAAATTAGGGACGGGCGACTGCTTATAGCCCATTGAGTTGCTCACGGTGGTCGTTAAACCTCCAATCAAAAAAAAAAAAAAAAACTGCAATTGTGAAAGTTCCGTTTTTTCGCCGCCCCGGTGGCGCAGTGGTCTAAGGCGCTGGCCTCTGATCATTCGTCCGTAAGGGGTCCGGGTTCGAATCCCGGTCAGGCATGGATGTTGTGTTTGTCTTACGGCACTGACTCTCTCCCTTCCCTGGAAACAGTCACCCTAAATTAGGGACGGGTGACTGCTTATAGCCCATTGAGTTGCTCACGGTGGTCGTTAAACCTCCAATCAAAAAAAGTTCCATTTATCTTAGATAACAATTTTGCATCCAATATGTCGATTTTAGTAGTCTTCATTTTCCTAGTTATTGTTGAATTTAGAAATGCAGAAGTCATTACATCAATTGTTCTCTAAAAACCATTACAAATCAATGGTATATTTTACTTTTGCTTGCCGTTGGTTGACGAAAAATGTTAGCTTTGATATTATTTTAGTTACGAAATTTTAAAGAGGGATTGGTAAATTTAGTACTTTTCATACAGTTCTTTTACTAATTTTATTTATTTGGTAGGTATTGGTTCTTCCTCCCCTTTGCGCCATAAATTTGGGGCTAGGAGTTGCTACTGGTTTTTAATATTCCAACGGTAACGGATCTCGGAGAAAAAGGAGGTGAAATTTTTGTTTAATAACGAATATCAATCCGCCGCCCCGGTGGCGCACAATGGTCTAAGCGCTGGATAATGACCATTCGTCCGTGAAGAGTCCGGGTTCGAATCCCGGTGAGGCATGGATGTTGTGTTTGTCTTACAGCAATGGCTTTCTCCCTTCCCTGGAGCTAGTGGCCCTAAATTATGGACGGGAGACTGCTTATAGCCCATTGAGTTACTCACGGTGGTCGTTAAACCCCGAATGCCGCCCCGGTGGCGCAGTGGTCTAAGGCGTTGGCCTCTGATCATTCGTCCGTAAGGGGTCCGGGTTCGAATCCCGGTCAGGCATGGATGTTGTGTTTGTCTTACGGCACTGGCTCTCTCCCTTCCCTGGAACCAGTGACCCTAAATTAGGGACGGGCGACTGCTTATAGCCCATTGAGTTGCTCACGGTGGTCGTTAAACCTCCAATCAAAATAAAAATAAAAATAAACCCCGAATAATAATAAAAAAAAAAATATCAATATCCCCTCGAATAAAACACACTGAACACATTTGTGCAATTTATCAAGAAGTTCGAGACTAAGCAGAAAAGCAAATATTAGCAACCCAAAGTAAACTTAATAAAAAATTATATTCTCAGGCGACTGAGCACTTGACACTTTGGATGAAACATTCAGAGAGAATGATGATGTTTTGTTATTCAAGCGCCATTTTCCTTCGACCATTTACACTGGTAGGCGGAGCACTTTAGTGAAACCTGAAAGACTGCACCTCCCACAGGAAACGTCAAAAACATAAGGTATGCGCTGATTGGTTATTTCTGTTGATGCCTTCCTCGGATCTCTGACTACATCACTTCTTCCTTATTTGAGCTCAGTTTGTCCTCTGATAGGGTAAATCAATGGGATTCGATCTTCGCAAGGAAGAAAAAGCGATTATTTTTCTCGAGCAAAGCAGTAATGCACCCGGTTTGTCTGGAACTTAAGTACATGCATTCAATACAGATGCTGCTCTAAAAACTAGCTAGCTTCGTATAAAACTGATCAAGGTCTAATATTTAGAAAAAGTTTTGAAAAACAAAGTAACCTGAATCACTTTTTGACGGAACTGTCACATTAAGGAAACGAATTTTTAACTTGAAAATGTCGAACCTAAAAGCACATTACGATACGAGTGATCCTGAACTAAAATATTTAATAGTTGACAGAAAAGCCGTTAACGATACTGCTGCTCAGACAGAGTGGACAGCAAAACGATTAGTATGGATTCCTCATGAAACACAGGGTTTTGTTGCAGCGAGTGTGAAAGAAGAAAAAGGAGATGAGTACGAAGTGGAGATTGTGGAATCAAACAAGAAATGCATTGTTGCTAAGGATGATGTCCAAAAAATGAACCCGCCACGATTTACTAAGGTTGAAGATATGGCTGAATTAACTTGTTTGAACGAAGCATCAGTGTTACACAATATAAAGGATCGTTATTTTTCTGGCTTGATATACGTAAGTAGATTCACGATGGCTCATTTTTCTCTTATTCCGTGACGATTTTGTTTCGCCACCAATCATAAAATGCAAAGAGGACATGTTTCTAGTTTTTTTTTTTTGAGGGATCTTGGCAGTGCAAAACTTTAAAATTAAAAATGTGATTTGTGTTTTTCTTAGCTCTGGCCTTCCATCCTTGGAGTCAACAACTCTAAATAAGAATTGTCCAAAATATCTAGAAGAAGTAATTTACCATTTTAAATGGATGAATTACCATTTCTATAATCCATTGCAGACCTAAAGGAAAGAGAAACGGAAGGATACTAATGAAAAGATGGACTGAAACAAGTCATTCTACCTAACTTTGTGATCATTCTACCTAACTTTGTGAGTAGAGGTTATTCATTTTGAGTTGCTGGCTCCATGGATGGGAGAGAACCGGGTCCTAAGAATGTTTTTCATAGTTTAGGTCTTGACAGGGCCACTAAACTGAAAAAAATAAAACAAAAATAAGAGAAGAACAAAATGAAAGAGTATGTAACGAAATTCTTTTTTTTATTCTCTCATTCCTCAACGTTATTATTCACTAACAGTGCTCATAAGATTCCAAATTTAATGTTTACTTGAGATTCAATCCCAGGCCTAGCAGTATGATGAAGAAAAAGCCTGGGTATAAGACAGTTAACTTACAGGGAATGAAAGAAAAGGCGGGTACTTGCTGTCTTGAAAAAATATTGAATTGATGTTATTCGTCGGTGAGAAGCAAGATCCACCATGATTCGCCAATACAGTATGAAACGTCAAGATAACCTACGCTAGGTAAAATAAAGGTGTGTCTCCTCTAGAAGCAAAAAAGTCTATGCTTAACTTTGTATGCTATCCACAGGTTCCCGAAGCCAGCAATTTTAGTTTGAAATTCAAAGAACTGCATTCAACTTTCTCCCCCCCCCCTTTTTTTCTTCATCGTTTGTGTTAGAAGAAATCTGGGTAGATATTACCGGCTCTGGCAGAGACACGGGATGAGTCACGGCCGTTTGAAGAAGCCGCATGCCGGTGCATCTTTCATTGCATTGATGCGTCACGTGACTTTACGTCGTGTGGGTTGTCCTGCCTGCGGTTTCGACCTGTGGGTTCTGTCCGCCAGTTTAGTACCGCCGCAATTTTGAAAGAAAAGGGTGATATCGGGGAGCGCAATGATCCAACTTCCGTTTCCGAAATATTCAGCTGCTGTGAGGACCTGTGCCTCTCGTACAGGCGTTATACTGTGAAACGTACCTACTCCACGTTTTAGTGACAGTACCATCAGTTCTTTAGTATCATATTCGCTCGTACTTCTCCATACTGTTTTTTGGTAGGTCCTGTGCTGGCAGCCGAACTCCTGTAAATTTTTATCAACAGCTTTTCATCCAACCGTTGAAAAATGGCGGACTCTGGATATTACGATACGAGCGATCCCGAATTAAAATACCTTGTTGTGGACAGAAAAGTTATCAATGATCCCGCTGCTCAGGCAGAATGGACGGCCAAGAGATTGGTTTGGATCCCTCACGAAGCCAATGGTTTCGTGGCGGCGAGTGTCAAGAGAGAAAAAGGTGATGAATTGGAAGTTGAGATCGTGGAGACCAACCGGAGGTGTGTCGTTGCTAAGGATGATGTACAAAAAATGAACCCTCCAAGGTTCACCAAAGTTGAAGATATGGCTGAATTAACTTGTTTGAATGAAGCATCTGTGTTATACAATCTTAAAGACCGTTACTATTCTGGTCTGATATACGTGAGTACCAGTCGTAAATATTCCTCCCATGTGTTTATGTTTATGTCATGTGATCAGTACTTTACTTGCTGAAATGTACACAACCTAACTAATCCACGAACTACCCTTACGCATTTAAATGTTTGTCATATGCATTAACTGTGTTTGTCAAGTGAAGTGAAATACGTTAATACACAAGTCAACATTGAAATAAGGTTTGAGATGATGTGGGGCTAATTATTTTGTTACTCAGTTGTGGTTTTCTCTACTCAGTGTATCAAAATCCGAGATGTGCAATCTTATGTAGTAGGGGTAGAGTTTGACATCAGTAATTGATCAGAATTTAACAATATGGCACTGTAGTTTGGGGGCTTTTTGACAGTGTTTCTAAAGGTTCAGCAGTGTTATATGTCATGCTCTACATAAGATTAGAACACTGCATCACACATGAAAGACAGTGTTTGTGTTAAATGGTTTAGATCTCCTGTTTAACATGAACCATTTTGTCTATACAGACTAGCATAAGATGGTGCAGTATATACTGCTTAGATCCATGTGAGTTAGAGTATGTGTGTGTGTGTTTCTTTTGTAGTCAGCTTTTCATAAACAGAAGCCAGAAATATTTTTTTAGAGAATCCACTGTGTAATGGTAATCACAAAAGCATTATTAATACATTCTTGTATGTGGAAAGTCATCTGGTAAGCTGATTGGGTGGTCAGTCTCTGAGTAGGCTAAACCATCTTGTATATGATACATAGGCTTGCCTGTCCTCTTGACCTAAAAATTCCATAAATCACTTCCAGTTGAATACTTAAGAGCAGCTTTCCTTTTCTATGTAACAGGAATTTTCTATCAGAATTCTATGTGATGTGATAAAAACAATAAGTCATACCAAATAGTGATTGTGTATTCTCAATCCAGTATCCTACCTTGCTGCAGTTTATATCTAGATATTTCTGAAGATGCTTTAGTATGTGTTCCAGTTTTGTCTACCATGTTGTAATTTTGTTTTTCCACATTGCCCCATGGCATTGCTATTCAATTATTACAGAAATACATCTTTCCAGCCATTTTTGACTTGCAATCCTGCATTTCTTTTGTTGTTTTTTTTACTAATCTTTACATTTTTTCATGAGAATTGGTGAGGAAAAAGTAATTCATTTGTCTATTGTGTTTAGTTGGAGTCCACACGAATGTAACATGTAAATTGCAGTGGAGGAAAAACAAATGCTAAAATTATTACTGTGATGGGTTTTAAATGTCACCACTAATCTGCAGTTAAGGTGTTTTAGTTTTATGGCCCAGTTTGGCACACACATCTCAGTCAAAATGAGAAGGAGCACAGTGATGTGAACATGCAATTTTACATATTTTGGTTACTAGCACAGATGCTTTATGATGATATTCCTTGTCATAGTCAAGCTTATCATTACCAGTGAATGGTACTGAAGAATGCAATCCAACTGTATTAAAACTTGTATTTTCACCCCACACAGTGACATCAAGTTGGTTGAGGTGTTCTTTGATGGTGCTATAAGTTCACATTTTTTTTTGCTAAATCATGACAAAAATTATAATTTTGCAACAGAAAGTGAATGCCAAAAATGTGGTAAATTGTTAAATAAAAATCTTGCTGCTTTAGTAACAGTGCGAAAAGCCCTAAATAATTTATAAGAAATTTCCATAGTGAAATATACGTTTTCCCAATCCTTACAGTCTCTTCTAGCAATATCAATCAACAGAGTAAACATTTCCCACATTAAGCTAAATTTAAGTTGAAACACGATACACACCTTCTCTGGTGCAGTCTTTTGTGACCTGGAATTTTCTTCTGTTTAAAGCAATTTTACTGGTCACAAGAGATGTGCAGGTTCTGAAACAGATGGGGTAAGTACAGATGTTGAAGCTTAATTTTTCTTTGAAAGCAGAGGAAATGTTTATTCTGTTGATTGATTTAGCAAGAAGAGTTTATAAGGAAGGAAAAAGCATGTCCTTCATTATAAAAATTCATTAAAATGCATGAAACCAATTTTCTGCAGAAATGTATGCACAAGCATACATTTCTGCAAGTGCCCATGGTGACAGATTTCAGGTGGTGGCCAAAATGTTTGACTATTTCAAAAATGTTTGACTAGAAAAAACAAAAAAAAAACAAAAAACAAAGCATGTTAGCACACGGCAAAAATGTTTATAATAAAATCCACTGGTTTTTAATTTCTTTTCATTATTTATCTAAAAATCTAAAATGATTAAGGAAAAATCAGTGCTCTGCTCTGAAATTCAGGTTGGTGAGGAGAATGGAGTTCCATGTGTTTTCAAGAAGCTGTGTTAGAAACATAGGATTGGCTCATTTTTCTGCCACTCAGTTATAGTTGAAACAGGAGCATTTTTGACTTGTCACTCAATTATAGTTGAAACAGGAGCATTTTGACTTGTCACCAATAAACCTCCTTTTCTCCAGGTTTCCCAGTGACTTTCGGATCCTGGCTAAAAATTTATGGAGAACAAAATACAAGGATGCAAAAATGGAAATTATTTTATAATTGGGTAGCAAAATAATTTTTGAGCTGGCTGAAAAATCCTTCTTAACAAGGCCATTTTAAAGTATTAAAAATTTCCTACTGCAGCATAAAGAATAGTAAATTTGCAATGTGAAAAAAAAAGGAATGCCTCCAAAAACATTTGTTTCTTATTTGCAAGTGCTTTTAGGTGGTGTAATTCAGTTATTTTTTAAACTTATGAAAAATCAAAATGACTTGAAGTGCTCCTAGCACAAAATTTAGAAATGCAAGTGTGCAAAAGGGGTCATCAGTCAAAGTGCTACACAGTTGAATAAATTTTTATATGAAATATTTTTTTGTAACACAAATTTGAAAAAAAAAAAGTTAGGAAATGAAGGGTGGATTGAAATATTTGCCTAACCTAGTAAAAAATTTCCTTTCATCTCTGCTCTTCTGCATTGTCACCATAAACAAAGTTCCTAGTTGAGAAGTAGAACAGAATTATAAGTGGGTGAAAGTGAGTTACAGTAATGGTCTTTGTTTGTTTTCACATGCAAGTGATGAAAAAGCATCTGACTCTGAAATATAAATGATAATAACTGACAACAATAATGGAGAGTAATAAAAAATCTCCTGAGGTATTAGTTTCACTCACATCTAGGTGTAGTTACTGTTACAGATCCTCATTTTCCATTCTTTTTCTGTCTTGTGTCAACTGTTTTAAATTTCTCCATGTTAATCCAGTCTTTCCATTTCACCTTAGGTTTTCCTCTAGTTCGCTTTCTAGGAAGACTCATGACTCTGTCCCACGCATCCTTTGCCCCTTCTCTAAACATTAACTAATACCAGCACAGTCTCACTTCTTGAAACCTCTGTGACGTTTACTGTTATCCTCTCATTTCTAATTCTATAGTATTTGGTTGCATCCAAGGGTGCCCATGGGGCGGGGGGTGGGGGTGGGGGATGGGATTCATACAAAACTTTTCTCCTGCATGTGCTTCCAGTGTGATTACTGAGTAGGATGAGTGAAATAGCCAGAACTTAAGAAGTTGCCATATGCAGTTGACTTTTTGGCACACAAACAGGGGCAGATTAGCCCAGCAGGACATTTACTGGTGGACTGCCGAAGAAATGGCCCACTTGTATTCTTTCCATCTGGATTTTTTGGAACAAACTAATTACTGTTTTGGTACTTATGAATAATAATCCTTGATTTAATTTGTTTTATTACTGTCTAAAAAGCTGAGTTTCATTCTTATGTTGGGTGTTTGTTTTAAAATGACATTGCAAAATTCTCTGTACTTGTGTGAGAAAATTCTCCCGTACCAAGCACACTGTTATAAATTAATTAATGTAAAGCTAACTCTATTTAGATGTGAGTCATTGGACTTGGAGCCCAGGCTCACTGGTATACCCTTCTTTCCTTTTGTAATCACAAACGATACACTAATACCCATTGTGAGGTCCCATCATCCCCACTCCCTTATCGACAAACTGATACAGAGCACAGAGTGATTCTCCTGTAGAGTCATTCTGAAATTTATCTCCCACTCACATTTATCTAAAAAGAAACAACAATTTAACAGTACTGATTTAAATGGTGGTTAGTCCAAATAGTGGTTATGATGTTATAGTTCAAATGAATTGTTGATTTGTGTTTTTAATGTCAACTTCACTGCAAAACAACTAAAGCTTAGAGCTCATAAAGTTTAAAGCTTATCTTGACTCATAGCCTTAGTATAGTGTTATCTTTAGTGTAACAACCCCTGGATAACTTCACTGTTCGTTGTAGCTGAAAGACTTAATTATATGTAACATGCACTTCCAGACTAATGTTGAGGATTAATTGAAACACAAAGTTTACTTTCAATTTCAATTCCTGTTTTATTAGTCTTGAAGCACATTGCCAAATGTCATCAATCACTGTGCTCGAAACAACACACAGCGTCTAACTTCAATCAGCAACTGCATACAAAATACAGGACTCTAATCACTCTTTGAATCTGTAAACTCTACTGGAATATTATTGAATACAAATTGTTTTTACGACAATCTTTCAACATCTACACATTCGCGAAGCTCTCTACATCAGTACAGTGTTTGTTTAAGAAATGTTCATATGTAGAATACTGCTCAAAGAAAACTGCTTGCTCAGTTGCTCTCTCTAAGATTGCACACTCAGCTTTTACCTCATTAGCCTTTTTAACTATGTAGGTTGACTCTTTGACTTGCTGTCAGGATTGCCAACATCAAGTTCATCAAACAGAATGCTGTGCATTATGTCAGAAAATATTTAATGAGAAGAACAAATTTACATAACATAGGAACTCAAAAGGATATTACAGATATAAGTCACATGGATCAAAGTGGTGCTTTATGGGTCAAAATAAGGATAGACACAGAAAAGGTGTCTACTCAAGGAGAAGATACCAGTATCACTGTGCAGTAGGCGATCACTGATCAGATAAATATAAAAGTGTATAGGAAAATTGCTATGTGGCATGTGCACATTTCAACTTTCAGAATGGTTTTCATGGTGATTTTGTTGGAAATGGGGTCTTCAAGAGAATTGTAATGTTTTGTCAAACAGAAGTCATCGCTCTTTCCACGTTTATAAGTGAGTCACGGATAAATTCTAATTGGCCGCCACCGGGAATCGAACCCAGGGTCTTCCAGTTATGCGCCGGATATGCTTCCATTGCACCACAGCGGCCTCAAATTCCTCCAGACTCGCATCACTAACTGCCAAGCTACTTGGCAGGTTGCTTCAGGAGCCCCGCACAATGCTGGGGATTCACCAAAGATGGTAAGCAGCAACTGAACAAATAATTAGAAGGCGAATGAATAATAAATACAGACACTTGACGTGGACCAGGAACATCAAACAGTGGTGCAGTGGAAGCATATCCGGGGCGTAACTGGAAGACCCTGGGTTCGATTCCCGGTGGCAGCCAATGGGAATTTTTCCGTGACTCACTTATAAACGTGGAAAGAGCGATGACTTCTGTTTGATGTTCCTGGTCCACGTCAAGTGTCTGTATTTATTATTCATTCGCCTTCTAAATATTTGTTCAGTTGCTGCTTACCATCTTTGGTGAATCCCCAGCATTGTGCGGGTCACCTGAAGCAACCTGCCAAGCAACTTGGCAGCTGGTGTATGTGAGTCTGGAGGAATTCGAGGCCGCTGTGGTGCAGTGGAAGCATATCCGGCGCGTAACTGGAAGACCCTGGGTTCGATTCCCGGTGGCAGCCAATGGGAATTTTTCGTTGACTCACTTATAAACGTGGAAAGAGCGATGACTTATGTTTGATGTTCCTGGTCCACGTCAAGTGTCTGTATTTATTATTCATTCGCCTTCTAGATATTTGTTCAGTTGCTGCTTACCATCTTTGGTGAATCCCCAGCATTGTGCGGGTCACCTGAAGCAACCTGCCAAGCAGCTTGGCAGCTAGTGTATGTGAGTCTGGAGGAATTTGAGGCCGCTGTGGTGCAGTGGAAGCATATTCGGCGTGTAACTGGAAGACCCTGGGTTCGATTCCCGATGGCAGCCAATGAGAATTTTTCTGTGACTCACTTATAAATGTGGAAAGAGTGATGACTTCAGTTTGATGTTCCTGGTCCATGTCAAGTGTCCGTATTTGTAATATTTTGTTTTGTAAATTTTTCAAAGGGAACTGATTATCTGGTACAACATTCTGGTTTGAGCATGGTTTGATGTTACATTCATTTAGGAGAGGATTTTAAAAATTCTTTCACCATTACATTGTTGCTAAAATTTGCTTACGACTGAATTCATTTTATAATGCATATTTCAAGAGTTATCTTTCATCCAGGATCCAACAAATTTTTTTTCCATGAGGGAATAAATGAGACACACTCTCATCTATATATATATATATATATATATACTTAAGAGCAAAACTGAAGACTCTTTGTGGAAGTGAGAAAATGCAGAGTTTTTGCTGGTCCTTGATAAAGCCAAGGCTCAGTATTCTCGACACCTTCTACATTCAGTTGTTTTATTTTATTTTTTTATCTTTTCTCCTTTTACTCACACAGGTAGATACATAACCTTTTCTATGTTGTATTAGGTGTGAGTCAAAATTATATATGTATTTTTTTGCTTAGGTATCTTCTTTATAGAATATATATATATATATATATATATATATGTATGTTACTTAAGAGCAAAACTGAAGACTAAGGAAAAACTTTAGAATTTAAAACGAAGGTTGCAAAATAACCTGAAAATCAAAACGCGCAACGCAGCAGTTTTGAAAATTCAGAATTCACATTCTATAAAGAAGATACCTAAGCAAAAAAAATACATATATAATTTTGACTCACACCTAGTACAACATAGAAAAGGTTATGTATCTACCTGTGTGAGTAAAAGGAGAAAAGATAAAAAAATAAAATAAAACAACTGAATGTAGAAGGTGTCGAGAATACTGAGCCTTGGCTTTATCAAGGACCAGCAAAAACTCTGCATTTTCTCACTTCCACAAAGACCTAGTTGGAAATGGGTTTCTGCAAGGCCATAGATGCAAGTAACATTCCCACCTAAAATAGTTTAACAAATATATATATGTCATGTCCTCCGTAGAGTTGCATGACCTAGCACTAGTTAACAATTTCGCTTGCATCCATTAACCTTCCTGGCCCGACCCATGCTCTTCATCTGTTACTATTAAACAGAGAGAAGAAGATTAAAGAGAACTCAAGCTGTGAGAGTGACATAATAATTAGAAATGATTTTCAGCCATAACGAAATTCCAAGTTCGTTTGAGAGAGAATTTAAACCTGAAAATCAATGCAAAAGAAATCCAAATTTTTACATTGCAATTAAAAAGGAAATATTAATTTTTAACGAACAGATTTTTGAAAGAAAACTTGAGTCTAAAACCCCCTACTCTACAACTTATGACAGCACGAAAACGAGAATAAGTTAAAGATAGTAATTAACTAAAGAAAACTTTGTGAAAGTTATATACCTTAAACAGTTAGTTGCAATATGTACAAAGTATTTCAGCAGTGCTTTAAGTGCATAATTAATTAGTTATTAAGAACTTAACTACTTTGAAAGAACAGCGCATAGACAGCGCATAGAAAAGGAACAAGCTTAGCCATCTTCTGTTCCTAGGTACCCCAAAAGACGCTCAAAGTTACAGAGAAAAGAAAGAGTTAAAACCCGCAAAAATGTTAACAGACAAACCAATGCCTAAAAGCTGAAAAGCTAAAAAACAACAGAGAAAAAGTACATGAAGTACAAACATTGAACTTATAAAACCTAGAACCCAAAAACAAGGAAGAGAGCTTACCTCGTGTGTGACAAAAACTTTTCTCCTCACAAGAGAAGAACATGGCTGACCTCTTCCGCCACTCCCTAGACAGCTGGGGGGCAGTGAGGGTGGGGCTGATGGCCTCCTCATACAGCAAAAAACCAACGCGCGGAGATTTTAACCAGAGAAAAAAAAAAAAAAAAATATATATATATATAAACTTAAGACTGTGGATCTGTATGATCAGAAAGAGCAGAATTAACTCTCCAGAATACATGAGAAATATTATAAAATACACGAGCAGTGTATTTAATAATCTTTGCATGTATTAAATCACCTTAGTGAGCTTCTATAGATTAATCAGAATCTTATTAATTTTAATGTTGGTTTTACTATTTTTAGTATAGCTATCCTAGTGTTGAATAACTAGTTTTCTTTTTTTATTTGTTTTTATTTTCTTTTATAAACAGATTTTTAAGCTTTTTTTGTGATTTTGTTTATATTATTTAATTTTTTGTTTTAATAGGACCGTCATATCCATAGCACTAAGGTTCCTTTAGGTAGTTAATAGGCATCCTCTAGCCAACTTCCTTACGGCTTTGATTGGTCAGAATCATATTATTAACTGTGTAGAAAATTAAAGCAGATCTGCCAACCTTACTCTATTATTCAGAATAATTTTTCTTAAAGTTCTTTTGATGAAAGAAGAAGGAATTTCGTTCTCTAGAAAACTTTCTAATAGTATATTAATGTGGTAATTGAAGTCCAAATTGTTGCTGCAAATTCTTGAAATTCTTAGGACCTGAGAAATTAGTACATTCTCAATTACTTTGGTTGAAATGTTATTATTCCAGTGTAGATATTTAATTACTTTGAAAGGAAAATTAACTCTTTTATCAAAGAGGCTAATAGATGGGTTACCTCTGTTGAGCTTAATGCTTAAGTCTAGGAACTCAAGTTCCTGATTACTGTGGTTGGTTTTACATAAGTTAAGAGAGCTAGGATAGATATTATCAAAATCACTCTCTATAACTTCTGAATTATTGATACACAGCAGATCATCAATATATCTAAAAGTGTAAAGGTAGTTATCTGAGCATGTGGGGTGATTTTTAATGAATTTATATTCCTTAAAGAACAGGAATAGATTAGCGATATTCGTGGACGTTGATGTTCCCATGGGAATACCGTTCACTTGCTTATAGAGAGTATTATTATATAAGATATGGTTATTTTTTTATGCAGCAATTGAGATAAGAGTTCCAAGTTCCTACATCAACAAATTGGTTAAGTTTAAATTCTGCATACAGCTCTTTAAAGGTAGTGATTATATCTGATAGAGGCAGATTAGTATATAGGTTTTCAAAATCATAACTATTAATATCTAGGGGACAAACTTTGAGTATAGTAGAAATTACTTCTGCATTATTATTAATTATCCAAAAATCTCTGTACATCAAGTTAGAACAGTTTCTAATGTGTTTCAAAACCTTCTTTAAGACATCTTCAAAAGCAAGATCTATTTTCTTTTTATGACTCCTTACTCCACTAGCTATGAACCTGAACTTCACAGGATCCTTATGAAACTTAACCGTTGCAAAAAGAAATGGAAATTCAGGCTCATATCTTCTAGTTTGTGGAATTTTAAGTTTCTTGAAGAATGCCTTAAACCGATTTTCTAACTGCTTGGTAGAATAACTTACGGGCTCGTATGTTACTCTATTATTGAGTTCCATAGTTAACAATTCAAAATAGAACTTCTTACAGATAATTGCAAAATTATTGCTAGCTTTATCCGTAGTGGTAAAAATAAATTGGTCTTGTAGTTTGGAGAGTGACCTTTTAGCTTCTCCAGAGAAAAAGAGATTTCTGTCGAAACAAAAGTCCAGACCTGCCAACTCACCGGTGAAGCTATTGATTATATTATATTTCCATTCTGCGAAGGCCTCAATAGGCTGATTGTACGTTAAACTGGTTTTTACGATGTACCTATTAACATCTTGAGTGAAGCTCTCAAGAATCCTTTCTTTGGAAATTGTGAAGGAAGGTCTGAATTTAGAGCCATACTCTAATAAATTCCTAAGCTTTTCATTTTCAACAAAACTCAAGTTTCCGGTGATAATATGGTTGTAATTCTTATCATAGTGAACTGTTTCTTTATGTTCATCACAAGAACATGCAGTAATTACAGGAATGTAGCTCGAAGAGTTAAGTTTGTAGTTTTTAACTATTGACCCTAAGGTCTTAACATATTTAAAACTTACAATAGACTGGTGCCTGTGGATGGGAAAAAAATTGCATTATTGTAGAACAGCTTCCTTACATTGAGATTATCGTAGGCTTTATTTAGGAACCTGATGGTAACAAAATTACTGGAAAATTCTTTAAGAGAAATTTTATCTTTAAGAATATGTTTAAGAATGTCCAGAACCAAAGCAAAAACATGCTTATCAACATGGTCAGCAGTTTCATTCCAGAATTTGAAAAAACTTTAAAGGACAGAGTGCTTGAAGGACTTGAGAATTTTGTAGGTATTTTTAACAAAATTAGTGCCAGTTTTAAAGCTTTCCAGAGTTTTTAGCAGGTTAGCAAAATCAACTTTGCTTGATGTGCGAAATAACCTCTGTCCTCTATTACCTCTAGAGCAGCTCTTATTATTAACAAGAAAGAAGAGTTCACGAATTGAAAATTTATGCTGATTATGCTTATTGTCAGATAGAGTGGAATTAAGGCCATAGGGATAAAGAGACTGATGCTGCAAAATTTCAAGGGATTCAGTTTCTAGCCGAGCATAGAGGTCAGGGATAATATGTAGTACCTCTATTTTCACTTTGTCAAAACCATGAGTATGGAAATGCTCTAATTCAAAGGTAGAGTACTGGTTGGCGTTTGTGGAGGGGTTCACTCCTGAATTAGAGAACTTGTTTACTAGAGATCTGTGACCATTAATCCTAAGATGAAGAGGATTTTTACTTTGGCCAATATAGCTAAGGTTGCAGACAGTACAGGTGAGCTTATAGATGGTATTGTAGGCTTTGCAAAACTTGTTGGAGCAATTATCCTCAACAGAAGAATACAGGTTAGGATCTGCAGATTTACATGTCAAACAACGTTTGTCATTTCATAACTTTAGATTACCTTTGCCAGCGAGTTCATACACTATGGGAAAGGGTGCTAGCCTAACCGAGCGGGAGGACTTAAAATATCTGAGCTGACCTCCAATCCTTTCATCGTCCTTAGAACTCCACTTGGGCCAAAACATACAAATTCTGAGCAAACCAACTAGGAAAAACTTTTTAGAAATAAGCAGTCCAAGAAAAGACCAAACTCGAGTATAAACTACACTCCAAAAAGCTGCATCCAAAACATACTAAAGATAAAAATTAGAAAATGAAAAAAAAACCCCAAATAAAAAAATAGTAATAAAAAAATAATAATAAAACATTTCAACTAGAATTTGCGCATGAGCTGCTAAATAATAAATTGAAATTAGTTACTTAAGAGCAAAACTGAAGACTAAGGAAAAACTTTAGAATTTAAAACGAAGGTTGCAAAATAACCTGAAAATCAAAACGCGCAACGCAGCAGTTTTGAAAATTCAGAATTCACATTCTAAAAAGAAGATACCTAAGCAAAAAAAATACATATATAATTTTGACTCACACCTAGTACAACATAGAAAAGGTTATGTATCTACCTGTGTGAGTAAAAAGGAGAAAAGATAAAAAAATAAAATAAAACAACTGAATGTAGAAGGTGTCGAGAATACTGAGCCTTGGCTTTATCAAGGACCAGCAAAAACTCTGCATTTTCTCACTTCCACAAAGACCTAGTTGGAAATGGGTTTCTGCAAGGCCATAGATGCAAGTAACATTCCCACCTAAAATAGTTTAACAAATATATATATGTCATGTCCTCCGTAGAGTTGCATGACCTAGCACTAGTTAACAATTTCGCTTGCATCCATTAACCTTCCTGGCCCGACCCATGCTCTTCATCTGTTACTATTAAACAGAGAGAAGAAGATTAAAGAGAACTCAAGCTGTGAGAGTGACATAATAATTAGAAATGATTTTCAGCCATAACGAAATTCCAAGTTCGTTTGAGAGAGAATTTAAACCTGAAAATCAATGCAAAAGAAATCCAAATTTTTACATTGCAATTAAAAAAGGAAATATTAATTTTTAACGAACAGATTTTTGAAAGAAAACTTGAGTCTAAAACCCCCTACTCTACAACTTATGACAGCACGAAAACGAGAATAAGTTAAAGATAGTAATTAACTAAAGAAAACTTTGTGAAAGTTATATACCTTAAACAGTTAGTTGCAATATGTACAAAGTATTTCAGCAGTGCTTTAAGTGCATAATTAATTAGTTATTAAGAACTTAACTACTTTGAAAGAACAGCGCATAGACAGCGCATAGAAAAGGAACAAGCTTAGCCATCTTCTGTTCCTAGGTACCCCAAAAGACGCTCAAAGTTACAGAGAAAAGAAAGAGTTAAAACCCGCAAAAATGTTAACAGACAAACCAATGCCTAAAAGCTGAAAAGCTAAAAAACAACAGAGAAAAAGTACATGAAGTACAAACATTGAACTTATAAAACCTAGAACCCAAAAACAAGGAAGAGAGCTTACCTCGTGTGTGACAAAAACTTTTCTCCTCACAAGAGAAGAACATGGCTGACCTCTTCCGCCACTCCCTAGACAGCTGGGGGGCAGTGAGGGTGGGGCTGATGGCCTCCTCATACAGCAAAAAACCAACGCGCGGAGATTTTAACCAGAGAAAAAAAAAAAAAATATATATATATATATAAACTTAAGACTGTGGATCTGTATGATCAGAAAGAGCAGAATTAACTCTCCAGAATACATGAGAAATATTATAAAATACACGAGCAGTGTATTTAATAATCTTTGCATGTATTAAATCACCTTAGTGAGCTTCTATAGATTAATCAGAATCTTATTAATTTTAATGTTGGTTTTACTATTTTTAGTATAGCTATCCTAGTGTTGAATAACTAGTTTTCTTTTTTATTTGTTTTTATTTTCTTTTATAAACAGATTTTTAAGCTTTTTTGTGATTTTGTTTATATTATTTAATTTTTTGTTTTAATAGGACCGTCATATCCATAGCACTAAGGTTCCTTTAGGTAGTTAATAGGCATCCTCTAGCCAACTTCCTTACGGCTTTGATTGGTCAGAATCATATTATTAACTGTGTAGAAAATTAAAGCAGATCTGCCAACCTTACTCTATTATTCAGAATAATTTTTCTTAAAGTTCTTTTGATGAAAGAAGAAGGAATTTCGTTCTCTAGAAAACTTTCTAATAGTATATTAATGTGGTAATTGAAGTCCAAATTGTTGCTGCAAATTCTTGAAATTCTTAGGACCTGAGAAATTAGTACATTCTCAATTACTTTGGTTGAAATGTTATTATTCCAGTGTAGATATTTAATTACTTTGAAAGGAAAATTAACTCTTTTATCAAAGAGGCTAATAGATGGGTTACCTCTGTTGAGCTTAATGCTTAAGTCTAGGAACTCAAGTTCCTGATTACTGTGGTTGGTTTTACATAAGTTAAGAGAGCTAGGATAGATATTATCAAAATCACTCTCTATAACTTCTGAATTATTGATACACAGCAGATCATCAATATATCTAAAAGTGTAAAGGTAGTTATCTGAGCATGTGGGGTGATTTTTAATGAATTTATATTCCTTAAAGAACAGGAATAGATTAGCGATATTCGTGGACGTTGATGTTCCCATGGGAATACCGTTCACTTGCTTATAGAGAGTATTATTATATAAGATATGGTTATTTTTTATGCAGCAATTGAGATAAGAGTTCCAAGTTCCTACATCAACAAATTGGTTAAGTTTAAATTCTGCATACAGCTCTTTAAAGGTAGTGATTATATCTGATAGAGGCAGATTAGTATATAGGTTTTCAAAATCATAACTATTAATATCTAGGGGACAAACTTTGAGTATAGTAGAAATTACTTCTGCATTATTATTAATTATCCAAAAATCTCTGTACATCAAGTTAGAACAGTTTCTAATGTGTTTCAAAACCTTCTTTAAGACATCTTCAAAAGCAAGATCTATTTTCTTTTTATGACTCCTTACTCCACTAGCTATGAACCTGAACTTCACAGGATCCTTATGAAACTTAACCGTTGCAAAAAGAAATGGAAATTCAGGCTCATATCTTCTAGTTTGTGGAATTTTAAGTTTCTTGAAGAATGCCTTAAACCGATTTTCTAACTGCTTGGTAGAATAACTTACGGGCTCGTATGTTACTCTATTATTGAGTTCCATAGTTAACAATTCAAAATAGAACTTCTTACAGATAATTGCAAAATTATTGCTAGCTTTATCCGTAGTGGTAAAAATAAATTGGTCTTGTAGTTTGGAGAGTGACCTTTTAGCTTCTCCAGAGAAAAAGAGATTTCTGTCGAAACAAAAGTCCAGACCTGCCAACTCACCGGTGAAGCTATTGATTATATTATATTTCCATTCTGCGAAGGCCTCAATAGGCTGATTGTACGTTAAACTGGTTTTTACGATGTACCTATTAACATCTTGAGTGAAGCTCTCAAGAATCCTTTCTTTGGAAATTGTGAAGGAAGGTCTGAATTTAGAGCCATACTCTAATAAATTCCTAAGCTTTTCATTTTCAACAAAACTCAAGTTTCCGGTGATAATATGGTTGTAATTCTTATCATAGTGAACTGTTTCTTTATGTTCATCACAAGAACATGTAGTAATTACAGGAATGTAGCTCGAAGAGTTAAGTTTGTAGTTTTTAACTATTGACCCTAAGGTCTTAACATATTTAAAACTTACAATAGACTGGTGCCTGTGGATGGGAAAAAAAATTGCATTATTGTAGAACAGCTTCCTTACATTGAGATTATCGTAGGCTTTATTTAGGAACCTGATGGTAACAAAATTACTGGAAAATTCTTTAAGAGAAATTTTATCTTTAAGAATATGTTTAAGAATGTCCAGAACCAAAGCAAAAACATGCTTATCAACATGGTCAGCAGTTTCATTCCAGAATTTGAAAAAACTTTTAAGGACAGAGTGCTTGAAGGACTTGAGAATTTTGTAGGTATTTTTAACAAAATTAGTGCCAGTTTTAAAGCTTTCCAGAGTTTTTAGCAGGTTAGCAAAATCAACTTTGCTTGATGTGCGAAATAACCTCTGTCCTCTATTACCTCTAGAGCAGCTCTTATTATTAACAAGAAAGAAGAGTTCACGAATTGAAAATTTATGCTGATTATGCTTATTGTCAGATAGAGTGGAATTAAGGCCATAGGGATAAAGAGACTGATGCTGCAAAATTTCAAGGGATTCAGTTTCTAGCCGAGCATAGAGGTCAGGGATAATATGTAGTACCTCTATTTTCACTTTGTCAAAACCATGAGTATGGAAATGCTCTAATTCAAAGGTAGAGTACTGGTTGGCGTTTGTGGAGGGGTTCACTCCTGAATTAGAGAACTTGTTTACTAGAGATCTGTGACCATTAATCCTAAGATGAAGAGGATTTTTACTTTGGCCAATATAGCTAAGGTTGCAGACAGTACAGGTGAGCTTATAGATGGTATTGTAGGCTTTGCAAAACTTGTTGGAGCAATTATCCTCAACAGAAGAATACAGGTTAGGATCTGCAGATTTACATGTCAAACAACGTTTGTCATTTCATAACTTTAGATTACCTTTGCCAGCGAGTTCATACACTATGGGAAAGGGTGCTAGCCTAACCGAGCGGGAGGACTTAAAATATCTGAGCTGACCTCCAATCCTTTCATCGTCCTTAGAACTACACATATATTTTTTTTCAGTGGGCCACAAACTAAAATTCCCAGCCAGGTTTGGTTGTCCTGATCTGTCCCTATGCATAAATGTTGATTGTAAAACAATGAAATGCTGAACTGCTGCATTGTTCATCCGCTGTTGTTAATTAAAGCAGCCCACAAACAGTAATCGGTGCATTCTACTTTAGACAAATTCTGCAGGCGCTTATGAACTTGTTTTCCTGCAATTTAGATAGTATTCACTGCTGTTTTGTTAAATAGCTACTAGATTTTACATCCTTCTTTTTTTTTTTTTTTTACTTTTTAACCTTGCTATGTAAAACTGTGAAGGCAGCACAGCAATAAGCACCAAAACTGGGGTGGGGGCCACAACAATGCTATTTGAGAGAGTACAAACATAGAAGGTCTTGTGTACGTCAGGTGGTGGATGTCAGTGAAGCCTGCGTCGTGTGTCAGGATCGATGTAAATGGAGAAAAACATGGAAGGTCTTGTGTATGTCGGTTGATGGATGTAAGTGAAGCCCGCATCGGGTGTCAAGATCGATGTAAATGGAAAAGTTTGATATGGCAGCAGTAAGTAAGTAGTCAGTTAAAAATATCATTAAAGGTAACTTGATCACACTAGTTACGTTAAATGAAAACTTTTACAAAAAAGTTCGTAAGTTGGAAGCTTTCGACTTTATCTTAGGTCTTCATCATGCCAACAAAGGACTAAGATTGTTGCCAGATTCTACATTTGAATTTTTCTTATTTTTGTTGCCAAAACTTAGAATTGATCTCCAGATCATTGGAATGTAGAGAGGAGATTCTGAATTGCAAGTCATTGAGTAGAAAATAATTTTCAGGCTTTCACGGTAACGGAGGGTAAAACGATTGTCAAAAGAAGCAATTCGTTTTGCTTCGTTCCAGTGGGGAACTGCAGATGTGTCTTCCATTGTCAAAATAGACAAGGCAGTATTAGGATTAGCTTTCGAAACATGTTTTTTATGTTCTAAAATTCTATGGCTAGTGCTCCTGTATGTGCTTCTAATGTATAAGTTATCCCCAGTAGAAGAAGAGATAGGAATGCAGTAAACTCCTGGGAGGTTCAGGCTTTCAACTTTGTCCCTATCCCTTTGTAGAAGTTTCAAGATGTTTGGGGTAGATTTAATGGCAAGATAGTAACCAAAACTTCTAAAAAGAATCTGTAACTTATAAGCATAGGAAGGATGGTAAGGAACAGAACCACAGAATTTCAGGTTTTCTTTCTTTTGAGGTAGGAGGCATTCAATTTTCGAATGGTTTTCATATTTCTTTATGAGGGAGTTGACTGTAAGAGCAAGGAAACCATGAGAGAGGGCTATTGTAGAAATTTTGGAGAGTTCTTCTTGAAGAGAAAGTTGGTTGTTGCAAATGATATGAGCCCTGTGGATGTAGGACTTCAATGTTGCAAGCTTGTAGAGATGCAACAACCAACTTTCTCTTCAAGAAGAACTCTCCAAAATTTCTACAATAGCCCTCTCTCATGGTTTCCCTGCTCTTACAGTCAACTCCCTCATAAAGAAATATGAAAACCATTCGAAAATTGAATGCCTCCTACCTCAAAAGAAAGAAAACCTGAAATTCTGTGGTTTTGTTCCTTACCATCCTTCCTATGCTTATAAGTTACAGATTCTTTTTAGAAGTTTTGGTCACCATCTTGCCATTAAATCTACCCCAAACATCTTGAAACTTCTACAAAGGGATAGGGACAAAGTTGAAAGCCTGAACCTCCCAGGAGTTTACTGCATTCCTATCTCTTCTTCTACTGGGGATAACTTATACATTGGAAGCACATACAGGAGCACTAGCCATAGAATTTTAGAACATAAAAAACATTTGCATTTTTGAACTTCACTTTTAGTTGGTAAAGTTCGATGAACACTTACCGCACGTGGGGCTTGGCTTTCAATTCATATTTCCGAAAGCTAATCCTAATACTGCCTTGTCTATTTTGACAATGGAAGACACATCTGCAGTTCCCCACTGGAACGAAGCAAAACGAATTGCTTCTTTTGACAATCGTTTTGCCCTCTGTTACTGTGAAAGCCTGGAAATTATTTTCAATTCAATGACTTGCAATTCAGAATCTCCTCTCTACATTCCGATGATCTGGAGATCAATTATAAGTTTTGGCAACAAAAATAAGAAAAATTCAAATGTAGAATCTGGCAACAATCTTAGTCCTCCATTGGCGTGATGAAGACCTAAGATAAGGTCGAAAGCTTCCAACTTACGAACTTTATTGTAAAAGTTTTCATTTAACGTAACTAGCGTGATCAAGTTACCTTTATTGTTAATATTGTTACGTGTTGTGCCCATCATCGTCAAGTTAAAAATATATCTGGTAGCTCGTATGTCTTAGTGGAGCTAACCTCTGAATCTCAGAGAACAGCTTAGTGATATGTGTGACAAACAGTAAGCTAGGTGTAAATACATGTTGATAACTTTTTTTTTTTTTTTATAGATTTAAGGGAATTGTTGGCTGCTCCACTAAGCTTTAAGTCAAACAAAGATCCTCGCTCTCTCCACGTTTATAAGTGAGTCACGGAAAAATTCTCATTGGCAGCCATCGGGCCAATGAGAATTTTTCTGTGACTCACTTATAAATGTGGAGAGAGCGAGGATCTTTGTTTGATGTTCCTGGTCCGCGTCGGGTGTCTGTATTGGTTAAGCTTAAAGTTTAATCTAGGAATGAAGATGGGTGCAAAATAGTTTTTCCAGGAAGACACCCCCCTCCCCTTGTCCCTTAGTTTTTATTTTTGAATTTTACTTAAAGCAAAAACTTGAAATAGCTAATGCATTTTAGTTTAACTTTATATGTAAAAAATATAAGAGAACTGTAAATTTTGCTAATCAATGTAGCATTTTGTTACAGCTTTGGCTGGAAAAATAGCCAGATTAAAGCCAGGAAAAAAAAAAAAAAAATCCAGCTCAAACATTATATAGAGATAAATCTATGTTGGTACATAATGCAAAGCTACCAAGTGTCCCGGATTCAGTCTGATTTTGAAAATATTTTCCGGAAATCCGATTTTTCTAAAAAAATCCGATTTTGTGGTTTTCTTATTTTTTTCTTTATTTATTTATTTATTATGCATGGTATTTATATCCCTTCATTAATAATATCGGCAATCATTTTTCTCCAGTGTCAACGCTGGTTGTGGAAGTCTGTAACGAATGGCCACAAATGTTTTTTGTTAACCCACGGCACTTCAAGCGCCATGGTTGTAAGACAATTAATTCAAACACTCCACGTGGATAAAGAACACCAAACAAAAATCACCGCTCTTTCCACGTTAATAAGTGAGTCGTAGAAAAATCCTGATGGGCCGCTACCGGGAATCGAACCCAGGGTCTTCCAGTTTTGCGTCGGACATGCTGTCACTGCACCACAGCTGCCTCGAATTCTCCAGACTCGCATGTAATTAATTACCAGACCACATGGCAGGTTGCTTCATGGAGCCCAAAATTGTTTCACGGCAGAGTGAGCAACGCAGTATAGATTTTTCACATTTAATTTTTCATAAAATTCGTATTTTTCAATTTCTTAATCACTTCTTACTCATACATGAAATTCTGCCATAAAATTGAGGAATTCTGCTTTTTCTGTCATTTGGTTCATTCTGGAAATTGATACAAAACTGAAGAGAAGCTGTGTGTGTGTGTGTGTGTGTGTGTGTGTGTGTGTGTGTGTGTGTGTGTGTGTGTGTGTGTGCTGAATGTGTGTTGATGTCCCGCTTTGGTCTTCATACAATGTATTTAAAAATTCAAAAGTTCTTAAAAATTGTAAAACATATTATTTTAAGTAACACTTATTTGCCTCATTTGATGATCCAGTTTCATTTTAAGTTCTTCTTGATGTTCTTTTGATGATCCAGTGTCATTTTAAGTTCTTGATGTTGTTGTTCGCATTTTCCAAAAAAAGAGTTGATTAAGAGTTTTTAAAAAACAAAAAAAATTCAGAAGTTTCCCATTCCTTTTCTGTTTCTGTTGTTTTATGTATGCAAAGGTAAATACGCAAACCTTTGCGTACATAACAACAGAAAAGGAATGTGAAACTTCTGAAATCAACTCATTTTTGGAGTATGTGAACAAGAACAACATCAAGAATTTAAAATGATACTGGATCATCAAAAGAACATAAAGAACTTAAAATGATACGGGATTATCAAATGAAGGCAGGTAAGTGTTACTTGAAATAATGTTTTACAATTTTTAAGAACTTTTGAACTTCTAAATAAATCATATGAAGACATTATTTTGTAAACAAATTTAGTAACTATCAGCAATTTAAACAATAATTAATCAAAATTTCACCAACTAGTGTCTCATATCCAAAAAGGAGTTGAAAAATGTGAATAATGTTAATAATGTGAAAAATGTTAATAATGTGAATATTGGCATTATGTTCCAACATAGATTTATGAAACAGATTCACGTTAAAATACATAGGATGTTTACCAAAATACATACTAGTGGTAAAAATAATTGAACCAGATAGAGTTGTTTTCTATTTTAATTAATGAGTAGCATTTAGTTGAAGTCTATGAATGTTGGCACCAAAGCTTCTGCTACTAACAAAGAAATCTATGAATATCTTCCACCAAAGCTTCACAACTAGATGCTAACACTTGTAGCCAATTGCTGTTTGTTGCATTAGTGTGGTCCCCGTCTGGTTGAATTTGTCATGATATCTGCAAACAAATTTCAGTCTGCCCGAAGGAAGCTTAGCTGTAAGTCAGACTTTGTTGCACTTCTGCATAGATTCCGTGTTTATATAAAGCTGCAATTAAAAATATCACAAACGAAAACAGGTTTGGACAGACTTGTGCCAAGTACAGGACATAATAAAGTACTTTGGGACTCTGTAGAAATTATGACACACCGACAGCATTTTTTAAAACCTGGCAGAAGGACTTCAAATAGAGAGAAGAGGTACAACATTAAATTATTTGAAAGGTTGGAATTTACCTCTTTAATGGCAACACTTACTATAGCTGTAGTCCTGAGGAAGGCTAGGGGTACTACCTGAAAATTTGACATGTAAATATCCTTTTATTTTTTAGTAAAACCCCATAATTTTGAGATATTTGTAGTTCATAAAGTCCAGAAATAGCTGTGTTATCAATTATTACCATGTTTATGGTTTTGAGCACTGCTTTCACAACACTGAAATTCATTATCCATCAAATTTTTGGTCTTTACTACCACCAACAAACTACCTTCAAATAAACAGCTGGGTCATTCCATGTCAACTCATCACACTGTTTCAGACTGACCTCCTTATATTTTTATGAAATTAGGGGTGTGTAGTGCAAAAATGCCAATTTTTAGGATCCTATGTTCATTATGTGAAATGTTAGAGCTATATAAAGTTTTTGATTTTCGGTTCAAAATGGGCATAGAGATTTTTTTATATTGCTTTAGCAAGCCTCCTAATTGAGATATGGAGCTGAAAGTGGTCTCATTTTAAAGCTCCTTTAATGGGCTTTTATATGATATACAACACAATAGGGTTTATATAAAAAAAAATCAAAATCCAATTGAAAATTTCAAAATAGATTTTCTCAAAAATTTTAAAAAATTGAAAAACATCTCAAAATTATTTTATACTTATCTGTATAAACTAATTTATACAGATAAGTATAAACTAATTTTGAGATTTTTTTAGACTTCAACTAAATGCTACAGATAAGTATAAACTAATTTTGAGACATTCATAGACTTCAACTAAATGCTACAAAATATTTTTTTGGGATCATAAGATATGAGAGGTAACACATACGCATGATCAAAATAAATGTGACCCAGATTTGCTGTTTTGTACTTCACCCCCACCCCACCCACCCCACCCACCCCACCCCACCCCACCCCACCCCACCCCACCCCTACCCATATACTGTAACTTTTGGGATTTTTTGTTTGTTATATTATCTCTAGGTAGTGATCCTATGTATCTCCAATGATGTGGGGCCATAAAAATGAAGAAAACAAATACACAGTGCAATATAATTATAAAATCAAAAGGCACATATGCAGTTATATCATTAAAAAGATTAACTCACATAATTGTTTTAGTTCAATCCATTTTTACACAAGTGGTCATATTTTCAGTATTTTCTTGAGCTAGTGAACTGATGGAAGGCTTGAATAGCTTGTTGGAGTTCTTGAGCACAGAAAGTGTATGTACGGCCAGTTGGTGTTACAGGGTTCACTTTACACAGGACATCTGGATTTTTAGGATAAGCAAATGAAGGAGATGGGCCTGCTGGGTGAAGAAATGTTAACTTTACTTAATCCTTCTCTTCTTGTTTTACTAAAACATAGGCCAATTGCCACTGTAGAGTGCAATGACATAACCACATATTTCACTGAAAAGCAGTCTTCCTGTACATATTGTTACAGTATATTCAACTGATGTTTGAGCAAAAGAGAAAGGTTTGACTGAGATTTTTGTTTCACTTAAAGGTATGAAAGCATGTAGTTTTTGACTTCGTGGTACAGTTTGTGCCTTGCTGAAACGATCTGTCAAAAATTGCTCTGTTGCAATGTACTCTTCCTGTGTAACAAATGTGAAGTCAATTTTTGAAATGTTTTCTTTTGCCCATTCATACAGTTGTCTCGGTATCATTATTTAGTCCTGGTATGGTCTTTGGAGATTTGCTCTTTCTGCCAACCTTTTCACCGTCCCCCCAACACCATCACACGCCCCTTTGCCATAAGCTGTAGCAGAAAGATGCCTTTCTGCTGCAATGTTGAAATCTTTTTTATGGTGACATAAATTTAAAAAGTTCTTCTTGTTTTTATATTGTGCAGCACAGCCGTCAGAAAAATAAGATTCTTTTGGGCAGTTTCTCAAATCTGCTCTTCAAAAAGTCTAAGAGTTTCTGTTGAAATAAATGCACAGCTGCAGTATTGTGTTCGAGACAGTCTGAAATCACAACAAAGCTGATATGCTGAATTTTTTCTACTGTTTTAAAATATACAACAAATGGATGCACTGTAGCTTGTTTGCTGGTCCAATGATAGGACTGTGCTTCGTCTTGCACAACAAAAGAATAGTTTTCTGAAAAATCGTACACAACAACAAATTCTGAATCGGACAAATTTTCTTTGACATGATTCATAAATGAACTTTGTTGTTTAGCTATGAAGTCATGGCGAAGTAAAATGAAAATTTCCTCACAAAATAGGTTGACAAATTCAGAGACTGTTTTTTGCAATGTCTCTAAGGTGCATCTGTCTACAGATATCCACTGGCGAAAAGTTAGTCTCGATTAGATTTTCTTTGAAGGCATTTTGTAGCAAACTTTGGATTACTTGAACTCCAGGGCAGGGTGCACAATTACCCAAGTGACAGTCAATTGATGCTGGGTTGCATACTATCTTTACAAGGACATCTTTGTAGTTTTTCATTTCACCTTTAGTAATTGATGATAACGTGGCATTTTCAGTCATAAGTTTTATGTTCTGATGTATTTGGTACACACACAAACTGCATGTGTACCACTCTGACCAGCTAGAACACAATTCTTTGGGTGCAGCTCTGCAAATTTTGAAAAACCCACATGTACATTTGGAAACTTTTCTTTAAAAAATATGTACACCTCCTTTAAATTATTAGGCATTTGGAGACGTGAATTTTTTGGCCAGTGCTGTTCTTCATGGAAACACAGTCTTTCATGCCAGGCATAGGTCTGCTGACCTCATCACTTTCATAAAATGTTTTTATAGTTTCAGCTGTTTTTGCAAGTAGAGTTTTTCCAGGTTTCTGATCTGGAGTAGATAGAATTCCTTTTTTTTTTTCAAAAGTTTCTTTGACTGTCTCACCATATAACTTGGTGTTTAAATTCCCACACAATCTTCTTAATACTCCATGATTCAGGCAAAATAGTCAGCATCATGAGCTTTTTCTTTCTGTTCATCAAAGTTTGGAATTTTGTTTTCAGGTGACTTAAAATAGTTTCATCTTGGGACTCAACTTCACTGTCAGAAGACTGCATTGACAAGAAGTTTGCACTTTACAGCAGTATTGATTCTTTTAACTTTTTCAGTAGAATATCGTTTATATTCTGCCTTTTTCTGGTCAATCGGGGACTCTCCTATTTCTTGGAGGGATGTATTAAATGTTTTTAAAGCTTCTGAAGGAAATAATACAACAGGATCACTATCACAATAGGTACTGCAATCATAACCTACATCCTGGCTAGTACTTGGAAAACTTTTAATTTCATCTTTTGTAACCTCAGTTTTCATCTTACTCAGTTCTTTCCTACAGCTGTCACAAATTTTAGCTATCATTTGTGTTTCAGGAAAAAGGGAACACATTCATGTTGTCATTGGTCTTAATCCCTTCCTTATATTCGAGTGGTTTCGTTTTTTAAATGGATTAAAACAATTTAAGGCCCATTTCTTATCCATTTTAGAGAGGTTTTGTTGAAAACTTGCTAACAAAAAAAAAAAAAAAAAAAAACTGTCTCACACTATCACTTCACATTCAAAATCATTTACACTACATTCACATTTATCAACAATAAATAAAGGCAAGTTGTTTTCACAAACTCTGCTGGGAGACTGGCCAAGTGCATTAATGTGGAGAGGAGGGGAATGAATCTGTTGCATGATCCAACATGTTCATGCCTTATTTTATTTATATGTCAACAAACTTGTCCTCATATCATTCACTGTTTCTCACTTTATTATAAAATTGCGCACGGGAAACTTCGATATTACAATATATACTAATTTTTTTTTATTTCAACTTGTTATTCACACTCCTTCTCTTTTTTTTTATTTCAACTTGTTATTCACACTCCTTCTCAAGGTTCCTTAAGAAATTTTAGATTTTCAGCATTTGAAGTCTTCAAATAGACATGGAATAAGTTTTCATATGGGTATTCTAATGTAGCGTAAATTTGACAAAAGTCTTTTAATATGTAGATAAAAAAGTTAGTAAATGATTATCATTATTTCAGATTTGTCTTTTAATACATGATTTATGAATTTTAAAAGAGTTAAAACTTTCGAACCTCCCGACGATGGTGAGTTGAATTGGCAATAAGGCATCTTTTTATCGATGATGGCTTAATTTCCGCTTCTCGTGGCATAAGCTTCCAAGTTGAATTTGGTAATATAACATCTTTTTATCGATGATGGCTTAATCTCCGCTTCCCGTTGCATAAGTTCCCATACTAGTTTCAATTACTATTTTGTAATCATCTTCAGTGGCTATATACGAGTTATTTCTCATACATGTTGTCTCTTGGCCATCTACATCAATTCATATTGATGTAGATGACCAAGAGACAATAGAATTGATGTAGATGGCCAAGAGACAACATGTATGAGAAATAACTCGTATATAGCCACTGAAGATGATTACAAAATAGTAATTGAAACTAGTATGGGAACTTAATGCAACAGGAAGCGGAGATTAAGCCATCATCGATAAAAAGATGTTATATTACCAAATTCAACTTGGAAGCTTATGCCAAGAGAAGTGGAAATTAAGCCATCATCGATAAAAGATGTCTTATTGCCAATTCAACTCACCATCGTTGGGAGGTTCGAAAGTTTTAACTCTTTTAAAATTCATAAATCATGTATTAAAAGACGAAACTGAAATAATGATAATCATTTACTAACTTTTATCTACATATTCGAAGACTTTGTCAAATTTACGCTACATTAGAATATCTATATCAAAACTTTTCCATGTCTATTTGAAGACTTCAAATGCTGAAAATCTAAAATTTCTTAAGGAACCTTGAGAAGGAGTGTGAATAACAAGTTGAAATAAAAAATTGTGAGTATATATTGTAATATCGACGTTTCCCGTGCGCAATTTTATTATAACATAAGAAACAGTGAATGATATGATGACAAGTTTGTTGACATATAAATAAAATTAATCATAACCACGTTATAAAATTCGACAAATAGAAATATTTGATGATTTAATATAATATTCATGCCTGTTTCAGCTTGCATTTTTCAAGCTATGAGTTTTAATTACATCACCTAAAATTGAACAAACTGTCAAAACAGAACAGAAAGGGAAAAGTAATACACACAGAAAGCAACATTCATAAATATTGTTCAAAAATTATGCTGTGGAAATTTCTTTTTTTGTTAGGTACTTGGCAAATTAGGATCCCATTATTTTCTCTTGATCATGCATATGTGTTACTTCTCATATCTTATGATCCCCAAAAAAATATTTTGTGGATAGTTATAGATAAGTACAAACTAATTATGAGATTTTTTCAAAATTAAAAAAAAAATCCGTTTTTGAGAAAATCGATATTGAAATTTTCAGTTGGATTTTGAATTTTGTTTTTTATAAACCCTATTGTGTTGTATATCATATAAAAACCCTTTAAAGGGGCTTTAAAATGAGACCACTTCCAACTCCATATCTCAATTGGTGGCTGATTTACAGATAGTTAAAGTATCACTGGTAGGTCATTTTTTAATAAAATTTTGAAAATTTAGGCTTAAATATCTTTTCCCCTTGTGAGCTTAAAAATAATGCATTTTTTTTCATAACTACAAATACATAGGATCATTAAGAATGCCAAGTTTTATCAAAATCTAAGTTGGTGAGGTAGAAAAATAATATAAATTGTGATTATTTGACACGGAATGACCCAGCTGTGTTTTGTCTTTTGGTACACTGAGTGTGTGTGTGTGTGTGTGTGTGTGTGTGTGTGTGTGTGTGTGTGTGTTAGATTGGTTAGTGAAACCTTGAGTTTGTAGATAGAACAGCATGTAAATGTGTATGTGAGTACACATTTTTATGATTGTTTCCTGACCTCCCCCATTAACAAACTAGGTTTATTCATAACACTCATGAGCCAAATTGTGATTCCTTGTAAATAAACAACTTGTTTATGAGAGATATCAAATGGTAATCCCCACCATCTCCAGTAGACACATAAATTTTGGGGCCATTCTGACTAAACATAGTTTTAGAATTTACTGTAATGACAGTCCACATCTTTGTACATTAGTGTCCTCAGTATGGAAATTTTAATACTTCTTATTAAGATTTTTGTATTCTTTCCATTGTTTGTTAACATGATAGGATAACTACCCATCTTGAATAATCCCAAATTGTATTCCTAGCTTGTGATACTTTTTTCTATATCCTGCTGTGTATCATTGTAATAATAAAATAATCTTTGCTTCATGATATAATTTTCATTTGCTATTATTTTATTGTCACCTTGAAAAATACATATAAAACTGAATGTTCAGCTTTCCAGTCATTCTGAAAATTTCTTTCAGGAAACGTCTCTTTTTTAAAAATAGATTGGCTGATAAAATTTGCTTCAACAAATTTCATACTTAAGCCAGTATGCACTAATTGTGGGAGAAAATTGTTAAGATTTCAAATTTTCCCCAAGAAAAGTATTTGCTAAGTTCATTGGTTTGTAAAGTAACAGTTTATCAAAAATAGTAACTATAATGCACAGAATACATTGTGAATTTCTTAAAGTTAAAATCACCATTAACAGTTATTGTTTATAGTTGAACACAATATTTTAAGAAGCATGTAACCTTTTGTTACTGTGTTAGTGATTGTATTTTGTGTGTTTAAAATAGCTAAAGATGTTTTAATTTGCCATGTGGGTATGCTATGCTTTAACTTGTTATTGCACAATGGCTGCATCATTCCAACGATATACATTTCAGGAGGACCATGTTTTTTTTTATTTTATATATATATCAAACTAGTGACTGAAGCTACTATTAATTTCTAATTTTTAGACTAGGTGAGTGTGTCATTTGTTCCTTAAATGTTTCTGCCCTAAAACTGATGTTTTGCTTCCACTCAGTTATTGATGGGGATTGAGCTCTTGTGCACATATCACTTTCATTGGTGATGAATGATGACAGATGCACATCTGTTAATTTGGATCTGTTAATGGTCTTGTTTCTTACTGGCAGTGGAAATAAAAAGTTATTTACATGCACAAAGGCTTGTTATAATTTGCTTGGGGCCAGGTGCAGTGTACTTATGAGCCATCACTGGAACTAGGAACTACTGGGGTCCTATGTTATAAGAACATATTAAAAAAAAATTCTGAATTTCAAAGGTTTTTGAGTCATTTTATAGTTGAAACAGAATATTTAAAAGAACTTGACTAAAGTCTGTGTTATTTATGCTGCACAAACTGATACATTACTTCATAGGCAGTGGATGCTCTGGGGCTCAGGCACCTGTTGGTATTCATCAGTGGTCCCCTTGTAAAAAACAATAACAAAAGTTCTCTCTCCTTTCTCCCAAATAATTTAGATTGGCCGTTTAATTTTTAGAGGGGTAACACAATTTTTTTTTTATTTCAGTACTTGTATGTTAAAAAGGCTTATTGGAATGTGAATGTATGTTGTGAACAAAGCTTGTATTTAAGTGTCATGGCATCCATTTGGGGAAGGTGAAAGGTTATGTTGGTTTACATAGTTATGAGTTCTTGGTTTCCTATCATAGCATATAAATTACCTTATTGGCCATAAATTTCTTGATATAAACCAGCAGTAGCCCGGTTTAACCCCGTGAAAGTACTGATTGTTTTGGTTCAGAATAGTTCAAAAGCATTTTTGTTTCTGTCTCAAGTAGCAAACTATTCATTCAGTTGGAGGAATTTGCTAAATACTAAATCCTCAGATTTCTTTTTAACATGTCCCAGCCATATATGCCTTAAAGGCACACTTACTTTAGAAAATCACTGCCCCCCCCCATTCCAGTTTGGGCTTTAACAATGCACTATTTCAATCCTCAAAATTTCTTTAAAATGGAAATATTTTTCTTAAGTTTTTACCCGGAAGTCAGGAGAATTAATCTTGCTCTTATGCCCTGACTTTTGAAACACTTTTGGCAATTTTTAACAGGTTTGATTCACATGTTATTGACAATGACATGCTACCTTTTTTTTTTTTTTTTGTCCTAATCAAACCACTTTGAAGTGAGTTATGGGCAGGACAGATAGCCACCTGCAGTGTAAACTATTTATCTGTCTGCAGCTTAAAAGTTTGTATGCTTTATTGTCAGAGCCAGCATACTAATTAAGTTTTTAACTACAATTGACGTGGGTGAGTTACTCTCAACCATTTCCAGTTTCTCGCCATTTCGAATGAAAAGTTACAATTTTTTGAGATGATTGTCAAAGATTCTTGCACAAATAAGCACAATGAATAAAAACTTGGAATGACATTTCCTAAGCAGTGAAAGAAGTGAATGCTCCCACAAAATTTGTCCATGTGTAAAGCATTGCAGAAGATGGAGGCCAGTGTTCAATGTTAGTATTGATTACCTCTGGCATTAAGTGTCATTCAAAGTATGTTATACGAAATAGTTTTTTCTGGACGAACACAATGTGTAGAGAGTCTGACACTGGTTCACCCCCATGAAGGTTATGGTCCATAAGATAATTAATATGCTGGAATATGTCAGTGGCAGAATAATGATTTTGCTGTCCCTAGGTCATGATATATATATTTTAATATGTAGATTTCATTAGTTCAAACGAATTTTTAAAAACTAGAACATGCGAATATAAACCTGTTCTAGTTTTTAAAAATTCGTTTGAACTAAATGAAATCTACATATTAAAATATTTGTACATATACATGTTATTTTATAAATAATATTACAAGTACCGGGTGTTTGTGATTAAACTGACACTACTCAGAGGCATCGGTAGCTCGATCAAACAACCGGAATGGCACCAAACTTGGTAGGGGGACGAATGATGACGTGGGAAGAAGGATGCAGTGAAAAAAAAATTTAGTTCCAAATGTCGCTGAAGGGGAAAATGTGGCGCTGTTGTAGTCAACATAACCGAGAATTTGCATAAAGCGCAGGTACGGCATCAAAATGCAAATTCACGCCTACGTAGGCAACAACAGCGCCAGTAATGCGGGCTATAAAAGCATGGGAAAAGTTCCGAAAGACATCCCGAGGACCAGCGTAGCTCACCATGTGTCTTACGTTACCACAACGCACATTACTTGTGAAGTTGTTTTACCAGTCCAATGCAGCGGCCGCTCTTCGTGAGTTCAGAGCCCGTCACAACCTACGTAAAGGCCCTCTTTCAATTAATACATTAAAAGGCATGATTCAGAAGTTTGAAGAAACAGGCTCACTAAGAGTTCGGTCTGACGGAGGATGGAAACCGGTGTCGGAAGAGACAATTTCAGATGTTGCGACTGCGATCATCGACGGCACACACTGAAGCATTGCTGGTAGTAGCAGCGCCCGGGAGTAGCTCTACAACTGAATTTGAATGTTACGATGGTATGGAAAGTCTTGCGGCAAGTTCTTCACTACTATCCATACAAGATCAGCCGCATGCACCAACTCCAACAGAACGATTATGATCAACGATTGACATTTGCTCTGACGTTTCTTGCCAGGATGGAGGTCGACGATGCTTGGCCGTGGAGAATTCTGTGGGGAGATGAGGCCCATTTTCATCTGAATGGGACTGTTAACACGCACAATTGTCGAATTTGGGCATCCGAACCACTCTACTCAATTCAGGAAATGCCGTTGCATTCACCAAAACTCACTATTTGGTGTGGCTTCACAGCGGACTTCACTGTTGGACCATTCTTTTTGAGACCATTACTCCAACAGGACCCGTAACCTGTACCGTTATGGCGCAGAGGTATCACAATATCCTGACTAGTTTTGTCGTTCCACAACTGCAGCAAAGACAATGTCTGGATCGGTTAATCTTTATACAGGATGGAGCACCACCACTCATTGGTCGATCAGTACAGCAGCTGTTGCGGCATCACTTCACAAACGAAGGGGTCATTAGTCGCAGTTTTCCGGTTGCATGGCCGCCTCATTCCCCAGATCTAACTCCATGTGACTTTTGGCTGTGGGTTTTTTTGAAGTCCAAGGTCTATCTTGGTATGGTCCCGACCTTAGCTGCCTTAAAGGACAACATATTACGGACTGTGATGAACATTCCTTGTGACATGTTACGTTCAGCCGTAGAGAATGTTGTGCAGTGGATGCAAAGTGTGGTCCACGAGAACGGCGGTCACATTGAAGGTGGTCGTTGTCCTCGCCGGGGAAGTGAATGTGCTGAATAAAAGGTAATGTTTCAATTCCATTTCGTCTTTGTTATTGATTTGTCTGTCCATTATACCTATTTTTGACATTGCACATAGCCACATTTCCCTCTATCGGCGACGTTTGGAACTAAATTTTTTTCGCTGCATTTTTCATCCCACGTCGTCATTCGTCCCCCTACCAAGTTTGATGCCATTCCGGTTGTTCGATCGAGCTACCGATGCCGCTGAGTAGTGTCAGTTTAATTACAAACACCCGGTATATCAAGTGCAGGGCCAGATACAAAATACTTACCAGGGAAGGTCATGGAGATGAAAATTAAAATTTCAAAATTTAAACTGTGATCAAAGCTGGAACATGATACAACAAAAGTATATCTTATGAATAAGAATTTTTACTAATAAAAGAGACCCAGTCAGGCAGGCAAAACAAAGCACAACCTATTGTGATCGCCATTGAGATTGTGAGTTCACCTCCCAAATCTTTCTTTCATGCCTGCGTTTTGTCAGGCCTGATGATTGAAATGGCATTATTGCTGCAATTGGACTTGCCTTGAACGGATGAGTTCTCAGAAGAATGATACCGTCCCTGAAACAGTGAGCCGGTGTGACGCCGCCTCTCCCTGGCACTGTTTTTTTTTGCTCCATTACTGTAATTTGCAACACAATGCAAGATTGCCCCACGTGACCACAATATTCGCTCAAGCTTTATTCTGTCTCTTTAGTTCATTTCACTTCGGTTGAGCAGGGGAATTAACATGTTGTAAGTCCGTGCGTGTGTGGAAGTGTTTAATATTTGCGATGAATTGGTTGCTCAAGACTGAAACATGAAATTGAAGAAATGAAATCCTTAAATCTCATTGCCTATATGAACATAATTTTGCGTTGAATATAAACACGGGCATTGAAAAAAATGTTGGGGCTCTGCTGCCTCATCCTTGGGTGAAAAGGGCTTGATGATATCTGAAGTTTGAGAACTGCTGCCCTAGACAGGTTGAATGTGAACCACTGAATGCTTGCTGTGTGTTGGATGGGCACATTAATCTACCATCCTTTCTGATACATAGCAAAGAAGTCCCATGAGACATAGGTAGTTGTGTCAAAACCTCCTCTGTGGGTGTAGACTCCATGAGACATTGCCAAGTGGATCAGGAGAAGAGGAAAGACCGTAACCATGCGAGCAGGACAATGATCAGGGGAACAGGAATCCTAGGAAACAGGATTTTGACCAATCCAACTAGCCCAAGGTGATGTAATAGGCAGTACATTTTTACATTGACCACAATGACTAGGTTTTTGTGGAAAGCTTCCTGAAGGAAATTTTGCACTGTGGGAATGAAAGCAGGAGTTCCAAATTATATAATGAATTATTTTTACTATAAAATATAAATATGGCATGCAGCACTGTGATTTCTCGCCATAAAACATTTTACTAACTTGTCCCACGTCTCTACCATTAATTTATTTGTCATAAAATTTGACTAGGGCTTTTTGCTGCTTCCTAAGCACCTGTAGCCCGGGTGCTGTGAACACCTTGCACTCACGCTTGGCGCATCCCTTGTGTCCTCATTAAACACTTCCAAAATCCAATTTTAGAATCATATAATAAGAGTAATGAAGAAAGAGGTGGAAATGACTATATCAAAAACTGCATTAGAGATACATAATTATATACAGGGATTGAAAAGACAAGTCAGACGACTGGGGCTAACATTTTTTATGTTTGACTATAAAATATTTCCATTAGCCTGGGATCTGTGGAAAACATGTGAACCTTTTTCCAGATAGTATGACTCAAATTCCTACGTAGATATGATAATATTTAATATGATGAACAAAAGTAGCATTTTTGCACCACTGTCCATGATACTACTACATTTCAGGGGTACTGCCCTGCTCTTTTGTGGGGTGTTAAAGTTGGGAGAAGGGAGCATAGAAAGAGAGACATTGATTAGTGTTGCTTGCTTTCCAGTATTGGCAAACTGTGGGAGTGAAAAAACACACACACACACACACCTAAGGTCAGATAAGGGTGATTCTGGCAGGAGAGCACATATGGAGTTCAACAGGGTACTGGTACTTAAAGCAAGCATTAAGAACAGAATGATAGGGAGGAATCAAAGCAAGGAGGGAAGTTTTTGGTCTCTCTGGCTGTCAACTTCCTTAAGATTGGGATTAAGATAAAAAAATACCCCCCCCCCCCCAAACCTCATTTTTGTCAATTTCTTACAAAACTGTCAGAAATTTTTATTAAACACCATAAATTTTACAGCTCCACCCGAAATTTCATCTGAATTGACCAAAAACTTTTTGAACTAGCCATGAAATTTTTTATGAAGTGTTTCTGTGTGGTTCTCATGGTCTCCCATAATACAATTTTTCATGGCTAATTTTAAGAGTTTAATTTATTCATGCAAAATTTTGGAGGATGAGCTTCTGTTAGCTAATTATGGTCTATGCTAAAATTTTAACTAGCTTCGTGATGATTTCACAGTTTTTGTATTTCTTATGTGCATCCTGCCTCAAAGCAAATGGAGGGAATACTCACTCCTTTTCCCCTTCTCTTATTTTTTTTCTCATTTTGCTGGATAACAAGCTGACTTACCTTTGACTATGTTCTGTCAGAGAGATGAATAACTTCACCCTCCATGATGAATGTAAAGTAGCAATCATGTAGCTCATCGTGCATCACTGGTTGAAGGAATACATGTACATTAAAAAAACACATGCTAACACTTTTTAAATTAAGTAAAGATTTGTGTGTTTTAATAAATAAATATATAAATAAAGTAAAAATACAATACATTAATCTTTAATAATGAAATTAATGTCTTTTTTGGGTAATCAAATGGTAGCTGGCAATAAATTAGCATTAAACTCTGTAGTAAATCATTAAAGAGTATTTTATTTAATTTGTTTTGGGCTAGACGAAAGTTAGTTAAGACTAGTGTATTCTCATTCTAGTTAGCATGGGACTAACTGGGTAAAAGAACAAACAAAAAAACTTTGACCCCGTATATATACATGGACACAGATAAGGACATGTAAATAGAATACAGTGAGATGTTGATCATATGTCTTTAAGGAGTCCTAAATTATTTAATGCATATAACTGTAAAAAGAGCTTAAGAAAATTTAAGAGCATACTGAAATATACATCCATCGCAATTTCAATAACTTATCACTGATCGAATTGTATGCCTAATTGGCATTTAATCAATGTTCCACTATATATTTATGTATGTGCATATATAAAGAGTTCAAGCACCAATTGGGCTTCATGTCCTGAGCTCTGGCAGCAAAGGGAGTTGTCCAGAGCAGAAGCACCCTTTAAACTTCCATGTCCTGAACTCCTGTACCAAAAGGATTTACCTAAAGCTCAAACGCTTTGGAAGTCAGCATTGATGTTTTACTTTATAGTATTTCATAACATGTAATTTGACTTTCAATCTTTTATTCCTACAAATGTATTGTATTTTTCAACCTAAATTTGTGTCATTGTTGGCAGAAATGTGCTGTATTTTCACAGTTTTCATGTAACAACTTCTGAAAATCTGCAATCACATTGCCCTAGAGCAGTTTTCTGAAGAAGTTGCTACAGCTCTGAAAATTGCGATAATCTTGACCCAGATTATGTTTTTGCCATTTGTGACTGATGAAATTCTTAGCTCCACTAATTTAGTAGGTTCATACTCATTAAAGCCAGTGAATGTAGGGCATGGGAATGTTTCAAAAAAGTGCATTGGTGTACATGATTTGGGTCATTCAATGCCAAAAAAAATGAACAAATTTAAATTTTTTATATATGTTGGCTACCCGCGGCCCTGTTTGTAAATTCATGATCATGATCATATGTAGAGGATTTTAGGAAGGGAGTGTCTGACCCCAGGTCTTAAAAAACCCTTAGAAATAGGAAACTAGGAGATTTGGACTAGAGCGCCCGGTAGGAAAGTGACACGGAAGCGAAGTAGAAAGGGGGAGGAAGACGCCCTTATTTATTACCGGGGGGGGGGGGCAGTACCCGGGGTCCGACGGCTTAACGTGCCCATCCGATGCACGGCGGGTATTTAGTGAATCGAGCGTTCGTACCTGCTTGGGATCGAACCTGATGCCCTTTCCGTGGCATTCACGAACGTTGCCCACTCGGCCACCCGCGGCCTTGTTTGTAAATTCTCTCCGCCGTGCTACTTATATATAATCACTGGTACCGTATCACGTGACAAGCGCTATCGTAGTTTCATGTTCGGTCACTGGGGCGCTGTTCAAGAAGCAAGAGTTGAACCTTTGTATCTTCTCTGTGGTTACAGCCAGCCAAGTTTGGAGAAGTTTAGATGGTGTGACAATAATAACTGTGCCTCGAACAAAAGCAATAAAAACCACGAGCTTTTTTTTTTTTTTTGATTGGAGGTTTAACGACCACCGTGAGCAACTCAATGGTCTATAAGCAGTCGCCCGTCCCTAATTTAGGGTCACTGGTTCCAGGGAAGGGGAGAGAGCCAGTGCCGTAAGACAAACACAACATCGATGCCTGACCGGGATTCGAACGCGGACCCCTTACGGACGAATGATCAGAGGCCAGCGCCTTAGACCACTGCGCCACCGCGGCGGCCCACGAGCTTTGAAACTCATGCTAAAAAGCAAAATACTGTGGTCATCAGTGCTTCCTGCAAGGAATCGAACGCGAATAGCATGTCAGAACAGATTTTCTCAGGTTACTGATTCGGCATACCTATTTAGTGGGGGTGGGAAGAGGGTGAAGAGCTGGACGCTATGGTGTTATTGGCGGAATAGGAGTCAGACTAAATTGACCAGTGATAGAGTAGAGTGGGAATTTCATTGCCAACGCCATAAAAGGTGAACTAACTGGAAAATCGGAAAACTCTTGTGTGATAATCATCCAATCATTGGTCTCGGTGTAAAATTAAGATAAAATTGAGTTAAAACTTGTTTGACTCCATATCACGAAATAGATTGAAAGAAAAACAACAACAAAAAGAAACAAAAAACAAACCGGATTTCGAAAAGCAAAGCACTCAATAGGAGGGATCATTCTAAAAGTAGTGAAGATGGTAGTGACAGTTTTCAGCTTAAAGAGGAAGAAAAATTTCTTTCACCAAAGCGATCCGAATTATTTTTTTAAGTAATTTTCGTTAGTTAAATTAATAATTTTCTATAAAAATGCTTTCTAAACTTATAGTAAGCGCAAACAAGTACATTTTTTGAACTCATCTTTCTTTTCGGTTAATTGTGAGATATTTCGCGCTGTTGCAATATACGCAGTATTTCTCAGAAGTCTATCTTCCAGTTAGCCGAAAGTCGGCTGTTTACCCCTTTCTTATTAAGCATTTTTTCCCCATCTTAAGTGTTGAAAGTAAAATATCTCTGTATTCAAAGATAAGAGTGCCCCGCCTTCCAGAAGTTTTTAAATCACTTTTGTTTAAGGATACCAGCCTTCTGTTCAATTCGTTCCAGAAATCTTGTAGTGTGGCTAGTCGATTTTTAACCTTCACAATGGTTTGCTCTTAAAGTTAATATATAGGTGACGAGGTTGCATTCTGTAGTAGTATCGCCCAGTTTTGAAAACACTGTTATGAGAGCCGGTACTTGACTTCGTCTTAAGCTATAACCTTTGCGGACAACAGGTTGCTTGCAAATTCCGCACTTACGTCAAGGGCGGACTCGATGGTGTGTGTATGAATGTTTGTCTGTTTCGGTAATGCCTTGAACGTATGCAAGCCAAGTTACTTATTATTTAATCTGAGGACTGTGCATCGAATATCTCCGGCTCTTAAGTGCTTTTATTCTTGTGTTTGCTTCCGGGATCTCAAAGAGCGTGCGTTGTCACGGATAAAATCTGACGAAAGGGTAAAATGATATCATCCGTATGGGGGCGTTCGTTACAAAGGTTGTGGTTGTTCTGCGGGATAGCAACAAGTTCTTAAGAGTTGTGTTGAAATGTAATCGATCATTGCAGTTCTTTTTCGAAGGCTGTTGTAGAACGGAACTAAGAATAAAATTGGCGGAATATTTTCTAACACTTTTCAGCAAAGCAGTTGTTCAAGCGTTTGCTAGTGTTTAATAAACTAAGTTTTGCCCTTTCACCCCTAATCCAATTCTCCTTGTTAGGTTTCATTTGAGCATTTTAATTATCGTTTTTATAACAAGTTATACATTTTCCGGTTGTGTGGCAGGTGGTTTGCGTAGCTTACCTTAAGCTGTGTGTAGTGGGTGACCATGCGGATGAGGCGACGCCATCCACTAGGCAAGCCCCCCCAGAACGTGAAATAAAAAATTGTTATAGATTGTGTTTATAAAATAAATCAGTGGTAGTTGGTAGACTACGTATTCGAATACAGAAATGAGTGATCCTGTCTGTCATTTAAGTTTTCTTAGATACAAGCAGCTATTTTGAAGGCATGTATGTGGAAAACGCACAGCAGCTATCTGTTCTGATGTGTGTAAATTGGTTCATAAAATACATGTTAGTACCTCTTCTTTAGTGGACGATGTGATTAAGTTAGTCAGGTATTCTTATTTCATGAAGTACACTAAACGGAATTTGTATGATTTTATTCGCAGTCCAATCAGTGAACGGAATTAGTTGGGGCGTTATAAAAACATTTTATTTTCATGTTGGGTCCGTAGAATATTGATATCCAGTTAAGTAAGTTTCATGTTCGTACGTATTACTGTAGAGTATTGGAACACTTTCGCAGGGCTCAAATTGAAAGAAAAAAAATTCTTGATGACCATTTCGGATTTTTCTTGCTGATTTACCTCACTGTCAGTCACGTTGACAGCAGTAGAAAGTGCAGTGGGAGGGTTTCCACTTTCCAGCTCTAGTCTGTACTGTTTTCTCGTTAGCGGTAATTTAAATACTGATGATACTTTGATTTGTCACCTTAGTACCCGAGCGTTTAAGATGCTGACTTCTTTTTCTTTTCCTTGTGCGTGTGTGTGTGTGTGTACATGCTTATGTATGGGGGAGGAAAGTATTGACATCTTACAAAAAACAATGATCTTGGATAAAAGCGAAACCAATATTTCAGTTTTTAATTGTAGGAATTTACTGGTTTTTTTTTAAGTCAGGCAATTCAGGTGAGTTGCTGTCGTGAATTATCCCCTACACCCAGGACTTGTGTTACCCTTTTAATTTCTCTCTCTTCATGTCACTGTTCAAAGAACTCTTCCATTACATCTAAGTCATTATTATTTTTTCACGTTTTTAATAGCCCCAGGTTTATAACTAACGTCCCGTATTTTCTTTTGTTAATCATCGGTGCTTATTCACACCAACAGAGTCTTCTTTCGTGGGGTGCCTTCTTCAAGAAGACTGTTAGCCTGCTAACCTTTTCCTCTCACTGCTCATTCTGTCCTTTCTGGTGACGGCTCATTTCCATCCAACCCAGCTTCATTTCTGCTGCATGCGGTTTGTTCTCCATGCATCTTTCAGTGACAAAGGTCTGTGCACTCTACAGCATTGTTGAATTTGTTTTCCCGAAAACTTTTGAGACTTATTGGCGGTTTGGCGGTCTTCTGTCACAGAACAGGGGGGGGGGGCTGACTGTGTTTGTACTCTGCTGTTCAGATTTTTCTGTCTGTCTCAAGCTTCCTCCAACACTGATTTCAGATGTTTGAGTTTTGCCCATTTTACTACTACTTGGATGTTACCGCGGAATTTTCTATATCCCCGTAACATTTAAATTTCATCCGTATAATTTTGCTCATTTATTATTTCTTTTATTTTTACTCTAAAGCGGTAGGAAATAAATATTTAAATTGCCAAAATAGAATATCAATGATTAAAAATTATTTTCCGGTGAAGCTGAGCCAGGCTACCCGAAAGTTTTGGTTGATAATTAGATCAGTCCTAATTGCACTCAAGCCAAATGAAAAGGGGAAAATTATATATTTTTTTCTCACGGAAACTTGATGAAAATCCCAGATGGGAAGGAAGAGAAAGGAAGACATTCACAGTTCTTTTTTTTTTTCACGAAACTCAAAGAAGCTGAAGAGAATAGCAGGAGCGCAATAAATCCTATTGGGGGCGTCACCCCTTTTCTCAAGCAACGCTTGGCGAGCATCTCTGCATTGTGCAGGGTAGCGACAAAATTTGAGATAAGTCACGTCGCCGGAAATACCTACGTGACAATCTTCGCTTCTAAGTAGCTAGGCGAGGTCAATTAACAAAAAGGTGCGAGGACAAGTTGACAGCTGAAAGAAGACATAATTTTTGGTGAAGTGACCCGAACTGAACGGATGGCCAGCGAATCGCATAGCAGGGCTATCTGTGAGGGCCAATGACATAACCCGACGCGATTCGGACGGCCGGGCCGTCACGCCCCAAGATGGACACCGGACACGGGAAAAACAGAATTATTAACGGAATGAAGACTAAGAGGACAGACTACACACAGACGCTAAGATAACGACAGAGGGAACACTCGAGAATTGCAGTCTGAGCTGAAGAGAGGTCTCAGCGGTTTCGGAAGAGAGATGTTTCCAAGATAGAGAAATGACGTAGTAAATATTTTAGAGTATAGTCCTTATACCGCCAATTAAGATGGAGAGCTGACTCTACAACCAGCCGGCAACCCAGTTTCACGATCGGGGCTTCTCAAGGAAAAGAGGTTATGATGACATTTATCTTACACATTTCTGATTCGTGCCTCATAGCTTTGCATGAGCTATGCAGGACTAGTTACCCGAAAGTCTCTCACATAGTGCATTAACAATACTTTCCTCTGGCGCACCGCGCCGAGTTTAAACCAGTAACTAAAGTTTAAAGTCAGTTATATAATATTAAGTGCATTATACCCGTTTGAAATTAAAACTAAATTGTTTAGCTAAAGCAAGCAACCTCACCGGTACATTGTACCTAGCTTTAAGACCATATTCTAAAAAGAAATAAACAGTTAAATTTTATTTCACGTGTCACTCAGATCATTTCTCCAAATCTCATTAGAGTTCAATTTGTGATTTTATTATTGTTATTCCGGCAACTTTTTATTTTAACTTCTTTGCGGCATATGAATGAGCATGGAAACCCCATGCTGATTCATATGAAACACAACGCGATGCATTTGTCGACCTTGAGCTTGGAGACCCTTAGTTAGGGAATCCAAATTCATTGTTGACACCACTAGGCGAAATTTTGGGGGTGAATTGATTAGTATTGAATTTTGACCTTTTTAACTTTTACCCACTACGGCGAATAAGACGTAGTAGTGGTTCGCTGATACCCGACAGGGAGCGGTAATATGGATATTGTCATCAGTAGTTCTATCCGACCCTTTTTCGTTGCAGCACATGCATATGTTATACGTTCTTTTGTTTCTGCTGAAATTTAGTATGGTTTATTTTAGTGTGCTTAACCAGCTTTCTCGCTTTTCTTTCTTCTCTGGAAGCACATTTTCCGTTAGTCGAATTATCAAATAGAAGCCAGAGCATGTGTGTTTTAGCATCTCAATGAAGTTGAAACCTCATACTACATTATTCACCTGTACAGTTCGTCCAAGTAAAGTGAACCACGGGTCTCGTTAAGGTCAGTGGCGTACCTGAAAAACTCGCCCCCCTCCTTTGGAAAAAATATCTTCAAGACATTTTTGCGAAAATCTATTTTGTTCTGAATTACTGAAAATTTTAAATTCCATGTTATTGAGTTGGCCAAAAAGTGATTGCGTTTTTTACACATATTGGGTTGTTGGAAAAGTCATGACGTATTTTAGCCATGTTTTTCAAATGTCAATCATTTATTGATAGAAAGAACAAAGATCAATCAATGATATAATGCCCGTTATATTCGATAACCTTTTGCCATTTTTTCAGTGAGCTGCAGAATGCCTCGTTCGTAGAAGGACCTGTCTTTCGTGGCAAAAAACTGTACAAGGTGCTGATTTACAGCCTCATCTGAATTGAACGTTATACCGCGCAAGGACTGTTGAAGAGTGCGAAACAAGTGGAAGTCTGACGGCGCAAGGTCAGGCGAGTATACTGGGTGTGGCAACACATCCCACCCAAGCTCCAATAATTTTTGGCGGGCGATCAAACTTGTGTGTGGTCTCGCGTTGTCGTGATGGAACACAACACCTTTACGATGAACGAGCTCTGGACGTTTCTGGATGATGGATTCGTTCAAACTGTCCAATTGCCGACAGTACACATTCGAATTGATTGTTTGGTTCCGTGGTAGGAGCTCGAAAAACACGACACCTTTAAAATCCCACCACACTGAGACCAGAACCTTCCGCTGATGAATGTCTGCTTTAGATGTCGTTTGAGGCGAAGCAGCACGTCGGGACCAAGACAGTTTGCGCAGCACAAAAAAGAAGGATCGCGTTTTCCTCACGTTTTTAATGAGCATATCGCAGATGTTTATACGCGCCGTCAATTGAGCTTCTTTGAGTTCATGAGGAACCCACACATCGAGCTTGCTTACGTATCCCAGCTTCTTCAGGTGGTCGTGAACACTTGAATGATGGATGTGCAATGTGTCTGCAATCTCGTGTCGTGTAACGTGGGCTCGACTCGATCAATGCCTTGATTTGGTCGTCATCAACCTCGGTTGGTCTCCCGGACCGAGGAGCATCGTTGAGGTCAAAATCACCAGCACGGAATTTTGCGAACCATCGCTGGCACTGACGTTCTTGTAAAGCATTATCACCGTACACTTTACGCAACTTTTCACAAGCTTGACGCGAGTTCTTCCTTTTACGGAAGTAAAACAGTAAAATATGGCGAAAATGCACAGTTTGGTTTTCCTTTATTCCTTTTAGACTGCAGCTAGAACTGGCACCTGTCGAATGCCATAGCGATAACAGAGTTGTGCATGCCTCTAGTACTTCCAAAACCGCCCAACCGCCATCGGGTGCCAAAATACGTCATGACTTTTCCGACAACACAATAGAAGGCGAAATATGTCTTGAAATGCAACTAGCGTCATTTGAAACCGCAAGTTCATTATGTAACGTGACAGCAGACAGCTCGAGCTTGTTTTAGGTACAGAAAATGCACGATTTCGTTAACAAGTGTTTGTTTGGCGTCGATTTCAAAGTGGACAATCAAAAGGAACATTTTCGTCATGTTTTGCTGTATTACTTCCGAAAAGGAAAAACGCTGTACAGGCTCATAAAAAGTTATGTGATGTGTATGGTGAAGATGCCTTAAAAACTACGGCGGTGTTAGAATTGGTTTGCGAAATTTCGGTCTGGAGATTTTGATGTGAAAGATACACCACTCTCAGGAAGGCTAATGAAAGTTGACGACGACAAAATAAAGGCATTGATTGGAGTTTAACGACAGAGAGATGGCTGAAAATATGATCATATCGAAATCGAGCGTTGAAAACCATTTAAAGCAACTGGGTTACGTTAGTAAGCTCGATATGTGGGTACCACATGAGCTCAAAGAAATTCATGTCACTAAGCGCGTTTACATCTGCGATTTGCTCTTGAAACGTGAAGAAAACGATCCGTTTTTGAAACGTATGATAACAGGCGATGAAAAATGGATCGTCTACAACAACGTCGAACGAAAAAGATCACGGAGCAATTTTGATGACCACCTGCTCAAAGCACTTCAAAAGCAGATATGCACCAAAGGAAGGTCCAAAGCACTTCAAAAGCAGATATGCACCAAAGGAAGGTTATGCTGCCAGTCTGGCGGATTTTCAAAGGTACTGTGTATTTTGAATTGCTTCCAAGGAACCAAACCATTAATTTGGACGTGTACTGTCGTCAGCTGGATTAATTAAGGGATGCAGTCAAACAGAAGCGTCCAGAATTGGTGAATCGCAAAGGTGTTGTGTTTCGCCATGATAACGCAAGACCACATACAAGTTTGGTCACGAGTCAAAAATGTTGCAGCTTGGATGGGATGTGTTACCACGTCCACCATATTCGTCAGATCTGGCACCATCAGACTACCATTTGTTTCGTTCGTTGCAAAACGCTGATGAGGCTATCAACTCGTTCTTGGAACTGGTTTTTGCCGAAAAAAAAACCAAGAACTTTTTTGGGCGCGGAATCATGAACTTGCCTGCGGGATGTCAAAAGGTCATCGAACAAAATGGACAATATGTTGTTGACTAAAGTTTTTGTTTCCCATTCAAAATTCGCCTTTCATTTACACAGGAAAAAAAACGTAATTACTTTTTGGCCAACCCAATATTATCATAGGTTTTACGGGCGTTTTAATATATCAAATTCTTTGAAACCTATAGGTAGTTTTCGCAAAACCAAAATTGTTACACTTTATTGCGTGTAACAGTGCACGTTGTGATTAAAATGATTGCCCTAGTTTTATACCAATACAAAGTGTAACAAAACACTTACGCTTTCAAAGTTAATCATATTATGCAAATTTCATTCTTTTAGAGAACTAAGGCCAGCCTCTGGATGTGCGATTGAGATAAAATGCACTTGACTGTAGAGATTCAAGTGACACTGCTTTTCAGTGAAGGCTTACTCTTTAAGGCATGAAGAAGGAGAAGGGTGATCAACAAAGTGCATTATTATTGCACTTGATTGTCCACTGTGTTAACTAAACAATTCGTAAGAAGCAAAAGGGCTTAGCAGATCAGGTAGCCTTTAAATCTTCGTGAAGAAAAACTTGTGGATGGCTCTATAACAAGACAAAAATATTTTTTGAACAGCAAACCCCTTATCGCTGCTCGACTAGATTGATGTGGTAATAAAATAAAAAAAAATGGCTATATAAGCGAAACTAGATGCTAGAAATTCTTCTTGAAGTGGTTTGTCAGTTCACTAGTAGATCCTCGCCGAACTTTTTTTTTACCTAAAGTGCCGCATGGAAAACTGAATTGGAAAGAGCTGCCGCCAAAGAAATGTTTTATTTATTTGTTTTTTGCACGATTTATATATATCGTTTTCTCTATATCTAACTGCAATTTTTTGGTAGAAATACTGAAAACTTCTTACAGCAGAAGTGTTGACAGGAGAGCTGACATAAAAAGCTTTGGTGTTATCGTGCAAAGCACAAAGAGATGATCTGCATCGTTCTGTCCAAGCGTGTTCACGAGGAGCAGAAACGATCTTATGAATGAGTCTTAAGTGTGTTTACTAGGGGCAAACACTATCTTGCAAGGAGTCCATGCGTGTTCACTAGGGACTAAACTTGTCTTTCAGCGAGCCTAAGCGTGATCACAGGGGCAAAAGCTATCTTGCAGTGACATAAAACAAACAAACAAAAAAAAAAAAAACCACAATAGTAATAATAATGACCGCGTAACTTCTTTCTAGTGGTCTCCTCGCTAATTTTGCTGTGGTTGGCGAAGTGTGTGCGTTATGCTTTGATGTGAAAAGCTGTTTACAAATAAAATCTGTTGAGGCTTTTTTTGTTTTGTTTAATGTAGATTTAATTAGTTTAGAATCAGTAGCTCGCGGGCCGCACAAAATTAGTTGTTGGACCATGTGTGTGACCCAGAGGCGAATCCTGAAACATTCTTTGGGGAGGGGGTGAGTCTGGTTAAATCATAGCCCACTGGAAAGAGGAGGCTCTGAAACGAACGGCTGTCACTGAGGTCATGTGACCAATCGAGTCCCAGCTCCCAGCTTATTATTTCTACTTATTTGTTATTTTGTACTACTGCAAGCAAATTATGTTTATAAGTGCCACAGATATAGTAATCTAAACCCTACACAAAATTTAATATTACACCCACTTTTATTTTTTACACAAAACTGGCACAACAATAAGCCAGTTTTGACTGCAAAACATAATGCAACAAGGGTTTTTAAGAGACTTTAATCACAAGAATAATAACTGTATTCACTTCAGGTAAAAACTCGGAGAAATTTCAGGAAAGCTGAGACCCTTTTGGTCATACAACAGCCGTTCTTTTCAGGGCCTCCTCTTTCCAGTGGGCTATGAGTTGAACTCAACTTGAGACTTAGGGTCTCAAACGCACACACACACACTCTCACTCACAAGTTGGCTGAGCTGTCTCTCCCTCGCATTACACGGCGTTTTAAATACTTTTTCCACCAAAGAAATTGTTCTAAATTACGAAGTGGGAAAAACAACTAAAAAAATCAACACGGTTTTCGTGGCGTTCAGGAAACGAGCTCCGTGTGTTTTAGATATCAAGTCTGGATAGAATCTTTCAAAATAAATTTCGGACGACTTAATTTAATAAAAAACGTTGCAGCTTGAATTATCGTATTATGTCTAAGCATTATAACCTGCAGTTTCTCGTTAAAATATTCGTTCATTCTTTCTCAAAGCATGATTCCTATTTCTGTTGAAAGGAACTATGCCATTGACTTATTGACGATTTTCTCTCGAAAGTTTGTGGAAACATTACAGTAAACAAAGCAAACCCACTGCTTTTCACAATCAGTCAAATTTTTTTTCTCTTCCGCTCTCAGCTTCCTCTGTTTCTGAAAGTTTTTTTTTCTTTATGCTCTCTTTGTCTCTCGCTTTCTGTCTCTCTCTCTCTGAAGTTGGAACAACGTTTAATCTCCCAATTCCCAGTACTTATAATTGTTGTACAAACTTTCATGGAAATCTGTGCATTTATTACTATAATTTTACAAAAATAAACACATTGATTATTTACGATCTTGATCATTTAAAAAGAAAAAGTGCTGGGGGGGGGGGGGGTCGCCCAACGCTGGATCCTTTTTTTTGTTTACCTCTGCATTTGCATTTCTGGATGTTTCACGCTAATTTCTATTATCTTACCTTCAAATTTCAGTTTCGTTTATGTTGCTGTACAAACTTGTGTTCCCCTGTTTTTGCCGTTTTGTGATATTTTCCATAAATATTGGCATGGAATTAAAATATAAAATGGACTCCCTGGTAGCCGAATGATACGAGGCGAGGGCTTCTATAGCCAGTCGTGTGAGTTGGGCCCGACCTAGGACCCCGGTTGAGGAAGGGTCACTGATCTTGCTCCTTCCCTGTAACTGGTGTCCCTGAGTTAGGATGGGATAACTTACAGTTGTAGATGCTGTTCATGGAAACAACAAAAACCCACCTGGGATTAGTTTTACGGAAAAAGTGACGTTTTAGTGGAGAACGTAAAGCTTTTAAATAATTTGCGTGACTGATTGATATCTCCGAAGAAATAGCACAGCAAAGTTGTGTGCCTGTATTTTATTTTAGATGTAACCAGCCTTTGATATTTTACTTTAATGCTTGATTCCACTGATTTTTATCACATGTACGGATTTTGTTCACAAATAAAGTTGATTACAGTATTTCTATGACTTTAAGTTCATTGAATTCCTTTATGTCCTCGCTAAATTGATACACCATTAAATCCGTCCAATGCAGATTCATCGAATGCGCTGTTTCCAAGAAACGTATCTTTTGCAATTGACGAGTTACCTGTATGCATGCTAAATAATTTTATAGTGCTGTAACTGCTTCTACGTCACGTGTTTGCATTTTAAAGTGTTTTCTGCGGAAGCTTGGAAAAATTGAAAGAAAAAAATATTGATTTGGGAGTCCGCATTAGTTTTCATTTCATCTTTTTGCCCTTTATTAAAAAGGCTGTTTCTTTTAAGAGAGCTTTATTTTCTTAGCACATTATTCGTCCTTAGTACGCGGTACTTGAAGTTATCAGACGTAACTTTCACGACTTCGCGGTCTCTGTGATAAAAACCAAATCTTGCAATGTTCGTAATGTTGATTTAACCGCTTTCTGAAGAAAAAAGTGGTGTTGCTATAGGAACCGATATTTCAGAGCGCTAAGTGTATTGCTATGTGCTCTAGTTATCGGTCTCTTTCCGCATCTGCAGTAATGGTGATCCGTGTGTTACTCATGTCGAGAATTTGCTTGAAGGAGGAAGTGTAAAAAAAGAAAAAAGGAAATCCACTTGTGCCTGCGAATTCGAATCTCAGATGCCTCTCCTTCGTATTCAAAAGCGCATGATTAACAGAATTGATTTGAAGTGCATCCCCCCTGTATTTATTTATTTGTTATAAGTAATTTTTTTATAATTGTTGTTCCAGTATATGGTAAATAATATGTGACATAAATATCCGATATCTTCAGAGATTTAAGAAAAAGAAGAAAAAACCAAACCACCAAAAAATTCCTAAACTTCCGAGCAGCGTTCTGCTGCGGTAGGCAACCAGAACGAAAGGGAAATGCTACTTGCGCGTACAAGGACGAAAAAAAAAAAAAAAAAAAAATAATGCTACACTGTTAAAAATTTTGTGGTTGGTTGACCCAAAAGTGGTGCTACTACATCAGCTGCACCACTTTCTGAGAAAAGATACACCATTGTGTGGTGCGAACGAAACCCAAGAACATGGTGCAATTTTACACCATGTTATGGCACAAGGGTGCTCCACATTATGATGCAAGGTTGCACCATGTTGTTGAGTTTCGTTTGCACCAAAGAATGGTGTATCCTTTCCCAGAAAATGGTGCATCATCACTTTTTGGTGCAACCTACCGCAAAATGTTTAACAGTGTACCTTGCGCGTTGACTCATACTTAATGCAAAGTTCGTTTTCCTTTCTGTGTGTGTTTAATGATCGCTTTGAACATCCAAGTGAATAAGCATCCGTCTGTGTCTAATTTAGAGATACTGGTCCAAGGAAGGGCGAGTGTCACCGTCACAGGGCGCAACTCACGATTATCTGGTAGACCTCTCAATGTTTGTTGAATTCCTCCACTAGTATATATCTCTCTCTGTTTCTTTGCTCGGTTCGTGCGTCGTGACCCGATTCGCATCCTGTCGGTAGTCAAGGTTCGCCATTCGTGTCTATTCTCCATAGTTCTCATGATTTCTGCAACTGATAGATTTGTGAGAGTTTTTATTTGATCGATGAATCTGTCTGGGGGACGTCCTCTCGTTCTTTTACCGTCGACTTTCCCCTGAGCACAAAGTATTTCTTAACAGTCTTGCCTGATGATGTGGCCGAAGAAGGTTAGTACGTATATGTCGTTGGATTGTCGGAAGAAGTCGCTTGTGCGCGTTTGCGCCGAGCTCTCTCAAGATTGATGCATTAATCTTATGCACAACCCAGGATCATTTCAAACGCCTCAATTCGTCTGCGACATGCTGCATTTCAGGTCCATGTTTCAGAACCGTAAGTTGCATCACCAGAACCATTAGCATACCATGAGGAAAACCGTGGTGGTTCTATTTGTACTGAACAAGTAGAAATTTCGGTTGAACTGCGTGTTCCTGTATACATGTGTTCATCGCATTGTATCTCTTGCTCCTTAAAATATTTTTGAGTTTCTGATTAAAAATGTTAAAACCTTTTGCGGCGATTATATCGTTGTACACGATCAAATGAGTTCTTTCCAGACATTAATTATTAAAAGTAACGCTAAAATTTATTAATCACTGGAAATTTATGTATTTGTAAGCACATCCCTACTGACAGTAGATCTAGGTACAGGAATTGCTGTAACATCATTGTGCGTTAACATCATAATGCATTAAAAGTGATAATTGCAATCTTGCAAAACATGTTTTACTAAAGAAAGCATAACTTATATTAAAAATATCCGGACATTTTTCAAGTGAGTTGTGAAGTCTATACATTTTGCATAACGGATAATTTCCTCCAGCTTCAGTCCTGCAGAATGGTACCGCAAAGACTTCACATTTTGTCCTTGGTGATGTTGGCACATGGAAATTTAATCGGTTTACAGTTTAAATACAATCTATCTTATGTTAAGTTGGAGAGCCTTCCTTCTCGAATGTACAGAGGGTCATCTTGAAGAATGACAGAAGGTCAGCCGTCGGGATATCCGCGATATAAACTCCAGTAGATCTGTGAAAAGGTGTAGAAATCTTTTTTGTGCTTTCTCAATTTCATTTATTAGTGTTACGAGGCTAGGTCTTCAAATGATCTCAGCATACTCTAGTGATCTTCAAATGATCTCAGCATACTCTAGTGATCTTCAAATGATCTCAGCATACTCTAGTGAAGGTCTGACCTTAGCCTAAAAATTGCGAATAAGTGTCTTGAGGATTGGAAAAATACTTAGAAAGTCTTATAATCAGTCCAAGATTTGTGTGGACTGAACATGCAAGTCTTTGGATATGGCTTTTACACCTCAAGTGGGAATGAAATGTAACTTCCAAATCCTAGACATTTGTTCTGTTAGAGAATGTTCGCTAGTTTTGCAGTAAAAAGAATTGGGTTTCTTTTCCGAGAAAAGGAAATGACAGGACACTTAGATGTGGTTTAACATACACCACTGATGCAATTTATTGATATCAGTTTGAAAAGCAAGACAATCATCAAGAGTCTGTACATTGCGATAAATCTTGAGATCATCACAAGGGCCATCAATGTAAAAAGTAAGGTCAGTAATATATATGGAAATCAAAAGTGTTCCTAAATTAGAGCTTGGGGTATCCCAAACGTGGCGACATAGGGATCAGAAACATGGTTGTTATAAATAACAAAGTGGAACCTGTTAGAAAGATAGGACTTAAACAAGGACAGAGCAGATTATCACTGAGGCTAGGACAGTTTAATTTCTTGAGCAAAATGCCACCGTGAACTTCGTCAAAAGCTTTAGCAAAGTCAATGTAAATAACATCAACTTGTGATCCTCTGTCAATAGATGACGAAATATCTTCTGTGATGTAGAATAGGTTGGTAAGCGTTAAGCGTTTCTTCACAAAACACTGTTGTGCAGAGCTGAGGACACGTTTGAAGTGATCATATAGCTTAGTATAAGTAAGAGACGAGATTTTTGCTAGGACTGAAATAATTGTAATAGGTCGATAATTCTCAATAGAGTGTCGGCTGCCTTTTTGAAAACAGGGATAACTTTCGCCTTTTTCAGATTAGAAGGGAAGTACGAGTAATGACAATTCGATTATAAATATGAAACAGTGGTTTACTTTTAAGCATCTCACCACATCCTTTTTGAGAATGTACGAAGGAATCATATCAGGTCCAACATCTCTCTTTCTTTTCAGTTTCTTGATGGCGTGCAGAATCTCAGTGGAAATATTAAGAATGCCAAGCTGATCGTATTAACCCTCAACAGTTACAGGGCAAACATCATTTGGTGGAGAAAAGGTAACGAAGACAGAACGGAAATAATCTGCAAAGTCATTAGCGATGTTCTTCCCACCCTCAATTTGGGTGTTATTGCGATTAACTACATTGAGTGGGACGCATCGCTTTTTCTCATGAATAGTAAATTCCCAGAATTTGGACGATTAGTTCTTCAGATTTCTCAAACTAGATATTTCTGGAACAACCACTGAAATTTGTATGAAACAGTTTTTTTTTTCCAATGTTTGAAAGCAAATAATTAACTGGTTTCCAGTTAAGATTGAGAATCAGGGTTGACTGAGGAGCCTTAGGGTTGGGTAGCTGCTCTGGAGCGAGGAACTTCGTGCCCTGTTTAGTTTCGTTGAGAACATCGAAAATTTCATTAGCATAGAGCAACTCGCATCCTTTTTCTAGTGAGAGAGAGAGAGAGAGAGAGAGAGAGAGAGAGAGAGAGAGAGAGAGAGAGAGTTGAAAGTTTTTTCTTTGAGTAAGAGCTCGTCGAGTAGTGAGAGCATCGGCCCTTCCTTCATTGCGGTGTCATTAGTCGTAGTTCGACGTTTCGCCTAGTGCTGGGAAGTTACCAAATGGGCCACGGCCGGTAGGCACGGCACGGTCTTGCTACTTCGTCTTTTGTTCTTCTGTTGTCCCTGTTCCAAGTACTGAAGATATCGGCCACATAATCACTAAGAACCAGGGAATCCAAACTACTAGTGAGGAGGGATGGATTATTTTGCCGTGCTTCCGTAGTAGCATCGTTTTATTTATTACAAGGCGAGTAAATGGGGCGCATAAAAAAATAGCCCCTGCATCAAGAACGAAATCTGGTTATTTTTAGCTGTGCCCTGTGTTATTTATTTCTCGGTTTCTAGCTGTGTCACCTCTTTTTAAATCTGAGCAGAGATCAAGAATTTATTTACAAACACCAAATGCAAGTACCGGAAGATTACTACATGACATAATCAAATCACGCGTTCGGTGTAATGCGGTGGAGTTTCCTTCCCAGTTACTTATCTTGATTTCGAGCCATAGCGAAGTTGGCTGCTCGAGCATGGAAGAAACACTCTGGGGGCATTCTGTTGGAGAGGTGCTGACCATTCCTCGGTCGATCTGAAAACGAAGAGAAATCATATGGACTTTTATACACTGAGATGCCAGTTTATTAGGTACAGCTGCCCTTGTCACACGAACGGCTCACTCCAACGCGTAAGACGTCACGTGGGCGCGGTATAAGTCTGGCAGACCGACTCATCGAGCATCAGCTAGTGTTCAATCAATGGTCAGAATGGGCAGAACGAGTTATCTGAGCGACTTTGAAGGTGGCAGGATAGTTGCCATGAGTGCCAATTCGAGCATCTTTATCAGGCACAACCGTAGCAAGGGTTTATCATGAATGGTGCGACACACAAGCTCCAGCAAACGGCGATTCTCTGGATGAAAACAGCTGATAGATCAGAGGGTCAAAGAAAACTTGCGAGAATCGTGCAAGCGAACAAACGGCCCACAACCCAGCAAATCACTGCGGAATTCAAGCTTGGTGTGTGCCGAGGGTCATCTCGAAAGGCACAACGTATCATACCATGCAGCAGATGGGCTAGAACAGCTGACAACCATGCCGAGTAGAACAGGAAAGCGCGCCTCCAGTGGGGTCGGGATCAGCGGCATTTGGCAGCTGAGGACTGGAAAAAGGTTGCCTTTACGGACGAGTCAAGGTTCTTTCCTGCCTCCTGTATATGACGATCCGAATTTGGTGCAAGCAACAAAATTCCATGGAGCCATCTTGTCAGTTGTTAACAGTGGTGGCTGCGGTATACCGCTGTGTAGAGTGGTTTTCCCTGTTAAAAATTTGGATGTATCTTTTCTCAGAAAGTAGTGCAGCTGGTGTAGCACCACTTTTTCGTGCAACCTACCTCAAAATTTTTAACAGTGATATGTATATGACACACACACACACACACACACACACACACACACACACACACACACACACACACACACACACACCGGGTGACCGTTCTGCGCTCAGCCACGTGCCTAGGCAAAAGGCGGTGAACACGTTTTTTTTTTTTTTTTTTCCAGATTCAAACTTTTGTTCATTACCTTGTTTATAGATAATACAAAGTTTTTAACGACTTAGCGATTGCCCTTTGGGTCGGTAGATTGTTGTGAGACTTTTCTTTTAGTCATAAAAGTGCGTACGTTCTTTGGATATTCGTTTGGTGTTCTTTGTTAAAAGAAATGCTTGACGATTTCCCCCTCTATTTTAAATAATAACGCTTATTTTACATTTAGAAATGCTAATTCCATGATTTTCTCAGCGTTTTTTAATTACAGAATACGAATATTTCTCTTCGTAAAGAGCAAAAACGTAACCTTCTGTTCACAGCTTGTTTACCTGCACCATTTTCTTAGCTGACTATATTTAACTGCAGCAGATGTTTCTTTCGTGTTCATCTAAGGCGCTGTTTCCAGTTTCAATTCTTTGAATTTCTTTTATTTTCTGTAATTTCTAATAAAAAACGTTCTAAAAATGTGTGAACATCCTCTGGTATGTTAGAAAAATTTTCATTTGGTGCCAAGCTTTTAGAGTTGCACGCATTTTTTAAATTAATGAATCCATGAAATTATTCACTTTGTTATTCCTCTGGAGTATGAATACTCGGACGTTCGATGATTTAAAAAACATTGTATGATTCTAGTACGTAGTACCGAACAGAAGGTCTTTAAAGATATGTGGTATATGGAGAGGCTTTCGAAGAATGAATTATATTGTGCATTTCTTAAAAATGTAGAGTAGAATAAAATTTCTGCGTTCAGATATATATGACTAAATTAGTACAGTAGAAAAACAATTTTGTTAATATTTTAACCTTTATTTTTAAATACACCAGAGTTGAATAATAATGAAACGCATATAGCGTATGAAATCCGTTTATTTTCGTGGTGTAGTCAGCACAAATATTCGCCAAGCTTTCGCACTCCACTGGGAGGCTTTTTCAAGGCAATGGTAGACACAAAAATGCAGAGAATTGGAACATAGAAAGAACGAAGATGTTTTTTGAAAATAACGCGGTTGAAGACAAAAAAAAAAAAAAAAGGCATTTTTTATTTTCCGAAAAAGTTTACATAAACAGAAGTTTCATCTTCACGAAACCAAAATCAAACGAACTTTTGGCGCGATTCGTTGCTACAACGGAGATGAAATTGAAGAAGTTCAAAGTATTTGTTTACATATTTGAGGATCGAGTGCTACTTTGTATGTACTTACGTGTAGAAGAGAATAACGCCTTTACATTTGTAATAGAATTAGGTAGTCATATTTAAACCTCATTTGTGGGAGGAATTGCTATGAGAAATGGCACGGCTTTATATGCTACATTACGTTTACTACTAGTCCAATTCAGTTGTGTAAATACCTTTGTGTAAATACCTCTAACACAAAGGGTCTTCGAACTTTTCTGAATCGTGGACGGCACGACAAAATGGAATAGGATTCGTGGAACACACGAAAAAAGAAGTGTAAAAGTGCATGTGTTTATTATGAACAATTATTTCAGAGGTTTTGAATTTTTAAACTTAAAAGTTCCGGAAAAAGAAACTATGCCGTTAACGTGAGTTTTATGTTACAAAGAATTCCGAAGTAGGTAACTGATGTAGCTACATTTTCTTAGTAGTTTTTAAAAGTTTCAATTATAAATTTATCGCAGTACAGCCCGCACCAGATTGGAGAATTAAAAGTCCATGTATCCAAAGTACTTGGATATTCTGTTTTCTATTTCGAAAACGTATTTCTTTTGTTTTATTTTTTATTTTAATATTCCCTTTGTTGACAACGTCTCGTGCGCCATTAGAAAGTTTTCCGGGGTTACTGACTTGCTATAGAGAAAGCCTTGCGTTATTTGCGATATGTGGAGACTGGCGGAAAACGCTCGGTGAAAGTCTGAAACAGTTTGGATCGGGCCGGGCCGTGAACTGGAAAGTTCTAGGTGGGTCTGGAACCTAAAGTTTGGGTCCGGGCATTCGAAATTAAGGCCCGTGCAGACCTGAAATCAGGCATACGCTTCCAGTCAAGGCCAGCGTCGTCCAAGTTAAAAACTTTCTTGCTCGTTAAGCTTTCATCTTCGATGATGACCTTGAGCATGTGTGGGTGCTTCCATTGCTGCTTCGTGATCAGTAGACTCAGCATCTTCGGATATTTTCACATTGTGTTAGGCTTTTTGAAATTGGAAAACCAGCCAGCGTTGCGAAAGGTTTCACATATTCCTTTTCTTCACCCTTAAACGCTTCGTAAAGCTCGGGCTTATGTTGATGTGCATTTTGTTTTTATCCGTATTCCACATTGCCAAGGGTTTCCCCATCCTTTCTATCACATTGTAGCGTGCGAACGAGGATTTCTCAGCAGTTCACGGTATACCAGTTTTAGCTGTTTTCTCAGCACCGTCACGATTCGTACGCAATGTGCTTTCACATAGATTTAAAGCTTTAATGACCGCCGTGTTCTTGCCATGCACATACCGAGCGAACACGTCTAATTTCATCTTTAAAGAGATGGACTTCTTGCACGCTTTGCGTCACTACCGTCACTTGTATTGGGTTGGAAAGAAAGTAATGTCTGCAAATGCAAGGCAACAGAAAAGTGCTAATTACCGTATATACAAGTACAAATCAGTCCAAAATGTAGTCATCATTGTTCGTCACGACCTGCTCCATCGTCTGGGCAGCTGTTGGATATCGTCCCTGTAGAATTGTGGCGGCTTAGACGCAAAGAAGTGAGTAAGTGCGCGTTCGACATCGTCCCGGTTGGTGAGCCACGGTCCCCCAGGAAATGCTGCAATGACCGGAAAAGGGGCAGTGTCCGGGGTAAAGGCTAGGTGCGCAAGCAGCTCGCAGCCCAGGTCCCTGATCTTGCGACTAGTCATCCGCGCTGTGTGGTCTCGCTCCATTCTGCTGTAGAAAGACGCCCAAACTGTTTGGTAGTGCTGGTCGTTTTAACGTGAGCGATGCGTGCAGATCGTCGAGCTGACGGCAGTACCCATCGGTGGTGATGCGGTTGTGTCCAGCAGCAGCTCGAAAAACACGTCACCAGCATATCCCACCAAACACACAGCAGGACCTTCCATGGGTGTAAGCGGGCTTTTGGGTCGGCATGTCAGTTTGGGGTGCAACCATTGTTTCAAGGCGCTGGCATTGTCATACAGGACCCATTTCTCGCCACCTGTCACGATGCTGTCCAAGAACGGTTCATCTGGGTCAAATGTAAGCAGGGAAACGCATGCACTCATGCGATTTGCTTTCTGCTTAACTGTGAGTTGATGAGGTACCCAAACTCCCCTTTTGTGCACTTTCTCAAATTGACGCAGGTGCGCGATAATGCTCGTGTGGGTAGTCCCCAGCTGTTCGGCCAACTCCCGCGTGGTAACACGTGAGTCGGTTTCCACTATGGTCTTCATCCTGTCCATATCCACTGTTGCGGGTCTTCCGGTTTTGGGACAGTCTGACAGGTAAAATTTTCCCTCTCAAAACCGTTCAAACTAACGATGTGATAAGGCATTGAGGTACACACTGGTAACGTTCCTTGCAGCACTTGCGGGGTGCTACCTTGACGAAACTCATACAACATGCAATGGCGGATGTGCTCCTTGCCCACTTCCATGTTGACTGGCGCTTACACTCTTCGCCTTCTGACGGGTAACTGCCACTGGTTTAAGCCATCTACCTGCTGATGTCATGCCAGTGTGCGCCATGTCCGGGGCTTCGACTTCGGGTACTTCTTCATCGGCCATTATTTGCTTTCTTTCAAACCCAATACGACAGCAGGGCGATTGTTAGCACTATGTTCGCACACAGATAATGTTTTGGGGGTAAAATAACATCGTAAAAACAGCACGAATAACAGCACTAAACGCGTGACGACCTCACTGTAGCACAACACGCGGCAGACTTAGTCCGAGACAACAGCATGAGAATATACTAGTATACCAGCATTTCTCCAGCAGCAGCGCGACGTAATTTAAAGGAAAATATACTTCAGGATACATGGCGTTATTTTAAATTCGCCTTAAACGCGAACTCACTGTACTCATTTCAAAGATCTGGATGTACCTCAAAGACCGTCATTCAAAACAATTGGTTGTGACCTATGGAAATCCTTGCTTTGCGCGCGACCACCTACCTGACTACGGGGGGTGCCCGAGAGTAGTGATACAAGGAAGTTTTGTATTAGCTCCAGATGGTAATAGTTAATGTGTGCAAAGCTTCACCAGATTAATAATTTGAAGCAGGCATTTTCACATTAGCACGATTTTTTTAAAATTCGTCAATGAATTAATTAAAGTGGAAATGGCGTCTGTGGCTTAACATTTTTACTGTGACTCCTCTTGTAGAATAAGTATGTTACGTTAAAAAAAAAAGGGGGGGGGGCAGTAATCATTTCAAGAAATAGCTGCCACCGGAGCCCGCTTCCGAGGTTCCAATTATTTTGAATGACGGTCTTTGAGGGACATCGGAATCAGTGTCCATTTAAGATGGGGCTGCTACCCGGGCCCCATATTTTCAAGGGGCCCCAGAAATATGCAGAATGCTTGAATAATTGACAGAGTTCTACAGTGTTTTTTTTATTTTTTCAGATAGCACAGCGAAAACTATGAGAAACTGCCTTGTGAAAAAAAAATTCCGTTTCTTTCCGCTTTTTTAGGAGTGCACAAAAAATATAGTCGTCCCCAATCCATCCTCAAATCTTTCGAAAATGTTACAGATGTTTTGATTTTTTGTACACATCTGCAATTGTGGGAAGTTTTCATACATTACAAATTCGTTTGAGTCATGATATCTGGATCATATTATTTTGCCCCCTACTGTGATAAACAGTAGTTTCAACAAGCTGAACCCGGTGTGAGTGTGAGTGAGTGCGAGAGAGAGAGAGAGAGAGAGAGAGAGAGAGAGAGAGAGAGAGAGAAAATGAGGGGGATTAAAGGAGAACTGAACTGGTATCCATTTTTCAACCATGGATTTTTACGTTTTCTTGCTAACACTGATTCTTCCATGAATTATGGAATACACACTTCCATATAGCGGGGTTATTTTTGCTTCCTCACATGGGCGGCGGAACCTGATAATTTCAGGGGAGGGGAAGACCAACATCTCCGAGACTTGAAAAAAGAGAAAGAAAAACCGTAGGATATACTGTATATACAAGTACTCTAACAAACCGTCGTCAACTGTTTGTTATCAGTCTACTGCTGCATGAAGGTCTCTTCCATAACTTTTTGTCTTGAGCTTATCTCTTCCAAGTCACTCCAGCATGCTTTCGAATTTCCTCCACCCATCTTCCAGCTTGTCTGCTTCTGAGTCTTCTCCTGCCCCTTGGACAAATCCAATCTGTTATCTCAGTTGCTTAACGATAGTCAGTTCTTCTGGCAATATATCCAGTATTGCGCTTTGAGAATTCTTTAACGATCTTCTTTAAAGTGAAAAACACAACGGTGAGTTGACTTTTCAATTTATTTGTACAAAATTAATTTTCAAAGTTTCACTTTTGAAGCGTTTACCAGAAAACTGTAAAACGTGGTTATAGTCTCCAGGAAAGTTTCATTAAAAAAAAGTTATACCATATGTGAACCACAAAATTTTGAGATGTTTCGTACGAAGACCCTACTCCAGTGAAGGGGGCCATGAAATTCCAGAGGGGAGGGGGACTTTCGTTTCCCCTACTTTCCTCCGCCTATGCTTCCTCATCATATTTTGGGAATATTTTCTCCTGAATATTTTTATTCTGCCACCCATAGTAAAATCCTTGGATGTGCCGCTAACACTCAGGCCCAAAATGCTGTCCGTCCCCGAGCCTCCCTGTTTCCTTAAATGGGCTCTGATCGGAATCCTTAAAGTGAATACAGTGCGTTCTCGCTTTAGGTGAATTTAAAATAACGCCATATATCCTGAAATATATTTTCGCTTAAATTAAATCGCGCTGCCGCTGAAGAAATGCTGTATACTGACTGGTACATGCTTCTTGGCATTACTTTCAAACGGATATACTAATTTAAAGAGGAGGTTGTTGATTTTTTTCCCGGCGCTAGTAAATAATTCTTGAAATGTCAGAGGCCATTTCAAGAATTGTATACTCCTTGTGACTGTATTAGTACAAATGTGGCTCGCGAACTACAGTCTTTTATTTAAATATGTATTTAGTTCACAGCAGAATTTATTGCAAAAAGTTAAAAAAGAAAGAAAGAAAAAAAAAATGCTTGAAATAATTGTTTCCCTCACGAATTTTCTTGGTGGCTTGGTTTTAAAACATGTACCCTTACCTCTCGAGCAATGCGTATTTGACAATTTTTTTGATTAATGGTTTCGCATGTTTTTAAGTAGTGGCAGAGAAACTGAAAATATTTCGAGTCAAATGTTGTCGTTAGTGTGACGTCTGGGCAAGTGTTAGTGAACAATAATTGTCCCACTTTTTTTTCTCTCAGAATTTTCGAAAATAATTGAAAGTTGTTGTGCAGACATTTTCATGTACAGATGAGATCATAATAAAATTAGCCGCCCCGATGGCGTTATCGCAGTAGTCTAAGCGCAGGCTTCTGACCATTCGTCCCAGATGAGTCCGGGTCCGAAACCCGGTGAGGCATGGATGATGTGCTTGTCTTACGGCACTGGCTGTCTCACTTCCCTGTAACCAGTGACTCTAAATTAGGGACGGGCGACTGCTTATACGTAGCCCATCGAGTTGCTCACGGTGGTAGTTAACCACGCAGGAAAAAAAAAAAAAAAATTCTTCCTATTCAGAACCATCTGCAGAACCGAACTGGGTAGACAAACTTTCCAGGTGGGGAGAGATTTTGAAAAAAGAAACAAAATGTAAAAAAATATTAGATCATACTGTTTTATTGCTGTTTTTTAACTGCGCGGACACTGCTTTGTCTGTTCGGTAGCATTCGCAGGTCGGTAAAAGTTCTAAATTTAGAGTGTGTTGAAGCCGCTTTTTTAGGTCTTCAGTAACCTTGTCTTCGAACTTACACCCACTAATGGCAATATCTAATGAACCAAAGGGGTCAAAGTTCAACCGGACCAAAAGAATTACTTTGAAAGGAAGTAATAATACGTATCTTCCACGTTCGCGCCCGCAACTCAGAAGCATCGTATTTTGTGTGTCGGAATAAACTGAACATAATTTTGAATAGGCCTTTGGTGAAGTTTCGTGTTCACGCTTTCTTCGTTGAAGTGATATCTAAGTCCCTGTTTGCGTGACGTCGATTTCTCATGATGATGTCATCCTCATGTTATAGGATGTCAACCGAAGTTGTTTGGCCTCTGTGTTTCTCCATTTTGTAGGCTAGCGTTCTTTTGTAACACTAGTGCATTTTTTTTAAAGTTCAATTGCACTCTCCTTGGACAATAGCGTTTCCTAAAAGTTTTTCAGTAGCTTGTGGATTTTTCACGTTTTCAGCCGTTCAGGGGCAGGCCTTGTATATCGAGCTTGAATGTCAGAGGCCATCTCAAGAATTTACTTACGCCTGGAACATGGAGCGAAAATTTCAGCACGTTTTTGTCCGCCCCCCCCCTCTCTCTTGTTCAAGGTAGGGAAGTTTAAAAATAGAGTACATGTACTTTCAGTACTCCGCTATGATTTCTGCTTTAAAAGAATGCGGAGAAAACTTGAATGTTCTTAGTTTATGCTGATTGTAACCGACGAGCAGTATCTTTTTCCTTAATCTTAGTCATTGAAGTAAATACTTTTCTGTCTTCTGACTGTTTTTAGGATGCTTAGCTCTTTTATTTTTCAGTCCGTATTTGTTGGTGCCTTCAGCTCTGCTGTTTAACTGTTGTAAATCGGCTGAAGTGTAGAAACGTCAGGAATATTTCACCAGTTTGCTCTTTTCGCAGCTGAAGAAGACCTTTAAGTGTCAGGGAAGATACTTCTTTTTCTTTATGTATTTAAAGAATGATTTACAGTTTTTGTCTTTATTCGGGGATCGATGCCGAAAAGGAGTATATAGAAACAGCACTGCCCAAAATAGCTTGTTAAATGGTTGCCAAATATAAATATCGATATTTCTGTCTTGGAGGAAATTCATTGACTCTAGTGTTCGGTGCCCTTCCGAGTATATTAAGGTCCTTGTCACTTCTTGTTATCTTGCTGCTGCTGCTGTGTTCTCTTGAGTGCATAGTCCGAGTGCCTGTCGTCGTCTGTCAGTTTTCAGCAGTCTGTCATGTGTTGTGCGGGCTGGACTGACTTACTCAACAGAGACAGTTTTTTTAACTTTTTTCTTTGAACGCGAGGAAGCTGTATTTATCGCGTTTTGCGCTGATGTCTTAATTTTTCCTCTCTCCTTGAGCGTCATGCGGTCGCAAAGTTCGATGAATCGTCTCTTCGCTGGCGAAGATTGGGTATTTGTTAACGCTATGTAGCACTTTGTAGCCGTTGAACAGACAACCCTAAAACGTTTCTGTAGTAGTAGTAGTGGTAGTGCTGGAGGGGGAGGGGGGGGGGGCTAACCGACGGTATTCCTGGGGAAAAGTTTTTGGGTTGCAAGCTAAGTATTTAAATGTGATGTTATCGAATACGTACTTCTGGTGCTCGCAAATGTTTATTTTTTATTTTTTCAGTGAAAATAATGTGGGGAGGGAGTTATAGATCTAATCGGGGTCGCCCTGCCGATCGCCATCTTCGCAATTTGCGAAGAAGAAATCGTTTTGGCGATGATAAAAAAGCTTTAGCGATTACCTTTTCATAGTGTTATAACACTTTGGCAAAAACATATTCAATTTGGCGACTAAATTGGCGAAAACTTTAAAAAAGGCAGCGCAACTCCTGGATCTAATGGATCTAAAAGTGGAGTTGACGTAGTGATTTGTGATAAACGGAGCCCAAATTTGCCAGAATAATCTGGATTTGTGAATATCAAGGAAGGTCAGATAGTTATATTTGTAAATATCAAGTGCGTTTGATATTTGCAAATAAAGTCAGATATGTTTGCGAATAACGTACGTTTCCCGTGTCCCAGCATCGTGGGAAATGTTCGGAGGAAACGTCCGTTAAGGAATGTATAAATTCCTGTTTACATGACCATTGTTGGGAAATATTCTCATTACCTCGTACGTTTGTGAAATGTGTTTGAGACTAAGTGAAGATGCCCCATATAGTATGTTTTTCAAGGATTCATACGTGAATAGCAAACCACGTTTTGGAAAATCATCAAAAACATCCTGCGATAGAGACGTACAGTAATTGCTGAGGGTTTATGAAGACTGATTTGGCCTTGCTAACAGTGGCTAAACAATGAATCGATCGATTTTTTAACTTTTTTTTTTTTTTTTTTTTTGTGATTGCACCTGGGCGCGAATAATAATCTTGGCATTATTTTGATTTCAGGCAGCGTTGCTGTCGTTTTAGAGACATAGTGGCTCACTAGGTATCTATTTTTGAAGTACGCAATGTCGTTTCCAGTGCAGTAGTCATGCTGGTTACTCTTTGGAAGAGCATTTGAACTTTTTTTGGGTCAAAGAACCAGCGCTACTTTCTATTTAACGCGCTTCAGTCATTTATTGCGCGATTATTCACCGTGTACAGCGATAAACACTTTTTGTGAGAATGAGATTTCAACATGTGGTTCACAAAACAGGGTAGGGTGTTTCTACGACGTGGGTAGTGTTGGAGAGGTAGGTGTATTTGTGACGAAACTTTCGGTGTGTGGTTGTACTTCTCTCCATGAAAACAACAGCGGTCTAGCAGTTAGTCCTGTGTGTTAGTGCAAACGTGATGACTTGGATGCTAAGTGCTGCTGTCAGGAATATTAAGAATACTAACTCTTATTTGTCATAGTGATCGTTTACTGCTTTCGTTCATAACTGAGCTCAGTGAATACCTTTGATTAAATGCGGTGCTTCGCTCCGGAACAGCAGTTTTCCTTTGGGAGCGACCGAAGAATATAACTCACTGTTCATGAATGGAATACGGGATTACACCGTACAACAAATTTTGAAGATGACAGTCCGTTTTTTGATGTACATTTGACACGGATGGTTAAGTCAGATAATATCCGAAAACTGGAAAATTTCGTCGTCCTGGAGCGGGAATCGAACCCGCGTCTCCCAGATAGCGTCCGGGTATGCTGACCACTACACCACCCAGATTCAAAATATTTATATTCAAATTAATCGGAAACTAACTTGGTCGTTCTGGGTGGTGTAGTAGTTAGCATACCCGGGCGTTATCTGGAAGACGCGGGTTCGATTCCCGCTCCAGGACGACGAAATTTTCAAGTTTTCGGGTATTATCTGACTTACCATCTTTGCCATATTTACACCAAAAAACGGACTGTCATTTTCAAAATATGTATAACTCATCGTTTTTTCTTTTTCTGCGTTGTTTCATGTAATGCACGTATGAAATATCTTTCCTTATGAGGAACATGTTAACTATGAAGCAGTAGTTTCCGAACTCTATGTTACCACACTACCTATGGAATAGCATAGATTTAAACTATTATATTGCTACTACATGATTTTGACCGCACTGATTTCATTAAGGTGTTGGGCACGAGAGTAAACGAATCACATTCACTATCAAAATTTCGGCCGGGGGGGGTAAATAGGTTCGTTTCGTAGTAAGAAAGATGACCGAGATGGCCGCTTTTTCGTTTTTACATGTGCTACATTCCTTCGCTATCGGGTGTGCTCTTTAAAAAAGCGCGCTAGTTGCAGAAATTCAGGCTCTCAGCAGTGGAATGTTCGAAAGGAAATATTTGTTTTCGTAGCTTTCCCTCTGTGAACTCTTGTAATTTAGCTACACGCTAATCAAAAATTAAAGAAGTTGGTCTCTAAGGGATTTTGATTTTCATCAAGGTAGCAGAATAGGAATCATGAAATGACTCCTCTTTCGGTTGTACCCACGTCTCCTTAAGTTTAGTGTGTATACACATATCCAGTCGGTAATTCAATTTTCCAGACCAGCAATATATATATATATCAAATATAGAAACAATGTAAGGTCCAAACCATCTCAAAACTGCGCCTTGCTGCAAGAATTAAAGATGGATAATATACAATCTAAAAGGCAATTATTTCACTTAGACTTACCATGTTCATGACAACACAAAATCACAAAACGCTGAAAGTCAAATCACCAGCTATAAAAACACAAAAAATTATGTAGTCAGCCACTTTGGAACAAATCTTCAGGGAAAGACTCCCAGCAACCGAACAGCTCATGTCGAGGTTTCATGTGGGGGTTGTGTTGTCATGAACATGGTAAGTCTGAGTGAAATTGCCTTATACAGTATATATATTTATACCAGGAACTTAGTAGATAACAAGAGGTCGCGAAAATTTTCTCTAAAAAAAAAAAAAAAAAAAAAAAAAGGCGAAGGAACTGTTATATTTTTAAACAGAATCACCGTATTCTAAATATTTTGGGAAGTAGCATTGACCCCACCTAACATATGGATCATCACCGCACCTGTGCGAAAGGGAGGGGTGATGTTTCTGGCTTTAAATGTTGGAAACATTACTATAGCGTCTTCTTATTCGCTCACGAAAGATAAGGGTAGCAGAGGCTTTTCGGGCTCCTGCCTTCCTTTATTTTTCTTTCTTTCTTTTTTTTTTTTTTTTTAAAGTTAATTCAATCTCATTGGTACCCAGTTAGTTCAAGTGTTTTTTATGAAGAAATAACATAATACTACACTGCTGGCCACCCAAAATGCAACACCAAGAAGGAAGCATCCGATTGGCCTGAAATTCGCAGCATGCGTCGCCCGCGAGAGGACAAGCAAACGATTAGCATTGCAGGGCATATGCAAATCATGTGCGCCCGGAACGCCACTGAGAAGCACTATAGGAAGGGTGCACAGAAGGCGGAGTGTAAGTAGTGGAAGTGTGTTGTGCTGCCGGACCTGTGCGTGGACAGCTTCCTGATGCCTCGTCGCAGAATACGGCAGTCATTCCAGCACGTTTCATAATTCGACAGATAACGAATAGTGGCTTATCGCGACAGCGGTTTATCGTACCGAGACATCGGCGCCCGTGTGGGAAGACATCCAGCCACAGTGAGGCGAGTATGGATTCGGTGTGTGCAGGAGGGACGGACGGACCAACGTGAGCGATTGCTGCAGCCACAGCACACCACCAAACGAGAGGACCGGCATGTTGTGCTGCGGGCATTGACGGCTCGCACCGCCACATCACGAACGTTAGCGCAGAAATTAGGGTGTGTTGCGCAACCACCTGTGTCAGCACTCAGCACGTACCGTTTGACGTCGTCTGCAGAAGCGGGGACTTGTCGCACGGTGCCCATTGCTCCGATTACCATTGGCGTTACACCACCGGCGAGTGCGGCGGCAGTGGGCCGTTGAACGCCGCACCTGGACTACGGAATGCACGACATTGTCTTCTCGGACGAATCCCGCTTCTGCCTGCAACACCACGATGGTCGGTCCGCGGGTGGCGGCACCGCGGCGAGAGACTGTATGACACCTGCATTATGCATCGCCATACCGGTCCGTCGCCTGGCGTTATGGTTTGGGGCGCAATTGGATATGACACCCGCACCCCTCTGATACGCATCGCCGGTACAGCCAACAGCAACCGCTACATCTCCGACGTTTTGGAGCCTGTAGTCCTCCCTTTTCCTGCAGGACCTGCCAGCGGCCACGTTTCAACACGACAATGCGCGCCCGCACGTGGCACGCATCGTGCAACAATTCTTCACGGCCCACCTGGTGTCACTGCTGCCGTGGCCTGCTTGTTCTCTCGATATGTCGCCCATCGAAGACTTCTGGTCGCTGATCGGCAGCCGAGTGGCCCGGCAAGCACCACCGGCGGCTACGCCTGATGAACTGTGGCAACGTGTGGAAGCAGCCTGGACCGACATACCCCAAGCCCACATCCAAAGCCTCTTTCGTTCGATGCCGCGGCGTGTAGCTGCCGTTATTGCCAGCCGTGGGGACCACACGAACTATTGATGTCTGCGTGTTCCGCAAGTCGCACGGTCCTGTAAGCTCAATCGTTTCATATTTGTATCTGTTGTCATGTGTCCAGTAAATCTGGTTTTGCTGTCTCGTGTCCATCTTGGTGTTGCATTTTGGGTGGCCAGCAGTGTAGTTACAATACTCTGACCTTCAGCAGTGTACATTTTAGCAAAAATTACTTTTATTTTCTTTTGCCCGTCGTTGTTCTTCGAAACCTTAGTGAACACTGGTTAGTTTTTGTTATTTTAATAACTAAGTTAAGGACGAAGAACAAGTTTTAACCGAATGGATTAATGGATTATGCCTTGTGTTTTGTATCTGTTTTCTTGCTGCGACTTATTTCATCAAATGTAGTAAATATGCTTTTACGTATATTTTGTAACACTATGAAAAGTGCTTGCATTAAACAGGGTTCTTGGTGTCTGAAAAATTTCTCTGGTGGTTTAGTGAAAAAATAGATAATTCCAGCCAGAACACGGTTATTTCGTACGTAAAGAGATACGACGTTATTAAGAAATTCTGATTTTTTGGCATAAGAAGGATAGTGAAAATACTGTGTTATGTCTTCGAAAAATAAAAATTTTGTTCAATAATATGATGTAAACAAATATTTTTCTAGAAAGGAAAAAAAGTAAGAATAAATTCATTTATTTAGTAGCCTCCGTATTCAGCATTTGTAAAATTTGTATGGTGGTCGAATAATCGTAGATTGCTGGCAGCCTAGCACCTCACACGGTTGGGGCTGCGTTCGAATCCCAGATAAGACACGTATATCGTGCTTGTTCATGCCATCCTGTACCTCTCACTTTCTTGGAATCGTTGAACTTCGACAACTCTTTCGTTGGATCGAGGAAAAAAATTAAGTTCTAACATGCAAACGTATAATACGCTTTCGAGGGGAATTTTCCTGGCTGCTGCTAGTTAAATGGTTATAAATACACACAATTCGGTGCTCAGAAATGCACCCTTTTGGTCTTCCAGTAAGAAAAATGGGGAATAATACTCATTGTATTAAAAGTTTTAACTGTTATTCGGTCAGCAAAAATTGAACGTATCTTTTCCTAAGATTCTGTGATGTTGACTGGTTATAGAATCTTTTGCTAAGAGAACACGTAAAACCATGAAATTCCGCTTAATTTTTTTCCAGTATTAAGTTTTTGCTGTTTGGTCTCTTTCTTTTTAAATAAAGATGTTTCCCTTGACTTCTGTCTCTAAGATGTGTATTTGGGGCATTGTCAACGTTACCCCCTTAACCAGGGTTAATTTTCTGTCGAAATAACCTCGGGCACCGATTTTCCACAGCAATTTGAAAGGCTCGCTAGTAAAAGGACAAAAGGATTGCAGTGTTTGTGTTAAGTTGTGGAAGGTTACGAAAGAGTTAAGTAGCTGTGTTGCGTTATTCCGTAGGCTTGTAATCCCTGGGTTCTCTTTTTATCCGTCACTCAGTCATAGGTTTTCGACTTCAGTCGAATGTCGTCTACTCCCCGGAGTTAAAACTCTTTAGGTGTCCCTTGTCACACCTCCACGCAGCCAGCCAGCTATACATAGCCAGCTGCTGTTTTGTCAGCATGATTTACGACTGTAATAGACAAGGCCACGCCGAATTTGGCAGACCCAGCCAGCCCAATGCATTCGCCAGCTAGTTTCACCCGATTGACAGGCTGCTGCTGTTCTTCTTCTACCTTGCGAAAATTGAAGATGCTACTTGAAAGACTGCACTGAGGGGGCTGTTGCAGATATGTATCTTGATCGCTACCTCTGCAAAAATGAACAAATTACCATTGCTTTTCAAAGCACTACTTGTGCTTGCTGAAATAAGTAAGAAGTTATTAATTGTACGAAATAAGCCTTTGTACTAATTTTTTTTTTTTTTCGGCTGGCGTACGCCAAATTCTGGCCGCATTTATGATAAGGCTATCGCAACGCTTGCATATGAGCAGTGGGCCTCGGGAAGAATGACTGGCATCCAAATCTTTCGGGTTAGAGAAATAGAAGGCAATAGCAACATGTATGTTAATCACCTGAAGCGAAAACAAAGAGAATAATATATTAGTAATCAGTCATGAATAATTTTCATAAATACACTGGCGGAAAGTGAAAAAGAACACCAAGAAGGAGACGTCTGATACCAACGAAATTTATACAGCATAATAACGGAATACAGAGGATAACGTGATCAAAACATTTTGGCAAAATACAGCTGTATTTGCTGATAGTAAACTGAAAAATAACATTTCCATGTAACATGGTTAGTACGAGGCTGAACCGCCATGAACTGCGTCACACTGTGCAATTCTGGCATGGAGTCTGTCGTACAGATGTTGGATGTAAGTTTGGGGTATTGAGTTCCAAGCATCCTCAACCTGGACGCGTAAATCGGGGATGGTCGTGGCTGGCCGTGGAGACCGGATAAGTCGTCGTCCCATAAAATCCCACACGTGCTCAATAGGGGAAAAATCCGGTGAACGTGCAGGCCATGGAAGTTGTCTCACACCCTGAAGTGCATGTTGCGTTGCACGTGCCGTGTGTGGGCGTGCGTTATCTTGCTGGAAAACACCACGATGGACCGACTTTACAAATGGCACAACAACGAGCTGAATGATGTTGTTGATGTAGGAGGTGCTGTTTAACGTACCCGGTACAAACACTAGTTGTGTACGGGAGCGATAGCTGATCGCTCCACACACCAGGAGACCAGGTGTAGGCCCTGTGTGTCGCTGGCGGATGCAAGAAGGGTGGAGACGCTGCCCTGTGCGTCTGCGAACACGCATACGACCATCGGAGGCTCCCAAGCAGAATCTGCTTTCATCGCTGAACACGACAGATCGCCATTGCGTTCTCCAGTGCAGACGTTGGCGACACCACTGCAGCCGTTCCTGACGGTGGGCTGGAGTTAGAGACACACGTGCACATAGTCCTGCATCCAGTAGACGGTTGCGGATTGTTCGCACAATCACCTCAGGTGTAACAGCAGCTCGGATTTGCGTCGCAGTGGATGTTCTGCTTGACAACGCCGCTCTTCTTATGCGTCGATCGGTCCGCTCATCAGTCCGTCTGTGACTCCAGGTTCCACATCTTCTCGTGTGGAAATGTTCCTCGGACCATCTACGCCACCATCTTACCACCACCGATACTTCCCGTCCAATTCGCTCCGCAATACGACGATACGACCACCCGGCCTCGTGGAGTCCGACTAGACGACCTCGCTCAAAGTCCGATAACTGCTGAAATCGTACACGTCTTCCATGTCCAGGCATTGCAGCTTCTTCAGGGTCTTCGCACGTGTCCGTACGCTGACGACTGATTACATTCACTTCGCCGTACTCCTTAAATACCACCGACGATAATTTGCATATTATGCTGTGGTGTGGCGTAAGCGCTCACCGGTTGGTCCCGAAATTAACATCACACCTACGTAAACTCGACCCCATTAACATATGTAAATTTCATGATCGTCCGCCAATTCCTTCTTGGTGTTCTTTTTCCCTTTCCGCCAGTGTACATTGCACCTTGTTTTTCTATTAGGGTTGCGGGATTTTTCTCGTTCCAAACTATTCTGCGCACCGTCAAAAATTTTATTTCTCCCACTTGGAACCGGTAATATAATGGGATGGGATGGGGCATTGCAAAATAAAGCACAAATCCACATAAAAGTATTCGTTTCAACATGCCCATGCATGAATGCCATGACAGAAATAAAAATAAAAATTGAAGACTACTTATAACAGGGTTGCCAGCCGACCGGGAAAAATCAGGGAATCCGAAAATAAGGCTAAAAATTAGGGAAAACTCAGGGAGACATGATTTTTTTTTGCAAAAACCTGGAAAAGTCAGGGAAAATTAAACTGATAATTTTTTGCATAATGCTTATGCAAAAGTTAAAGACAACACCGTCAGTACACGATAAAAACTTATGAAAGGGGAAAACCCTTTACAAGTCAGGTAAAACTTTACTAAAAGTAAAAATATTTACAGATTAAAAGTGAGATCTTTCGGGAGCACTATGTCCCATCTTCAGACTACAATAGTATGTGCCAGTGTTCTCTCTCTATATATATATACAATGCCCAAGAGCTTCCATGACGTAGGACAGATTTTTGAAGAGTATTCACCCCACACTCTAGCGGAAATCAGGTTGCAAAAGGAAGTCCATCAACGTTACACAATTGAACCACATATGGTTAGTCATGACTTAAATTTGCACTATACTACACATAAGGCAAGTTATGACATATATTTAACACTTACAAGGTTATTCCGTCTGACATGGATACCATCCTGGAAACAACAATTTCCACGGTTGTGGTATTTCACTAGGTAATGAGTCATTACAACAGACTTGTAACTGGGAGTGAATATACAAGCTCTCTGTGAAAAGAAGAGTAGACACGTCCGATGGAGTAAAAAGTATACACTGGCCTCTTTCCAGGCCGGATAATAGGTCCCACTATGTGTACGTCGAGCTAGGGCAGAGTTCATAGCCCCAGTCTTCACACTATAAATGTGTTCTAAAAGGCGAAGCTGTAAAGAGCGTTTTGTGGAGCCAATATACAGTTTTTGTGATGAACTACTGTCCACTGGTTTCATGGGAATACTGTAAATTCCAAACGTTTCACACGGATCTATGGGGTCTCTGTCTTTCTTAATAATCGATAAGATATTTGATGTCCGAATTCCAAATGCCAAGTTGTACCGACTACAAACATTCCTGATAATAGACAAGGGGCCAGGAGAATAGTTGACAGACCCAACAAATCTGGGTCTCTCCCTCTCACGTTGAAGAGTAGAAATAGTGGTATTCAGCTGGTTTCTCAAGATGCGATCCACAACACCATCATACCCATGTGTTCTTGCAATATCTTTGATTTTCAGGATCTCCGCTTTACGTAGCTTTACATTTGACGAGTGAGTGATTGCTCGTTTTACCATAAAGCGGATGCCTGAGAGCTTATAACTAAGAGGATGAGCCGAAGAGCTAGGAATAATTGTAGGGTTCATCGTAGGCTTTCGATACACAGAATGAGTCAAAGACTGGGTACGAGGGTCACGGACTAAAAGGAAATCCAAGAAAGGGATTGCATGGTTTTCTTCAACTTCGAAGGTAAACCGAATAGAATTTGGAATTCGGACATCAAATATCTTATCGATTATTAAGAAAGACAGAGACCCCATAGATCCGTGTGAAAGGTTTGGAATTTACAGTATTCCCATGAAACCAGTGGACAGTAGTTCATCACAAAAACTGTATATTGGCTCCAAAAAACGCTCTTTATAGCTCCGCCTTTCAGAACACATTTATAGTGTGAAGACTGGGGCTATGAACTCTGCCCTAGCTCGACGTACACATAGTGGGACCCATTATCCGGCCTGGAAAGAGGCCAGTATACTTTTACTCCATCGGACATGTCTACTCTTCTTTTCACAGAGAGCTTGTATATTCACTCCCAGTTACAAGTCTGTTGTAATGACTTATTACCTAGTGAAATACCACAACCGTGGAAATTGTTGCTTCCAATATGGTATCCATGTCAGACGGAATAACCTTGTAAGTGTTAAATATATGTCATAACTTGCCTTATGTGTAGTATAGTGCAAATTTAAGTCATGACTAACCATATGTGGTTCAATTGTGTAACGTTGATGGACTTCCTTTTGCAACCTGATTTCCGCTAGAGTGTGGGGTGAATACTCTTCAAAAATCTGTCCTACGTCATGGAAGCTCTTGGGCATTGTATATATATATAGAGAGAGAACACTGGCACATACTATTGTAGTCTGAAGATGGGACATAGTGCTCCCGAAAGATCTCACTTTTAATCTGTAAATATTTTTACTTTTAGTAAAGTTTTACCTGACTTGTAAAGGGTTTTCCCCTTTCATAAGTTTTTATCGTGTATTGACGGTGTTGTCTTAACTTTTGAAACTTAACTGCACGAATATTTACCGCTTTAATGCTTATGCAGTTACTAGGGATGCGAATTCTGTGGCAGAGTGCGTCAAAACAAAAATCTTGCGCCGTCTTGCTACAAAAAGCAGATTTCGCGCCATTGTACGTCAGAACGGCCGTGCCCCGTCGTCATCGTCGGTACTTCGGCACACTAAATTCTCCGTGCGCACCGAGTTCCGTTTGATGCTGAATAAGACCATGCGGTGGGAAGAAAGATTCAGCGATTCCAAGCGCTAAGGGTTTTATGTAGTTACTATGGAAATCGTCGGTCCGCTACGGACGACGGAAAACATCGAGTATGCTATGGAAATCGTCGGTCCGCTACAGACGACGGAAAACATCGATGGAAATCGTCGGTCCGCTGCGGATGACGGAATATATCGAGTATGCTATGGAAATCGTCGGTCCGCTACGGACGACGGGAAATATCGAGTATGTTATAGAAATCGTCGGTCTGCTGTGGACAACGAAAAACGTCGAGTATGCAATGGAGATCGAAAATTTCAGCTAGCAATAAAAAAAAAAAAGCCAGCAAATAATTCAAGTGTACAATGATAACTTTTTTAGCATGTCTTTTGTAAAAAAAGATCGTGCTTATGTTATCGGTTTGTCCGTTTGTCTGTAGGCACCATATCTCTGCAACTATTAGTCCGATTTGAAAAAGTCGTTTTTCATTGGGAAGCTTTAAAATATGCGAATGATAATCCTTTGTTTCGTTTTTTTACGATGTTCAATTTCGCCGCTAGAGGGCGTAAATGCAAATGATGTCGAATTTAAAATACATTTTATTCCATATATATTTGCTTCTAAACATCCTATTGAAAAAATTCTTTTATCTTTCGATTCCATTTATGTCGAAAAGTATTTTAGGTATAGTTACTTTTTCAAGTTACGTTTTTAGGTATAGTTACTTTTTCAAGTTACGTATAGATTTCCCGCTAGGGGGCGTAAAAGTAAATTACGTTTTCCCCGATATCTCTTGTCCTAAACTCCGATTTTAAATTTTTTCTTCAGCGGATGCAGTTCCTGATGGGAAATATTTTGCATATAATTTCTAATTTTTGGTAAAGAATACTTTTGCCACAAGAGGGCGTAAGTGGTTATTTTTGCATCTAATGTATTTGTCATACAATCTGAGCTTCTAAAATCTTGAATGAAAAAATTCATTCGTGGACCGATGCCATTCGCGTCGATAAACCTTTTCGGAATATTTTCTTTTTAAAATATTGCATGGTTTCACCGCCAGGGGGCGTAGATGTATATCTTATTTTTGTCAATATCACTGCTTCTAATGGTTGATTTGAAACATTCTTTGTTCATTGGATAGTTTCCGGTGTGACATGTTTTTCATATAATTTCAAAATTTTCAAGTAATTCATAGATTTTTCGCTAGGGGCGCAAAAGTAAATTGCGTTTTCCCCAGTATTTCTGCTTCTAAAACTCCAATTTAAAAAAAAATCCTTCTGTATCGCATACAGCTCCTGATGGAAAAAGTTTTTCATACAGTTTCTAATATGTGGTAAAGAATGGTTTGGCCACCAGGGGGCATAAGTTTTTAATTTCTGCTTCTGATGTATTTGCAGCAAAATCTGAGCCCCTGAAAACTCGATTAAATTTTTTTTTTCTTGGACCGATACCGCTCACATCAAAAAAACCTTTCGAAAATACTTTCTTCTTAAAATGCATGTTTTACCCTCCAGGGGCGTAGATGCATATCTTATATTTGTCCATATCTCTGCTTCTAAGAGTTTGATTTGAAAAATTCTTTCATTGTTAGAAAGCGTTTCCGCTGCGAAATGTTTTTCATATAAATTCAAATCTTTCTTAATGCACAAGTCTGCAACTAGAGGACGCCGCCCCGGTGGCGCAGTGGTCTAAGCGATGGCTTCTGATCATTCGTCCGAAATGGTCCGGGTTCGAATCCCGGTGAGGCATGGATGTTGTGCTTGTCTTACGGCACTGGCTCTCTCCCTTCCCTGGAGTCAGTGGCCCTAACTTAGGGCCGGGTGACTGCCCTTAGCCCAATGAGTTGCTGGCGGTGGTCGTTAAAATAAAAAAAATAAAAAACAACAACCAGAGAGCGTAAGTTCAGGATTCTGTTTACAGCAATATCTGCGCGATTAAAAACCCAATTGAAAAACTTCTTTCTTCGGTCAGATGCTATTGTTTTTTCTATACCGGTTCCATTGACTTTAAATAGCTTTGATAAATTTAATTTGCGTCAGAAGGGATTCAAAAGACGTGCTCATTACACCCGAAAATTCGGTGTCATCTTTCTTGTTTTTCTTGCATTGAACATATTGTATTATAGATGTGGCATTTAGTATGTATATTATCAGGGAGTTATACATAATCTGTAAATTTTACTTGAAATTCCCCGCAAAATTGTCTTCAAGAAAACCTGGAAAACTTAGGGAATTTTTAAAGCCAGTATGAATGGCAACCCTGCTATTATACACTGCTGAACAATTGCTAAGGACGGATCATAAACGGCTATATAGCGCATAAAAAAGTAAGTGTGGTTGGATGCCAAGTGAAATAAAATAATGTCAGAATGCGAGGACATTACAAGAAAGACAATTTATTGTGCTCTGAAATCCAGAAGGCTTTGGAACGTGTTCAAGGGACAAACAGGCCATTTTGTGCAGAATACGTAAACTTGAAAAAAATGCAATTACCGTCCGCAGGCGTTCCGGCGTAAGATGTCAATACGGGATATGGCCACCATGGAGGGCGATGCAAGATTCCACACGTCGTGTCATGCTTTGCACAACATTATCAAGCAGCTGTTGGAGTAATTTATCCCATTCCTCTGTCAGTGCACGGATGAGGGTGTCCTTGTTTATTGGAGGGCATTGGCGACCAGCAAGACTCCTCCCCAAAGCATCCCACACATTTTCAATGGGATTCAGATCTGGAGAACGTGCTGTCCATACGAGGCGTTGAATATCCTCGCTCTCAAGACACTCCTGGACAGCTACTGTTCGATGACATGTTGCGTTGTCGTCCATGAAAATGAATCTATCACCGACAGCACCACGGAACATGCGAACATGAGGTAGCAGAACATCATTAATGTACCGTTGGCTAGTCATAGTCCCAGTTGGAAGCACATAGAGGGACGTACGGCCATTGATCATGATGCCAGCCCATACTATGACACTACATGTCGGATATCGGTTCCTTTCTTGTATGTTTGCTGGACAATATGCAGTACCACTATCACGCCAGATCAGTTGTCGTCGACAATCAGACGATAGACTGTATCTACTCTCATCTGAGAAGAGGACAGCAGACCAGTCGTTATCAGTCCAATTGCGATGTTGATGGCACCATTGCAAACGGGCGGTATGGTGACGTCTGGACAATGGGATGCACACAACAGGACGGCGGGCATATAGTCCTTCATGCAAACGTCTGGCGACAGTTTTTCGGGAGATCCGCTTGCCAGTAGCAGCCATAAGTTGATTTGTTACCTCACTAGCTGTGCTGCGCCGGTGTCTTTTTGTTGATAGCACTATGTACCGATCTTCTGCAGGTGTCTTACTGCGAACACGACCTCCCCCGTGACGTTTGCTACACTCTCCATTTGTTTGAAATGATTTCCAACGCCTTGAGACAACACTGTGGCTGACGTCGAACTCCCTGGCAACATCTGTTATTTTTCGCCCTTCTTCAATCTTGCCAATAATACGGCCACGCGTAAAATCATCTAGGTGATGTCGGGAAGACATACTGAAAATTGCAAGTTCGTCAATTGATTCTTTCCCTTTCAACTTTTCATTTGAACAACAACGGTCAATACGCGTCAAATCCTTTATGTCTCTTATCAGCGCTATGACGTCACGAACAAGTTTGGCAATCCAAAATTTGCATACGCACAACACGTCTTACTGTGTCCCGCACTTATGCTAATTTCCACATTTTCCTGCCTTCCATTTTATGGTTGCTATCGTTGCTATTGCCATCCGTCCTTAGCAATTGTCCGGCAGTGTAGTACTCTTGTCGTTATTCTTTCGCACTCATTGATATTTCTGTCTTGGAAATACAAGATGGGGCTGCAACGGATAAGGCGACACACTAACCGACAATTAAATCTACTTATTCATTGAAACTTGTATACTGAAATGGTGTTTGTGGCAGTTTAAAATTTTTACATCCACGTATTCATTGAAACTCTTATGCCGAAACAGTGTTTGCAACAATTGTTCTATCACAAAAGTTGTATCGGTCATTATTCAGGAATTAAATCAAAATTATCCCAAGTATATTTGGAAAATTCCAAGTAAAACAGAATGGGAGACATTTTTAAAGCTCATTGATCAAGATTCATGCATATATCAGTTGCAAAAAAATATGGAAAGACAGACAGACTCCTTTTTTGTTTACTTTAACTAAGAATAAAGTGCACAACAGCTTTATCGAAATACACGGACTCAATCCGGCACTAAAATATTTTAATATTCAGTGAAAGTGCTTTTTTATTCGTTCACTTTAAGAATGTGAAAATCTTGAATGCAATAATTATTGATTTGCTCTTATACATTCTGCTGAAAAAATAACCGATGAGTGAAATAATTTTCTGAAACGGCAGAGAGGAGCCAAAGAGTGCAGTGCAATTTCTGCTCCTACATGTACGTGGTCGGTGCGCATGCGCCAACCGCGAAAAGCTAAGAGGTTTTTGTTGTGGCGTCTATAGAATACGATCATAAGTATGCGGTGCGCGTGGTCCAGGCGTAAGTGGTGTGGGTCCAGTTTACTAGCGTTCGGTAAAACTAGAGAACTTCGAGAGAGACGAAAATCTAAACAGCTCGATGCGCTCGCACGGAACGACAAGCTGCGCTGAGAAGATTGTAATTTTGAGAGCTGTGAAAGCACAGATTTGCCAGTGGAGGGACTCTTATTCGCATCCTTCTGCTCCGGAGCCGAAAGCTTTCTCAATTAAGCTACTCTGACAAGTGCTTATCGCTTCGAATTGCCGCCTTTACATGTACGTTAGAGCACAAAGCTTGTAATGCAAAATAAATAAATATGTATGCATGGAAGTGTAGACAGATGTTTTAGAAGCTGCACTGATGATTTCCAAAATAAACTGGTAGTGCTGTACATACCCGCAGTGTACGCTTTTGCTTACAGATTTCTTTGATTTTATTATTTTCATAATCCGAAATGCTGTTTTTAAGTAAGTACGAAGGAACAAAAGGTAATAATGACCATTCTGTTGTGCTGTCATAGAAAACTCGCTTGCTTTTACCGAAAATAAGTTTTGAGTCACTGTAAGAGATCAGTCAATTCAGTTATATAACAGCGCTATATATTGGAACGTAATATGTTATTAAAAATTTTTTTTTTCTTTACTTCGGTGTCGGCGACGTTGCATCGACTGTTAAGAAACGAAGTTAATGAAATTGAAGCACACTGCAACAAAGAGAGGTCTGTGAGCCATTCTTCGTCACCAGAATATTTAATCGCTCTTGAATTGTTTTAACATTTTTTTAAGGCAAAGGCCTTGTTAGCAAAACTTGGCAGCTGAGCGACGACGGTTGAGAAAAACTGAGCCATTTTCATTTTTGAGTCTGTATGTGCGGCGCCCCGCACACACGATGATTTCCAAGCTGCACACTTCAACCGACGAATTTAACGAAGTGATGGAATAGGAAAAAAATAAAAACAAGTACGACAAACACCATGGTATAATTAAATTTCAGAAGAGAAAATCAAGATTGAACAGGGAAACAGGGATATCCCATACGCTTTTTTTTTTTTTTTTTTTTTTTTAATTCAGAGTTCAGCGACCCCATAATCTGAGGCTACGAGGAACCACCCGTCTCTAGTTTAGAACCACTGGTTGCTGCAAAATGTTAACAGAAATAAGTTTAAGATTCAACTTTCACTTTTATTGTTTAAAAAGTACATCGCAAATAGAAAAGAGGAAAAAAAATAATTAAAGAGGTATATTTATGATTAACTGTAAGAAGTGATTGTTGAATTAAGGGGATGCTAGTCTATTAAATATAATACACGAGTTAGCGAAAAAATATTCACAGCGGAAGGTGGGGATAGCAAGGTTGTACCAAATTTGAAGAAAACTGGGATCGTCGATCCTGATGAATTTTTAATTGTTTCCATCAAACAAAGTGCATCAGCGTTTGAACATCGACGTCAGTAAAATGCCATGTTTTGTGTGTATGTGTGCAGAGGCGTAGCCAAGGAGTGTCGTCGGGTCCGGACCCCCTTGAGGGGGAATTGAGCACGAATTTAAAGCGATATGTATGTATACATGAGGCTTTCAGCAATGAACCAAATCCATGGATCCCCCACTAAGAAATTTCTGACTACGCCACCGCGCGCGCATGTGTGTGTGTGTGTGTGTGTGTGTGTGTGTGTGTGTGTGTGTGTGTGTGTGTGCAGAATTCTTAAATTCTCATAATCTGTTTGCATTGGTTCGTAGGTTGCTAAATATCACACATCTCTGCATTTACTCGTATTTACCTCCTTGGCAGAATGCAGTCGCAGCAGTAGAAAAACAGGATGTTTTACCTATGTATCAAAACCGGAAAGGAAAAGCATTCTGCCATTTTCTCAGAATTGCACATGCTTTTTGTCTTTAATCAAATGTAGAGGCAGAGCAGAGAGCAAGGGTGGCAAAGCCGCGGAAGACGCACTTTCCTTCCGGTGAATTTGGCTGCAGTTCCCTTTCCCATTGTGTTCCAGGCCAACTCTAGATAGCTCGAGCAACAACTTCGGAATGTGCAATCATCAGCTATGTCTCAGGACTGCTCGCCTCTCTTTCCCATACTATAATGGTTGCTAATACCCCCATGCCGACGATATATAATGCCAAGAGCTCACCGTCGGAAAATGGCTTCAATTTTTTTTTAATGTGGTGTGTGAATGCACTTTTATGGACCATTTGCTGCTCACAGGTCATACTTAAAAGTATTCATAAATATTTGGTAAAATATCGGTGAGACATCCACCAATAGAAATACCTACTTTTATGCCTACTAGCGGCAGAAATGATTGTCACAAAAAAATCCCAAATTTTGCGCAAAATGTACTTCATAGAGTACGACAGATCTAATGCAAATGAAATTTTTAAAATTGGACAATTAGAATAGTTATAAAGGAGACGTAATATAACTACGCATAGCATGGAAAACTGCAGTGGAAAAGGAATTTTTTAAATACCACTTCGGGAAGTAAAGATAACAAGAAAACAGTTTATGCATATACGCCCTATGCGGAGAAATTGTACATTGCCTAAAGCGGATAATGTTCGAAGTTTTTACCGTAGAGAAAAGCATATATTACAAAAACAATTTTTCTGTAGGATTTTTAGAAGCGGAGTTACAGTTTAAAGCGGAGTTAATTAGGAAAAATTTCCCCCTAGTAAACGACAGTATGCGATGTAAAAAGAGTTTTTTTTCTGACTGCGGGTGGCCTAGTGGTGAGAATACCCGCCTTCTGTCGGCGGATGGGCACGTTGAGCTGTCGGACCCCGGGTACTGCCCCCGGTAATAAATAAGGGCGTCTTCCTCCCCCTTTCTACCTCGCTTCCATGTCACTTTCCTATCGGGCACTCTAGCCCAAATCTCCTAGCTTCCTATTTCTAAGGGTTGTTTAAGACCTGGGGTCAGACACTCCCTTCCTAAAATCCGCTACATATGATCTGACCTGATCTGATCTAAAAAGAGTTTTTCAGATTGAACTCCTGGAAGAAGAAAAATCAAGAAAACTATGATATATATTTACACTCTCTAGCAGAAAAATTTGTAATTATTTAGAGCAGGAAATATATGCACAAAATGTTTATCGTGTCGAGTACTGTCTGATGGAATACAATAAAATAAAATAAAATGGACTGTTACATCAAACAAAGATCTTCGCTCTTTCCACGTTTATAAGTGAGTCACGAAAAAATTCTCATTGGCCGCCACCGGGAGTCGAACCCAGGGTCTTCCAGTTACGCGCCGGATATGCTTCCGCTACACCACAGTGGCCTCGAATTCCTCCAGACTCACACACTCTTAACTGCCAAGCCAAGTTGGCAGGTTGCTTCTTGGAGCCCCTGCACAATGCTGGGGATTCACTATTACTTTTAGGAGTGTTAGATATGCTGCTGAAAATGCAATATTTTATATTTTATCCGACAGTCCGCTATCCAGGAAGCTCCGAAAACTGGTAACTTTCCTGAACAACAGCAGCAAAATAAATATGCAATAGAAGAAAAAGTTGTATAAGGAAATGCAATATTCGGTTTTTTGTGTCATAAATGATGGAACTGCAATCCTTGATGCTACATTATTCAAGCAGTTTCAAATGTAATATGTTGGGAAAAAAAGTTAGAGTCATAAGCGTAACCACTGGAGGGTCGGGGTGGGGGTGGGGAGGGCGGGGCAATATTTTCAGAGTTGGGGATCCCCAATGTAAAGGACCTCCCTCAAAATTTTTGGGAATATAATGATATAATGCACACTATTTATGATGTGAACCGACTAAATTTAATAATATAAGATTGTAATTCTTCGTAGAATGCAGACACGTGTATAAAGTGTACTTAATAAAACAGCGATATCGATTAAGCATGGTTACCAACATCGTTGGCGTATATATATATACACTGAAGAGCAATTGAATTAGAGACAGCTGGCGTTATGCAAATGTGGCGCTGTGGGCGGCCCTATAAACGGAAACGACATGACGTATGCAGCGATCCGACAATATAAGGAGTGATGCGACGGGAATCAGTAAGAGTGGGACGCAGTATGGGTAAGACGAAGGATCTAAGCGCATTTGATCGTGCGCAAATTGTCGGGGCCCGACGAATGGGTCACTCCATCTCGGAAGTCGTGCAGGCACTGGGATTTGCACGAGACACTGTGTCACGGGTGCACAGGGAACGGATGCGGTAAAACCATCCCTGCAAGGGCCAACTGCCGTGGACAACAGCGTGTAGATGAGCGTTGTCATCGTCGGTTAGCTCGCATTGTAACAGCGGATAGACGGGCCACAGAGCAAGAAATCACTCGGCAATTTAACGCTGGTGCACGAAAACGTGTAAGCAGCCACACCATCCAGAACCATCTCCTCGCTATGGGGTACAGAAGCCATCGTCCTCCGAGGTTACCGTTGCTGACCGCACATCACAGGGTGCAAAGATTAGCATGGGCGCGGGAACATCGCCACTGAACCCTAGACATGTGGGAAAATGTTGCCTGGACTGATGAGTCGAGATTCACGTTGGTACATGCGGATGGCAGGATACGAGTACGGCGCAAACCACATGAAGCGATGGATCCTTCTTGCCAGCAGGGTACTCTTCAAGCTGGTGGTTGTAACATTCTCGTCTGGGGACTGTTTACGTGGACTGAAATGGGACCCCTGGTACGTGTGACATCGTCCCTCACAAGTCAACGTTACCGGGATATCCTGGACGACCATTTGCTCCCGTTTGTGCGTCTTCAACATCCCACTGGGGACCTCATCCTGCAACAAGACAATGCACCGTGACATCGCTCCCGAATTGCACCCGAATGGTTGGATGAACACTTCACCGACGTGACCTCGCTTCCTTGGCCAGCTATGTCACCGGACTTCAATCCCATCGAGCACATCTGGGATGCTATCGAGAGAGATGTTCGAGGCTCTGACCCCCCTCCATCAAATCTTCGTGAACTGTGGGAGCTTGTTCAGGGGTCGTGGATCCGTATGGCTTCCCAACGCTTCCGGTGTCTTGTCGCGTCCATGCCGAGACGAATCGCCGCCGTCATCAGGGCGAATTGTGGTGCTACACGTTACTAGACAGGTATCTCTAATTCAATTGCTCTTCAGTGTATATATATATATATATATATATATTCTATTAAGAAGAAACTGAAGCTAAAAATTTTTTTAACTCATACCAAGTACAACATAAGAAAAGGTTATGTATTTACCGGTGTGAGTAAAAAGAAAAAAAGAACAACTGAATGCAGATACATGTTCTTGTGATGAATATAAAGAAACAGTTCACTATGATAAGAATTACAAACATATTATCACTGGAAACTTGAGTTTTGTTGAAAATGACAAGCTTAGGAGTTTATTAGAGTATGGTTCTAAATTTAGACCTTCCTTCAAAATCTCCAAAGAGAGGATTCTTGAGAGCTTCACTCAAGATGTTAATAGGTACATTATAAAAACCAGTTTAACTTACAATCAGCCTATTGAGGCCTTCGCAGAATGGAAATATAATATAATCAATAGCTTCACTGAGTTGGCAGGTCTTGACTTTTGTTTTGATAGAAATCTATTTTTCTCTGGAGATGCCAAAAGGTCACTCTCCAAACTACAAGACCTATTTCTTTTTACCACTACGGATAAAGCTAGCAATAATTTTGCAATTATCTGTAAGAAGTTCTATTTTGAACTGTTAACTATGGAACTCAATAATAGAGTAACCTACGAGCCCGTAAGTTATTCTACCAGGCAGTTAGAAAATCGTTTTAAGGCATTCTTCAGGAAACTTAAAATTCCACAAATAAGGAGATATGAGCCTGAATTTCCATTTCTTTTTGCAACTGTTAAGTTTCATAAAGATCCTGTGAAGTTCAGATTCATAGCTAGTGGAGTCAGGAGTCATAAAAAGAAAATTGATCTGGCTTTTGAAGCAATCTTGAAGAGGGTTTTGATACACATTAGTAACTGTAAAAATTTGAAGTACAAGGATTTTTGGATAATTAATAATAATGCAGGAGTAATTTCCACTATACTCGAAGTAAATCCCTTAGATATTAATAGTTATGATTTTGAGAACCTATATACCAATCTGCCTCTATCAGACATAATCATTACCTTTAAAGAGCTGTATGCAGAATTTAAACTTAACCAATTTGTTAATGTAGGAGATTAGAACTCTTATCTCAATTGCTGCATAAAAAATAATCATATCTTATTTAATAATATTCTCTATAGGCAAGTAAACGGAATCCCTATGGGAACGTCAACATCCACGAGTATTGCAAATCTATTCCTGTTCTTTAAGGAATATAAATTCATTAAAAATCACTCCACTTGCTCCGATAACTACCTTTACACATTTAGATATATTGATGATCTGCTGTGTATAAATAATTCAGAAGTTATAGAGAGTGATTTTGATAATATCTATCCTAGCTCTCTTAATTTATGTAAAACCAACCACAGTAATCAGGAACTTGAGTTCCTAGACTTAAGCATTAAACTTAACAGAGGTAACCCATCTATTAGCCTCTTTGATTAAAAGAGTTAATTTTCCTTTCAAAGTAATTAAATATCTACACTGGAATAATAACATATCCACCAAAGTAATTGAGAATGTACTGATTTCTCAGGTGCTTAGAATTTCAAGAATTTGCAGCAACAATTTAAACTTCAATTACCACATTAATATACTTTTAGACAGTTTTCTTGAGAACAAAATTCCTACTTCTTTCATTAAAAGAACTTTAAGAAAAATTATTCTGAATAATAAAGTAAGGTTGACAGATCTGCTTTAATTTTCTACACAGTTAATAATATGATTCTGACCAATGAAAGCCTTTTGGAAGTTGGCTAGAGGATGGTATTAACTACTAAAAGGAACCTTAGTGCTATGGATAAGAAGGTCCTATTAAAAATAAAAAAATTAAATAATATAGATAAAATCACAAAAAAACTTAAAAATCTGTTTATATAAGAAAATAAAAATAAATATAAAAGAAAACTAGTTATTCACTCACCAGAATAGCTATACTAAAAATAGTAAAACTAACATTAAAATTAATAGGATTCTGAATAGTTTATAGAAGCTCACTAAGGTGATTAAATACATGCAAAGGTTATTAAATACACTACTTGTGTATTTCATGATATTTCTCATGTATTCTGGAGAGTTTATTCTACTCTTTCTGATCATACAGGTCCACAATCTTAATTATATATATTTTTTCTCCGGTTGAAATTCTCCGCGAGTAGGATTTTTTCAGAGTGTGGAGGCCTTGAGCCCCACCCACACTGCCCCCAGCGAATTGGGAGGGGCAGGGGTGTTTGGAAGTTTGGGTAGAAAAGTCGGCCATGTTTCCTCTAGTGTGAAAGAAGCAAAGTTGCATAAGAGGTAAGCTCTCTTCTTTGTCTTTTGGTTTTTAGGTATTCCGGGTTCAATATTTGAACTTCTTGAACATTTTTCTTTTCTTGCTTTAAGTTTTTAGGCACTAGCAAGTCTATCAACTTTTTTGCGTATTTTAACTCTTACTTTTCTTGGTATTTTTGCGCGTTTTTTAGGGAACTAAGGCTAAGCAGCCGCCCGATGCGTTGTCCTTGTAGTCTGCGCTGTATTTTCAATGCAGTTAAGGACTTATTAACTACTTAATTATGCACGTAAAGCACTTCTGAAATACTTTGTACATATTGCAACTAATTGTTTATGTAACATAACCTTCACAAAGCATTTCTTTAGTTTATTATTGTCTTTACTTTATTCTCGTTTTTGTGTAGTCAGAAGTAGTGGAGTAGTGGGTTTTTATAATCCAGTTTTCTTTCAAGAATCTGTGCTTTAAGAACTTGTAATACTTCTGTATTGATATTCAAGTTTGAATTCTCTCTTAGGCGAACTTGACTATTTGTTAATTACTGAACATTATTTCTAGTTAAATATGTCACTCTTACAATTTGAGTTTTCTATAATCATCTTCTTTCTGTTTAATAGTAATAGATGAAGAGCATGGGTCGGGCCAGAAGAGTTATGGATGCAATCTAAATTGTTAACTAAAGCTAGGTCATACAACTCTGCGGAGGACATGACATATATATTTATATTTTTAGGTGGGTTAATTACTTGCATCCATGACTTTGCAGAAACCCATTTCCAAATAGGTCTTTGTGGAAGTGAGAAAATGCAGAGTTTTTGCTGGTCCTTGATAAAGCCAAGGCTCAGTATTCTCGACACTTTCTGCATTCAGTTGTTCTTTTTTCTTTTTACTCACACCGGTAAATACATAACCTTTTCTATGTTGTACTTGGTATGAGTTAAAAAATATTTTTAGCTTCAGTTTCTTAATAGAATGTGAATTCTGAATATTCATAACTGCTGCGTTGCGCGTTTTGATCTTCAGGATGTTTTGCAACTTTCGTTTTAAATTGTAAAGTTTTTCTTATGTATTCGGCTATGTTCTTTAATATATATATATATATATATATATATATATATATATATATATATATATATCATCATCATCATCATTGTCAACCATTATCAATCCACTGCTGGACGAAGGTCTCCCCAAGTTTCCTCCACAACGGTCTGTCTTGTGCCAGTCTCCTCCATGTCACCCCTGCATACTTTCGAATTTCATCCACCCATCTCCCATGTGGTCTTCTTCTGGGTCTTTTCCTGTCCCTTGGAATCCAATCTAAAATTTCGGCTGTCCATCGATGATCTGTCCTTCTGGCAGTATGTCCAGCCCATTGCCATTTCAGGGATTTAACTCTGATCATGATGTCTTCCACTCTTGTCATTTTTCGGATCCACGAGTTCCTCTTCTTATCTCTCCTGGTTACACCAAGCATGCACCTCTCCATGCTTCTTTGAGTTGTCTGCAGCCTTTGTATGTCTCTTTTAGTTAAGGTCCACGTCTCTGCACCATACGTAAGCACTGGAAGGATGCATTGATCAAACACTTTTCTTTTAAGACATAATGGCATATTGCTCTTGAAAATTATGCTGTTTCTTCCAAAAGCTCTCCAGGCAAGTTTTGTACGCCGATTAATTTCTTCATCAATGTGACCCTCACTTGATATCTGCTGTCCAAGATAAACGTACGTGTCTGTTATCTCCAGCTTTTCTCCATCAATCGATAAATCTTCATTTCTTGTAAAAGCATTGAACATCACTTTTGTCTTCCGAAAGTTCATTTTTAACCCCACTTCTTTACTCTTGTCAGCAAGTTCCTGGATCATACTCTGCAGCTCTGATGGGCTAGTTGCAAAAATGACTACGTCATCAGCAAAACGAAGGTGGGTTAGATAATCTCCATTAATCTTTATCCCCTTGTTTTCCCAGCTCAGTGACTGAAAAACACCCTCCAATGTGGCATTAAAGAGCTTCGGAGATATGGTGTCACCTTGTCTCACTCCCTTTCCAATTTTTATGTGTGTTGTATTTTCAAACAGCCGAATCTTTGCACTTGCATTTTCATAGATGTTATTAATAGATGTTATTAATATATATATATATATATATATATATATATATATATATATATATATATATATATATATATTCGATTAAGAAGAGACTGAAGCAAAAAAAAAAAAATTTTTTTTGACTCATACCAAGTACAACATAGAAAAGGTTATGTATTGACCGGTGTGAGTAAAAAGAGAAAAAAGAACAACTGAATGCAGAAAGTGTCGAGAATACTGAGCCTTGGCTTTATCAAGGACCAGTAAAAACTCTGCATTTTCTCACTTCCACAAAGACCTATTTCGAAATGGGTTTCTGCAAAGTCATAGATGCAGACACTTTCTGCATTCAGTTGTTCTTTTTTCTCTTTTTACTCACACCGGTCAATACATAACCTTTTCTATGTTGTACTTGGTATGAGTAAAAAAAAATTTTTTTTTTTTGCTTCAGTCTCTTCTTAATCGAATGTGAATTCTGAATTTTCATAACTGCTGCGTTGCGCGTTTTGATCTTCAGGTTATTTTGCAACTTTCGTTTTAAATTCTAAAGTTTTTCTTATGTTTTCGGCTTTGCTCTTTAGTATATATATATATATATATATATATATATATATATATATATATATATATATATATAACGCCGCTGGTTAGAGTGATAGTATTTGCGTTTTAAAATGTTTGTCTAATGATGCCGTCACCACTAAATTATCGGGGAGGAGGGGTTGATTTAAAGAGATTGCACATGAAGGGGAGGTAAAATTTCTGTCCCATTGTCAGAAGGAAAATAAAATAAAAATAAAATGTGAAAAGTAAACTACGAGATTCTACGTATGCATTAATAATTGGAGATGTAGGTTATAATTGCTTGTATGCAAATGAACGAGAAACAGCGAATATTCGTTCTAAAACTGTTAATATTTATAAAAACGAAATTTTTAAAAATATCTTAAGATCTTGTTTCCAAGTGTTTATAGAAAACATGGGACACCAGCGAGTTTGCTGAAACAAAAAACTAAAGTTTAAAAATAGAAAAAGAATTTATAAAAAATAAATAGATGCGCAAAAGATAAGTTTTGTGTACTTTTTATTTATTTTATTCTTGCTAAATGTTTTAAGCACATCATTTCACGAGAACATGTGAAGCAAGTACGGGTGGTGGGTGGTTACTTATTTTGTTACTCATTAGTATTTTGGAAGTAAATCTTTGTGGCATCATAATATGGAGAACGGTCCATCTTACAAGAGGTAATGAATTTCGATGTAGGAATGAAATGTATTATGGCAGAGATGGACCAAGTTGTGTGTACTAGTGTACTTTATGGAAGGGGTCCTGCTGTTTATTATCAGTTAAACGTTGTGAAAGACACCAGCGGGAACCCGCTTTTCCAAGTCGAACCACAAATGTTCGATTGGGTTCATGTCAGGTGAATTTGGAGGCCCAGGGCATAAACAGAAAGTCAACAGCATGTTCCTTGAACCTCTCCTTGACGGTTCTGGCAGTGTGGCATGGCGCATTGTCTTGTTGGTAATGGCCCATCACCAGTAGGGAAACACAGTTGCCATGAATGGGTGAACTTGGTCCGCAGCGATGTTCAGATATACCTGACAGCTGTCAGGGATTGTGCTATTGGAATAATGGGGCCTAATGTGTCCCAAGAAAACATCGACCGCAGCATAACACCGCCGTCCTGTTTCCGTCAAACAGTGCATCCAGGTGCCATAGCCGCCATTGGTAATCGGCGTATCCGCGCTCGACCGTCTACGTGTTGCACAAGGAATCTTGATTCGTCAGACCAGGCCACTTTCTTCCAATCTCTATGATCTTGGGCCCATTTCAAGCTTTGTTGGCGATGACGTGCAGTGAGCATGGGGACCCGGCAATGTCTTCGTCTACGCAGGCCCATGCGCATGAACTGTGTGCTGTGACACATTGCCCTGATCACCACTGTTGTAGCTGCGGGTGATTTGTCGCACTGTGGCCTTGCGGTCGCTGTGAACAATGCGCGACAGTCTCCGCTACCCTCTGGCATCAATGAGCTGCGGACGACACACTGCTGGACGATGGTTCGTTGTTTGGCCATCTGTGCACTACTTTTGATACGTACATTACTCACTACAGCGGCACGTGAACAAGCCACGCCGTTTCCGAGATCGTAGTTCCAAGGCACCGTGCCATCACAATTTGACCTAAGACCTTTATCAAACTCCGAAAAATCGGCAGCTTTTGCCATTCTGACTCCGAATTCTCTACTAACTGAAAGCCGGTCCTCCAGTTGTATACGGATATACTGCTGTGTGAACGTCACCTACGCCACCGAACTCCAGGCGCGCTCATTTCTGTAGGCTGGGGGTGGTCATAATGTAATGGCTCATTGGTATATATGCATTTAATCTTTTCCACATGCGCAACCGTCCCACACCGTTAAACATTTTTGTTCAACGTTGCCTCTCGTTTTCGTGCTGTATCCGGTACTTACACCACAGTGTGGTGCGATTTTGGCACTTGCACTATAAAGTGGGGCTTCAAACATTTATTTTTGGTGCTGCTCAAGGAAAGAGCACCGTCTTCGTGATCGAAAAACACGACGAGAAGACGTATCCGTATTGTTGTGCCATGGATTTTTACGTGGAATAAAAGATCGTTTGGATAATTCTGAAGTTTAGTGTTCACGCAACATAAAGGAGGGCCAAATGTATCCGTGTGAGGTTAGTTTTGTCTTCATACCAATGTGTGTAATGCAGTCACACAGGAACGGGATTTGCTCGATGACGTAGTGTGTAGGGAAAGGTCTCGGGTCTCAGCCTCCACCATTGTACCATTCCTAATTCTCTTTTCACTCTCTTTCGAGGTGATAAAGTTTGAAGTCGGGATATTGCTTTGTCACTGTGTTTCTTACTGACATGTCAGTCATTCAGTCGCCTCTCTGTTCTCGGATATTGTAATATAGATAACTGTTCAAATTATTACCGACACTCTCCCTGACTTTTCTCGTTTTACATCCAATCTTATCAAGTTGAATTACCTTTTTATTTTTCTCTTTTCCTTTGTAAACTGCCGAACTGTCTCTGAGCTGAAGAAAAACTGGACATGCTGACTGCAGTAGAAATATCCCAACACTTGTTAACCATAATGAGACCTTTAGCAGTTGGACATGTTTTGTTGGAAAATGCATTTATGTTTCTAATTATTACTTTTACCTTGCTTGTCAGTCATTTATGCTCTTCAGTTGTATGAATGAAACAAAATATTGCACTGATTTCTTAAGATTATAGAAATTATGGGAATTCTTTAATGAAAAATAATTATGTATATGTATGTTATGTAAACGATATTGTTACCCCTGTGTGGTCGATTGATGTGTAGTGGTGCTTCAACAGGTTATTTCCAGTGTTAGTTATAAGTGCAACAACATAGTGCAATTATGCACCGTAACATGGTGCCACTTTGCATTTATCTTTGTACCAGTCTCGTATACGGTGAAATTACGCACCATATTGCCGAGTAACAGTATATGGTGCAAAACTCGGCAATAATTGCACCGTATTGCCGGGTTTTCAGTGCACCACATATTGGCGTACCTTTCCTCAAAAGGTGATGCAGCTGGTATAGTACCACGTTTTTGGTGGAACATACCACAAAATTTTGAACAGTAAATCTTGAAGAATCTTCCCAGTTCGACTTCTGGGGAAGCAAAAATGCCGAACGAAATGCGGATGTCAATGACACTCGCAGCGGAAATGTTTCATCAGAAAAATCTGAAAAATGTTTGAAACTTCGATCATGGCTGCAACTATTCCATACAGAAATAAAATTTTTTTCTTTGCCGGACTTTCGAAGCGAAGGAGTTCGTTTGAAACAGAAAGAAACATTACACCCTCTCGCAGGAATGGCGAAAAAGCCGTGCTCTGTGCAAAGCAGGAAATGCATGGGGAAATAGAAAACTTTATTTATAATTGCAACCTGTGGCGTACCTGAAAAACTCGAGGCTCCCCCGCAAAAATATATCTTCGGGGCCCTTTTGCAAAAAATCTATTTGCATTTCATTACTGAAAATTTTAAATTCCATATTATTAACAAGGCTTTGCGGGTATTTTAATAATTCGAATTTTTTGGAACCTATTGGTATTTTTCGTAAAACCAAAATATTTACACTTTATTGCGTGTAACACAAATGTACACGTCGTAATTAAAACGATTGCCCTAATTTGATACCAATACTAAGCATTACAAAACACGCCACAATTAATCATATGCAAATTTTATTCTTTTAGAGAACTAATGCCAGCCTCTTTGAAATGTCTCACGATCACACCCACACAAAACTACTAACTGCCGTGTGATAGTATCTAGTGATCTTTTCCCATTATACGAAAATACAGAACATGAGTAAGCAAATAAATAAGTAAAAATTAAGAATTGTGGCTCAAAAGGAATAAAATTTGTTAAATTATTTCCTCTTGAATATAAAAATGTGCACTTAACATAATGTCACAAGGTTTCGCAGAAAGTAAGTCTTTTCTTTTGACTTTGTTACAAAAAACAACAAAAAAAAACTAGGACAAGCCGCCAACGGCAACCGATAACTCGGATACTGTTGGCAAATTTTGAGCGAAGCTATTACAAAATCTACAGCTCATTAAGGCGTCTATTATAACGAATTAAAAAAAAAAAACGAACGAGTAAAATTTGACTTCCCGAACAAAAGTACGAAACATTTAAAAAAAGAAATGCCTAAAATTTTTCATGAACTACTTTCCTTCACGCCTTCACGTTGTTTGTGATCAGGTTGCATGTTAACAAAACGGAAAGACACATTCGGAACTACGTTTTTAATTTTGTATCGCGAAAACACACACACACACACACACACACACACACACACATATACAGAAACTTCCTTTTATTATTATAGATTAAGCAAGTGTGCCAACAGACAGGAGTCTCGTATAGAGAACGGATTTTTTTTTAAATTAATGTTAATGATCCAACTTTCGTGAAACGGTTCAAGTAAAAAGCCATCTAGTTTTAATTGAAATTCCACAATGACACGGAATTTCGGGAATCGGAAGGCGTCAAAACCTGACCATGGACGATGTCCAATCGCATGCCAAAAATCATGATGATCGGATGTGTCATTTCGCACCTATGCCCGAACAACTCATTGTCTCGAGCCTCGTAAAGAGAGCTTCGCTCAATAAAAAAAATGACACACGTCTTTGATTTTTCGTTCCCGTGAAGAACACCTTTTAGCTCATTATATTCTGAAGGATGCGTTGTTATGTGCGAACAAGGGTATATACTTAGGTAAGTATAACTCCTTATTCACATTGTAACGTACCAGGAGATGTGACGTACCTGCCAGCAGGACGCACACGACATAATGGCAGATAGGAATCAGAATAAAACGTCTGCGTAGCTCAAATGGTAGAGCAACTTATTCCGGAATGAGGGGATCCGGGTTCGAATCCTGGCGTGGACAGAAATGACGGAGAAATTTACTTCGTTATAACATTGATATAAAAATTTCATTTATTCAACTGATATTTCCTTCACTTTCTTTTATTAATATACATGCAAAGCAACTATTTTACTTGCAAAGCAACTATTTCTGTGAAAATGATCCTCAAGTCCTCTGCAATAGCTGCTTTCCCTTCACCCAGTTTTTACAAACTAAAGCGAAAACGATTTCTTGAAGATCTTACTAATTTACTGAAAAACAAATACCGAAAAATTATTTTCTTTTTTATACTTCATTCAAAGTTTCCGTCAAAAATTCCTGGCTTAAAACAGTTTCATATAGAGTTTCCGCAAATTTTTTGAAAAATCCTTCTTCAGAGGCCCTCTTACCCGTAAGGCCCCCAGCATTGCGGGGGCTGTCAGTACGCCATGGTTTGCAGCTATATATACACTATATTAACAAAAGTAACCGGACACCCCTTCAAAAGCAAATGAACGGATCTGCTGCGTTGTTAAGATGCGCGGTACAGCTGCAAACGGTATAAAAACAAGCCTGCAGCTGACCTCGATCATATCGCTCTTTGAGGTTGAGTGAAAATATCGCGGCGGGAGAGAACTGACTTTGAGAAAGGAAAGATTGTTGGGTGTTATATTAGTGGGTTGTCCATAAGAGAAACCGAGAGGCGTTTAAACATACCCAAGTCAACTGTTTTGGATGTACTGAAAAAGTGGAAGAAACGCGCCGGCAGACCAAAGAAAATCAGTGATAGAGAACGTCGAAGCCTCAGGAGGGTCGTTACAGCTAATCGACGGAGTACTGCACAAAACCTCACTGTACAGGTGAGTAAAAATGCTGGAGCCGCCCCGGTGGCGCAGTGGTCTAAGGCGTTGGCCTCTGATCATTCGTCCGAAGAGGTCCGGGTTCGAATCCCGGTGAGGCATGGATGTTGTGTTTGTCTTACGGCACTGGCTCTCTCCCTTCCCTGGAACCAGTGACCCTAAATTAGGGACGGGCGACTGCTTATAGCCCATTGAGTTGCTCACGGTGGTCGTTAAACCTCTAATCAAAAAAAAAAAAAATGCTGGAACCTATGTATGTACACGTACCATTTGCAGAAAAATTCATTCCATGGGTTAGCGTGGTTGTGCGGCTGCTCATAAGCCTTTCATCTCCACTCGGAATGTACTCGTCGTTTAGCATGGTGTAAAGAACATTTCTCGTGGACCGTAGATCAATGGAAACGGGTCCTATGGACTGATAAATCCAGATACACGATCCATCAGTCTGATGGCCGTATGTGGGTATGGCGGCAGCCGGGGAACGCTATTTACCACAGTGTACTGTTCCTACGGTCAAGTTTGGAGCTGGCAGTGTACTCGTGTGGGGGTGTTTTTCATGGTATGGTTCCAGCTCATTGGTTATCATGGACAAACCTGTTAACCAGCACGTCTACTTCGATATTCTGGACAATTATGCCCTACCAACTCGGTGGCAATACTATGGAACCGAGCCTTGTTGGTACCAGCAGGATAATGCACCGAGCTATAAAGCAAGGACTGTTACAGCGTGGTTTGACGATAATTCCGTATCGTGTGTGTACTGGCCAACACAGAGCCCTGATCTTAATCCCATAGAGCACCTATGGGATGAATTAGAGTGCCGCATAATAAGTTTGGAACCAAGGCCTACTACAAAGCAACAGCTAGCGGCAGGATTATGTACTGAATGGAAGCGCATACCTATCGTTGTGTTCCAAAACCTTGTCGGAAGCATGACTCGAAGGGTCAGTGCATGCATTAAGGCCAAAGGTGGACTGACACCGTACTAATATATGTCAATAAATGCTCTGTTGTGTTTCTCTTCTAGGTGTCTGGTGGCGTTTGTCAATATAGTGTACCCACTACAGAATGAATTTAATTCTTGCAGTTAATTTTTTTCGTAATTAAGGTCTCGTGTCAAACACAAAGTTATATCTGCTGTGCGCTGCTTATATACTACCTATCTATCGAGGAAATTTCAAATTGTGTGAAAAATCATTTTCATGGTTACCTTATCTAATGCAAAAAGAACGGGAGGACGAGTAAAATATTTTTTTATAGTTCAAAGCCAATGATTATGAAATTGTTGGGCTCAGGACAAAAGGGATTTAATTTAGATGCTAGTAGTAAACATGTGCTTGATACCGTAAACGTCAGTTAAAACCCAAGATAATGTATTCGTAGGGAAGATTTTCTGATACTATATACAATATATTAGTTTGTTTCAAGCACTAATAGCATTTGTCGAAAACATGACACCATACATATCTTTGTATTCCCGTTGGCAGAATTTTCAATTCGCCACCCTACCAAGTGCGAATTCCAGAAAAAGTTGCTGTGTTTTGAGCTTTAGTCAGACTTGGCCTCTTCCCAAAAATCCTTCTAGTCGTTCGATAGCAGCCGCCCTGAAGTATCCAGTTGGACCAGGTTCTTCACAAACAGTTTGAATTCATAACTAATTCAGAAACAATAAAATCATTTCAATAAAACAGACGACAAATATTAACCTTCTGGGTGTTAACTCTTATTGGCAAACCGTTTCCAACCGTAAATGAAATAGTTGCTGGCTGCCCTCACGCCCTGCTGCTGTTTATCTGCCTAATTCCCTGCAGTTGCCTACGCAGAATCGTGTTATGGGAGGAGTGTCTAGCACTCCCTTAGTGTACGGGGTGAAAGAAGATGAAAGTCGGTGTATGTACCATTGATTTGTAGGTCCTATAGACGGGAGGGGGGGGGGGTTGTCTAATCATTACGGTGTGATCAAAACTTAGATTGCTTTGAACTGTGTGAATACTGTAAATTTCACCAGAGTTATTCGTAACTGACCAGTATGCAGGTTTTCAGTTCTAGTATACTAATTCTTTTATACACATGAATCTTGCAGTTCCGAGAAGTTCAGCTGCGTGAAGGGTCGCGTTTAATTAAATTTGCATTTGTATCGTATGATATTACATTAACTTGCTTTTGAATGACTGATTGTTGACATCATAACAGACGTAAGGTTGTTTAATTAGGAAATGCATCAGAGTTTCACATTAAAGGAACCAGTTTTATCGTTATTTATATGAACTATATGTTAACTATCACAGTGCGCGTAATATTACTGATTCAGAGTAGTTATGACGCTGCCAAGCAACGAAAACAAAGAAAATTGTGTTTATATTATTCGTAGTATCTCAAGAAAAACGTTGGTGGTGAAAGTGCCTTGGAACAATATCTTGTAAGAAGGTATAGAATTGACTTTCATGAAATTTATGGAGAGACATGTAATATTTCATTGCAGAAATCTATATATTAATTCTATAAGGTTTTTTACTGTTAGTCCTATTTTGAAAGAAAGGCTGAACGTACAGACATGGCTGAGGTATCAAAATAAAGGTCTTGCCATGAGATGTGCCAGTCGAAGAGAAAAATGAGATTGGGGCAACGGTTCGGGCGTTGTGGGCGGCAAATTTCCCATGTAAAGTCTGTGGGGGAAGTGTGCGATTGAAATTCGATCGCCTGCGGTTGACTCACGCACTGTTGAAGGCTGCAGCATATAGTGACTGAGATAGTCCGAAGTATCATTTCTGAGTCAACCACTGCGCAAAACAACGCTAGCATGCATTGGTATAAAAGTTCTTCTCATCGGAACAGCGAACACTCTCGAAGACCTGATTGTGCTATGTCGTTGGACTGTGTGATGTATATATATACAATTTAATATTCATTCGATCCAGTTTATTCACGTAGGTAAGACGTTTCCCGTTATGTAAAGATGTAAATAAACATTCCGTTGACCATTGTTAGTGAAAATAATACGGGTGACTGCTTATAGCCCATTGAGATGCTCACGGTGGTCGGTAAACCTTCAGTAAAAAAAAAAATAATCACGAACGTGGACTATTGTCTTTACTGAAGTGGTTGAATGAATTTGTCAATCAAATAAAGTTTACATTTGTTGTTTCATATGAGTTTATTCTTTAAAAAAAACCCCAAGAAACTAACCGTTGATTCCGACGGGTGAACAGACTCGCAACGCGAATCTCATTCCAACAACATATACAAATACAGTTGTGACTCAAGATGAGAGTGAAAGAGTGCGCTACCCAGTTGAATTTTTGCACACGATCGAGATGAGTGGACTTTCGCCTCACATTTTACGACTGAAAAAGGGTGCAGTCGTGATGCTCATCACGAACCTGGCCTTCCCGGTTGCGCAGTGGTCTAAGCGCTGGCTTATGATGATTCGTTCGTGAAGGGTCCGGGTTCGAATCCTGTGAGGCATGGATGTGTTTGTCTTACGGCCCTGGCTCTCTTCCTTCCCTGGAACCAGTGACCTTAAATTAGGGACTGGCGACTGCTTATAGCCCATTGACTTGCTCACGGTGGTCGTTAAACCTTCAGTCAAAAAAAAAAAAAAAAAAATCACGGAACTGGACTATTGTCTTTACTGAAGTGGTTGAATGAATTTGTCAATCTAATAAAGTTTACATTTGTTGTTTCATATGAGTTTATTCTTTTCAAAAAACAAAAAAACAAACTAACTGTCGATTCCGACGGGTTTCGTATAGTAAAATTTAATTTTGAAAATAAAATCCCATTAAAAAATGGGACGAAACATAGCCTGGAAACGCTTTACGTGTTTGTGTTGTCCAAAGACCTTGGGGCCGCCCCGGTGGCGCAGTGGTCTAAGCGATGGCCTCTGATCATTCGTCCCAAAGGGGTCCGGGTTCGAATCCCGGTGAGGCATGGATGTTGTGTTTGTCTTTCGGCACTGGCTCTCTCCCTTCCCTGGAACCAGTGACCCTAAATTAGGGACGGGCGAATGCTTATAGCCCATTGAGTTGCTCACGGTGGTCGTTAAACCTCCAATCAAAAAAAAAAAAAAAAAAAAAAAAAGACCTTGGGGAGAATAGACTGGCAAACCTAATGCTACCCTTCGGAGGCAACGAGCAGCAGCAATTGAGATAGCAGCGCCATCTGTTACCGCGAGGACTTGGTGAGAAATACATAGCTATTGGAAAGGTACATACAGTGTTTGATACAATGCATAATATATCGTATAAATAGCGCAGCAGGAATATTCGGGTACGAATGCAAAACAGCAAATTTCTAGATCAAAATTTAATTAGCAAGTTCTTAATTTAGATGAAAATCAGCTATGAAATAAAAAATCCGCCGTTACATACAACGAACACCTGATACGTTAAGTTGCAGCAACGCGAATTTAACTAAATCGATATGAACTGAATTCAACAAACTGTTCTGTAATCAAATGATGTTTTGACCCACTCAGCACGGAATACGCCGATCCCCAGGAGTGTAACATTTACCGATGAGATTGTAGAATGTTTCTCTCGATAGCCAATCTGAGAATTTGCTGTTATTTGCAATCGTATACCTTGTATGCAGCGATTGTGTCGGAACATTTGACAGAATTCACTTCGCCAAGCTGTTACCCATTGGCACCTTGTATTCAACGATTGTATATTGTAAAGCAAGCACAAAATAGTTGTGTTTATCACAACCACAGGAAACTGAATGGGTGAAAGTACCGAAAATTCACTTCACCAAGCTGTGATCGAATAAAATGAGAATTGTGTGACACTTTGACATGAACACATCTTCCATTTGAAATTGTTCTGCTTGTTATACAACACAAAATTCACTTCATCCAGCTGTGATCGAATAAAATGAGAATTGAATGAACACCTGGCACTTTGACATAAGCACACCTTCCATTTGAAATTGTTCTGTTAACACATTGACACCTTGTTATTGTGCAGTGGCTCAGCATTACTTGATAACCATGTCACATACGCTTTCAAACCTAACATACTGGGTTATTAAACCAAATAATCTTGCACGTCACATAAGAATTAACTTTCAGGGGTCACAAATGCTGTGTATTTCTAGCTTCCGAGGGGAGACGAACTTTGAAATGTTCAATGAACGTTGTTGATACACTGTCCAGAGAAGCGGAGAAAGTTTCCGCATGTTTTTCGTTACGTTTCTGGCAATTTAATTCAAAATATGATTAAAAATTTTGAACCCGTAATTCATATTAGTTTCCAACTGGTGTGTTTCACCAAATTAAAAAAAAGTAGTGTAATAATTTGTATAATCTTTCCAATAGAGCTGGAGTGTAGAAAAGATATTTACGCAGAGAGCGTTGTAGGCTTTTCATCATGTTTTGGGAAATCTTATTCAAAAAATGATTAAAAATTAAAATCCATAGGAGAAAATAGTTTGCAACTGGTGTTTTTCAGCAAATTAAAAAGGAAATGTGAGGCAATAAAAATACTTCATCTTTCCACAGGGTAGGAACACACATACATAGCTTTTTACGCAGAGAGCCTTGGATACTTTTCATCATGTTTTGGGCAATCTTATTCAAAAAATGTGATTAACAATTTAAATTCATACGAGAAAATAGTTTGCAACTGGTGTTTTTCAGTAAATTAAAAAAAAATGTGAGGCAATAAATATATTTCAACTTTCCACAGGTGAGGAACAGCATGTCGCTTTTTACAGGGGTGATTGTCGAGGAACTGTATTTGGATTTCTAGTGCTCCCAGGCACAATTTAGAAATTCGGGTGACTCGAAACACAGTTTTTCATATTTTCATTATCCCATGTTCGAAAACCTCAATTGCAAACAATCCTTAGGCTCCAAAAAATTGAAATGAACAAGAGAGGGTGTTGAAAAATTGTTAACAGTCTTATATTCAAACCAAAAAACATTGTTCTATGGATAATTATTATCTTTTGAACATGATGTAATGTCCATATATTCCTTCATACTTAAAACATATATTCCTTCACACTGGTAAAAAGCATCATCTATGCAATTACAGCCAAAGACATTATGAACAACAATGAGCAAAACGTTTAACTTACTTGTGAAAATATCCGTTTTTTATGTCGGCCGTTAAGTTATATCCATGTCTAACACAGTACCTGACCCAAACCTGACCATATTTATATTTTATGAGAACAATTTAAAGCACGATTTGCAACACGTACGCAACCAGCATATGCCCGGGAACAGCTTTCAGTCCTCGCTAATGGCGGAACATCCGGTTTCCCAAAACTGACGGAAGTAGCTAGGTATTTGCCAGTCTATTCTCTCCAATGTCTTTGGTGTTGTCTCCATGACCTCTGTCGTTGGCCATCTATCGAAATTGTTAATTTTGGTAACTGTTTCTGCGCGTTTTTGATAAACAAAATTTTAGACTCCTGTCAATATTTGTCTTAGGTTAAAAATAAAAGTAAAAATAAATAAAAGCAGTGTGGAGCTTGTGCACTGTGAAGTATTGATTCCATAGGGTCCACTCAGGAGGAAGCCTAGGTTTCCCCCTAGTAGTCAAATAGTTCAGGTCTCCATTCTTTTCGCAGCAGTTCTGCGTTCGATCCAGGTAAGTTATGTATGAAATAATACATAGTTCGGTTTTAATTTTAACCGCGACTTAGTGGTGTACGGTTCGCCCTCACCGTTCTTATGCATCTTTAGAAGGCCGTGTTAAAATGTCCTCTGCCAAACGAAAACTTCAGTTTTCCTACTTCCAGCAAATATTGTCTAAAAAATGAAAAAAAAAAGTTCTGCCACCTCCTTTACTTAACATATTAGGTGTTATAATTTTCAGTGAAGGAAAGCTCACTGTTGTGGTAGCAGTGATCGAAGTGGCACAAAACAACAGCCGGGGTGCAATATTGATATCAGTCAATTGTCGAACCGAAGTATGTCAGATAAAAACAAAGCACTCAGAGTTGCGATCCCCCACTCTGTATCCATCCCTTTTGTCGTTAACCTTTGTGTTTTTTAATAACACGTATCATATTTGAGCGTGTAATTTGTGCCATGAAATTCCCCGACAAATGCTTAAAAATATCCAGGGAATTTTTAACAAGATAAAAATTTTAAATGAATGTTTTGTCGTACTAACAAAAAACAAAGTATTGATCAACTAATGTATAGAAATTACATTTATTTTTATCCTTATCCCAGATTTTTCCTGCAACTACAGTTTTTGCTTTATTTAAAAATTACTAGAATAGATACCGTGTGGAGCAAACTTGAACAATGAAGGAGCGAAGGAGCGACGCTTCTCTTCTCTGCGATACGGACCACTACACCGGTGCTTATGTGCGCGTATGGATGTACAATAATGTTTTGGCCCCCATCCCTTTCGTTGCGATATGATTTAAACGATATGTAAGACTAAAATTCTAATTTCAGGATTTTGGCATTTAACTAATTTCTTTTTCCCTCTTTTTAGAAGTAACAGAAAAAATTACATAAACCATACTTCATAATTTTCAATTTTAAAGTATATTTTTTATTTTATTTTCTGTACAAGAAGACTGGGCAACCGGGCTGCTTGTTTCTGTCTTTTGAATTGCTGGGATGCTTTTGTCCATGTAGTTTAACAACCAGGATGGCACCTGAGTCCATTTCGAACACTGGTTTAAAAAAGAAATCAGCTGGTGATTAATTTGGTGAACGCTTCAAGTTATTCACAATGCTGCAAGATCTTCATATGGAACTAAAAGGGTGCATTCCACGTAGTGCATCTTCCCATGATGCGTTCCCATGATGCGTGCAGCACATATCACGGTGTATTATGTTTTGCTTTATGCATTTGCTGCGATAACGCCAGCAACAGGCTTTAAAATGTTTGGCAGTCCTATTGTAATGGTTGCTGATTTTATCTTTTTGTCTCTAAGGAGAAATGCCTAAGGGGGAATCAAAATTCTCGGGTATCAGATTCGCTCTAAAAGCCCTGGTTAACTCATTAACTAAATTTGTTGTGCACCCGATGGCTGGCACCCAAGAATATTTTGCTTATTGGGTTGTTGATCACTAGAAAAGGGAGGCGAGCTCTGTTCTCATTTCTTTTCAGTGAGCTACAGAGAACTTTGGAGCCCTGTTTTTTTTGTTTCTTTTTTTTTCCTTTTGCGTTTTTTGTAGCCCTGTTAACAACTTTGACAGTTCTTCTGTCCATCTGTCAGGCTGCATACACTAAATAGCTGTAGCATAGCGAATTTATGTTTTGATTACCTTCAGATCTCACGCACTCAATGGGTTTTAATTCGCACAAGCACCAGCTTCTGTGTGCAACAGGAATGTGTCCATGTATACAAATTCAATAAAGAAGCAATCGCGATAAAACATCTTTCGCGCACAGCATTGCGTTTTTAAATGCAGCGTTAATTTCTGTGTAATATAAATCTTACATATACAGTGGAAATTTTTTTTTTATATCACTAAGATTCCTATTCGCAAAAAGGACCCTGTCCCCCCCTCCTTAAAAAAGTGATATTAGTTGAATTACAATTCGTCTTGCAAATAGGTGCTTGTTAAACTTATCAGTTATGTTTTTTTAATCTACAGTGCGTGCAGTGTTCCTGGTTTTTGCCTTCATAATAGATCCTATTTTTTCTTTTAAGCACGTTATTTAGTAATAAGCACGTTCTTATAATAATTCCACTCTGCTCCTTCGTCTTCCTGTGGGAACCTCGTCTCTCTACCGTTTAGTCCGATTTGAAAAATTCTTTTTGCTTTGGAAAGCTTGAATTATGGGCACGAACATCTATTTTCTTTTGATGTTTCTGCGATGCATATTCTTATCGCTGTTTCTCTATATGTACACTCACGGACAATGAAATTAGTGCACAAAGAAGGAAGCATCGGATTGAACTGAAATTTTATGGACGTAATGATACAGAGGAATGATGCACATGATGGCAAAAACAGAGCTGCAGGACAATTATAGAGGGATCTGTGGTACACAGTCCGGCCATCTTCAATAGCGCGTCGCACCGCCTCGTGCGGCGATACATTCTGCAATACGGTCCGTCATGGAGGCGAACAGACTCCTGATGTTGTCCTGCGGCAGACTGGCCCACACGTGTTGGACGGTGTGCTCCAAATCCCGGATAGTGCGGCTCGGTGGCAGCTGGCGTTTCAACTGGTCTCACACATGCTTGATAGGGGACATGTCCGGGGAGCGGGCAGGCCATGCAAGTGTCTGGACATGATGTAGGCAGTCCTGGGCAACTCGAGCCGTGTGTGGGCGCACATTATCCTGCTTGTATAGCGCGCCTGGAATCCCGGCCAGCAATGACAGCACATGGAGCCGTAGGATCTCATCCACATACCTCTGGCCCGTCAATGATCCACGTACCACTACTAGAGCTGATCGGCTATCGTAGACAATGGCTCCCCAGACCATAATGCCTGCAGTGGGGGAGGTGTTCCGTTCAATAGCGAGGTTGGGATTGTACCGTTGACCTCCACACCCGGACACGATGATCATCTGTCCCCAAAACGAAGCGGCACTCATCGCTAAACACCACACGTCGCCAGTCTATGGCGTTCCACGTCGATCTGGCCTGGCACCACTGCACACGGAGCCGGCGATGTTCCGTTGTTAATGGCAGCACACGTAAGGGGCGCTGAGATCACAGATTCGCCTCCGCGAGGCGTCGGGAAATGGTTCGTGGGTGCAGAAGAGCCGCTACATCAGCCTGTATAGTGGACCGGGTCACCATAGGATCCGTTCGTGCCTGGTGCACGATCCGTCGATCCTCTACCGGTAGTTCTCCTGATCCGTCCGGAGAGTGGCAGTGCCGTCACACGTCCACTGCTCCCAACACAGTTGAACGGTATGGTCAGAACGATCCACGTGGCGGGCTATACGGCGCGCCGACCACCATGCCGTTTTCAGCCCGACGATCAGACCTCTCACAAAGTCCGTAAGTTGCGTAAATCGACGTCTCTGGCGTCTACCCGGCATTCTTGTCACTCTGTAATCTTGCTTGCGTCGGCCAGCGCTTTTCGCTTTCATGGGGTATCGACTACACGCTGGTTTATAGGGCTGTCGGTTCGTGCTTGCAGCGCCATCACAGGGTGTGTAGTCATACGCACTGGCACCAAACGTAGATCATTTGCATACCAGCACGCACTCTAGCTATTTGCAAAGTTTCGCGGTTGTAGCATGTTTTCTTCTAGGTGTGCAAATTTCATTGTCCATGAGTGTATTTTGTTCCATTTCATTCCAAAAACCTGCCGTGTCAGGTACCAGTTACCACGAAAACCATTTTGAGTGGTCGTCAATGTTCATAGGTTCTATTCAGTATTCAGTATTTTTTTGCTCCAGTGTACTAATATTTCAAGTTTTCCTTTTTTTTTTTTTCACAGCTTATTTTGTTTTGAACTCTTATTATTTTCACTTACACTGCATGGAGTTGCAGCACTTGTAAATGCCGAATACTAAATATTACCACTAATTCATTTACGATTGAAGTTTTTGCACAATGAGATGTGATTATAAAAAAATACCTATACATTAAAAAATACTTAATTTTTATTGTTGTTTACTTTTAAGTTACAGCACTGCATTTTTACGGCTGTTGAGAGCTTGCATTGTTTTTTCTTCACAGTATTATTGTTATAAAAACGAGTCAGTAACAGCCTAACAACTCGGAACGATTTCTGTGCATCTCTAAATTTTGGTTCTGATGCACTTACTTAGGAATCATCACTTTTGTCACTGGAGACTTGTGATGACGTCGGATTTGGCAGAGTCATAAGGGATGGCGCTGCCAAATCCGCGTCGCAACTGACGTGATCTTGGAAGCTAAACTCATCTTCCTCTTCAATTATTGCATTCCAGTCAGATCGCGAAACGATATCTTCCTGGGTTGTAGATTCGTCTGGAAAGCGAATGCAAATGAAAGTCTCCAGGAAAAAGTCCGATACGACAATGTCAAGCAAGAGTAGGTTTGAACTGCAGCTGCCTACGGAGATGACCTATGGTAGCTCGGGGAAGGACGCACGCATTCCGCAGAATGAGTCATAAAGGAAGTGTACTAACAGAAAATTAGGAAAGCGAGCGGACGAATTCGTAATTCCTGGTCGCAATTCGTGGTAGACTCAACGCCGAGACCTACTGCACCATTTTAGATGACCATGCGCTTCGTACGTTGTGGCAGTTTTACGGGGTGGACCCATGTTACTTTCAGGATGACAATGCCACCTGTCATGTTGCGAGGTCCACCATGGCTTGGTATGGTGACAATGGGGTTAATTGAATGGACTGGCCTGCGCAGAGCCCGGACCTTAACCCTATCGAGCACCTCCGGGACGAGTTGGAGCGTCGACTTAAGGGGTGCCCCCACCGTCCGAAATCGGTGAAGGAACTGACTTGTCTTCTCCAAGCCGAGTGGGAGAAAATACCGCTAGCCGTCGTACAACGCCTGGTTGAGAGTATGCCCGGAGGGTTGCAGCTGTAATCGCCGCTCGTGGAGGCTCCACCAACTATTGAAGGTGAATAAACTTCGTTTTCCTTTGCTATCACAGGTGTCCAATTACTTGTTGGTAGATAGTGTACAATAGAGATAACATTGGGACTGGAATTGGGGAAAACAACATCTTACCTTCCGTCTGTTGAGCTGGTGCCAGTTGGGATCCCTCACTGGTGGGATAAACTTCTTCGGGTCTACTCTAAAGACTTTTCTTCATTCTTGCACTCTTCCCGAATCTCTGCTCCGGATATATCTGTCTCTCTGACTCCGTTATAAAGTTTCCTCATAAACTTCTATATCTCCATATCAGCCTCCGTATAAGTATCTTACTCCGTATCTTAATCCCTTCCATCTCTCAGTATATTAATTCTTTCCGTCTCTCAGTATCTTCTCTTCACAGCTTTCATCATACTCTTTTTCAGCTTTTGCCGGGCCTGTCTGCTCTTGGTCATTTTCCACGTTTTTTTAAAAATCTGTGGCTGATAGTTCTTGGTCTGGCGCTCTTTGGCCAAACCTGGCCCTTGCGCCAATAAAATCCAACAACCAACCAACCAATCTCAGTATCTTCATTCCCCACCCAAAATGCAACACCAAGAAGGAAGCATCCGATTGGCCTGAAATTCGCAGCATGCCTCACCCGCGAGAGGACATGCAAACAATTAGCATTGCAGGGCATATGCAAATCATGTGCGCCCGGCACGCCACCGAGAAGCACTCTAAGAAGAGTGCACAGAAGGCGGGGTGTAAGTAGTGGAAATGTGTTGTGCTGCCGGACCTGTGCGTGGGAAAGCTTCCTGATGCCTCATCGCAGAATACGGCAGTCATTCCAGCACGTTTCGGAGTTCGACAGAGGACGAATAGTGGCTTATCGCGACAGCGGTTTATCGTACCGAGACATCGGCGCCCGTGTGGGACGACATCCAGCCACAGTGAGGCGAGTATAGATTCGGTGTGTGCAGGAGGGACGGGCGGACCGACGTGAGCGATTGCCGCAGTCGCGGCACACCACCGAACGTGAGGACCGGCATGTTGTGCGGCGGGCATTGACGGCTCGCACCGCCACATCACGAACGTTAGCGCAGGAATTAGGGTGTGTTGCACAACAACCTGTGTCAGCACGTACCGTTCGACGTCGTCTGCAGGAGCGGGGACTTGTCGCACGGCGCCCATTGCTCCGATTACCAATGACGTTACACCACCGGTGAGTGCGGCGGCAGTGGGCCGTTGAACGCCGTACCTGGACTACGGAATGGCACGACATTGTGTTCTCCGACGAATCCCGCTTCTGCCTGAAACACCACGATGGTCGAATCCGCGTGTGCCAGCACCGCGGCGAGGGACTATGACGCCTGCATTATGATACATCGTCATACCGGTCCGTCGCCTGGCATTATGGTTTGGGGCGCAATTGGATATAACAACCCGCACCCCTCTGGTACGCATCGCCGGTACACTCAACAGCAACCGCTACATCTCCGGTGTTTTGGAGCCTGTAGTCCTCCCTTACCTGCAGGACCTGCCAGCCGCCACGTTTCAACAGGACAATGCGCGCCTGCACGTGGCACGCATCGTGCAACAATTCTTCACGGTCCACCAGGTGTCACTGCAGCCGTGGCCCGCCTGTTCTCCCGATATGTCGCCCATCGAACACGTCTGGTCGCTGATCGGCAAGCACTACCCGCGGCTACGCCTGTTGAACTGTGGCAACGTGTGGAGGCAGCCTGTACCGACATACCCCAAGCCCACATCCAAAGCCTCTTTCGTTCGATGCCGCGGCGTGTAGCGGCCGTTATTGCCAGCCATGGGGGCCACACGAACTATTGATGTCTACGTGCTCCGTAAGTCGCACGGGCCTGTAAGCTCAATCGTTTCATCTTTGTATCTGTTGTTATGTGTCCAGTAAATCTGGCATTGCTACTCGCGTCCTTCTTGGTGTTTCATTTTGGGTGGCCAGCAGTGTATTTGCGTCCCTTTAATTCCCCATGTGGTAGGGGCGTGCCCTCAGCCCTCTAGGAGTTTTTCGTTTGGGGTTTGGATTGGTCAGCTGAGTTGACCAGTGCTTGACCTTAGTGGTTATTGGTTGGCCCCTGAGCCAGTCAGCTACCCTTTCGCGACAGCTGGAGTATTGGGCAGGTGAAGTTTCCGCACTTTAAATGGGACATATTTTCTGGGACCTGGTGAATAGCGAAATATTGCCGGGGCTTCCCTCTGACAGAGTTACGACTTTCTTGTAACACCGCAGTGTATTTTACGATTTTGGCTGGTGCCTACTTCTAGAGGAGATGGTCGTAAAACGTAAACTCTCCTATTCATCTGACCGAGGTTCGGACTTTTGTATGTGCATTTCTGAAATACCGGGATGTTTTGTCCTGCCGGCAACGTTAGCACTGGGGCCATTTCATAAATTTCGTAAATGCCGCGCTTCTCACAAGAGTGAAAAGAAAAGAAATTCCTTGGTCATTCTCACGGGTGTCCGAGGTAACTGCCTGACCACCTGGGCTTTATGCTCCAGTGGGGAAAGGGGGTTATGAGACAGAAAGGGAGCAAAGCAATTTTGTTTTTAAATTAAATAAAAATAAAAATAAAAGTGAATTACACCTTGTCTTTGTGATTAATTAAACCGCAAAACAATGTGGCCCGAAATACGAAGTAGTTCCTGGGCAACATTAGTGCCATAGCCTCCGTTGGTAATCGGCGTATCCGCGCTCGACCGTCTACGTGATGCACCAGGAATCTTGATTCGTCAGACCAGACCACTTTTCTTCCAATCATCCACGGTCGCATCTCGATGATCTTGGGCCCATTTTATGCGTTGTTGGCTGTGACGTGCAGTGAACATGGAGACTTACCGGCAATGTCTTCGTCTACGGAGGCCCACCCGCAGAAGGCTGTCATGAAGTGTGTGCTGTGATACATTGCCCTGATCACCATTGTTGTAGCTGCGGGTGATTTGTCGCCCTGTGGCCCTGCGGTCGCTGTGAACAATGTGCGACAGTCTCCGCCCCCCTCTGGCATCAGTGAGCTGAGGACGACACACGGTTGGACGATGGTTCGTCGTTTGGCCATCTGTGCACCACTTTTGATACGTACACTACTCACTACAGCGGCACGTGAACAACTCACAAGCCACGCCGTTTCCGAGATCGTAGTTCTGAGTCTCCGTGCCATCACAATTTGTCCTTTATCAAACTCCGATAAATCATCAGCTTTTCCCATTCTGACTCCGAATACTCTGCTAACCGAACGCTTGTCCTCAGGTTGTATATATACTGCTCTGTGAACTTCACCTGCGCCACCGTTCGTTTTCCAGGCGCGCTCATTTCTATAGGCTCGGGGTGGTCATAATGTAATTGCTCATCTGTGTATATATCTGCTCACAACAGTGGGTTGTTATTATGGTTCTTAAAATGGTGAGAAGCACAATTATGTCTCACTGATGTTAGAGCTCGCTTTCCAGTTTTGTTTTCATTTTTTAAATAACCAGCTGGAGCAGTTGAGAGCCGAACGAACTATAATCCAAAGACTTAAGACATTATCTTATACAGTGAAACTTCCATTAATGGACACCTCCGAGCAACGGTAAGTTTTGCTTGGTACAGAAGAGTTGCCATAAAATTAACATTAACGATAACCTCCAAACAGGGAAAGCTCTTAACAGCGGCCAACGGACACCCCAGTCAGTCCCAAAAGAGATCTAACGAACACCTTGTCCTTTAGGATTCTACGCACTTCCTTCGGTACTTCGGCGATAGGAATAAGATAGAAATAAAGAATGCTACTGTGCCTCGAGCTCAATGGGTTGGATTACGGCGAGTAAAGTCGTTTGCTTAAGTGAAAACAAAAACAAAACAGAAAGGAGTTAAAGTTTAATTCTACGTCAGGCGAACTCCAGCTCCTGTATATGTCTCAATCGTAACCTTGGGGAGGTTGCTGGTGCGTGAAATGTTTTCTGTTGGCGGCGGTATATCTGTGATTGGTCCCTGTGGGTTCTGTTCGTATTATTCGGTTTGCGGCTGTCTAATTATGCAGTTCCACTTAAATATCTAGCATTCCCCCTCCCCTTTCCATTCCATTAGCGTACCTTAAACTTAACCACCTAGCTTAATATTTATAAAGGGAAGTGTGAGACAACGGGTCAGACACCACTTTCCTAAAATCCTCTACACCATGATTTTATTCTAGATTGTTATATTGAGTTTCATTCAGCATTCAACTATTGGCGTAAGCTTTGAAACCGTTTCTTTGTGCATAAGCTTTGTACAATTCTTTTTTTGTATCAGAGCAACGGACTAGCAATGCTAACCTAGGCCTAACCTCTCAACAACGGCATCTCCGAACAACGATCACTATTTCCCGGTCCGAGCAACGACCGTTATTCAGAGGTTTCACTGTGCCGTGTAAAAATATAGTCACTTTACAAATATCATTCTCACTTGAATTAACTTCCGCGTGCGCTTTGGTTATACTGTAGATGCTGCCGTCCTATAACGGTAGCTTCACCGATTTGGAAGCAGTTCCATCTTTCATCAGCATTACAACTGAAATAACCGTGGAAAAATTGTTCGTCTTGACATTATTTAGCCAGCACATTTTTCTTGGTCATTATTCACTTTCCCAAATTCCTTGTTTTTTGTAGGATCTTACCTTGTAGAAGGGTATAATAGTTTTGGTTGCCTATTTCCTCAGAATCACTCAGCATCCTTCTAAGAAGGTGGTGTCATCTAATGTTTATAGTGTTGAGGCAGATAGGTCTCTGAGAAGTCTGTATAGCTTTGGAATCGACAGCATTTTTGGTACCACTTGTCATCTTAAATGGTCATGTGGGAGAGCGTTAACTGATGAACTTTCATTGTGTCTTATTTTAAAAGCTTGGTGTGAACAGGGAGTTCTTCCTCGTAAGCTTTCTGTCTAGCGAACATTTATTTATGCCATCTCCCCACAGGAAACGTTTTGCTGTCGTGCTGTAAATGTGGTGGATTTTTAAAGTATTTCTTAACCAGAAAACTGTTTTAAACTCCACACGTTATTGCGTAAGTTATCTAAAATGGTTTGATACTTTCTAGTATCCCTTTCCTTTTTCTTTATGCGGCAGTTTTATGTTAACTTTTGCTTTTTTTTGTGTGTGCAAATGTTTTTACGATCATCCTCCATGTGTGATATTCATTCCTTTTATTTTTGTTCTCAGAATTGCAAGTTTAGAGGAATTCGCTTGACATCGTGCTGTTTCGAATTATATTTATATATACGCACACGCACATAAAAGTCACGTACGAATAAGCTTAAACAAAAGACACTACTTCTGTAGTCGATATCTTGTCCATCTGTGTTAGTAAATGCAGGTAAAGCTACTTTATGTACTGTGAAACCTGGACAACAAACATCGGCGTTATATTACGAATATTCATTATAATGACATTATGGTATATGGGGACCTTAACCACGCATTTCATGATTACAAATATTAACAAACATTCTCTCTTAGTGTATTTGAACGCAGTTATAAATTCTTCTTAAGTCAACGGGAGTTTCGTTGAAACGTTGGTTTAACTTCATCAGGACGATTTATTCCAGAAGCCACAATGAAAACCCAAAATCGTAGTCTTTAGTGTTTTTTAATTGTTGGTATTGGTAAAGTAAGTTATCCTGTATGTATTTTGGTGCTATTAGCCAAAATAAATAAATAAAACAGAAATTGGTTCATACCCGACCAATAGATTAAATGTTATTTGAATTCTTTACTTTTCAAAGATGACGCTGGACGCCATCTTGAATTGCGTAATAGTAAATAAGTGCTGTCAGCCATTTGGTGTAAATAAACATGGTTATTACAAATGAAATAGACAGTTTCGGCATTTTATAAGACCAAAACTATTTAAGATATTGACACTCACTTTGCCCCGTTTTGTAGGGAAACTCTTTAAGTTTGTTACAGCAGTTTACAGATGCTTGATGTGTGCACCTTCGTCACACGGCATACTGTATATCAACGCGGTTGGCGAATTCTTGCCAAACACGCATTAACATATCTTCATCAACTCTTGCAATAACTGTTGTGATACGTTGTTTCAGATCAGCTAAATTAACAGGAAGGGGAGGGCGAAGACCTTGTTTTTGACATAGTTCCTAATCCGTATGGTAGAGTTCCCAAGGCAGTACATAGTACATCTTGCTGTCCTACGCCTCTTCTTGTGAAGTTTAACTTAATTCCTGTTTAATATTATTTGGATTAAAGAAAAAAGTATTTTCCTTCGTTGTTATACTTTTCATACAATGGTTGGGGAGAAATATATAAAACTTTTATAGGAAAAACTGTCTTTTTGTTCAGAAATTCAACGGCTTCTTCCGCAGCTGCGTACCCTGCTTGTGCTACCCTACCCCATTGACCACGGCATAGGATTTGAATTTGCCCGTGACATTTGGATACCGCACTGACTTTGGATTTGTTAGATTTCCTAGGAATTTGTGTCCACAGTTGATGAATCTTTGTTTAGAAGAAATTTTGTTATTGTTGGAGTGCAAATCCCCTTTAGTGGAAATTGAGTCTCAATTCCAAAGTGTTTGTTGTAGATGGTGGTGGTGGTGGGTTTGTTCACACTGTGCGTAGTACATTCTTAGGGGTCAGAAACTGGTTTTAATCCTTGTATCCCAGTGCCCTTGACAACATAGTTTATGTGCAACGACATCTTGGAACACATGCGAAATATTTATAAATTATCTCCATCTAATCTCATACGAAATATTTTTCTGTAATGCAGCAGTTTTTGGACTCCCGAGGATTGCCTCATGGAGTTTATTTTCGCTGCATCAGACATTGGAAATCTTGATTTATTTCTTGTACTTATGACATATGTAAATTCGTGAAAGGTGTCAATGTTGTTTCGCAATTCCCGCACATTTTCTGGTGCACAGCTATCGAGTGTTTTCTGATAAATGTAGGCATTGAGAATTTCATTCTCCTGACTTGAAGTATTTTAGCTAACATTTTAGGATGAATTATTTTCTAGTTTACAATAGAAAGGGGCGTTTATATCCGGAATTTCATTTTTACTTTTTGTGGAATTAAAAGAATAGTTTGTTCTAGTGCTGATAATTTGCCAAGCACAATGCACACGTCTGCCTCATTTCACTACTTGTATAATACTCTTGTGGAACCATCACAAGTACTTCAGTGCGAAGTAAAGAACGCCTATAGACGTTAATGCAAACCTCTTTTAGTGAGGATATGATTTGGAGTCGTTTTCACTATTCCTTTTTGAGGCCTCTTACGCGAAGATGTGCAATACGGCTGCACCGCATGGAAACATTTTTCATCGAGTGTTAATTGCTAGTTCTGCGGGATTCACAATAAAAATTAATTAGAGCCTCAGTCATACCCGATGCGAATTTCGTGCATCGTTGTTCCCCTGTTTTGCCGAGTGGTTTTACCGAATTGTAGATCTTGGGTTCTAGGAATGGGAATTGGATTGGTTATCACTTCTCGTTTTCATGGAGCAGGTTATACCCTCTATGGGACGGGCGACGTGTTCTAACATACGATAGTTATTAATATTAAAGAAAAGAAATAAAAAGGTGAATTGCATTTAGTGATCTTACTGACCTGCATGTTTAGATGGATGGGTCTTGGAGTAAACTGAACAGTAATCTGACGTGGCTACCTCATGAATATTGAACCCAGCGATTTTCAAATAACATAACCGACTAAAAACTGGCAACAAAAACAATAATGCGAAAGGTTTTGAGCTCGTCGAAGGTTTGAGCCACAACCTTCAACGAGCTCAAAACCTTGGAAAGGATTTTAGCCTGTTTTGTCTTCTTGAATCTCCATGTGTTTTCGCGTGTTGTCTTTTGATCTTCGCGTAAGCCATTCATTGAGTTTCAGTGATGGTTGATATCTAAGTTTCTGTAGGACATTTGTTTATTAAGGTTCTTCAGAAAATTTTCTCCCGCTGTTGTTGCACTTGCTCTTCTCCTTTACGCTCTTTAAATTTTTCCCCCTTGGAATATTTTTGTGATTATTGTCAGGCACTTTTTGAATGTGCTTTTTGTTTGTAACTTTTCTTTGCTCTAGGGAAATTTGGAAAGTGCTTCAAAATATGCAGTACAGTCACTCCAACAGAACCCACGAAACAAGTAACATCACCGAAAAATGATCAGTAATGTATCCAGCTTTTTACCATCAATTTGTGTTTCCATCAGAGAGCGGAATGTAATTACTAGGGCTAGGATTTTTGATTTTGCATTTTTTTTTTTGGCAATACTAAAACGGTGTTTAAGTGTATAACAAACGTGCTTCATACAAAATTAAGCTGATTTAAGTACTTTTGTTAAGGCATTTTTTTTTTGTATTTTTTCGTGTTTTTTACGGGATATGACATTTTTCCAGGTTTTCGATCATTTCAAGGCATCTTTTTTGTTGATTTTGAGTCATTATTTTGCATATTATGATATTTTCAATAAAGAGCACTTTTTGGATGAAGATCGACTCGTCTGACAGCAATGAAGTGGCCTCAATTAAAGTTGCACAGAGTCTACTTTCTGATCCTGAAATATCAGCTAAATTTTCGTACGTCAAGTCGAATTTTGGATTTCTGCCTGGTGCCGTTACTTTCTTGAAGTCAGCAGTGCTATTGTGCATCAAATAGATTTGATAAAGAAAATTGTGAATGACCTAAGCATGGTGACTGGAAAAGTGGGGGAAGGCTGTGCAGAAAATTGAGCAAGTTTAAAAAAAAATGTAGGGTATGAAAAGCTGTCTGTGCTTAATTAATTGCAAATGTGCTGTCGGGGAGAAACTTTTTCTTGGTGAAATTTCAGAAGACCTTGAACGAAGTGACAATTTATTTCAGGCATGCTCCTGCGGTTTCAGTAGAAGTGGAAAGGGGCTTTTTAATGTTTAAAGTTTTGTTGGCAGACAATAGAAAATCATTTTCTTTTGAAAATCTGCACATGATTTTTGACGTGCATTATAGTTCTGAACTGATGAAATCAAAGCTTTTCAGTTTGCCATGGCAAACTAAAAATATTGAAATAATTTTTTTTAGTGAAATTCATAATTTCAGTTTGGCACAGGAACTGTCAGAAAATGTAAGTTGCGATTTTATTCTTTTTCTTGTTTTTTTTGTAGGGCATTTTTTGTTAAAATCAAAGCTTTTCAGTTTGCCATGGCAAACTAAAAATATTGAAATAATTTTTTTTAGTGAAATTCATAATTTCAGTTTGGCACAGGAACTGTCAGAAAATGTAAGTTGCGATTTTATTCTTTTTCTTGTTTTTTTTGTAGGGCATTTTTTGTTAAAAAATAATGACTGTTTGGCACAGAAACTGAAAAAAGTTAAATTGTATTTTTAACGTTTTTTTTTTTTTGTCTTATAGGACATGTTTTCGAGCAATAAATTTTTAATTTGGCACAGAAACTGTAAAGCAATTAATTTGTATTTCTTGATTATTCTTTGTTTGGTTTTATAGGCCATGTGTTCGTTAGTAAAATAAAGAATTTAAGTTCACATAGCTGCAGTCAACACATTAAAAAATATTTTTCAGATTCTTTTTCTTTTGTTGATGCACCTCTTTTTTTTTTAGTTAATTAGTCTTGCGAGGAAATAAAAAAAATTAATGTACATTAGTTAGGTCATTTTTTTGTTTAATATGATTTTTTTAGTTTTTTTGTGTCATGAATGCATTTTTTAGCAATTTTTAGATCATAAAAATTCTAGCTCTAGTAATTACATTACACTGAGTGTAAGGAAACATCAGGGAAAGGGGTTGTGGATTCTAAAGTGTGTAACAACAGCGGTAGAAAGGCAAGGAACTTTGAAGGATAATTTGCAAATAAAAAAATTATTCATACGTGAAAACAAAGTTTGAATCTTCAACAAAGTAAAACTTCTGATGTTTTTGTTTTCCCAAACAGCACTTTAAACAACAACAACAACAACAACAAAAATTTGCTGCCCACGACATACGGCCATGAATGAGATTGCGCTTGTGGCGAATGAAATGTATGGTGCAAGTCGAAAGTGAGTGAAAAACCATTAACCTTGAATTGTCCGTAAACTGAAATGCATAGTTCACCTCACTCTGCATTAGTTCCGTGAAACGTGTCGTGCGTCGGGGAAACTGAGTTCAACAACTGAGCAACGATAAGCGTGAAGTTTATGTGGAAATTAAAGAAACCGCCTACTGAATCCCCTCTCCCTTCGATGGGGAAAAATGGGTGTCACGTGCGCGTGTTTTTGCGCGCACGTGATAGCTTCAGTGAAGCCCTGAAAGACATTGCTTCAGTGAAGCCCTGAAAGACATTGAAGGTGACGAACGTCGTCCGGGAAGTCCCAGCACTTCAAAAACAGAAAACAACAGTGTGGACAAAATCTGCGCAATTATTTGAAATGATCGACGACTGAGTATTGGAATGACAGCAGAAATGGTAAATATCGATGGAGGCACTGTTAGGAAAATTTGACATGAAAATCTGAACCCGATAAAGGTTTGTGCCAAGATGGTTCCGAAGGTTCTCACGCCTGAACAAAAAAGAAAATCGCAAGTGAATTTGTGCTGACATTCTGGGGCAAATGCAGACGATCCCAACCCTTTTAAAGAGTGTTATCACTTGTGATAAAACTTCCAATACGAACCTGAAGCGAAAAACAAAACAAAACAAAACAAACAAACAAACAGTGGATGTATTGGAAAAAAGTCACCAAGGGTGAAAGATTAACGGCAAAGCAAGTTCAAAGCCATATTAACTGTTTTCTTTGACATTAAGGGTGCAATTTTGGCAGAGTGGGTTCCTGATGGAGCAACAGTGAACCAACATTACTACAAATAGGTTCTGGTGATTTTGCGAGAGCGAGTCAGAAGAAGGACAGAGTTGTGGAAAAATGGCTTCATCCTTCACTAGAACAACTCGCCAGCTCACTCGCAGTGAAGCAGTTTTTAGCCGAGAAATGCATCACATTGCTAGAACATCTTGATTGCTCGCTAGTTTTGGCCTCACGCGACTTTCTCTAAAGTCATCTGTATGTACTCAATGGGTCCCGTTTTGAATCAGTTATTGTGTTGAAGAGGAGACCGCCATGCTTCTCAAAGAGATCACACCAGGTGAGCTACAACACTACTTTACCCAGTGGGAGATCGCGATTTTAATGATGCCGAAGAGTGCATTGAAGACTATAAGAGTTTTAAATGTAAGTTTCTTGTTTAACTCAAGTTGTAGCCTTAGTCTCATTGTTTAATAGTCATACCTCTTATCAATAAAGTCTGAAGTTCGTGAAATCGGGCTCTGTGTATGAGCGAAGTTTTACTGTATAAATAAAATCTTTTGCCTTAGCGAAGAAATTAATAAGATATAAGTTACTTACACAAATTCACTATAGCTTTAAATAGCAATTCACATTTTGTTGTTGCCATAGTTAATCTGTCGAAAGGCTTCAACTTAGTTACTGACATCGTGGGATCATTAGAATAAAAGAATTTGAGATCTATTGGCCAACATGGCCGATTTCCTTTTGACGAAGAGCATCCGGTTTCTTTTTTTTTTTCACCCAATTAAAAAAATCGTTTAAAAATTTTGTACTATAAAGAATTTTGCAATCAAACGAGCAAAGTGTGATCAACTAGTGATTTGCATGCCCATAAAATGGAAAGTAACGCATTTCTCTATATGCTGTTTGCAAATCACTCTACGTTGCATGTGATTCGTAATCCGGTGTGTGCAGTTATGTAATCTTTCTCCCTTCTACTGTCCCTTTTAGTTTCCCTCTAATTGTCGACGGCAGATGAACTTTACATTTGTGGATTGGCAGGCATCCTGTGCTTTTCTTTTAGGTCATTAGGTTATCGTCATGATCTGTTGTTTAGAATTACAATACCTGAGATGACTCAGAAAGAATTCTACGAGCTATTTTTATAGTTACACCCCCCTCTTTTTTTCTCCTGCTCTTAATCCAGTCGTTCTCTTCTCTGTTTTTATCAATATCTTCTTCATCCTCTCTTCACTTTCTCCGAGAACCAGCGAAGCTGCTGGTGACAGACAGTATGTTGCTTATGCATTAAATAACTCTGTCAGTTTTAACTAGAACTTCGCGGCTCAGTGAGTTTCATCAGTTACAGCCGTTATTCGTTGGCCTGTCAAAAGAAGATGTGTGTGTATGTATGTGTGTGTGGAGGGGATTATGCATGCAAAACAAAATTTAGTATATCATCATCAGCAACAATCATTCTCAATTCACTGCTGGAAGGCGGTCTCCCGAAGCCTTTTCCACCACTCTGTCTTGTGCCATTCCGAATATCATCCTAAGATCTCCTACGTGCTGGTCTTCTGTTTATTTTCCTCTCCCTCGGTATCCAGTCTAATGTTTCAGTTGTTCAGCTGTGGTCAGTTGTAGCAATATCTTCAGTCCATAGCCACTAGAGGGTCGGGTCTTAATCATGATGGCACCACTCTGGTCATTTTCTTGATCCATGAGATTCTCTTTCTATCTTTCCTGGTTACACCAAGCATGTCTCTTCATGCTTTCTTCAGTTGTCCGCATCCTCTGTATGTCTATTTTAAAGTTAAATCCCATTCTGTGATTCATCAATAAGAACTGGAAGAATGTTAAGCGCATTTCTTTCCTAGTCCTAACGGTAAATTGCATTTTAAAATCGTAGTATTTCTATCAAATGGTGTCCAGCCAAGTTTTATATTTACCCACTGTTAATTTCTACTTCGATGTGGCCCTCGCTTAAGATCTCTTGTCCAAGGTATATAGATGTAGTCAGTCATTGTTTACTTCTGGGTTTTCCCCATCAATTTCTAAATCTTCAGTTCTTATAAATGCATTGTACATCAGTTTAATTTTCTCTGCGTTTATCTTTAATTCCAATTCTTTACTCTTGTCGGCAAGTTCCTGAATCATATTCTGGAGCTCTGAAGAGGTGGAATGAAGGTGGGTTAAACAACCTCCATAAAGCTTTTAAGCTTTATCCTCTTGGCTTCCTAGTTCAATGATTGAAAGCAGTGTGGCATTGAAGAAAATTAGGATATACTTTGATGTTTATTGACCAACACTGTGGAAAATGTATTTGTAATGAACCTTTATCCCATTCATAAAATAATGTTTAACATGTTCATAAGCAAACAGAAACATAGAAAAAAAAAAAAAAAAAGAAGAAAAACAGTTGAAAGTAAGCAGATCTGATAGTAACTTGCACACATACAATCAGCCCCTCCAGCTTTATATAGACATTTCATCATCATCGTCTGTCTCGTAGATTTCGCTCTGATGTCTCTTAAAAGTTTTTCTTTTCTTGTTTTTCTTATTCGTAATTGGCGAAGCAGTAAAAACTATCTTTAGTGATACTATTTTTAGAAAATTCAGTTAATCTCATCATCGCGTGATTCATGATCCATGATTTTACAGAGGGATTTTTTAGTGCGTATAGAATGACTTCTTTTTTTTTTCCGGTTTAAGTGGAAAGGTACAGGTGACTATGACTTTTTTTTTTTTTTTTTTTTACATTTTACCAGCCATGTTCTAATGAACAGGCAGCCATTTCCTTTCATTCGTGAACATGTTGCTAATTGAAAAGCCAAATCTGTACAGACTTTTGAAACCAATTTTCCACACGGTTGTGTTGGGCATACCCATACCGGGACACTCAACGTGCGCTGTTGGAACCAGTTGCGTTATCCAGTGATCTCTCAACGACGGCAATGGCAACGTCTTTGGCCTTTTAGACACAAATCGGGTTGCGACCTCTTCGGCCTTTTAGACACAAATAGGCTTCCTGAAAACGAGTGACCATCCTTCTGAGGGAACATGGTGTCAGTTGTACCTCTTCGCAAGCATTTTTGTCGTCGCGAAGTTCCAGAAGCACAGCATAAGCGTTTCCGTTGTTTTGATAGTAAAACTTCGCAAGCAGAGCACGTTCCGCCAAGACTGAAGTCATCGTGCTTGCACTCACTGCACAAATGACGTGAAACATCTCGTGTCTTTCTTTATATCCATCAATCACATGCTGCGTATACACCGAGTGGCCACTTTATTATGACCACCTGACAGTTTTAAGCAAATGAGCTATGGCTGCACGCTGTTGCCGCCCGAGGGCGAGGCTAGTATAAAAAGGGAAAGCTTAGTACTTGCGACAGTAGTAGAAGAGATTTTTGGGTGACGAAATGGGTAAAAAATTCGATTTGACGGACTTTCAACGTGGGATGATTGTAGGAGTTCGGAGCCATGGAGCGAGCATCACCGAAACCACCGCATTCGTGAAATGTTCCAGAGCAGCTGTTGTTGAAGTGTTTAAAGACTGGATAGTTAGCCAAAAAACTGGGTCTCTACGTGCAACGTGTGGTCGTAATCGACTAGTGACTGCTCGGGCGGAACGGATTGTCCAGACTGGTAACAGACAACAGAAGGGCAACAGTGCAGCAAATTACAGACCATCTTAATCAAGTATCCACTCAAATGATCTCTGCACGCACTATTCGCCGTACACTGCATCGGATGGGATATGGCAGCCAAAGGCCTGTTCGAACACCTTTGCTGTCTGCAGTTAACAAGAGAAAACGTCTCCAGTTCGCACGGGAGCACAAGGATTGGGCAGTCGATAATTGGAAACAAATTATGTGGTCCGATGAATCACGTCTTCAGTTGCACCATGCCGATGGCCGAGTGAGAATTTGGCGGAAACAGCACGAAAGCATGGACCCCAAATGCATTGGTACAACCCTTCAAGCTGGTGGAGGCAACGTTATGGTTTGGGTAATGTTTTCCTGGCATGCTTTGGGCCCTTTAATTCGTGTTGATCAACGTCTGACTGGCACGTCATATCTAAACATCGTTGCGGACCAAGTGCATCCTGTCATGTGGATGATTTATCCCAATGGCGATGGCTACTTTCAACAAGATAATGCGTCCTGCCATAGTGCTCGTATCGCACAGGATTGGTTTCAGGAACATGCCGGTGAGTTTACTTTACTTAGGTGGCCCCCACAATCTCCAGATCTCAACAGCATTGAGAATTTTTGGGATGAAGTTGAACGAGCCATCGGACAGCTGGATCCACCACCCTGCAATTTTCTCACACTCCTGGAAAGTGCTATTCATCAAGCATGGTCTCAGATTCCACAAACCACATATCAATATCTCGTGGAGTTCATGCCACGAAGAATCGACGCAGTATTAAAGGCAAAAGGTGGCTCAACGAAGTACTGAGGGGGTGGTCATAATATAGTGGCCACTCAGTGTATATATAATTGTGTTTATCAACCATTATTTATTCATTTCCAAATGGAGGTCTTACTAAATTTTTTCCACAGCTTTTTTTATTGAGCCAGTCTTCTCCATGTCACCCCGGCACGCTTCCAAAGTTCATCCACCCGTTTCCCAGATGGACGTCGTCTGTGTCTTTTTGTCAAACGGCGGGTAGTTCTTCTAGCAACATGTCTAGCCCATTATGGCCACTTCAACTATTTTACCTGATTATGGTGTCATCAACTCTTGTCATTTCCCTGAATCCACGAGTTCCTCTTCTATTCTTCGTGGTTATGCCAAACGTGCACTTCTTTTTCCATGCTTCTTCTAGTAGTTTGCAGCTCTTGTATGTCCTTTTTAGTTAAAATCCATGTTTCTGATTCATAATTAAGAACTGGAAGGATGTATTGATCGTCATACCCTTTTCTTTTAAGACATTTATAATGATAAATTGCTCCTGAAAATTGCACTGTTTCTTCCAAATGCTCTCCAACCAAGTTTTATATGCCTATTAATTTTTCCCCCTTGCTGGATATCAGTGTTCGAAGGTAAATGGAAGCATTATTTACTTCTAAAATTACTTCATCGAGCTCTAAATCTTCAGTTCGTACAAAAAAGCATTGCATTGTGCACCAGTTTTGTTGTGTGTGCGTGTGCGTGTGCGCGCGCACACGGTAGATTCCAGTTAATGGGGGACACATCGGGCGTAGAACAATTTGCCCTAATTCAACGGCTGCCCTAGTTATGCGAAACTTTATACCAAAGAACAAATTTGCGATGTTTTTCAAGAATTGCCCCAAATAAACTGCTGCCCCGATTAACCAGCGACCCAATTAACCGGAATCGATTGTATATACAGTGGTGGAAATAGGCCGGAAACAAGCGGAACCCATTTCCGGGAGCGAAACGTGAGTGTGTGTGAGTGAGAGAGTGAGTGTGTGTGAGAGAGAGAGCGAGCACAGAGGTATTTTGAAAATGATCAAGAAATTGAATTTCCCAAATTTAGTTACACACCCTGTGTTAATCTTAAGATTATAGTTCGTAACGAAAGAGCAGAATAGGACAAAAACTTCAAACATACACTTTGCCATCACTGTACATGAATGAATGCTGGTTATTCTGTTTCATGCGAAACAAGTAATATCTAGTATCCTCCGACCGTATGTATATTTTTAAGATTGCATATTTATGTAGTTTTTGATAAGTGATAATAAATGTATAGGCGATTGAGATAGATACGCCGCATACTAATTTTTTGTTCTTCCTTTTCTCAAATGTAATTACAGTTTCCGTGTTACGACTGTTCCGTCCTCCCCACACACAAAAAACAAACTACCTTTAGGTATTCCGTACTTTCGTTGGCTTTTGACGTATATATTTAATTCGTAGGCAGAATAAGAGACATGATTCCACGATTTTAATTTGCTCCAATGCTCATCGTCCGCTGACAGAATTTAACCGGTAGTGGAAGTAAGATTCGAAAAATTTGCTTTTCATCGTACAGAGCAATCGTGACCCAAATTTTTTCAGAGCTTTCAACTTTATCATGTTATGTAGACATTTTATATATCTGTGTTTGTCTGAATAGCCCCGTTTGTGAGAGACGAAAAAATTCCTTTTAGTCTTTTTAGAACGGAGCGAGCTTGGTGTGAGAAAAAAAACCTAGTTACTTCTATACCGCGAGGTAGAAGAAGAAACTGCGTGTAGTTGTAGCAAAAATATTTGACGATGTGTGTTTGTAGACAATATTTCCGTTGTTATACTTAGAAGAACATTATACTGTTTTTAATCGCAGAACATTCTACTTTTTAAATTATTAGATGTGTTCTTTCACCGGAGTCTCTGATACATGACTCATATTTCTTAGGGGTATGCACGTTTTGATTTCTCGAAAGGCTCGTATATGTTTAATCTGAGAGAGAGAGAGATAGAGATAGATAGATAGATAGATAGATAGATGATAAATACATAAATAAAGCCGATGCCCAAAGAATGTACCAGCGTTTAGAGATCATACGCAGGCACAATTCAAAAATATTATTTCTACCCCTACTTTTCAAGACTTCGAAACATTGTAGCAGTTACGGATACTATTTCTGCGTTTTCTGTTTTTACCCGTCCATGCACGGAAGCTGAGATACCGTGACAAACCGAAGTATACATTTACACCACGCAGGGGTTGCGCTGGCTTTTCTAAAGTTGTCGCCAAATTCAATTTGTTTTCGCCAAAGTGTTATAACACTATGAAAAGGTAATCGCCAAAGCTTTTTTCCCATCGCCAAAACGATTTCTTTTTCGAAGATGGCGACCGGCAGCGCGACCCCTGACCACGCATAGGACAGTTCCCCATCAAGGGGAGCTGAAAATATTTTTAAAATCTTGTGCATTTAATACCAGAGGTTATTTTTCAAACCATCTTGTAAAAGGGCAAGTATGGGGAAAATATCAACGTGCATTGACGCCTTCTAAATGGAAAAAATATGCTTCGAGAAAGCAAAAAAATAAATGTACATGTAGAAAATTGTCGTTCTCGTTGCATCTGTTCAAGACAAAAATATTTTTCTCCATCTGTTTATGGAATTGGAGATAAAAGAGAACTTGTCTGCATACAGACAGAAGAACCTGACGCCATTTGAATAATATTTTAGTTTCTTTCCGTTCTCCATTTTTAATGGTGAAATTACCAGCATAAGCATGTAGTCACACTAGACCGTGCTGCTCATCATTTTATTTTTGACGCATTTGCATGGGGCGTTGGAATTCTAAAGCTTTTGAGATTGCGAGCGCTGTATCTTTCTGATGCTTGCGTACGACAGTTATGGGCAGGAAGATGAAAGTGTATGTGACGTTACTGGCGGCAGACACGACAGTTCACTCCCCCCCCCCCTTTTTTTTATCCTGCTTTGGGAGGATGGGGAATATATTTTTTTTAACCTTGGGGTGGCGGCGTAAGCGCGTATTCAACGCGCAGGTATGTGCCTCAGGGCATATTTGCTTCATGACACGCATTCAGTTATTCTTCCGAAATGGATTATTTCGGGCCAGCGACATTAAGGCGCGTGTTGCTTTTAACCCTGAGTCATTTTTTTTATTAACTTTTGTGTATGTACGACGTGTAAAATCTCAATAGGATTCTTCATATTGTTGGTATTGATAGCAGAAAATTTTCTACTGATCTGTGAGGGAAGTAGTCCTGTTTTCTTCCGTTTCATTAATGTTTCTTGTACGTCATACAATTAAATAAACTGTTGTCTGTTTCCTTGATGGCTATAAAACAGTGTTTTGTTTTTTCGTTTTAAATCTAAAAATATTAGGTGCGTGCAACCTTCTCGGGCGTTTGGAAAGTAGTCTATGCGCAATCGTACTTTTTAGTCAGGAGGATGGGGGAGAGATGATTTTTTAATGTCATCTGTGACACAAGTTTTTTTATCTTTTACATATTCTTGTAACTTTTTTTTTATTATTATTGGTAGAAATACTAAAGGACTAACCTCGCGAATCCTCTATTCTTCAGAAAGTGTATTTATGTTTACTTTAATTTGTACTAAATTTTAAATGGAGAAGGAGTTGTTTAATTATTACCTATAACACAAAACTTTTCGACGTGTGTGTCTGCTAACAATTTGAATGCTGTCTGCGAAAATATTGCGGGAAATCAAATTAATTTCTGTGAAAGTCAAACCATCTACACGCCAACAGAAGTGTTCGCCACGCAACGAACCTGCAAAAAAGGTATGCATTTTTTTCCAGGGTCTAACGACCCTCGAGGGCGACTAATTGTGTAAAGAGTCCCTCTCCGGTCCCAAATTTCGGCCCACTGTATGTATTGAGGGAAAGGACAGTACCACTAACACACTGCTCTTGCTTCATCCGAGACTCCAACTTGGGCCGATCTCGGACGATTGGCCAGATGTTCGCGCCTCTTATTACTTGGTCACCGAAGGATGTGCAAATGACCGTACGCGACGCTGTGTTAAGCTACATGTACGTTCGTAAACAATATCTCAGTAAGCACCATATACATTTCAGCTAAAATGGCATGCGGAGCAGATCTTAGCGACGTAGAATGTTGACAGGTTGTCGGATGTAATACTGCAGGGCTGACTGAGAATAAGATTAATTTGTGAAGTGCCAAACCTCCCAGAACAAAAACGTACAGTGTTTGGAAATTGAATAGTAAATGCCTAGACTGAACCTCGGACTGAAGCTCTAGTTATTTTTACCGAAAGTAATTTGAGTCCTGCAGAACATGTTGCGAAGAAGTCTAACAGCTGAAGAGTTGTATTGCAGTCAGCCGGGAGAGCCCAGATAATGTGAGTGTGTGAACAGTGCGCATATCGTCGTGTGCTCTGAATCTCCGCGGAAAAACTGCTGAGCATGCTCAGCTGGAAAAAACTAAATTCTGAACTTCTGGAAACAGGTCCTTCGAGGCGACGAATACCTCTATAGGCAGTCTCCTTCGCATGAGAGGGCCTATAGATATGTCCGCACTCTAGCAAATGCCACGAACGCTGCGTTCTCCACACAATAGAATATACTAGTGGAAGTGTGCGGTGAGCGTTTTCTTAGTATGGAACTGTTTCCTTGAGGTTTTTTACCATTACTGTATACTACGAACGAAGCGTAGTAGTACTGGCATTTACACAGTGCTGGACTTACTGCGCATTTTTAGCACGTCTTTTGTAAAAAAAGATCGTGCTTCTGTTATCGGTTTGTCCGTCCGTCCGTACCCACGGTATCTCTGCAACTATTAGTCCGATTTGAAAAATTCTTTTTGCATTCGGAAGCTTAAAATATGCGAATGATGATCCTTTATTTCGTTTTTTTTTTACGATGCACAATTTTGCCGCTAGGGGGCGTAAATGCAGATGATGTCGAATTCAAAATTACGTTTTAATCCACATATTTGCTTCTAAACATCCGATTGAAAAAATTCTTTTATCTTTCGATTCCATTTATGTCGAAGAGTGTTTGATATAGTTTCATTTTCAAATTACGCATAGATTTTCCGCTAGGGGGCGTAAAAGTAAATTAAATTTTTTTCGATAACTTTTCTCCTAAAACTCCGATTTGAAAAATCTTTTTTTCAGCGGATACATCTCCTAATGGAAAATCTTTTGCATATAATTTCGAATTTTTGATAAAGAATACTTTGGCCACCAAAGGGCGTAAGTGTTAATTTTTTGCTTCTGATGTATTTGCCATAAAATCTGAGCTTCTAAAATATCGATTGAAAAAATCTTTCGTGGACTGATGCAACTCACATCGATAAACCTTTTCGGAATATTTTCTACCTAAAATATCCCACAGTTTCTCCGCCAGGGGGCGTAGATGTATATATTATTTTTGTCAATATCTTTACTTCCAGGAGTCCGATTTGAAAAATCCCTTCTTTGTTGGATAGTGTTTTCCGTGTGACATGTTTTTCATATAATTTAAAAATTTTCAAGTAATTCATAGACTTTCCGCTAGGGGGCGTAGCTGTAAATTGCGTTTCGCCCTATATCTCTGCTTCTATATCTCCGATTTGAAAAATTCTTTCTGCACAGGATACAGCTCCTGATGGGAAATCGTTTGCACATAATTTCTAATTTTGTAAAAAAAATGGTTTGGCCACCAGAGGGCGCAAATCTTAATTTCCGCTTCTGATGCATTTGCAGCAAAATATGAGCTTCTAAATTCTCGACTGAAAAAAACCGTCGTTAGTAGACCGATATTACTCATGTCGACAAACCTTTTAGAAACATTTTCTTCTTAAAATAGTGCATGGTTTCTGCGCTAGGGGGCGTAGACGTATATCTTATTTTTGTCAATATCTCGACTTCTAGGAGTCCGATTTAAAAAATTCCTTCTTTGTTGGATAGTGTTTTTAGTGTGACATGTTTTTCCTAAAAATTCAAAATTTTCAAGTAATTCATAGACTTTCTGCTAGGGGGCGTAAAGGTAAATTGCGTTTCCCACTATGTCTCTGCTTCTAAACCTCCGATTTGAAAAATTCCTTCTGCACCAGATACAGATCCTGATAGGAAATCCTTTGCACATAATTTTTAATTTTTGTAAAAAAATGGTATGGCCACCAGGTGGCGTAAGTCCTAATTTCCACTTCTGATGTATTTGCAGCAAAATATGAGCTTCTAAAATCTCGATCGAAAAAAAGTCTTTTGTTGACCGATGCTACTCATGTCGACAAATCTTTTAGGAACACTTTCTTCTTGAAATAATGCATGGTTTCTACGCCAGGGGGCGTAAATGTATATCTTATTTTTGTCAATATTTCTACTTCTAAAAGTCCAATTTGAAAAATTCCTTCGTTGTTGGATAATGTTTCCGATGCGAAATGTTTTCCCTATAAATTCAAAAATTTCACGTAAATCATTTAAGACTTTCCGCTAGGGCGCATAAAGGTAAATTGCGTTTTCTGCTCCTAAAACTCCGATTTGAAAAATTCTTCCTGTATCGCATACAAGACCTGATGGAAAATATTTTTCACATAATTTCTAATGTTTTGTAAAGAATGGTTTGGCCACCAGGGGTCATAAGTGTTAATTTCTGCTTCTGATGTATTTGTAGCAAAATCTGGGCTCCTGAAAACTCGACTAAAATTTTTTTCTTGGACCGATACCGCTCATATGGATAAACCTTTAGAGAATACTTTCTTCCTAAAATAATGCATGGTTTTCCCACCAGAGGATGTAAAGTCACATCTTATTTTTGTCGATAACTCTGTTTCTAAGAGTTCGTAAGCTCAAGATTCCGTTTACACAAATATCTGAGGGATTAAAGACCCGATTGAAAAACTTCTTTCTTCCGTCAGATACTATTGTTTTCCATACCGGTTCCATTGCCTTTGAATAGCTTTGCTAAATTTAATTTGCGTCAGAACGGATTCAGAAGACTTTCTTATTACACCCGAAAATTCGGTGTCATTTTTCTTGTTTTTTTCTTGCACGTCATGTGAGTGAAGTGTACTTGGTGAAAAAGGCTGAACGTTCGCACACGTCTGTTGGTCGGCTTCAAAGCGATTGATCATCCAGATCACACTCGAGCAATCTCATTCATAATTTCTACTCGAAACGCCTTTTCACCGTTTTCAGTCTAGTTAGAAACCTGGTGCTTTGTTGTTATGTGCCTCTGTTTTACTTAATTTGTTTCAGCATTTGTTGAATATGTAGGTGTGACATTACAATTACTTGAAAACAGGCTGGTTTTAGCGTTTGTGACAATATTTGTTGACGCCCCCACTACCCTTTTGTGTTGAATTGTATGGTTTCTCAACCACGTATGTAAAATACACAATATAAATTTATAGTCGTGTGCGTTGATCCCAGGGTCAGTAACAAAAACAGTCTCCTTTTTTGAGCTTTATTGTAACAATACTCTATTGTGATGATTTGGATTGTTCCAGTGACAGCCAGACTTTTCATCCACACTTATCTCCTGGAATTACACATACCGGCCACTGAATTAGGAACTTCTATTCAATTCCGGTTTCGACGTCCTTTACCCTGCCTTAATTACAGCACGTATGCGGTTTAGCATTAATTCCTCAAGGTGTTGGAGTTAATCTACGTCTGTTAAATCTGAGCAGGTAAAAGACTGTTCGGTAAACGCCAGACAGTCCTTAACTGTTCAGAAGGTATGAGACATGTTTACCAGACAGTCCTTTAACTGCTCAGATTTAACAGAAGAGGATTTTGTTCCCGGATGTGTTTTTCTAACGTCTCATACGTTCTCAATGGGGTTCAGATCGGGCTTTGTAATGATCACAGGGAAGATGTGGAAGTCGCTGTCGTGCTCGCTGAACACATCTTGCCCGATGAGAAGTAGCATTGTCGTTCTTGAAATATCCGTCACCTGCTGGATAAAAAATTAGCATTGCAAAATGGACTTGATCGGCAACAATGCTAAGATAATCCTTGGAGGACACCCGACCTTTTAGCAATATCCAGGGGGTCCGTTCCGTACCAACAGAACGCGCCCCACACCATGACACCACCTCCAGAACTCTGAGTTGTGTTTACAAGGCAAGCTGGGTCCATTGCATCATGGGGCTACCCCAAACTCTGCCTACCGTCAGTACAGAACAAGGTGTACCGCGACTCATCGGACCACATTACATTTTTCAGTGTTCAGTCATGGTGTTCTTGACCTCCAGAATTCTTGAGTTGTGTTTACAAGGCAAGCTGGGTCCATTGCATCATGGGGCTACCCCAAACTCTCTGCTTACCGTCGGTACATAACAAGGTGTACCGCGACTCATCGGACCACATTACAGTTTTCAGTGTTCAGTCATGGTGTTCTTGACCTCCAGAATTCTTGAGGTGTGTTTACAAGGCAAGCTGGGTCCTTTGCATCATGGGGCTACCCCAAACTCTCTGCCTACCGTCGGTACAGAACAAGGTGTACCGCGACGCAGCGGACCACATTACAGTTTTCAGTGTTCAGTCATGGTGTTCCTGACCTCCAGAACTCTTGAGTTGTGTTTACAAGGCAAGCTGGGTCCATTGCATCATGGGGTTACCCCAAACTCTCTGCCTACCGTCGGTACAGAACAAGGTGTACCGCGACTCATCGGACCACATTACATTTTTCAGTGTTCAGTCATGGTGTTCTTGACCTCCAGAACTCTTGAGTTGTGTTTACAAGGCAAGCTGGGTCCATTGCATCATGGGGCTACCCCAAACTCTCTGCCTACCATCGGTACAGAACAAGGTGTACCGCGACTCATCGGACCACATTACAGTTTTCAGTGTTCAGTCATGGTGTTCTTGACCTCCAGAATTCTTGAGGTGTGTTTACAAGGCAAGCTGGGTCCTTTGCATCATGGGGCTACCCCAAACTCTCTGCCTACCGTCGGTACAGAACAAGGTGTACCGCGACGCAGCGGACCACATTACAGTTTTCAGTGTTCAGTCATGGTGTTCCTGACCTCCAGAACTCTTGAGTTGTGTTTACAAGGCAAGCTGGGTCCATTGCATCATGGGGTTACCCCAAACTCTCTGCCTACCGTCGGTACAGAACAAGGTGTACCGCGACTCATCGGACCACATTACATTTTTCAGTGTTCAGTCATGGTGTTCCTGACCTCCAGAACTCTTGAGTTGTGTTCACAAGGCAAGCTGGGTCCATTGCATCATGGGGTTACCCCAAACTCTCTGCCTACCGTCGGTACAGAACAAGGTGTACCGCGACTCATTGGACCACATTACATTTTTCAGTGTTCAGTCATGGTGTTCCTGACACCACTATAGACGAACTTTCCGGTTCTTCGCAGAAATCAGTGTCTTTCGGAAACGCACGTGACTGCCAATACCGATCCTCGTCGATTCTCTACCCATACCGTATACGCCTTCTCAGACAACGACGACCTGGTTCCTGACAGATTGTCGTCACGCCACAGTTACGCCTCTCAGATCCGATCATGTGTAGAGGATTTTAGGAACGGAGTGTCTGACCCCAGGTCTTAAACAACCCTTAGAAATAGGAAGCTAGGAGATTTGGGCTAAAGTGCCCGATAGGAAAGTCACACGGGAGCGAGATAGAAAGGGGGAGGAAGACGCCCTTATTTGTTACCGGGGGGCCAGTACCCGGAGTTCGACGGCTTAACGTGCCCATCCGACGCACGGCGGGTATTTAGTGGTTCGAGCGTTCGTACCTTCCCGGGATCGAACCTGAGGGTACATCCATGGCAGTCACGAAAGCTGACCACTAGGCCACCCGCGACCCAGTTACGCCTCTCAGACAATCAACGTGGGTTATTTTTCCACTGATTAAAGACCCGGGATATCTCACCTTTTGAGAAACCAGTCAACTCTGCTGTTATCAAAATTGTTGCTCTAACTAGACGAGCGCTCACAATAAATGCCCTGTACCGAACTCTAAAAGATTCCTTGTTTTCCCCATTGTGATCAACACTAGTGACAATTACTGACGACCAGCTGTCTTAAAACAAGTAGTTGCCTACATCACGTAGTGACGCACGTATTTTGCACATACGCTGCGTTAAGTGAGTGTCACGTGCATCTATATGCGTAAATACTAATAGGGTATTTTTAGCACGTCTTCTGTAAAAAAAGATCGTGCTTATGTTATCGGTTTGTCCGTCCGTCTGTAGACACCATATATCGGCAACTATTAGTTCGATTTGAAACATTCTTTTTGCGTTGGAAAGCTTGAAATATGCGAATGATGATCCTTTGTTTCGTTTTTTTACGACCTATAATTTAGCCGCTAGAGGGCGTAAATGCAGATGTCGAATTCAAAATACATTTTATTCCATATAATTGCTTCTAAATATCCGATTGAAAAAATTCTTTTATCTTTCCATTCCATTTATGTCGAAGAGTATTTTAGTTATAGTTACTTTTCAAGTTACGCATAGATATTCCGCTAGGGGGCGTAAAAGTAAATTACGTTTTCCCTGATATCTCTTCTCCTGAAACTCCGATTTGAAAAAAAAAAAATTCTTCAGCGGATACAGACCCTGATGGGAAATGTTTTGCGTATAATTTGTAATTTTTGGTAAATAAAACTTTGGCCACCAGGGGGGGGGCAAAGTTTTATTTACCAAAAATGGGCGTTGCACATGTCAGGTTCGTGATCTTCCAGTGGGGTTAGTTCAATTGTTTATTCGTAGCGAAGCTAATCGTATGCGTTAACGAAGTCCTCCCGGTTAACCATACCCGAGCTTGTGTTTTTTGTCCGTATTGGGAGAGTAAGTCGATAAAGATGTGTCAGTGTGAATTTAGTAGGAAATTCGGATGTCGGACAACACCAAGTAAACCGTGTATTCTGCAACTGGTTAAGAAACTGAAGACCCATGGAACATTACCTGATTTGCATGAAGGGAGCAGGGCCGTCCCGAAATGTCAGAAACAGTAATTCAGGACGTCCAGCAGACTTCTTGCTTCGCCACGGAAATCTTCGCGTAGACTTGACCAGGAAACCGATAGGTCAAAGATCACGTGTCGCAGAGCAGCAAAAAAGACTGCAATTTATCCGTCCCGTTTGTCTGCTGTTCAGGAACTGAAAGCGCCAGATCAAGAAAAAGGAATGAGGTACTGTCAGGGGTTTCAGGCATTTTTTGGAGAACCACCAGACATCTTGGACTACACCTTTTTTTCCGACGAAGCGTGGATTCACTTATCGGGATACATAAATGTACAAAACACTCGTATGTGGGCAGCGGCAAATCCACACGCATTTCTCGAGAGACTACTTCACGCACATAAAATTGGAGTGTGGTGCGCACTGTCACATCGGAGAATCATTGGGCCCATCTTCTTTCAGGATACTGTCACAACAGCCGTCTTCATGGACATTTTTCTGGCATTCGCTAACCAACTCTACCCTGAAGAGCTGACCACTGGATATTTTCAACAAGATAGGGCAACTTGCCATACATCACGTGTGAGTATGCATGGCTGAAAGCGAGTCATTATTTAGAGATCGCTTGATTTCTAAAGGAATTTGGCTACCTCGATCTCTTGACCTAACACCCCCTGATTTGTTTCTCTGGGGGTATCTAAAATCAGTGGTGTTTCAAAACAAGCCCACAACTCTTGAAGCATTGAAGAACAACATCTGCAAGGCAGAGGCAGCGACGCGACGCCGGAGCAGTTGGCGCCTACTGCTCCGGCGTAACATCTCTTATGATATGGTTTTATTTTCCATGGATAAAGCTGTGTTCTTAACAAATATCACTCAATTACTGTAATTATTAGCGATGTTATTAATAAAAACTTGTGTAAAGTAGCGAGTGAGACACCCTACACTTCCTGCACGGGGCTGGCCCGATGATATACAGGCAATATCGTTCTGGAAGAACCAATTCCTCACTCCGTGGGGGCACAACATTGTGGGGTGTACATGATCCCCAAGTAGCCCCTGATAGTAGCTGGCGCCCATACGTTGTCCATACGCACAAGGTCTCCCAGTACATGCGAGCGAAGCATTCCTGATATACATGGTGTCCCACTCGCTACCGAACCCGGCATTTCTTTAATAATATTAACTCCAATGAAGATATTGCAACAAAATTGGAAGTGCACTTACCTCATTTCACGCGAAAGGTGATGTGTTCGAAGTGGCCACCATTTGCATCCAGATAGCTTGAACCCGACGCACCGTATTGTGGAAAACCCTTGCCAGTACGTCCGCCGTCACTACCTGAATTTCTTCGGTGATGTTTGCTTTCAAGACATCTATGGTTCGCGGTTTCTTTTGGTAAACTCTTCCTTTTAGTTATCCCCATAAAAAGTAATCAGGAAGCATCAGATCGGGAGAGCGCAGTGGCCATAGACCCTTCGAAATGACGCTGTCGCCGAAAAAGGAATGAATTTCGGTCATACTGGTGTGTGATGTGTGTGATGTCGCTCCATCAGGCTGGTAATATCCAATGGAGAGTTCTTCGTCGTCCAATTGATTTACAAAGGTGTTGAAGATTTCCATATATGCAGCTGTTGTGATGGTTATATCGAAGAAGATGGAACCAATTATACGCCGTCGGGTCTTCTCACACAAAACACAATTTTTTTGTGAATGAAGGAGTTCTTCATGTATCGCTATGGGATTTTCACTGGCCCAAATACGGGAATTTTGAGAATTGACGTATCCGGACAGGTGTAACCACGCCTCGTCCGAGAACCACGTGTAGTCCAGAATGCCCGGATTTTCCTGAAGAAATGTCTGAAACCATCGACAGTATGTCACTCGTTTCACGTGGTCAGGCTCTTTCAGTTCGTGGACCACGAAGATACGGTACGCATGAAGCTTCGCTTTTTTCACAGCACAGCACGTTGACAAGTGCTTTTGGACAACCCTGTTTTCTGTGACAGTCGGCGAAGTGACTTCCTGGGAGACGCAAGTAGTCGGCCCTTTACATTATGGATCGTTTCCTCGGACCTCCTGCATGGTTATCTAATAAAGTCCCCTTGGTTTCTAATTTCTTCGACAATGCCCAAATGGTGGACTTGCTCGGCGGGTGTCTGCCTGCAAACTTCTCCTGGAATTGCTGTTGACAAGACTTTATCGAATCTGTTTTCCAATAAGTGCGAACAATAAACACTCGCTGCACCTGAGTATACCGATACATTTTCACACGTACGCGAACAGCCACGATCACTCACTATCAACAACCATATTGTGTAGACACGCTCAGCGAAATGGCATAACAAAGTAGCAGAGACGCGCGTCCGGCTAGCTGGTGGACTGATCCTCAGTGGCGCCACAGTTGGAAATGTGTCTGCCACTAAGGAGCACTCCGGCTGGCTGGCGGACAGCGCCGGTTTCAATGCTGTCTGGAGGACGCAAATGGTGGCCACTTCCAGCACATGTTGTGATGTCATCACATTTCGCACGAAATGCGGTAAGTCCACTTCAAATTTCGTTGCAATATCTTCATTGGTGTTAATTTTATTAAAGACATGCCGGGTTCGGTAGCGAGTGGTACCCCTGTACAACCAGCCTAGATAGCAGATGCCATGCATGGGGGATCTGTAGTCTCATACTGCTGACACCCACCAATACGGACCTGACAATCAGCAGAATGGAGTACATATCGTGATTCATCCGTGCAGCGGAACAGCACACTTGTTTCCAATCTTCTATTGATCAACCCGCATGCTGTTTGCACCAGGTGAGTCATTTCCGTCGATAGGTTGTTCTTAAGAGAAGGTGGATAGGGGGTCTGATCTTGTAGCCCATCCATGCCAGCGTACGACTAATAGTTCAGCGCAGGATATTGTTTCTGGTTGACCCATATTGTATTGGGCCATCAACTGCAAAACTGGGCTGCGCCGATTGGCCGTGTAAAGCAACGCACCTGTCGTTCACCTCTGGAATCTAGCGTTCGCCGCCCTCTACAGTTATGTCACCATTTTGGCATCACTCTTGGTGCACTTTAAACAGCCCACAAGTGTCGCCGTTTTCTAAATGGACGCACCAACCTTTCGTGCGGCTGCAATTTGGTCTTTTGTAAACTCCGGTAAATCATAGACTTTATCCTTCACATTTGTAACTTTGCTCTCAACTGAAACACCAGCCTCTTATAATACATCGCTTTAGCTTACAGGCCACGCCCTACGTCTTGTTACGGCAGTATCGGATGTAACTCACTTTGCATAGGGGTGGCCGTAATTCTCTGAGCACTCAGTGTACTTCTGTGTGTATAAGTGTCTTCGATTCAAGAAATTACATGAAGATATTTTCTTTAGGGTACTCTTCACTATGAAGAATAATTTGCGCCAATTTTCTTCAAATAAGGCTTTCCGAACGGTGAATGTCGTAATTATATCACGTTTTTTTTCCATATATCTGCTTTTGATTTTTCTTTTTGAAAAATTCCTATTTCTTTGGTTGTTTTCCGCAGTGATGAAATTATGAGCACAGTTTGTGGTTTTTCGAAAAGCAAGTCATTTTCTGCTGCAAGTGGGCGGAAATTGCTATTTCTACTTCTTTTACCGATTCTAGAAGTCATTTTTGTAACTGGTCCCATTCACCATGACAAACAATGCGCAAGTTGTGTATTTTTAATAAAGCGAAGTTTTCCCATTAGGGTGCGTACATTCATTATCTTTTTCGCTGATTTCTTTTTTCATAATCTGCTGTGAAAAAATCCATTTCGAGTTAAAGGATTTATAACGACGTGAATAACATTACACCCGAAAATTTGTTGTTGTTCCTTTCATCGTCATACGTTGTTCATTCGTAATGGAACCACGCAGTGCTTGATTATGGAACTTGCCGTTTCTTCAGTTCCGCCGATTTACTCTGTTTCGCCATCCAGTGTAATGAATGAGATTTGTCAATGCTGATTTTGTACTCCCAAGGAGGTGGCAGTAAGATGGCCGCAGTTTCGGAGGCGTGGACGGGGATGTGAACGACCGCACGAGCCGTTTGCTCAGCCCGATGCTCTTCAGTTGCCGGTAGGCGGGGGAAGGGGAAGAGATCTTTTAAGGACACAGGTTTTTAGCCTTCACCTACTCTCGAGCTTTTGTGTTTCTTGTGAGAACCGCTGAATGAACAGGTTTCATTTGAATCTTCGAAGTTTAAATAAAAGGGGGTTGTTTTCCGCTTTTCATTTTACTTCTGTTTTCACGCTTCGTTTAATGATTATGGAATCATCCACTGTTCTTAGAAATGTGTAAAAGTCCTAAGTGCTTACTGTTTTAATTCGTAGATGTCAGTAGTTTCGGCCCAAAATGCCACTTAAACATGCTCATTTAGGTGGCTGAACGAAATTCTTCAGGTGCAAGAATTCAGTGCCTGGCACTTCTACAGGCATTAGCTTCGTTCACGATGACTTTATGTGACTTCCGCTTCTGACATCCAGAAGCTTAAACAACATGAAAAAAAAAATAAAAAAATGCTGTGAACTTCAGCAGTATACTTTATTTGAATGTTGAAGTCATGTGTAGAAAGTATATTTGTGCATGTTTCATTGTTGCGCATGCTGTTGGTATATAAGGTCCGTAAAATATTTTAGGGAGTTTGCAAAATTCCTGAAAAAGCGCGCGTGTATGTGTGTGTGAGTGAGGGGGGGGGTCAGAGTGGCCATCGTGTCATCCCTTTTCTCTCTCTCTCTCTCTCTCTCTCTCTCTTTTTAGGAGTGATTTTTCGAAAATTGATTTCACTGTTAATTAGTAGGGGTTTATGTACATACGAACAGTTGAACGAAATTGTGGCAAAATCTTATTGTTAGCGTGTCTTTTTGACTTTAAGATGCAAAAAAGAGGAAAATGTGCTGGTGGCATTACTTCGTCAGTGCGTGTGTATGCCTGTCATTGTACGAGATCTTTTTTATGAATTGCATAAATCTGATCAAGGCTTTCCATATGCCTCCCACGCGCGCCGCAAGTTTTGCAACTTAGAAGATGCCAAATTAGTGGTCCAGTCTACAGTGACTTTTTCGGTGTGCCAGAAGAACATTGTCCCACGAATGTTATGTGCTATACAGTCCACCTATCCACGCCATTCTCTTATTGTGTCCTGTTTTTCGTCAAATTTATATGAATTGTTGGTGTAAATAATATATAGAGAGATGTGCCAGTTTATCACGCACACCTGCCCTCGCTCCAAATCTGTGAGACGGCATGCCAGTTCTGTGTGTTGTATAAATAAATCAGGCAGATTAGCTTGTCGAGGATATAAGTTAGCATTCGACTGAGGGAGCGAATGGGTAAAATGACTGAACTGAGTGACTTTGAACGTGACATGATAGTTGACGGCAGGCGTGCCGGTTCGAGCATCTCCCAAAGTGCTTTTCCCATGTTCTTTTCGCGCACAACCGTAACAAAGGTGCGACACGCACAAACACTTCAGGCAACTGACCAGTGGACAAAAACGACTGTTGGATTAGAGAGGTCAAAGTAGTCATCTCCGAACGCACCGAGTACCGCCATGGGTCCGGTGCGTGGTGCGTTCGGAGATGCCCCTCGACACACCAATGGTTTAATTGTGCTGTAATTTACCGGATTGTAGCGCGTCTGCTGGCTTGCAGGATTGTCACCAGTCTTTTATGTAAAGGAGATGGTCTAGGAACATTTTTTGAGTGGCCTGATGATCTGTAGACTGAAATTAGTCCAGAGCCGTTGTTCCAAGTGGTAGGTCTCAATCAAGTCAACGGAAGCAGGAATCATCGACACCAGAATCTGTTTTCTCGTAAGAGCGTCGCACTGCTATGTCTATTTGTCCTTGAATGGTCAACACACGTGCATTGAGAAAATATTTTCTGTCTAAATTGCTGTCCTTTTTTTCGTGATGGGGGAGCCCGTTGGAAGCATCTGAATCACAGGTTCTTAACCTATTTGGCCACGACCCAAAATCAACAAGTCGATCAAATTCGCAACCCATGGGCCTATTTTTAAATTAAAAATGCTAATGTAATAATATAAATAAGTCAAGTGTAGTAATTATTCATTATTACACAGAATGTAACAAACTTTTGGTTTTTGAAATTACAGTCAAACCAGTGGCGCAACCAAGTAGGGGAGAAGGACGTTAGGGTTACCTATGTAGTGGGAAAGCATGAATAATAACATTATTGTGAGACAAATAATATGAATAATTGGAAATTAAAACCTTTTATAAAACAGATTTTAAAAAGAATTACAATAGTTCAGCGCGATCCTTGGCCTTGAACTACTGCTGAAAGCTCTTCAAACCGTGGTCGTGTCTTTGAAAGGCAGCATCTCAAGTCATGCTCTGGTTATATCGGCTTCTAATCTTAGTTTTCATGACAGAAAGTGTCGGAAAGCCATCTTCACATAGATAGGTAGTCGAAAACGGAAGTAACACTTGCATAACTTAGTTGACTAGAATGGGTTTTACTTTTTTCAATTTTATCCAAAACGAACATAGTGTTTGTTTTTGGAAACTTTGACTTAAAGCTTCATCATTTTGGATTTCAGTGAGCTCTTCCTGGAAACCTACAATGTGTGAAAAGTGTTCAGGCAAGTTCAACATTAATGTCAAATGGATTGCGCATCGAACTATATTTGGCCATATTTTCTGGAATGTAGCGATTGAACTCAAGGCTTAGCTTTAAAATTTTAAATTAAAAAAAAATAACACTTTAATTTTTTTTTTTTCTGAGAAGCTACGGCGAGACCCATCTTGGAAGCCTCGGCGACCCAAGTTTGGGTCGCGACCCGTAGGTTAAGAACCCTTGATCTAGATGAACTTTTATGAGTTGAACCCGTAGGTTAAGAACCCCTGATTTAGATGAACATTTATCAGTTGAACCGTAGGTTAAGAATCCCTGATCTAGATTAACATTATGAGTTGGGAACTTTTGAGTACATTTTGATTTGGTCTCCTCCTCCTTTCATCACCGTGGTGTCTTTCCAGTCAGACTACGTTGTGCGTCGTCTTTTTGACATGCTTTTTCTTTTCTGTACCCCCGAGTTTACCCGCGACACCGACTTCTTCATGTACACAAAGTGTATCATCATTCGAGTATGTGTTTTTGTGTTGGTAACAAAAGAAAGGAATAATCAATATGCGTTTGGTGAACAATTAATTTTCGTTGAGAAAAGTATTCGGTATAAGAAGATATCCTGAATTTAAAATGTTCCTTTTCAGAAATATTGATTATTAATTCATCACGTTAAAAAACGAAAAAAACACAAAACACGGAAAGAAATGTGTGTATAATGTATATACGAGTCTGTCAATAAAAAAAAAGATTATTTATGCATATGTGTTCTCGATATATAATTTTACTTATCATAAATTACAATGGGTCGATATGTTGTATGTTCAGTATTTTTTTTTTTTTTTTTTGCATTAGCGATAAATGTACTTTCTTTTTTCTGTCCCCCCCAGTAGTTCGGCAGCAGAGCTTGAAGTTTGAGACGAAACTTTGTATGCATAAAAGGCGTGGCTTTTTTGTTGTTGTGCTTTTGTTTCTTTTAAACAATCCACTCTTTTGAGCTAATCCACAAAAACTAATTCTTATATTCCTTTTGCGTCTAACTCCTTAAAAGCGGAAACATATATATCAGTATGCGTGCATTCATACTAAAGATGACCCCATGCCCCCCCCCCCCCCCCACACCCACCCACTGGAAACCAAAAATATTTTCAAACTGATATAACCTTGTCGTTCTGTAAAAGACGAAAAAAGTTTGAGTTGTAAATTTTGTCAGGAGAAGTGATAAGCAGCAAATTTCAGTAAAAAGTTGAACGAGTTGACAAGTCACTTTAATTACGTTGTTAATAGGTTTTGTTACAAGCTTATTATGGTCTTAGCGTAGGGAACGTCATGTAGCTTCTCGTCTGTCTTTCTAGAGGAAGGTGACAATAATGAGTGTAATTCTGGTATAATAAATAGAATTTAAATACCCATGGGTTTTAAATTTATTCCTCTCCCTCCCTCCACCCTCTCTTATTTTTTTTATATGTGCCTCTTTTTACTTTTAAGAAAAATAGATTTCGACCAAAAAGAAAATTTATGCAAATACTTCTTTTTCTTAGAATGAATAAATGATTGAACAAATAAGTTAAAACCAGTGGTTCATTCATTTTTGTTTAGCTGCCTGCCATTTCCGTTTAAAGTGCACTATTTTGTGCAAAAATTTTATTTATAAATTTTATTTATAAATTTTAAATGATTGTTCCCTTGACATATGGGCCGCGGGTGGCCTGGTGGTCAGCGTTCGTGACTGCCATAGGGATGACCTCAGGTTCGATCCTGGGCAGGTACGAACGTTCGATCCACTAAATACCCGTCGTGCGTCGGATGGGCACGTTAAGCCGTCGGACCCCGGGTACTGGCTCCCCGGTAATAAACAAGGGCGTCTTCCTCCCCCTTTCTACCTCGCTTCCGTGTCACTTTCCTATCGGGCACTCTAGCCCAAATCTCCTAGCTTCCTATTTCTAAGGGTTGTTCAAGACCTGGGGTCAGACACTCCCTTCCTAAAATCCTCTATATCTGATCTGCCTTGACATATTGCAGTTTTCATCGATAGCATGATAATACTTGCTAGTAAAAGTTTGCACCTTAAACGGCAAACTGAAACTGTTTCATGCTCTTTTTAAAACTCCTTTCTTTCCTTTATTCTTGTTTAAATTAAGCGGTAAAATAATCGTTGTGGCTGAACATGGGACACCGAAGAAAAGTAGCGTGTATTACGGTGTTCTTTTGAATCCTTTTTGAAATGCAGTGAAAAGTGCATTTTCAATACAAAACAAATTTTGCATACAGTTATGTTTTTCATATGGATCTTCCCACACCTACCCGTAATTTTTGTGTGTGCATGTTTCTGTGTGTATGTAAGATGTCGCTCGCTACATTTTTTTCTTTTTTGAAGGAAGGTTGGAATCTTTTTGTAAAAAGTCTGTCTGCTGGTCCACCCAGCAAGTTGGATTTGACGTGCAGATTTAAACTTTGTTTTGTTCAGTGCATTTTAGCGGTTTTACCTGAGATGAAAAGGTCTCAGAAGTTGTTTGAAGAATGCCGTTTCGTTTGGTTTTATATAGGCAGAATTCCTGCCCGTTAATGACAGTTCGGAGCTTGTATGGGGGCATTTTTAGTTTAATAAAACTTGGATGTGTGTATTAGTTGCACTGACGAAGCCGCAGCATGGAAAAGCCTCTGTCACGAAAATTTCCAGAACTGTCGCCTGGTTAATGTAAAGTGAATTAATTCACTGGCGCCGCCTGTGCTATTATGTATTCAGTGGTTCGCGTTTCCAGAAAGACGGGCGAATTTTTTCCGCATCGCAGTCGATGAATTCTATTTGGTTTATCATATACTAACTGAAGTCAGGCTTGAAAGTCCATAAAACAGCCAGCTTGCCAGCCCTTAGCATTTTCGCTGTGCACAGCAACAGCAGTAAACGCTGTCTTTGTTTTCCTTCCTCCTGCGTAGCGTGGCGTACGATAAATCTAGAGGAGGGTTTCTCCTCTGGAGGTGTAAGAGAGGAAACGCCACGGAGCCTCGTCATCGGCGAACACGCCAAAAATCTGTCAAACGGACAAAAAGAATGAGACGTAGCTGCTTTTCTTATTTATCTTTTTCTTTCTTTTGCCCTATCCATGATTCAGCCTTCTGTCGTGAAGATCTTTAAGTATGGCTGTTTTTCCAACTGCGTATTTTTGCGGAGACTTACTGAGTCACGTAAATATTACGGTATTTCTTTACTAATTCGAAATTTTCCAATCGAAATAATACAGGTTTTCTTTAGGCAGCTAAAACAGTTGAAAATGGGCGTGCTTGCTGTTTTTATTATGCCTCCGTATTTCTTGTTTCAGAGTAAGCACCACTATGGACTGCTTCTCTGTGACACTGAGAACACTGATCAGTAGATTATGAGTTGGCATGGGTTTCCAAGAATGACTGTAGTACCAATTAAATGACTCATACCAGTTTTGGATTTTCTTTTTGATTTAAAAGGCAGAAAAAATGCAACTATCTCATTTATTTGTTTATAATCAGAACGAGTAGGTAATTAAATTTTTGTAAGCCAGAAAACTCCTTTTTTATTTTTTTACAGTTCAGTGTCATTCAGCTTTCTTAAAAACTTTTACATTCCTAATAGACTTGCTTCTGCTAAAAACCGTTGCTTCACTGAGTCGTGTAAAAGCGTGCTTGATCAACCACAGCGGAAATGTTGAGGGGCTTGTACGGTCCTCTCATAGATCTCGAAGTTGATGTGATCTAGAAATTGATCAAAAAGAGTGAGGGGGGAAAAATGAAAAGGAAGAAAGAAATCATGCATATTATGAAGCCAAGAATTTCGGTAATGTAGTAATGGATCACCGGCGTTAGCTTCTTTTCTTTGGGTAAATGTGGCGTCGTTTGGCCACTGTAATTTGGTAAGGTTGAATCATCATCGTTTAAATATGAAATATTAATTTTTCGCAGTATCAACCCGTATTTCCCAATATTGCTGTGTTATTGGCATTACAAAGTTTTGCAACGAAGTTTTCCAGAGCCACAGAATATAAATATTTTGCACTTGAGAACTTCTAACATTTTTTAAATTTTAACTTTCCTTTGTTAGCGTTTTGTTTTTTAAATTGGGAACTTTTAGGTACATCTTGATTAAGAACGTTTTGTCCCACGTCGCATCTTTTGAGATTTTTTTGACGTAGGACTACGACTACGTCTAACTCTATGGATAGTATGGGGAGACCTTAAGCCAACCGCCTATGACAAAAATAGGTCTCAATTGAATCATGATAGCGTTAAAATTACGTGCTGCACACTTATCGTGTTAGCATATTCGTAAATAGCATGGAGTCCAATTCGCGTGCAGCGCAATACATCGCGCGCGATACGCTCCCTGTGCGCGAGGGAAATGATGCAATATTTCTGGGGGTGTCACCCCCGTTTAACTCTGTCTATCTCGGCAACTGTGAGCGCAACACGAGTGTGCGTGGTGTTGTTTATAAAGCTCTCGACGAGATCTATTCAAATATACGAAGAACATTTCGCAGTGGTTTGAACTGAACATTTTAAAAATTGTTGTGAACCGATGAGCACTTTTGACAATATCGCGTTTTATCTGTACGACCGTGAGTGCAAAACGACTGTGCGTGGCATCGTTTTAAAACTCTCGACGAGATCTATTCAAATATATAAAGAACATATCTCAGTGGTTTAACAAAAATTTTTAAAAATTGTTTTCGTGTGAACGGGTTAACATTTTCGACAATGCCGTGTAATTCACATAATGAAAGCTAGCAAAAGTGGAGAAAGTCAAAACGAGAGGCATGAGCAAGTGATGAGCAATGTAAGAAGCCCAAGAAGACAGCACCACGTTGGGTAATTCGTGTATCGATCTGCTTTGTGTTCGCAATGTATCCAGCATTATTTTATTTGTAAAAATTATGTAAGCTACTTTTCATATCATAGACCTGTGTTGGCTATAACAAATTAAATAAACGCTTTGAAACCATACCAACTCTCCGTTATACAAGTCGTAGTCCTACGTCCCAAACTGACGGCTCAATCAGAACTGAGCCTACGTGTATTTTTTTTTTTTATTATTTAGCAGACGTTTAGGGTTTGCAACATCTGTATTTGCTGCACCCCACTGTTTCCTCGTCACTCATCCTCTGAGACGAACATAACCATCTCTGTCAGTCAGAAATGTAACTTTCAAATGCCTCCTAAGAGTCAAAAGGTTTTAATTATCTGAAGTGAAGAAGTCACTAAAATTTGAAAAGTGTAAATACGTATATGAAATTTGAAAAGTGTAAATACATATATGAAATTTGAAAAGTTGGAAAATATAGTACGTTCGTACATACAAAGATTAGTCGGTTGTTCCGCTTCTGCGTTGGTTAAGGAGTTTTAAGAACTAAACACGCCGTAGGTCACTCCGGCTCTTTGAGGTAGCTTTAGCAGGCAGAGATAACGCAAAATATATAGGGTAATCCGTTTGGGTAGGGGTAATTTAAAAATGCTGTGGTATAGCTTGCAACAGATATAAGTCAATATTTGGTTGAAATTACCTTTATAGATGGGAGTTTGTCAAGGTTTCTGCATGACTCTCATTGCGGACTCTACAAGGTTCATACCAGGTGCTCAAATATTGGCACGTGTTTTCTAACATCTGCGGAGTGATTTGTGGGAACGCTGCAAAAAGTTTTGCCTTCAAGTCATCCAAGCTTTGCGATAGTTGTGCGTAGACGATGTCCTTTACAGCCCCCCACACGAAGAAATCGGAGGGAGTGAGATCCGGGGAGTTTGCAGGCCTAGGAATAAGGCATCTCGGCCACACCAGTTGCCACTGACTTCCAGTGACCAGTGGGATGGAGCTCCGTCTTGCCGTAAAATGACATCGTTATCCTGTTGTGGTACCAAGAAGTTCTGTAGCATGTCCAGGTATGCTCCTGATCGTACAGTGTCCTCAGAGAAGAAAAAAGGACCGTACAGTTGGTGACGACTCACTCCGCACCACTCATTTACCTTGGGGCTTGCTCTTTTCATTTTCTAGAATGCTGACTTCAGCGTATCAAACTGGCTTCTTTCCTCGCCGTTCTGGCGCGTGCGCACTGACTACAATGCGTGAAACTCATCTTTCCTCGCCCTTCGGGCAGAATTTAACCTCCGTGCTGCAGCATCTGTACAAATCACTCCGTAAATGTTAAGTAACATGTGACAAGAATTGAGCACCCGGTATGGACACGGTCGAGTCTGCAAAGGTAGTCATGTAGATTCCTAGACAAACTCCCATTCATAAAGGTAATTTCTGCCAAATATTGACTTATATCTGTTACAAGCCATACCACAGCATTTTTAAGTTATCCCTACCCAAAGGGATCACTCTGTACTATGGCAATCTTTCTGGACATCAGCAAGGCCTTCGACAGAATCTGCCTCAATGAGTTGCTGCTGTATGTTAGTCTCCCCAGTGCCTACATCCCTTTGTGAAAGTGATTAGGTCGTACCTTACCAGCAAGAAGTTCGCTGTGAAGAGTAAAGAAGGTGCTGCATTGTATTTGCCATTTTTCTTCTTATAATTGGAGATTGCTGAACATGACATGATCTGCTTCTCTTATCATCAACTTCAAAAACTGTTACTCTTTTATTTTCTCATTTAGGTATTTTTGTGATTAAAGCCGAAGAGGGTTACATGTGTATATTTTTACTTCTTTTCAGACATATTCCGGCCTTTTCTGTGTCGTAGTCAACCCATATAAACGTCTTCCTATTTACACCGAAAAAGTCATCGAGCTCTATAAGGGTAAAAAACGACACGAAGTTCCTCCTCACATATTCGCTGTTACAGATGGAGCTTATCGTAGTATGCTGCAAGGTAATGCCGTTTTCTAATTATTATTATTTAGAAAATTTATATCAGGTAATATTTTGGAAAGCACATATTGCTGCATGTAAAGCAAAGAACTTGTATAGAATCAGGTAATATTTTAGAAAGCACATATTGCTGCATGCAAAGCAAAGAACTTGTATAGAATCAGGTAATATTTTAGAAAGCACATATTGCTGCATGTAAAGCAAAGAACTTGTATAGAATCAGGTAATATTTTAGAAAGCACATATTGCTGCATGCAAAGCAAAGAACTTATATAGAAATATTTTTTTTGACTGCAGCAAATCGTCTTCATAGTGTGAACGATTTTCCACTGAGAAAGATGCACAAATCGTTTTCAGCTGTTATTGTACACATTTACTTCGTTCGCAAGTTCTTTGCGAGTTAACACGTGTGCAAATATGAATTAGCATGCTTGTTATATGTTAGCATATGAGTATCAGTGAACCGTGTTTTTGATGTATGTATGTTCCTGTTGAATGTTTTTAGGTGTGCTTGAATGGGTAAGTTTTTGAAATAGATTTTGTCTGGATGAGAGAACTGAAGTAAGAGCTTATATTACATATACTTTGCTGTTCAAAACTTAAGGACGAGGTACATTTTGAACTGTCAAAATAGGAAAAAGCGGTTTGACAACTGTACCTGATATCGATGATTATAGCAGCTGTGAAATAAAACGCACGACATAAATAATCACGAGTAATACGTAATAGAGATCGAAACAGAACAAATAGTTAAGAAAGAGGTACAGGTTCATCTCTCGTGCAGTGACACTCTTCCACCAGCACTCCATAAGCAGACTACAGCGAGAAATCCTCCGCTGGAAATGTGCCCACTCCGTGCCGGAATGCATGTTTGACGCTAGTCTGTCATGTTTTACACCAAGTGGTTTAGGAGCTATTGTGGTAAATTTTCCAACTCCTGCTAAAGATCCCTGATAAATGCTGGAATGGTTTCTGGAACAGTATACTTTTGCACAACACGCCTTTTCCAGATCGTCCCATACATGTTCGACTGGATCGAGATCAGAGAAGACGCTGGCCGCTCCAATCCGACGATATACTAGTCAATACTTCATCGATGCAGAAAGGACTGGCTAGAATCGTTATACGACGAAAGGGTAAAGCGTCTTTCATCTGTAAAAATTACCTTGACCCGTTGATCTGAAGACTAGTCAACGTGTAACATATACCACCAATGGCGGGCTGTTCGATGCCCCTGGCTAAAGGTAGACAGTGTACAGGTTTTTGGGCATTCGCCGAGGAGCCAAAACATGCTTTATGCAGATCGAAGCAACTGCATGTTAACGACGGCGATTGTGAAGGTCATAAAACGGCATAAATAATACTTAATGGGAGCCCTGTCAATCAATGTTGTTCTTCGACGGAAAAGGCAGCAGACTTAAGCGAATTTGACAAATGCCACATTGTAATGTCCAGACACCTGGGTCGCAGCATTTCCGAGACGGCAAAGCTTGTGAGGTGGTCATGGTCAGCCGTGGTTTGTACCTTCAAAAAGTGTCCGGGGAGGAGAAAAACCACGAACCGCTGGCAAGGTGTGAGCCGACCACGAGTCATCGATGCTATAGATGGGCGAAGGTTATTCCGCATGGTACGAGCTGACAGAAGGGATACTGTGGCGCATCTCGCGTGTAATTTTAAATGCTGGTGACAAGAGTAATGTGTTACAACACACAGTACATGGAGCTGCACAGCCGCAGGCCGTTCCGAGTGCCCCTGCTAACCTCAGTTCACAGTCGAAAGCGCCTGCAGTGGGCGCATGAGTATCAAAACTAGACATCGAATGATTGGATGAATCTCGTTTCTTGTTGCACCATATGGATGGATGAGTATGTGTACGTCGTTTACTTGGAGAAGTATTGGCACCAGGGTTCACCGTGTAACGAGAACAGGACGGTGGTGGAAGTGTAATAACTTTGGGCAATGTTCTTCCGGGAAACCCTGGGGCCATTAAATCATGTGCAGAAAACTATGACGTCTGCCACCTACCTAAACATCATTGCATACCTGGTACGTCCTTTCACGTCAGCCGTGTTTCCCTTTAGTAGTGACTTCTTTCAGCAGGATAATGCGCCATGTCGAACATTTCAGATTGTTGGAGAATGGTTCGCAGAACATGAGGAAGGATTCCAGATATTGCCCTGGCCTCCAAATTCTCCAGACATCAAATAACTCAGCATCTGTGGTTTGTGTTGGAACAGAAAATCCGATCTACGGCGCCTAAGCCACGTAACCTACAACAGCTAAAGAATCTGCTAGTAACGGGTTGGTATCAGGTACCACATGGGCCACCTTTAGAAATCTTGTAGCATCCATACCTCACAGAGTAAGAGCTGTTTAGACGGCATGTGGATGACCAACATCATATTATGCATGTGGTCATAATGTTTTGGTTCTTCGGTTCATAACCCTGCTGCAGTTGGATGTATTGACCCCGTTTGGCGCGAAATTCGCACACCTGTGGTTGTTTGAAGGCTATTTGGCCTACGTGCCCGCAGTACTTTTGAATCCGTTTTGCCATTATCTCCAAACAACGGTCTTCTCGCTTGCTAGTACAGAAGTTATGACATCCATCGGGCAGTAATTCTGTGTCAGCTGAATGCTGATCAAAGACTCTACACTACAGCATGCTATGTCCTGCTTCAAACTCTCTAGTGACATCGGTCACCGTCTGACCTTCATTGAGCGCGCCGCTGGTAAATAATCCATGATGTCTGCGAGATATCCAGTTGTTACCTCAGATAACGGAAGAGCTCAAAGGAGATTATCGAACATTTAAATTTTTTTGCATGTTCTGATCTTTGGAATCCATATACATTGGTTTCCATAAATTAAGCAACAAATGGAAAAATCGATATAACTCAAAAAGTATGCAACCGATTCGAATGAAATTTGGTGGTAAGCTTTATCAGACCAAATGCAACAACAACCAACCTAAGAACATGTGATACAAAGCATTTACATTTTGTATGAGTGATGCAAATATGAAAATACAGAAATATAGGTATCAAGATGAAATAAGAAAAGGTACGTCAGTACGGAGTGTGGCTACCCCGAACAGCAATACAGGCCCGACAGCGATGTTCCATGCGGTTAATTATGGTGTCGAGCAGTTCCGTGGGTAGCCGCGTCCATTGCTCGAGCAAAGAAGTGAGGATCCCCTGCGGGGTGGGGACTGGAGGCCAGCAACACACCTCCAAAGAGCATCCCAGATATGCCCCAACGAGATTCCGAACGAGAGAGAGTGCGGGCCACTCCATAAGGACTTATAGTCTTTTGTTTCAGGTACTGACGCACGAAACGAGCCGCATGAGGGCGGGAGTTATCCATGCCTACAGTACAAATGTATCTCCAATTGCGACCGCATGCGGACAAACAATAGGGCCCAGGATGTCGTCTGTATACCTCTGAGCATTGAGGTTTCCATGTGGCAACACAAAGAGGTCGGTACGGCCGCCTAATGATATTCCTGCCCACACCAGAACACTACCACCGCCATAGGTGACCCTTTCCTGGATATTAGAGGGAAGATAGCTAGTACCGGCCTCTCTCCAGATGTAAACTCTGCGAGAATCACTCTGTAAACAGTATGGCGACTCATTAATGAACAGAACAGACCTCCACTGATTTTGAGTCCAGTTCACATGCATTCGTGCCCAATTGAAACATTCCCTCCGGTGGCGGGGAGTGAGGGGCACGCATAATACCGGTCGCCGAGCATACAGTCCTCCTGCATTTAACCTTCTGCATACCGTCGAAGCTGATACCGTCCGTCTGGTGGCTGCTGCAAGCTCAGATTTGAGATGAGTCGGTGTAGCCGGTTCATCTGTGCCGAAAGCCACAAATACCGGTCACCCGCGGAGGGGTGATCGGTATTTGTGGGGCTTGGAACTGCTGCCACATCTTGCTGACCACAAAACGATCGACGTTGAGCCATCTTGCGACGCCCGCCTGCCGTTGCCCTGCTTCGGCCTATCGCTCTGTAGCGTAACTCCACTGGTAAATGATATCTCGAAGCCCTCGAAATCTCGAAATCTCGTCATTCATTGCCGCACATGAATTGGCAACTCCCTCCGAAACAGTTGGCTTTAAGCTCTTGCGCATTTGCATAAAGCGCTCCCAGCGCCACTCATTTGCCTTCCGTACATCGATGCTGTATGCTTCCGCCCGTAACATATGTAAATTCAATGCAATTTAAACTATATTTCACCCAATTATTGCGATTTTTAGGTTTGCTGCTTAATTTATGGAAAACCAGTGTATTTCAATGCCGCTTGGGCAAACCTTTCTTTCAAAATAAAGTTCAGAAAAGTAAAAGAACTTTGTGAAGGATAAAACGTAGGGTTTATATCTGTATGTACGTACCGGAAGGGAACTTTTTTCCAAAGACGCTTCTCAAACGCCCCGACTTCTCTCTCCTTGCTAACATCGTATCAAACATGACCAACATGAAAGAAAGGAAAAATGAAAGAAAGAAGAAACAAAAAACATGAAAGAAACTAGGTAATCTTAAGCAAATTCGGTAGAGGTGATTACTCAGTTGCAGGATTTATCACACAGAAGTAACGAGCGTCCCAGACTGACAGTGTTGGCGAACGTAGCCAGTAGGTGCCAGAGCCAGCTCCCTAATGATGAGAAACTAATACATGTGAACGAAAAGTGTTCTAATCAAAGGAAAGATTCGTAGTTAGCCGAACATTGAAGAGCCGGCGAGCAAGAAGGGTGTGGTATTCAGCTTATCGTGTACGTGTTCCTGTGCTCATGTATTGAAATGCAATTTTGTATAAACAGTGTGAGCTAATCGAGAACAACCTACGATGCTACATTTCTGTGCTTTTCATAAAACCGCCGTAGCTGAATTAACAGTTATTGCTAAAGAATCAATAACAGTAACCTTGTTAAAGTTCAATTTGGTAATTCAACATTAGCAAGGTTCTCCCAAAAATTCAGGCATTCTTCAGATATTTAGGAATTTTAAGAGATTTTCTTTTGAAGCATAATATTTGGTGATCAATGATATACACCGAGTGATCACTGAATTATGAATACCCCTATCAAAAGTAAGTGCGGCCCATTGACAGCGTGATTTCCGAGAGGGCGCGATTAGTCGACCTATGTAACAAATATAAGGTGTGAGAAGTAGGTAGTAAAATTCGGAGCGTGATGGGTAAACGGAAGGATGTATCGGACTTTGAGAAAGGACAGACTGTGGGAGCTCGGAGAGCAGGTGCCTCGAATTCCCAAAACGGCTGAACTGGTGGGTTGTTCGCGAGTCGCCGTAGTTAAACTGTATCAGGACCAACGTGAAAAACAAGCTAATAGACGCAAAACTGTTCAGCAGTTGACTACCCAATACAACAGAAGTCAACCCGTAACAGTATCTGTCATGACCATGCGTCGCACGCTCACACGTATGGGTTATAACAGCAGACAATCCCGACAACAGAACATCCTGTCTTAACTACGGTTCATTGGTGCAAAAGATTCGCCTGGTGCAAAGATCATGCAAGTCGGATGACTATAAAAAAAGTGTGCTGGTCTGATGAGTCGCGTTTTTTACTTCACTCCGTAGATGGTCGTGAATGGATTTGGCGTCACCAACATGAGATACTCGATCCATCCTGCATGGTCTCCACAGTGCAAGCCAATGGTGGCGGTGGTATGATGTGGGGCAGGCTTACCTGGTAGAAACTTGGACCCCTGGTGCGCGTGGAACAACATATGACTGGTGCCTATTATCATGAATTGCTTGCTGACTCTACACCCAACAGTGTTGCACTTTTTCCCGAAATGGTGGCGGTGTCTTCCAAGATGGCAATGCTCCGAGCCACAGGTCCAATGTTGTGCAGGAATGGTTTGAGGAACACACTTCAGACATCCAGCATATCGAGTGGCCTCCGAACTTCTTTGATATCAATCCCGTCGAGCACTTGTGGGGCACTATGGAGTCTAGATACACAAGTCACTTCCATACCTGCATTGAAGGTCACATTATACACAGCTTGGTTGGCCATACCTCCTTACTACTTCCGTCATCTTATTGAATCGATGCTACTTCAGATAGCTGCTGTACTGAGGGCGAAAGGAGGACCAACGAAGTATTAGGTAGGTGGTCATAATTCAGTGATTACTCAGTGTAAGTTCACCAATCTCTTTCTTTTAGGCATTAGATTGATCATGAGGGTGTGAAGATGTGTTTTCATTTTCATTTTTGCGGCATTGGTTCGTCCCCTTCGTAGCCGCGGTACAACTGGTGTCCCTAATCAGGATTAAGATGAATGACTCCATGTGCACTCTTGCCAATCGTTAAATTGAAAAAAGAAAAGAAAAATGTGTTTTCATATCCATCTTCAGAATGAAACACACCCTTGAATGGAACAATAATTCTAAATTAGATGTAGATTCATTTCTGAGCCAAAATCTTGTGAAGGTGTGCGCATGCGCTGTCTGTATTGCGTTTGAGACATGCCGACGATTCTGCTGACTCATTTTAATGATTTTTACTTCCTAAAGGAAGCACTTGTGATCAGATTGCGATATCGGTTCGTCTTAGATATACTTAGTAGTGTCAGTAGTTCGATATGTGTAAATCGTCGTAGGTTGTAAAGGTGCTAGAGAATTTGCTAAGCAGTAGTTTTCCGAAATGAATGTCTGCTGTTGCGGAATCGTGTGTTTCTACGGAGAAATTTTTAGGTCGCCAGTCGCACTCGAAGCTTAGTGTTTGCTAAGCTTCGAATTACACGCTTGATGTTCACAGGTGCTCTCTTTGATATTCCTTACTTGGGGAGGGGGATCAGAAATGGAGAATTTGAAAGATTCCGTAATTAGTCAGTAAGGTCATCTTCTTGATGTACACTGTTAAAAATTTCACAGTTAGATTACGGGCAATGGCCGGCAACTGGGGGCCCGGCCGTTGCCCATAAAACTACGGCTTGGCCCATTTTTGTGAAAGCCCATGAAATTACGGTCTGAACCCTAAATACTAAGCCCATAATCTGAAGAGCAATGCCCATAAAAAAACAAGTTTGACCGTATTGAGCTATGCCATAATTTGAAGGGCATTGCCCATAAAAAAATAAGTTTGACCGTATTGAGCTACGCCATAATTCGAAGGGCATTGCCCATAAAAAAATAAGTTTGACCGTATTGAGCTACGCCATAATTTGAAGGGCTATACCCGAAAAAATAAGTTTGACCGTATTAACTTAAGCTGTAATTTGAAAGGCAATCCCTGTAAATATGAAGTTTGGTCATATTCGGTTAAGCCTCACGGCAAGTAGTCACCGACTTTTACATAAATGCATTTTTTGTGGAAGAGTGTGCAAGTAAATGCATGTTTTTTGTGGAAGAGTGTGTGAGTGTGAAATTGTTGGATACTTACATTATAACTGAATCAATTCAGTTCTAAATGTGAGTAATGATATTTTCATATCTTAAAATCAGGTTTATTACAATATGATAAATAATGACATCAGTTACACACAGATTTGTTTAACATTAGGCTTTACGAACTCTGTACACACAGTTGGTTGAACAATACTTACGTTTCTTTTAGACATGTTTTAATTGGAGAATTATTTCTAAAGCACAGTTGGTTGAACAATACTTAGTTTCTTTTAGACATTTTAATTTGCACATACGTACTTATGTAGTATTTGCATGAATGAATACAAAGGGCAGTTATGTAGTAAAGATATGTACAGGCATATTCTTGTATTTATATGTTATATCAATGACAAACAGAACTACGAACTGGCATCCGAGTACATTGCGTCTATAAGGGTATTCAATCCACAATGGTGTCAAAGTTGGTTTTTCATGTAGGTTTTGGCTAGTATTACATTTGACATAGGGTTGAATCATGCTTCTTTTCGTTTTCACATTCACTGCCTTGTGTGCTGGTTCATTTTACATTCTACTGAGCACTGTGTTGTCAGTGTTCCCAGAACTTTTACTGTCTTGTTTCCTATCTCTAATTTTTGGATATTTACCTACTTTTCACATGTTTAGTAAAATTATGTCAAAAACTGGAAGTACTGCTTTTGAAAGATCACATTGCTTCCCCATAATTAAGGTATCAGAAAAAAAGAAAAAAAAATACTTGAATGGAAATGAGAGCTTTTGAACTTGATAGGGCATAATTTCAAATCTCAGACCCCCACCCAAAGTAGAAAAACTTGCTTAGACCCTGATTCTAACTGAGTCATTGTAGAACATTAATGCATATCAATATTTCTAAAATATTAAATTTTCCTGTTTGGAATGTTTTAGAAATGACTTCAGTGATTAAACCTGTTCTTTCATTGTTGTGTTGCCACAAGGAAACCATTTTGGAGCACAAAAATTTTTTTGGAAAGCTATTAAATAGTTGTATTTATAATATCTTGGCAATACCTGAAGATACTGAAACAATTTTTATTGATGTACAAATCAGGTGTTTAGTGACAAAGGAAAAGAACACGGCAGAATCTTTAAATTTCTCAAAAAACAATTTCATCGCATCATTTTGTACCAATTTCAGCACTATCATCTTAAAACATGAAATACATGCTTTGCATATTGAACATTTTGAATAGACCTTTAAAATAGGAATTACAAAACGTGTAAAAAATTTTTCATATTTTTTAACTTAAAAAAAAAAGTGGCTTCTGATTTATCTTAAAATATAAATTTTCCTGGGCATCCAGGTTTTACTACCTGGGTAGGTAAATAATTTATGTATATACCCAGCTGCGCATGTAACATTTCAGATATTTTCCAAGCCCTGCTTAAAGTGACACAGGTGAAAGATTTCACTCGCAGAAATTTAGAATGAAATCAATTCTTTTTTACATTTAACTTTAATTACTACATTTGCAAAGCAAAGAAACTGTTCATGATATATTTTCACTGTCATTTTCTTGGCCAGCATTTACCAGATTCAGTAAAAAAAGAATAACAGTCGAAACTCGTTATAATGAAATTCAAGGGGACAAAAAAAAATTTGTAGCAACGTATTGTTCTTAAAACATAACAAATTTTTCATTAAAAAGTTAGTATGTACTACAGAAATTTTCATTACGCATAAGATTGCAATGCTGTAAAAGTGAAATAGTGCCCACAGAGACAAGCAAAGGTAATTTTTTTGTAATGGGAAGTTTTTGCTAAAGTAGTAATAATGAAATATATAAGCTTTAATTAATATGTATGTATGAAATTATGTACTGTATATATTTTTACTTATACATATCAGGGTTTGAAAAATACCATGCCTGAGTCGTGTGAATCATTGACCTGGGCAGGTAAATAAATAATCTAGTTGCCCTAGGTGCCAGACTGGGCAATTAAATCTAAAAATGAAGTTCAGAATATAATTTTCTACTACAAGAAAAAAAGACAGTCATCGCATGTCATGTTGCTTTTCACTGCTAATCACTGGAACTTGTATTATTGTTACGCAGTGCCAAGGACAGAAGAATATCACTTCTTTAATTATATTATGCTTTAGGTCCATAAATTGGAAGCATATGTAATTTTGCTCCAAATGTTTCAAGTCAGCGACTGAATGCATGCCTCTGATGGAACTAGCCTCCTGTGTTTATTGACAAAGGGTTAAAACTTCATATTTTTCATATTTTAATGTATTTCATATTTTTTCAGATATTTCATATTTTAAACGTGTTTTAAAGATTTTTATTGTAATATGGACCTGTGAGTCTGACACTGTGAAGAGAAGCTGCGATAGGAATAATGCATCGCTCCAGTGAAGATGTGAAGCTTTGGTCCGTTAAAAGGAAGGTTTGTTGCTGTGTGGAAATGACGGGTACAAGAGAAAGAGGACTTACGTTATTGGCAGAAGAGCAATAAATGTTGTAGTGATACGCTACAGAAAATAGGTCCACAGCAGCCACCCTTTCTTTTGTTGTATCCTGTACGTTGTTGGCAGGAAAAACCGGATAAAACCTCTTCGATTTGCAAAAGATACATATGAGTAAGATAGAAACTCGCGTGCGAACAAGCTATTAACAGAAGAACCAAAAGTGCAGACACAGCAAATCTGTTCAAACCAAAACCGAAATTTATAGTTCCCCAGTTTTCTGTACAACATAGAAAAGCATATTAGTACTTTCGGTAAATGTGTACTTCAGCGTCCTAAACTATTTCGTTGGAAAAATTTAACTGTGGGTGAAAAGTTCGATGCACACATTTTTTAAGCATGCAAAATAATAGGGAAAGGTGAAAAATTATATTTTTAGATAAAAAGGAAATAATTTTTCCGAAGTATTAACCTGCGAGTACGATGGTTTGTAGCAGGTGGTGCGGGAGGCTGAAGCGATGCTAACGGCCACCACGTGAAGGTGCTGTGCGACGGAGCGAAGTACGAGTTGGTAGCAAATGCGTGGAAGAATACGACAGCAGTAGGGTATATTTTTCGGAAGAGTGTCGTGTAATCGTGCGCAGAAGTAGTTCAAACTTGTTTTATTCATTTTTGAGAAAGATATGTGCAGAATGTCGTTATTAGTGGTTTCACAGTGTCTCCGAATGGAAAGAAATTAAGGAATGTAAAATAATTTATGTACGACAGAAGTTTTGAGGAAGACGTTTTGGTTCCGGTTGAACCCAAAGTTTTAGTTTTGGTTTGGAAGATGTGCACAGGTAGGTGATTTCTTCAAGCACTTCATTTGCAGTTCTGCTGTTATTCAGTACATCGTAGCTCACATTTTTTCCCTCGTGACATGGATATTTTTCAAAATAAGCAATTTTCTTCAATTCATATATCGCACTATGGCAGGGAGACAGCTTCTTGTATTGTGGTGGATAATGAAATTTTAAGCCCTGACGAAACCGGAAATGACTGACGATTTTGTACTTCCGCTTTCTCAAAATTACCCTTCAAAAAAACAAAAACTTACAATGCTGCACAAATTCAACCTCTTTCTTTCTGCGTATGCCTACAAGACTTTTCGATGACTACGTACTGCTAAACCGCTTCCTTCTTAATTCTTCCGCCCGTTACTTGCCCTTCTCAACGAAGCTTCCATTCACCGGACTCCACCTTGATGCCGTTGCCGCTCTCTCGTCCTATGCCTATACCGCATGTACTCTTCCAAACCATCGCACTCTCAGGTAAATACTTCGGAAAACTTATTTCCTTTTATCTAAAAATACTATATTTTTGCACCTTTTCCCATTATTTTGCATGCTTAAAATATTGTATGTCACACTTTTCCCACACAGTTACATTTTTCCGACGAAATAATTTAGACGCTAAAGTACACATTTACCAAACTTTCTATTTCGGATCAGGGAATCATATGCGAAAGAATGAAAAATTTCACGTCTGCTTTAAAAACAATTACAAAACATGAACAAACTATATTGTGTAGCATATGAGTATAAAATGGTTCGCTCTCCTGGCAAGAAGGTACTTGCTTGGACTTGTAGTCATCCGCACGTGAATTGCACGGCGAAGCGAATCTTCCTTTCAACAAAGCAAATCTTCACATCGTTGCCGTAGTGATGGGTTAGGCCTACCACAGCGTCGCACTCACAAGTCAATATTACAAGTTTCCGACAAAATAATTTAGGACGCTAATCTACACATTTACCAAATAATCTGCCAATGATGAAGATTGGAGTGCCATTTCAGGTGGATTCAGTAGTTTTAAAGAGTTTGTAGAAATCAATGAAAATGCATTATTGGGGAATTGAGGGATATTCAAGAAATAGCCAATGAAATTCAGGATGATGATGAAGAGACATAACGAAGAATTAACAAAAGATCCCCAGACTGTCACGAAAGCAGTGTAGAAGCTTTGGAAACACTGTCACTACATACAACTCACCGATACATCTAATTGCCACACATTCCTGTTTAAACAAACTTGAAAAAGCTGTTTTCAATGAGAGGCAACAGCAGAAACAGTCTTCAATTTTACATAACTTTAAAAAGCCATAAATATAAACAAGGTATGTAATTAAAATTTTGAGATCAAGTAATTTACATTTTTTGAGTAATCTAAGCTTTTAAGTGTTAAATTTAACTAAGTAAATTCAATCATTGATATTTTTCTTATTTTGCATGTTATTCTCATGTTAATTACATTTTAAACTTAATTTTGGCTGGAATTACACTAACTTTTACTTATGCTGCGCTCTTATTTATGCGTGCTATGGTTTGCGCTGACATATATGTGAAATATTACTGTATACATGTGATAATGAGGTGATTATAGATATAATTAAAAAATATATATTTTTTGGCTCTTCTGGTTTCCAATTAAATTTATGTAATTTATGTGTTGAGTGGTAAAAAAGCTGTTTTCAATGAGAGGCATATGGGGTTTGTATATATGCAGATTTCCATTGTTTGCTTCTTCCTGCTGAAAACTAAGCTAGGGGTGCCTATGAGTTAACTGAATATACCATAGTCACAAAATGATTGATAATTATATACTAAGGAATGTGAGTGAAATGGTATTCCTAAAAGCAATCAAAACCATGTAGCAGTCAGGGAGAATCACAAATGTGTTTCCTGAACGAAAATGTGACATTTCATCACATGAAACTTTTTTTCCACCTCTAAATTGAGGCCATTGGTTCTAGGGAAGGAGAAAGCCAAAGCTGTTATGTTATGTAAAAAACAGGTTTCTTTTTTAAAGGTTTTAACGGCTAATGTGAGGAACTAAATGGGATATAAGCAGTCCCCGTCCCTAATTTAAGAGTCACTGGTTCCAGGGAAGAGAGAACGCCAGTGCTGTAAGACAAACACAACATCCATGCCATACCGGGATTCAAACCCGGACCCACTTGGACAAACAATCATAAGATGGTGCTTAGACCACTGCACCACCAGGGTGGCAAAACTAATGCCTCATATGGGATTCAAACCATATGTTAAATTGTGACTGCTAGCCAAAAACCTTGATGTACAACCAACTCTGATACCAGAACGGCTTGAACATCCTCTAGACCAATAGTTCTCAAAGTGGGTTTCACTAAAATAATAGGGGGGCATATGCGGATTTGTTAGCAACCATACCGAATCACATAGTGAACCAATTTTCAAAACAAAATTAATCTGAATTTATGGCTAGTGCTGGTAGGATGTGTAGTGAAGTTTAGCATATTTAGCTGAAATTTCTGAAAAATGAACTAGTGGAACTTCTCATTACAGGGTGAAAACAATCTGTTCAATGTTGAAAAAACAAAACACAAGCAATGACCAAAAAACTTTATGAGAAAACCAAATTACAGGGAACAGCTCTGACCAATTTTCATAACTGAATTCATTATCATCAGAAAATGAGCAAACAATTGGAAACTTGATGTTAAACAGCTAATAATCGTCCATTCTCTGCACTCTCCAAACATTTACAAGGCAGTATTTCCCATTCCCACTGAATGAACTAGTTACTCATTCACATACAATGCAGAAATGTGTAATCTTCTATTGCCAAATAAAAAACTTATGAGACATCTTTTAACTCTGGTTGGTTTGAAAAGCATTTGTTTTTTGAAATCACCGACTAGTTTTTTTTTTTTATTGGAGGTTTAACGACCACCGTGAGCAACTCAATGGGCTATAAGCAGTCGCCCGTCCCTAATTTAGGGTCACTGGTTCCAGGGAAGGGAGAGAGCCAGTGCCGTAAGACAAACACAACATCCATGCCGGACCGGGATTCGAACCCGGACCCCTTACGAACGAATGATCAGAGGCCAGCGCCTTAGACCACTGCGCCACCGGGGCGGCGACTAGTTTTTGGATTCCAATGGAAAAAGAATTTCCAACATTGTCGAGCACTGCCTTAAGTATTTGTTGCCTTTTACAACTACATATTTATGTGAAACTAGTGTTTTATCCTTAACCACCATAAAAACTAAATATTGAAATAAGCTGGATGTTGAAGATAACTTGTTTGTACATAAGCAAGAAAACTCAAAATATTGATGAACTTTGCAAGAGTAAATGAGCTCATACATCTTATTGATACTAAACAAATGACTTGACCAGTTTTATTTGAATTTTTTTTTAGCCATTTGTGCAATTTCTGAGACATCAGTGTATGTAATTTTAGCAAATATACATGTGTATTTGTATTTTTTATATATTTTATACCCACATAAACACACTGGAATAAACTTTTCATTAAAGAATATGCCTGTACATATCTGTACTCCATAGCTAATCTTTGTATTCATTGGTGCAAATATAATAAATACTTCACAAGTTCTTAAGTACATGAGCAAATGAAAAGGAGTCTTAAAAAAAAACAAAGTATTGTTCAGCCAGTTTGTGCTTTAGAAATAATTCTGTTTAAATTCATGAGTTGAACACTATGCCGTAAAAAAAAAAAAGCACAAAACGATAAGACAATATTTATGCGTGTTATATTGCAAAATGGAATTCATTTCAGACTACAAACATACGAAAAGAATGCTTCCCTACGTAATTCCCAAATCAGCATGTACAGATCGAATTTATTCGACATCCTAGTCAACGCTAGGTATATACCTGGCGATAAAGACTTGCACAGAAAGTAAAGCACTGTTTCATATTGATAGTAAAACATATATGGATGTGAGAGTTATGCCCCTACCCCAGTCAAATGAAATCTTAGCTACTACATAGATTTTCCTGTGTGACAATGCTTCAGCCACCCTCGTTTGGTGGTGAAACTTTTAAAATTATATATATATATGTACACAGTTCGTGAGCTTAATATCAAACAAAAATGTGTGTAATTGATTTCGTTACTTTTACATATCATAATAAACTTAATTTTAAAAAGTGTCTACTCACACGTTTTCTTTCTTTAACATGCTGGTGTCTACCACATGTTCGTGACTTCGTGTTCGTGTCGTCAGTTAGGGTTAGGGATGGGCGATATTTATCAATATCTCGAAATATCGATATTTTTGTCCGATATTTCGATATATAGTATTGATATCCAAGTTACGATATATCAGAAAAGCACTATATCGGTGCGATATTCAATATATCAGCCCATGGCTGATGTGATTTAATTTGTGGAATGAAATCTGTGTTCTTTCCTCTGGCATGTCACGAAAATTATGTTGCTTGAGGACTATCAAACTGCGATCTCATTATCGAGATTCACATGATATTATGTCACCTTCCGATTTCTAGAACTTTACAAGGAAAAATATCTGCTGTGTTGAAAACCTCGATGGTTGAAAATTTTAACTATTAGTTGACAGTAGGCACCCAGAAAACAAATTTAACGAACGGTTGATAGCAGATTGTTCTTTTGCCTATGAGTATTATGTTTGAAGTAAACTGGCACTTTGACCAAAATTAAATACATACCAATGACACACAATTTGAAGTTAAGCATTTTTTTTTTTTCGTTAGTGATAAAGTATGTAGATCTTAACAGCTGGGTAAGGAAATGCAAAACAGCTTTTCGAGAGTTTTCTTGATGTCTTACAAGTTATGTAGTATAAAGTTTGTTGTAATTCAGGCTATGTATATATCAGACGTAATTTTTTTTATCATCCTTTGATAATTATCTTGTAAATACATAGTGAAACTTCCTGAAGTAATTATATAATCTGGTAAAAATATGAGCATAACAACTTTCGTCTTGATCTGCTGATTTTTCCACACTTACAGCATGTTATTTCCTCTGATTGTCCATTCGTTTTTTGTTATCTAGGAGAGACAGGCTTTCATACATTAATTAGTAAATATATACTTGATGAATTTGGATTATGATATTTTTTTATGTTTTTCATACATTAATTAGTATGGCTTTCATTAATTAATTAGTAAATATATATACTTGATTAATTTGGATTACGATATTTTTTATGTTTTTATTTTTATAATCATATTTTAATGGAGGACTAATAATCATTAGCATTTTTTAAAATATCTTTCTGGAAAAATAATTGCTTTCTATGAAAAGGCCATCACAAATTATTCGTACTCTAATTACTGTTTTTAACAAAAATGTCACTTGTAAACATATTATAAGCACTTTAATTTTTTTGCTTATGCCATGGGAACTATTTTTGCTTACACCATAGAAGTAATTATATCTGTATACTCCATTAACATTGTGTTCTGTCTTAAACGATAAAAAAAAATAGCAAACATTGTTCACACCTTCTGAAAAATATAAATGTATACAAAATGCTCTAAAAATTACAATAACAAAGTTTTTTTAAAGATTTTTTTCCATAACACTTCCTTGCAAGCTGATATAATGTTGTTAACTTTGACATTTGCATCCCAATAAAAATAGTTATTCTTTCTATAATTCAGTTATTCCCATGTTAATTGATGGTTAAGATTCCAGTCTGCTGGGATTAATAAGTACTTTTGTTTTTTTGTCATTTATGCCATACTGAAGCTTCAACTTACCTTTTCTCGAAATGTTGGAAATACATATTTCTCATAATCTCACATTGATGAAAAACTCATGAAAACATTCCTTTGCAACTGGGATTTTTGGAAACTTCTTGGCAGAAACCATACCCCTGCTAGTCGAGCAATGCCCACACATGAAACAACAAAATCACCTTTTGGGTTTTGGAAAGTATATTCAGCATTTCTGCAGATTACAAGCTCACTTCTGTTGCATGATTTTTTTATTTATTTTTGCATCAAAACTTTCTGCTATATATTTTTTTTTATTTTAGGATCTGAAAAACAATATTTTATGTGTTTTTCATATCACTAAAAATACAGCTTGAGAGCTGCAATCTTGCATAAAGATAGTTTTAAGCTATAAAATGTAATAATAAAGGACAAATAAAATTGCTCCCTTTTAGTAGGAGAAAGCAGCTCTTGAAAAAAAAAATTCAGCTGATGTTTCTAAGAAATTATCTGAGAAAACTGGTAGGATATTTATTCCCCACATTCACTGCCAAGCTTGTGTATTATAATTAGTTATTACTTATTACCAAAACAATTTTTTAAGGTAAAGAATATTTTTATGTCTTAAGAGACACATATGGTTGAGTCGTCATTAGACTATGTAAATGCTATCTGTGGAGAGTAGTTACTCAATTATGTTTGCTCATGCTGATGAAACAATCCTGTTGGCAGAGAGCAAAAGTGAGTTGCAGCGTATGTTGTCCCACATGTATGAAGTTTGTATGAATTTCAAACTTAGTATATGAAAGGAAAAACCCAAAGTTATGTTTTTGACAGATGAATTGTTAGTATTAAATCAAACAGATCAGTCTAAATGGCAAAGAGATTGACCAGGTAAATCAATTTACATATTTAGGAAGCATGTTTGACAGAGAAAACAAATTAGGTGGTGAAATTAGTAGGCTAGTAAATTCATCTTTGAAAGTCACAGCTGCTTCAGGAGGATTTTGAATAAATGATGAATGATAGGTTCTCAAAAAAGTCCCTAATAGTTGTGTGTGAAAAAGTACAGTAATTGTTCCTACTCTGATGTGCAGCAGTGAAGGTGGAGTACTGCAGATGAAGAGTGATTTGTGAGCTGTAGAGATGTGTTACTTATGGGGGTGGGGGCAAGATATGTTTTGATCATGTGAGGAATGAAGATGTTTTGTAGATGAGTAGTGTGAAGCAAAATATTGTTTGTAAGGTGGGGACAAATATTCTTGGGTGGTTTGGAGAATGAGTGGTGAGATGATTACTAGGAGAATTTATTCTGCACAAGTGACAGGAAGAAAATGTAGAAGATCAAGGGAGGACCAGATTCAGGAATTCCTGCATGAGAAAAAGAGAATAAATGTGAAGTACAAATGGTCTTGTGTGTGATGGATGTCAGTGAAGCTCAAGTTGTGAGCTGAGATCACTGTAAATGCAGATGTTTGATACATCAAGAGTAAATAAAATGTGTTTCCATCAGTTTTGAACTTTAATCCAGCAGATAAGCTCTCATCAAGAAACTAACCTATGATCTTAGAGAACAGCTTAGTGATATATATGCATGTAAAGAGAAAATCCCTCATCTACAGCAAGTTGAATATAACTAGGTGAGAAATCAGTACTTATTTTTGTGTTGTTTTGGTGTTAATAAGTGAAACATTAAATGCTATATCCCATTTGAGTTCAAAACTGTAAATTTTTTTTTTAAATCTGCTGACTTCCTTAATTTTAAGGATAGACTCCACCAATGAGCATTTAAAATGTAAAAAAAAAAAAAATGATATGATATCGAAGATAGCTCCTCAGGTGTTTTAGGCTTCATAAAGAATACTTCAGATATTTATTGTGTACAAGTTTTTAATGGAGATGAGAAATCCAAAGAAATGGACTGAGAACTGGAAAAAAATGCTTGAAGTGAAGTGAAGTGGTGTGTGTGTGTGTGTGTGTTGATCTCCATGAGCATCTAAAGTTGTTCCCGAATGTGTAGAAGCTTGATTCACCATGAGCAGACACATGTCCCTAATTTAGGGCGAGTGGTTCCAGGAAAGACAAGACAGGAACAACTTCTTTATGTATTTTACCACTTGTTAGGCACATTTTCCATGATTATTTAGATACTGAATAGTTTCCATGACATTTAATTAACATTTCATGACTGAATAGATTTTATTCATGACATTTAATAAATAGATTTCTTGACTGAATAGATTTCATGACATTTAATTGCTAAAACCTGGAAAGAGCGACATCTTTGTTTATTCACTGACGCCACATATTTGGAGGATTTTCACATTTAATGAACAGTGCTTCTTATTTTGAAAATTTGACTGTTTTCTAGCAGTTTCTGAGGAAGAAGTAATCTTTTTGTATGAGAATTTTCCTGATATTGATGCTGAATCAGTTGTAGCAGGTATAAAATCACATACAATTTTTGCAAACTTGATCAAATGTAAAACCGATGGGCGCAATGCAAGGTATTCATATAATCTGAGCATTGTTTCAGCTAATATATTAATATAGTCTTTAATGGTAGTCTAAGAACTCCCTTCCTACAGCTAGTGTCAAACATTTGGCACAATGTATTGCCTTTTAATCAAACCAAAAACCCATATTTATGAGTACAAATGCAATTTTTCCATTGCACATTTATTAGATTTTAGCAGGAAAAGAATTTTGAAAAAAGTAACCTTGTATAATTTAAAGAAACACTAGAGAAATCAAATGAGGAAGAGCACTGCACATTAAAACTTTTCTGGGCAACAGAATTTTGTTAATGCCATTCCGTTTAAGAATAACAGTTTTCACACAAAAAAAAAAAAATATGTTCACAGTTTTTATCAAAAGAGAAATAGACACAATGACAAAATGGATAACACTGGGCAAATTAGGCCGAAACCTGTTAACAAGGTTTGTTGTATTTTCAGTTTTTTTTTTTTTTTGTTATTTTTTTACAAAAAAAAAAAATTATATATGTATCTACAGTGTATATGCACACTAACTTTGAAATAATATATTTTCATGTATGTGTGCAAACTACTTCAAAATTGCATTAAAAAGCTCTAGCCATTTACCTCTCAACAATATTATGACTTTGCAGAACATTCTGCATTAGAAATTGCAATAATATGCTCTGATTACAGGCTAAGGGGGTAATGTTTCAGACAGAAGTAACCCAGTGATTTTGTTTTAGGCATTTTACTCTGCTTTTGTACTTAAATAAACATTTCGAATAATGGAAAAACCTTAATATGTGTAGAATAATCAAATCAATGAGACTTATTTACCCAATTGCCTGTGGTTTTCTGGTCTTCAATGTAGCAAAATATTTCTGCCACAAATTCCATTTCAAGTGTGTTTTTTTATTCATATATATTCTTTAAAAAGATGTTGAGTGTGCTTAACAGGAAAGTTGACATCTAATTTGTTTACTTTCAAATGATAACCAAAACCTTCAAATATCGTTGGTGACAGTTGATACTATCCACAGCCACAGCCCCCCCCCCCATTAGTGGAAGGGGAGTGCAGATGTTATATAAACACAAAAGTGCACAACACTTTTATGATTGCTTTTTGACTAATTTTGTCTCGCTGTATCAACAATCTTGCATAGGTAGCAATGTTAAGTACAGAGAATCATGATAACATGTTTTGTTAAAAAAAACAGTTTCCACATTTATGTTCTGTAAATTTATGTGACAACTTCCTGCTGTTTTGGCCACTTTCATCCAATCTGTGCTCTGCCCCTTCATTAAGAAATACAAGGGGCATATATAGATTTTTCTGAGGGCGTGCCAATGAAATGAAAAAAAATTAAATCCACCAGGACAAAATAAAAGAACGAGAATAGAAAAAAATAAAAAAAAATTTGTAACGTAAATTAATGAATTTTTTATTAAATTAAGCATTTTTGTTTCCAATGTAAGGCACATTTTAACAATAAATAAAACACATTTAAACACTTTCGGGGGGGGGGGAGTGGGCATAAATATATCCCACCTTACATTACATAAATGTATAAAATATATAATATAAATACGCCCTTACATTACCTTGGCTACGATGTAAACAACCCTGATGTTGGCTTTCCAGCTCAGCATACAAGATATATTTTTAGCGAATTTTTATGAATTATAAAAACGTAAAATGTTAATTCCGCTGTCGAAAATATTTATTTACGTAACAAAACAACGTAAAAGGGCAAAATAAAAGCACTAACCCATGGCGTCGGTCTTGTAAAAAAACGTTAAATATCAATTCCGCTATCGGAAATAATTATTTACACAACAAAACGACTGAAATGGCAAAATAAACGCACTACGTTTATTTCCAAGTACAGCGACCGTCTTGTAAAAGGTACGAAGTTAGTAATATACAGTACTTTTCTGAGATATCACTATTTTAATGGTATTAAAAAAACTTGATTGCAGCTATATTTTCAAGCTGCAGGATAATTTAGTACTGGCTGAGATTTGTGCGAACAAGCCAACAGCCAATTAGTCCCAAGTTCCCAATAGCCAATACTTAGCACAACATTGGATCGGATTCAGTGATAACCCAGATGCAGTATGCAGTGAATAAACCGAAATATCAGTCTTATTGAGATCAGAAGTATTGAAAAATATCGAAAAATCAATCTGATATATTGATCTTTAAATACAGATATTTTCGATTCAATATATCGGTCTCAGAAATATTAAAAGATATCGTACTTTTGAAAATATCGCCCATCCCTTCGTCTTGGTAAAAAAACGAGCAATCCCCGTAAAATCACGTGACGACTCGCTGACCAATAGCAGAAAGCGACGCATGCCGCATTCCTTTTCTGTCATTATCGTTCATTGGCTAACCCGTGTCTCTTAGCAACGCCCGTAAAATTACGGTTAGGAACAGTTGTCCTACATATCCATGCCCGTTAAAATACGGGCAGCGCCTTGAAACTGCAGAAACGAGCCTTGATCGTAAAAATACACGGGCAACAAGACTTTTTTTACGGGAATTTTTAACAGTGTATGTATTAAATTTGTGGCCATCGAATTACACATACATTGGAGTGAGTTTTTGCCATTACCCTCCTTTCTTCTTTACAAAGCCCGACACATCTCGTGGCTTACTGATAAAGGTTTAAATGGGTTTCGACATAGCCCAGAAAAGCGTGTTGCAATAGATTTCTTTCTTTGTGTGTGTGTGTGTGGGGGGGGGGGTCTGGCTGCCGGCGGTGGAACTATGTACCACCTTCCACCTTCTGTGAAATCTTCTGATAGAAATACAGGTATCTACTTATTTCTCGTTGTTTCTATTCCATGTTGTGGGTATGGTTGAAGAGCAGTTGGCATCTGTGTGTCGGTGATTGAACCCTCGTCTTGCATCCTCGGCACGATTGCAGAGTCAGTGAGGCGCCATCCCAAGGCGCGTCATTCGTAGTTCTAGATCTGTCGTTGCCCGAATACCAGGCCACGAGCACGGAATGCTTTTTCACTCGCACACTTATCTCCCTCCTCTTGCTGACAGAATCTGCCTTTTTCTTCCTGAGCAGCGGATTTCCTCTTGCTGAATCTTGTTAACTGATTCTTTCTCGTAGTGCCTGCTCTTCTTGCTCAACTCTTTTATTATTATCTACTTAATCTAAAAATAAATAAGCAAAAAGTACCCTTCCGAATGATGCATTAGAATGTCAGAAGATAAGCGCATGTATCCGTACCAGGAACGAAATGAGCGAAAGTGCTAAGCCCTCACCCCTCCCCTCTCTAACTTGATTTATTGGTTATTTTTGCTTTTTCCAAAAATTGCACTGGAAAGAAAGGGTTGTCGCGTGCAGGCATTAAAGGATTTTTTGTTCGAAATTGTAAATATGCTTTTCCTCCAGACCATAGAAAAATGCCAGGAAGTATAATGAAACTGGCGGCGTTACTAATACGGTTTTACTCAGGTGAGGCCCTGATTATGTGTAAAGAAATATAAACGAAAATAACGCAGCTATGAACATTTTCTGTTAGCTTTCTGCAGTCTCTGTGGCTTTTATATAGGGTTAGTGATTAGTTCTTACCTTTACGCATGCTAGTTTCGACACTAAATTTGGTCTGAATACTTAAAAAAAAAAAAAAATCAGTTAGGTTGTATTTTTTTTAAAAAGTTTTTAAATGAAAAATATTTGAGATTCTCTTCAAATTTTGCTTAATTTTTTTTCAACTTTCTTTGAATTAAAAAGTTTTACTGCTCAAAGAACATAAGAGGAATACAGAGTGAGTAATGACATTCTTATTCTTTTTGAACCAAAAAACGTTTGATGAACGTAAACTTGGTGTGCCAATGCATTTAAACTTTCAGAGGGCTGTGAGCATCTTCAAGAACGAGTTCATATCATAGCTTGTCTGAGGTAAAACAATAATTCCATCGTTCTTTCAACTACCGCCTTTTTTTTTTTTTTTTTTTGAAGTAAAACATTTCCACAATGATGAAACGTATTTTTTTTCATTTTATGCCGATGTTCGATCGCGTAATGTAAAAAATCTACTCCTTTCTCCTCAAAAGCGCAGTAATGCGAAAACCGTTGTGAAACTGGCGGCGTTACTAATATGGTTGTAATGAATCAGATTAACAGTAAATACAAGAATTAAAAATGGCGTACGGGTTTTTCAGTACTACTGCGTCTTATTTTTACCCCCTTGTACACTCAAGAGCTAACGTGATTAAAAGAGAAGACAAAACATTTTTTTTTTTTTTTTAAAGATAAGATGCAGTGTCCTTTCATGTATAACTCGTAAAGGAACCTGGCGTTGCCGGGGTTTAACAAAAAATTAATCAGCAGCTTCTGTACCAACGTTTTCCCGAGTTTTCCTGGAAATATGATCATGATATATTGCTCGGAAATATTTAAGTATGTTCTGGTAATGAAAATAATTAAAAATATTAATAAAATCTATATCTGTGCCGCCACTGTTGGATGGGTTGGTTGAAAATATACTTTTATTATTATAAATTTTTCATTACATGAATACTCAAATGGATGAAAATACTCAATACTTGTGCCTTCGCAATTGGATGAAACGTCCGCATTTTGCCGTTGTATTAGGATCTGTGTAGTGTACAGTTCTTCCGAAGCGCAAATAAGTCGATCGTTTAAAAGTTTCTGGTTCTGTGGTGTTGAGTATTCCATTTGGAGCCAGGATGAAAAAGTTTTTATTTTTACCAGCTCGGGAGCAACAAACTTAGAGCTGGGCCATGAAAAAAGCATGGGTTTTGCTGATTAAATTCAACGACTTTTACATGTGCTTTTTAATGCTCATGGTGAGACTGTGATGAAGAGGAAACTGTAGGCGTCCAAACTGAAATGGAAGGTCAGATGGGACGATTGGAATGCGTGGAGTAAAAACATGGCCTCCTGTGTGCAGCATGCCAGTCATGATCGCAGCTTCGATGACATTTACTTGCTTTTCTTAACGATCAGTCGTGTTCTACTGCAGACTGTTGGTGGGTCCAGATTAGGTCCAGATAAAACAAGTAAATAGTCAAGATGAGGTGAAAGAATGCGCGAACGGTAGAATATATTAAGCTTTGAAAAAATGAAATGCGAGGAAATGCACATTTTTCTCGTATTTCATTTTTTGTATTCTATTTGCATTTCATTGAAATATATTTTCTCTCTAATAGAATCGCGGAGCTGTTATCCTTTAAGTAGTGGAACTATTTAATAAAAATATACCTTCAGCACTTTAGCGGTAGTCCAACACAGTACACGGCAAAATTAATTTTCAAATTGTAAATCGCGCGCGTTATGTAAAATCGAAACAATGATTGTAGGAGCCTGGTCGTAGAGATACGTTTTAGAGCAGCGGTTTAAAACGCAAACAAACCCGCCAGCAACTGCGGTGAAATGATGCACGTATCACTTTGGAAGGGCATCCCCAAAATTCTGGTACAACCTATGTTACAGGGTGTCCCACTCGCTACCGAACCCTGCGTTTCTTTAATAATATTAACACCAATAAAGATTAATTATAAATATAATGATCCGATTTATTGGTGTCAAAGTAAGAAATCACACGAATTTCACTCCGCAAGCTTTCTCCGTCAACGGACGGCTTCATCAGGAATGTAACCGCCTGATGAAGCCGTCCGTTGAGGGAGAAAGCTTGCGGAGTGAAATTCGCGTGATTTCTTACTTTGACACCAATAAATCGGATCATTATATTTATAATTAGTTTTTCTGGTGTTAGCGTCCCACAATCTATATACCAATAAAGATATTGCAACGAAATTTGAAGTTGACTTACCGCATTTCATGCGAAATGTGATGACATCACAATATGTGCTGGACGTGGCCACCATTTGCGTCCAGACAGCATTGAAACCGGCGCTGTCCGCCAGCCAGCCGGAGTGCTCCTTAGTGGCAGACACATTTCCAACTGTGGCGCCACTGAGGATCAGTCCACCAGCTAGCCGGACGCGCGTCTCTATTGCTTTGTTATGCCATTTCGCTGAGCGTGTCTACACAATACGGTTGTTGATAGTGAGTGATCGTGGCTGTTCGCGTACGTGTGAAAATGTATCGGTATAATCAGGTGCAGCGAGTGTTTATTGTTCGCACTTATTGGAAAACAGAATCGATAAAGTCTTGTCAACAGCAATTCCAGGAGAAGTTTGCAGGCAGACACCCGCCGAGCAAGTCCACCATTTGGGCATTGTCGAAGGAATTAGAAACCAAGGGGACTTTATTAGACAACCATGCAGGAGGTCCGAGGAAACGATCCATAATGTAAAGGGCCGACTACTTGCGTCTCCCAGGAAGTCACTTCGCTGACTGTCACAGGAAACAGGGTTGTCCAAAAGCACTTGTCAACGTGCTGTGCTGTGAAAAAAGCGAAGCTTCATGCATACCGTATCTTCGTGGTCCACGAACTGAAAGAGCCTGACCACGTGAAACGAGTGACATACTGTCGATGGTTTCAGACATTTCTTCAGGAAAATCCGGGCATTCTGGACTACACGTGGTTCTCGGACGAGGCGGGGTTTCACCTGCCCGAATACGTCAATTCTCAAAATTCCCGTATTTGGGCCAGTGAAAATCCCATAGCGATACATGAAGAACTCCTTCATTCACAAAAAAATTGTGTTTTGTGTGAGATGACCCGACGGCGTATAATTGGTCCCATCTTCTTCGATATAACCATCACAACAGCTGCATATATGCAAATCTTCAACACCTTTGTAAATCAATTGGACGACGAAGAACTCTCCATTGGATATTACCAGCCTGATGGAGCGACATCACGCGTATCATACACCAGTATGGCTGAAATTCAGTCCTTTTTCGGCGACAGCGTCATTTCGAAGGGTCTATGGCCACCGCGCTCTCCCGATCTGACGCCTCCTGATTACTTTTTATGGGGATATCTAAAAGGGAGAGTTAACCAAAAGAAACCGCGAACCATAGATGTCTTGAAAGCAAACATCACCGAAGAAATTCAGACAGTGACAGCGGACGTACTAGCAAAGACTTTCCACAATATAGTGCGCCGAGTTCAATGCTATCTAGACGCAAGTGGTGGCCAGTTCGACCACATGTTGTGATGTCATCACATTTCGCACGAAATGAGGTAAGTGCACTTCAAATTTCGTTGCAATATCTTCATTGGTATTAATATTATTAAAGAAAAGCCGGGTTCGGTAGCTAGTGGGACACCCGAGATTAATAGGTTGTGCCATAATTTTGAGGCAAAGAATACGATCGACCATTTTATGTCGCTTCTATTCTCCTATTGGTGTTCTTCCGTATAGATTTCTGGTAGTCTGCTACGATAAAGCCACCCATAGGTATGTGAAAGATTGCACTTGTAAGTTGCAACGCCAACAAAAAACGAATGGTTGATACCTCCGAATAACGACCACTGGTGGGACTGGAAAAAAGTGACAGTTGTTGGGAAGTGGTCGTTATTCGGAGGTTAGGCTTAAGTTTGCATTGCTGTCCCGATGAGGGTGCACAACAGCGGAATAAGTGCAATGAAGCTTATGCACAAAGAAACCGGTTCTGTTCTTTCTCCAGATACTGATTGCTGAATAACACTCAGCACAATATTTAAATAAATAAATCAGGTTGTAGATAATGTTAGGAAAGAAGTCTTTGACGCCTAACCTTAAACAACTCCTAGGAATAGCACGCTAGGAGGTTAGGGTTCGCTATAGGAAAGAAAAAAATGTTTGACAATGAAGCAACAATAGTTAAATTCATTATTACTCAACAATGTATTTTACTAAACTGTCGCTGAACATTATTTCATCACGTTTTCCATAAACATAACATCTCATAGCAAATATATATACGATCGACGAAGAAACGGGTTTCTGTACGCCCAATTAAAAGACAATAAAAACAAAAAGTGAACTCCGTTTATTAGGCGTATAAAATAAGGGATCAAAAGATGCTAGCTTTCACTACCACCGGGTAGCTTCGTCAGGCATTTAGTAGTTAAAGATCGCAGAAGCAACTGGAACAAATGTATTTCTAAGAATATAATTATATTCTTAGAAAACTGAATGTATTTCTAAGAATATAATTATATTCTTAGAAAACTGAATGTATTTCTAAGAATATAATTATATTCTTAGAAAACTGAATGTATTTCTAAGAATATAATTATATTCTTAGAAATACATTTGTTCCAGTTGCTTCTGCGATCTTTAACTACTAAATGCCTGACGAAGCTACCCGGTGGTAGTGAAAGCTAGCATCTTTTGATCCCTTATTTTATACGCCTAATAAACGGAGTTCACTTTTTGTTTTTATTGTCTTTCACATCTCATAGCAAGCTATGTAAATTACTAGAAGCAGATGCTAAATGCGATAAAAGCCATTACAAAAATGGATTTTTAATGCTATGAAAGCGGTGCGTCGTAGCGAAATTTGTCTTCATCTCTATTCCTCCCCAGGGGGTTACCTGTTATTGACGAGAGCTCCATAATGATGTGTAACACGATGGAGTGTGACCTGTAAATATCCTAAACCAAAAGCTACAAATTCCCCTCACTAATACACTTGCAGTTCAGCTTTTCTATCTGTCTTGAGATCAGATTTTAGATTGGGCATGCGCAGGTAGACTTTCGTAGTTCGTCTAAATCTGAATAATAATGATAAATAATAAATATTGTTTTTGAAAAACATAACACTCGAAATATTATTGCCGACGCCATACATAGCTTAGTAAATAAGAGTAGGATATTTACTTTTTATGACTCATATCTTCTTTCATTGGTTTTATGACTAGCAATCATTAATCCATCTCCCTAAGGAACGTTCAATATCAGGAATTAGTAAACCTTATTGTTTGTTGTTATGATTTAATAAGGTGGTTCCACCTAAAATCTCTGCACATCGACTCAAATCATACCATAAGATCCCCAAGATGTAAGAATATGGGACAAGTGAGAAAAACCGTCCAAACAAGGAATCCAAAGGATATAAAGGCACTTTATTGAAAAAGGTAGCTTCCAGCACAACTGGACAGAAGACAGAAACGTCCATGTGACAGGCTGCTGCCAAGAAAAATCCAGTCTTTAGTATGGGATATGATCACCCCTGACTGCGTTGCCGGATTTACAATGTCTGTCCATGCTGAGGAAGAGGTTGTCAAGAAGCTATTGAGGTATCGCGGCCCATTCCTCTTGTAGCGCCAATCGCAGCTGCGGAATCGTTGCTGGCGGCTGGTGACGTGCTGCCAAGCGTCTCCCGAGAAAGTCCTACACGTGTTCGATTGGATTTAGGTCCGGGGACCTTGCGGGCCAATCCATGTGTTGAATATCTTCGCTCTCCAACAGCTCTGCGACAGCCACTGTACGATAAGGTGTAGCGTTGTTGTCCATGAAGAGGAACTCAGGACCCACAGCACCTCTAAACAGACGCACGTGAGGCAGGAGAATCTCGGTACAATAGCTGACACCAGTGACTGAACCTCCTTGGAAGATGTGTAGGTCAGTACGCCTACCAAGCATGATTCCTCCCCAAAGGAGAATTCCGCCACCTCCAAACCGGTCCCTTTCGATGATGTTGAAGGTGTGATTGCGTGTTCCCTGCTCTCTCCAGATGTGTATACGTCCAGAATCGCTCGTCAGACTAAATCGGCTCTCATCCGTAAAGAGAACTCAACCCCATTGCTGATGTGTCCAGTTCTTGTGTTCCTGGCACCACAGAAACCGCCGTCTCCAATGAGCAGGCGTTAATGGCACACACCGTACTGGTCGTCGTGCAAATAGACCACCTTTGTGCATCCTCCTGGCCTCGGTAAAACACGATAACGGACGTCCAATTGTCTGTTGCATGTGCCTTGCGATTTCTCCCGGTGTCTGCCGTCTGTCTCTTCTCGCCTGTATAACAATATACCGGTCGTCCGCCACTGCTCGTGGACGACCACTGCTAAACTCTCAGACAGCTGTTACTGTCGTTTGAAATGCTCTCCAACCTCGTAAAACGATGCTGTGAGCGTTCCCGAACTCCTCGGCCACACTAGTCACACTTCGACCTTCTTCCAACTTCCCAATGACGCAACCTCGGGTTAAGTCATCCAGATGTCGTCTACTGGATTGCCCGTTGCCATATCACACGGTGGTAGCAACTCGACATCGTTCAAACCGATGTACACCGTACAATAGCTTTCACCGAATTGCTGAGCGTAAACCGCCCGTGTGCTTTATACCCTTCCGACATCCCCCCCCTACGCAATGCTGCACATATGCGCATGCCCTAACGTACCGGACCCTAGTCTATCTCCTGAGTAGTCTTTTGGTCCGCTGTTATGCTAATTTCTCCTCTTCGTCCTTAATTTTTGCACGCCAGTGTATTTCCAATGGTAAAATTTCTTTACATATTTTCTTCGCAATTAATGTATTTAATTCCCAAGTATGAAAATTTGCACATCCATAAAACTAACTTTAAGTTATAGCATGGGCTACTTAATACTTGCAAAAACATAACCATAATTAAGCAATCCAACATTTATTTATCTACTGACGTCATCAGCAGAGTTGGAAACGTCTCAAAAATTTTGGACCCGGACCCGGCTGTCACATAATTGGATCCGACCCGACCCGACCCGACCCGGACCCGCACAAATCTGCTTTGAGCTATAAACTCGAATATATCATCATCATCACATCATTGTCAACCATTATCAATCCACTGCTGGATGAAGGTCTCCCCAAGTTTCTTCTACAACGGACTGTCATGGGCCAGTCTCCTCCATCCACCCATCTCCCACGTGGTTTTCTTCTGGGTCTTTTCCTGTCCCTTGGGATCCAGTCTAAAATTTCGGTTGTTCATCGGTGGTCCGTTCTTTTGGGATGCCATTTCAGGGAATTTACTCTGATCGTGATGTCTTCCACTCTTGTTATTTTCCTTATCAACGAGTTCCTCTTTTTTACCTTTTTTGGTTACACCAATTCTTTCAGTTGTTTGCAGTCTTTGTATGTCTTTTTTAGTTAAGGTCCACGTCTCTGCTGCGTACTAGAAGGATGCATTGATTAAACACTTTTCTGTTAAGACACAATGGCATATTGCTCTTAAAATTTGTACTTTTTCTTCTAAGAACTCTCCATCCAAGTTTTATGCGCCAATTAATTTCTTCATCAACGTGACTCTCTCTTGGTATCTGCTGCCAAAGGTAAATGTAGGAATCGTTTATCTCCAGCTTTTCTCCATCAAATGATAAAACTTCATTCCTTGTAAAAGCAGTGTAGATGAGTTTTGTCTACTGAAAGTTCATTTTTAATCCCACTTCTTTACTTTTGTCAGCAAGTTCCTGGATCATACTCTGCAATCTGAGGTATTATTTCAAAGACCTATGAATGGTTCTTTGAAATATTTTTATCTATTCAAAAATAAAACCGGGTCGAAATCGGGTGAGAAGCACCTTGACCCGACCCATTTGACCCCCAAGAAATTGTCGACCCGGTGACCCGTTTCCCTTGTCTGGTCATCAATTGTACATTGATGTCAATAGAGCTCGCGCTATCTATTGACAGGCCTGAACATTACGAAACGAAAAATGATTGATTTTTAATTTAATTATGGTTATGTTTTAGCAAGTATTAAGTATCCCATGCTATAACTTAAAGTTAGTTTTATCGATGTGCAAATTTTCATCCTTTAAAATACATTAATTGCGATGGAAATATGTAAAGAAGTTTTACCATTGGAAACATATGGCAGAAATTCTGGTGGAATCACCTTAATTCCACCTAGTAAGTACACCGGACAAAAAATTAGTCACCCCTAACAGAAATAACAGTAGGAAGTTACTGGTTGCACAGAGGGCGCCGTGATAGCATTGTTTGGAGATAAATAGCACTGATGTGGTCTACAGGATAATTTCTGTCTCTTGTAGTGGTGAAGAGCAACGTGTGTGTTGAATTTAGTCTCCAATATGGATCGTAAGGCAGACCTTACTGAGTGGCAAAAAGGAGCCATCATGTTTGGCCATGCCCACGGACACAAAGTGAATGAAGTCGCCCAATTTGTTGGTGTGTCGAAACGTACTGTCCAGTGGGTCTACAAACAGTGGTGTAGTTCGCAGGCAACTGAAAATCGGCGATGTAACTGTGGCCGGTAAACGATTCTCACCAACAGGGACCGCCGCTATGTTTCACGCCTTGTAACTGCAAATCGGTTTCAAACCAGGCAACAATTGCTACAAACAGTCAATGAAAGTCCACTCCAACCTATTTCCGAAAGGACATTGCGATGAGAACTGCATGCGATTGACATCTGGAGCAGAGTACCGTGGAAGAGGTCTCTTTTAACAGTAGGTCACGTAGTCGCACGTTATCAATGGGCTCAGAAACACCAAATCTTTACTGTGGAGTATTGAAAACTAGTAATTTTGGTCTGGTGAGTCTCGTTTTTGTTTGTACTCCAATAATGGGAGGTGACGAGTGCATTGCAGGCCCAGTGAAGCCTTTAATCCTGATTGTGTCGAAGGTGTTGTTCAAGCTGGAGGGAGTTCTGGGATGTTTACGGGATCTTCTTCGTACCGCGAAATGCGCCTTCTCTTTGCAGTGACGATGAATTTGAATTAGCATGCGTACCTCCGCATTCTGAATGACGAAGTGTTGCCCTTTGCCATACATCTCCAGGAGCAGCACCACATTGCCACTCCTGTCTTCCAAGACGACAATTGCCGTGTGCACATGGCTAAAACTAAAACTGTGTCTGAGTGGCACGAGGAACAACCAGCAACGCTCTCTCACCTCGACTGGCCCGCCAAATCCCCAGATTTAAATCCTATTGAAAATTTATGGGATCATTTGGAACAGAAGGCGAAACGCCAGAATATACACTCACGTACTCTGGCGGGACTTTGGGACCAATTGACGCATGAGTGGCTGCAAATCGATGTTTAATACATCCACAACCTCTGTGGAGTCTACCACACCGGATTGATGCTGTTATGAAGGCAAGAGGCGCCGTCACCCGTTATTACGTAAGTTCTGATAGGGGTGACTAATTTTTTGTCCGGTGTGCTTATGCACCGGACTGTGGCTCGGTGCGCTCGTGAGTGACTCGAATAAATCCAATGTGTTGTACTGTGTAAATAAATGTGTACTCTCGAATCGCTCGTTTTATTTCATACCCACAAAAATCTTGGCATGCGAAAGATGAATAGCATAAATTATCTACAGCGAGTACCATCTCGATTATATATTTTTTTCTACGTATCAGTTTACAGGTCGTACCTATGCAAAATCGAACTCTTCAGAACACATGATCTGCAGCTCTTAATATGGAAAATGTGGTAGTCACAGTCGAAGTTCTTTCCATTTAAAAATGTTCACAGTGAAAATTTCGAATACTGAAGCGACACATTAGCGTATTAAATCCGTTTATTTTTGTGGTGTAGTAAGCAGAAAGATTCGCCAAGCTTTCGCACTCCATTGGGAGGCATTTTCGAGGCGATGGTAGACATAAAAATACAGGGAATTGGAACACGTAAGGAACAAAGATGATTTTTGAAAATAATGTGGGTGACATCACGAGCATATTACACGAATCTTAAGCACGCAATTATACGGTGCGTCGCGATGTGTTTCCATCTTTTAATAATGCATGCCAAACCTTTGGCAGCTCAATAGAAACTGTATAATTGCACGCTAGTTTTCTGGATAGGATTTCTACTGTTTCCCTGATGGTTCTTTAAAGTTCGTGTATGGGGCAATTCTTCTAATACTATTCCATAGAGGAGCGGCCGTTGAATGCATGACTACTCTGGCGAGGGTTGTATTGTGCATGTCCTGTTTGACACTTCGCACGTGTTCTTTACATCGAGGATCGCTTTGTCATTCCGATATATATATCTATATCTTTTCATTCCGATATATCTATATCTTTTATATCTTTTCATTCCGATATATATATATATATATCTTTGATATAATAGATATATATACATATATCTTTTCCGTGTTGTCAGGATATACCAACGGTATAGCGTACAGTACACACCTGTCTTTTCTTTCTCACACTGTCTCTCCTTGCAACTTGATATTATATGTGATAACGGGGTCGGGGACTTCATTGCTATTAATATGTTGTATTTACGTAACAAATTCTTTAACCAATATGTAAAGCCTGGGACATATATGATGGATCCCGCTTATCTCATCGTCTTACTAGGCGATTTTGTTATTGCTGACATTATACAATTTCTTATATTTCTATGTTTACAAACAGTTAAATGGCGCTCCGATGGGATTATCCCTTTCAGCCGTCCTCGCGGAAGCAATACTTCGTCCAATTGAGCAATATATATTCACCAACATCACCCAAGACATACCACCTGGTTAAGATATGCGGACGATATATTCTTCATATGGCCTCACGGAAAGGATACCGTCCCGGTTTTTCTAGATAAAATCAATGATATTCACCCTACTATCAGTTTCACTATGGAGCTCGAACACAATGGCGCCTTGCCTTATCAGGATGTTTTACTGAGTAAATTACCTAAAAATCGCCTTCGCACACAAGTCTTTTGTAAATCCACATCCGTACCTAACCTGATGCTTCGAAACTCATTCTGCCCCGCTGACTACAACACAGCTTTATTCCGTTCTCGAATCTGTAGAGCCTTTGCAGTCTCCCCAGATGTTCCTTCTAGGCAATGCAAATTGAGAAACGTTATCGAGCTGGCCACTGAGGCAGGATACACTCGGAACCTGGTACATCCCTACATCCGGAAAACCCGAACCAGTTGTACTAACCTTTCTATTCCGCAGCTACGCTACCTGGGATCAATTCCCTGTATACCAAATGTATACCAAAGAACGCGCTCAAGAAGATGAACCTCGGTGTTGGCATCATACTCCGACATCTTTATATACCATGCTTAAAGGAAACACTGAGAAGTCCCCACCTTCCAATGAAGCAGGTCTTTATGCCATTCCTCTATTATATTCGGACGGATCGGCGAGATACTACATTGGAATGACTAAACGTTCATTTAGAATTAGAGTTAACGAACATAAAAGAGACATAAAGAACGGTGAAGTAACCACGGCCCTATCCAGAGAAGTCAAGTTCAAGTCCGCTGCTCCTATTTGGGATGACGTAAAGAAATTAGCTTCCTTTTCCACCCCAAAATCTACTGCCATTCGCGAAACTTTGGAGATCATAACCAACAGCGAGACGTGCAATGATAGCTCTCACTGGAGTTGCCACAAGTTTGGAACTAGTTCTTCAAATAGTGATTGCCTCTTGGTTTTCCTTCCATGATTCCGCGTGCTAAACGAGCATAAGAGTACGTTTATGCTGCAGCCGAGCTGTGCGCATGGATGCCTGGCGATGATGAAACAAAACTATGAATATTTACAGGCTCATTTATCGTGGAGAGGCGATGCTATCTGCGGTGCTCGCTGCGATCATCGCAACAGCTATGATATCAAACTGGTTTTTTTTTTCGAGCCGCGACCCCGGGTACTGGCCCCCCGGTAATAAATAAGGACGTCTTCCTCCCCTTTCTACTTCGCTTCCGTGTCACTTTCCTATCGGGCACTCTAGCCCAAATCTCCTAGCTTCCTATTTCTAAGGGTTGTTTAAGGCCTGGGGTCCAGACACTCCCTTCCTAAAATCCTCTACACACACACACACACACACACACACACACACACACACACACACACACACACACACACACACACATATATATATCATCATCATCATCATCATCATTGTCAACCATTATCAATCCACTGCTGGACGAAGGTCTCCCCAAGTTTCCTCCACAACGGTCTGTCTTGTGCCAGTCTCCTCCAAGTCACACCTGCATACTTTCGAATTTCATCCACCCATCTCCCATGTGGTCTTCTTCTGGGTCTTTTCCTGTCCTTTGGAATCCAATCTAAAATTTCGGCTGTCCATCGATGATCTGTCCTTCTGGCAGTATGTCCAGCCCATTGCCATTTCAGGGATTTAACTCTGATCATGATGTCTTCCACTCTTGTCATTTTTCGGATCCACGAGTTCCTCTTCTTATCTCTCCTGGTTACACCAAGTATGCACCTCTCCATGCAACTTTGAGTTGTCTGCAGCCTTTGTATGTCTCTTTTAGTTAAGGTCCACGTCTCTGCACCATACGTAAGCACTGGAAGGATGCATTGATCAAACACTTTTCTTTTAAGACATAATGGCATATTGCTCTTGAAAATTATGCTGTTTCTTCCAAAAGCTCTCCAGGCAAGTTTTGTACGCCGATTAATTTCTTCATCAATGTGACCCTCACTTGATATCTGCTGTCCAAGATAAACGTATGTATCTGTTACCTCCAGCTTTTCTCCATCAATCGATAAATCTTTATTTCTTGTAAAAGCATTGAACATCACTTTTGTCTTCTGAAAGTTCATTTTTAATCCCACTTCTTTACTCTTGTCAGCAAGTTCCTGGATCATACTCTGCAGCTCTGATGGGGTAGTTGCAAAAATGACTACGTCATCAGCAAAACGAAGGTGGGTTAGATAATCTCCATTAATCTTTATCCCCTTGTTTTCCCAGCTCAGTGACTGAAAAACACCCTCCAATGTGGCATTAAAGAGCTTCGGAGATATGGTGTCACCTTGTCTCACTCCCTTTCCAATTTTTATGTGTGTTGTATTTTCAAACAGCCTAATCTTTGCACTTGCATTTTCATAGATGTTATTAATAATATTAATGTATGCATCTTCAATACCGCAGGTTTTCAGAGCCATTGTAACTGCTGATGGTTTCACCGAATCAAAGGCTTTTTCATAATCGATAAAAGCCATGCACAATGGAAGTTCATATTCCCTCGCTTCTTTCAATTAGTTCTCTCAGCACATGGATATGATCTATTGTGCTGTAGCCACTCCTGAATCCAGCTTGTTCTCTCGGTTGAGCCATGTCCAGTGTTACCTTCAAGCGGTGTGAAAGAACTTTATTGAAGATTTTATAAACTACTGATAGGAGGCTGATAGGTCTGTAGTTTCCGAGATCCTCAATGTCACCTTTCTTATGTAGCAGGATCATTGTAGCGGTGTTCCAATCCTCAGGAATCTTTCCTTCATTAAGGCATCGAGTGAAAATTTGGGCGAGTACTGTTTCGATTTCTCCACTTGCTTCTTGTATGATGTCTACAGTAATTCCATCTTCTCCTGGAGCTTTTCCCCGCTTCATGTTCTTGATTGCATGTGCAACTTCTGCTGGAAGGACTGGAGGAACTCTGGTACTGGTATCTTTCATGATGTCTGGAGTGCATGTATCATCCCTTTCATATAAGTTGGAGTAGAAATCTTTCACTCTTGTCAAAATTTCTGCCTCTATTTCTTGTTACAGAACCATCTTCTTTTCTCAGTGCCATAATCTGTTTTCTTCCCTTACTGAGATGTCCCTTTGCTATCTTTAGGCTTTGGTTGTTTTCAATTGCTTTCCTCACTAGTTCACAGTTGAATTTTCTTACGTCTTCAGTGATACTTTTTCGTACTGTCTTGCATAGCTCTATATATTCCACTTTGGAAGTCACATCTTCTTTAGTTGTCCTCATCTCTCTTCTTTTTTGCATCAACATTTTCGTTTTTCCTGATAATTTATTTACATGCAACTTGTTCTTAGACCCAGCTAATTTTGTTGCTGTTTCCATAAGAGCTTTGGTTACTTTTCTGTTAACTTCAGAGATGTCCACTTCTTCCGATTTCAGGCCTTCTAAAGCAGAGAACCTGTTCTTCAGTTCCAACTTGAAGGTATTATGGTGTTTTTTAAGGTTGGTTATGTCAAGAGATTTTGTTTGTCTTATGAGCTTGCCACGTTCAAGTTTAGTGTTGAGGTGCATCTTACATCTCACCAATCTATGGTCACTACCTGTGTTGAACTTGTTTAGCACACTGCAGTCTTCTATGACGAATTTTTTATTACACATAATAAAATCAATTTCACTTGTCGTCCCATTTGGATGTCTCCATGTCCATTTCCTGTGTGGCTTTTTCTTGAAGAAGGAGTTCAAGATGAAAAACCCTTCTGCCTCTGCAAACTCAACGAGAGTATTTCCACGCTGGTTTCTGTTGCCGTGACCGAATTTACCTACTGAAGTTTCATTCTGTTGCCGTTGCCCTATTTTTGCATTGAAATCTCCCATAATTATTTTCAAGTGCTGCTTACCTTTATTATTTAGATCACAAATTTCCTCATAAAATTCTTCAATTTCTTCTTCAGGATGACTTGTGGTGGGTGCATAAGTTTGAATAATCTGAGCCTGGTATCTTCTCGATAGTTGGATAACAAGTCGTGCAGCTCTGTCAGAGGAACTTTCAACTTCTACAACTTTATCCTTCAGTTTCTTGTTTATTATAAATCCAACACCACTAGTTCTGCCAGTATCTGTCCCACGATAGTAGAAGAGATGTCCACTTTTCAGTTCGATGAGATCTCCTTTTCTCCTTACCTCACTTAGCCCCACGATGTCCCACTTGATCCTTTGTAGTTCCTCTTCCAATTCAAGAAGCCTTGAATCAGAAGATAGGGAGCGTCCATTGTACGTTGCCAAGGTCAGCATCAGATGGCAGCCTCGTCCGGTCCTCCTGGGATTCTTAGCACCCTCTGCCTTCATGTCGCACTGGCCGCTGCCTTGGCCAGGTACATTCCAGCTGCCGGAGACTGAGGGCCAAGATTTAAGTTGTGGAGTCATTTTGGAGGGGTTTGGCCATAACTCACCACGCTGGCCAAGCGGGTTGGTGAGTGTGGGATAGAATTTCCTGTAATCCCGATGGTATAGTTATACCGCTATTGGCGGTCGTCAGAGCCCCTTTAGTGGGAACAGGATGCACCACGAGAAGGCGGGGTTGACATTTGTCAAGGAGAGGCTATGATGTTACGCATCACCTGACCTTACATCCCATATATATATATATATATATATATATATATATATATATATATATATATATATATATATATATATCATCATCATCATCATTGTCAACCATTATCAATCCACTGCTGGACGAAGGTCTCCCCAAGTTTCCTCCACAACGGTCTGTCTTGTGCCAGTCTCCTCCATGTCACCCCTGCATACTTTCGAATTTCATCCACCCATCTCCCATGTGGTCTTCTTCTGGGTCTTTTCCTGTCCCTTGGAATCCAATCTAAAATTTCAGCTGTCCATCGATGATCTGTCCTTCTGGCAGTATGTCCAGCCCATATATATATATATATATATATATATATATATATATATATATATATATATATATATATATATATATATTTATTTCGAACCGCGACCATCGCCATTCATTCTCAAACTTACGCTGTGATTGGTTCCTTCAAGGCTACTCTTCCCGTCCATTGACCCACTTTCTCCAACTGAGTGTGAAACTACGCAGTCATCTCTCTCGTATCTTTAAAAACCGTGTTGTGTTTTTATAGAAGCAATTTTTCCTGTGATTTGAACTTTTATTTTTTGTGAACTTCTCCTTGGATTGATCAAGAGTTTTCCTAGCATATGGCTTCATCATGTGTCTCAGTAAAGGATAGGCTTCATCACCTATGAACACAAAGGGGGCTTGGATGTCAGTACTTAGTAGGAAGTTATCTTCAGGAATGTCAAGCACACCCTTTTTCATTCTGTTATACAAGGCAGACTTTCTAAAAGTGAAAAAGTGCCCCCATCACTTTGCATTCCATAGGCTCCGACCTCAATGAAAATAAATTTACAGCGTGCATCACTGACGGCCTGCAGAACTATTGAAAAGTAGCTCTTATAATTAAAGAACATGGAGCCTGACCATTGAGGGCGAAGTATTCGAATGTGATAGAACTTAGACAGTTAGGGAATCCTCATTTCTTGTAAAACATATCAGTGATTTCTTTGAATTCTTCTTTAGTTGGTGGCTTCATATGCAGTAATTGTAAAACTTGCCATAACACTGGTAAAGTCTGTTTGACAATAAGAGATACAGTCGTGATTCCTATAATTAAAGTGATGTGAACAGCTGCAGGGTAAATGCTCCATGACGAGCACCGCAGCTACATGAAAGCAGCGAGGTGCCTGAGCGAGCATCTGTGTGCCAACAACGAGGCTGCAGCATAAACGTACACTAACGCCTCGTGTCTTTTGAATACCTGATTACGTTCGCATCTAATCGTTATTGTCAAGTCACCACGTTCAAATTATTGAACCGTTCTATTATTCAGTTTGCAGTTAGCTGCCTACCTTCCTTGAGAAAGCCATCTGGTTGATGTGCGAAAGCTTGGAAACTTTTATTTCTATCCTACGCCAAGAAATTTCGGATCACTTGTATAGCTATACTATTTAAGGTGGTCACATTAATGTGACTCAACTGTGTATATATACACACACACACACATTACAATACAATGAATTCCTAAAAAGTGTCATTGGAAAGGCTGAAAAAAAAAAAAAAGAAAAACAGAAGTGGGAACAGGGTGCCCTGATAAAATAGGTCCCAAAGGGAAAAGTGCGGAAAAAATTAGTTTTAGAAGTATACGGTTTATTGTTAAGAATGTGAAGTTGTAAGCTACCGTACATAATAAGCCTGTAGTCTCACACCGAAGAGCACCCAGGCGCCAAAAAGCAGAAAAGGAGAAAGGGAAGGGGGAACCTAAAAATGGAGGGGGAAGGGGGCACCAAAAAGAATCTCCAAAACAACAGTTTTTCACTCAAAATGCCCCGAAAAAGGCCCTTGTAATTCTTTGCCAACTTTGCTCACCTTGTGCAAAAATGCATTCGCGAATTTAATGGAATTTTTCAGCTACTTCGCGCATTTCAAACACCCAATGTTTTTTTTTTAGAGGGGGGGGGGCGATAGCTTCATAGAGTGTGATGTAGTAGTTTACCAATTGCTAGTAACGTGGTGGCTTGGATACACTTTTGCTTTATAATATTATCCCCCTCCTGATTTCAGAGTGTGTAATTAGAATAAAATACGGAAGCGGTAATCCTTTTTGCAAATGTTCTGGCGCTCGCCTTTTTATTTGTCCCCTGTAAATTTTCTCCCCCCCTTTTTTTTTTATTACTAGAGTCCAAGCAAAAATGAGGCTAGTGCCATTCGTTTTTTGTCATTCAGTGTTTGGGCTTCGAGAGCGTCAGTGGAGTTGGATGATCTAGCTATACAGGTTGCCACAACCTGTGCGTATGTTTGTGCCGTTGTGCTAACTTTTTTTGGGGTTGTTGATATCTTCATCTCTTCTTCTAAAGTTCTCTCTTTGAAACCCGGTGTTACTTGTGCCTCTAAAAGTAGTCGCCCTTGTTCTAGATCCACTCGTAGAATCTCATGACAGATAAATTTAGTGATGCCCACAGTCTTAAGCAATAGTCTCAATGTAATTCGGCGATCTTTCTTTAACTGATTCCTCACTTCGATTTTTTCCGCTGTCCGCACACTGGAGCGACGCCCTGATCTCGAATCACCATTAAAGGATTCCCGCCGGTCAAGAAACAGTGCATACCATTCGAAAACTCTGCCGCGGGATAATGCCGTGTCTCACACGTTTCTTTTGACATTAAAGTCTTTAAGTTTTAGTATCTGACTTATCAAGTTTCCAACAAAAACGGATGTTTACTCTCTGCTCTTCCACGGCTAAAATCAAATGGGACGAAAATGCTTGCTACGAATTCCTCAATGCCAGTCTTTCGCTTGTCGGCACCGATATAAACCGGTTTCCAGATGTTCGCTGATTGGCCAAGGATTGCTTTCTTCTTGAATAGATGTGCTATTTTTGTCTCGCTGCTGTTACTTAATTTTTGTGGTCAGGCCTGGACCTTATTGGACGTAGGTTGTATGTGAAATATTTGGGCTTCTGAAAGCTCGATATAAAAAAATTCTTCCGCAGTCAGATACCACTCACCCCGAGAATACCTTGTGCTGAATATCGTGCATAATTTTTCCGCCAGGGGGCGCAGATATCTTATTTTTTGTCAGTATCTGTGCTTCTAACAGTCCGAATTGAAATTTTTTGTCTTAGTTGGAGAGCGTTTTCAGTGCGACATGTTTTGCATATAATTTAAAATTTTTCTTAAAGCACACGTGTGCCACTAAGTCCGCGTCTCCGTTTGTTGCATATTAGCAGCAACATCTGCTCGTCTAAAAACCGGATTGAAAAAATTCATTTTTCGGTCAGATACTACTAAATGTCAAAACATTTTGTGTACATTTACTGCCAAAAATAGTGCACAATTTGCCCGCTAGGGGCGCAAATGTATTATCGGTTTCTGTTAATATCTTTGGTTTTAAAAGCCCGATTTAAAAAAAGTATTTCAACGCCGTATGCTATTTACTTTGGTATGACTTTGCCTTTACTCGTGGGATTTTGTAGTTCACAGTTCTGGCGCTTGGTGGTGTTAGTGTGTACTTCTTTTTAATGCTGTATCTCTCTCTCTCTCTCTCTCTCTCTCTCTTCTCCGCTTCTAAAAATCCCTTTGAAATATTTTTCTTTTCTTTAGTGTATGCCCTTCATTACAGTAAAGATGGAAAATCTTTTTTTTTTTTTTTAAATAGTGCACAGTTTGCCCGCTAGGAGGCAGAAATGTCAAACCTTTTCTTGCTATCTCTGCTTCCAAGAGATATATTTGAAAGATTATTTTTCCTTAATGTAGCTTTTGTTGTGAAGAATATTCTTCACATATTTTCTACTTTTCCGCTATTCGAAATTCTTCCGCTAGGCGGCGTAAAGTTATATCATGTTTTCCTCTATATCTTTTCTAGCTGTTGGATATAAAAATCGCTTTGTCTTTGATATGTTACTTCAGGTAAGAGAAATTTTTTGAACACAATTTAATTTTCGTAACAGACTTTTTACTCGCTAACGGGGGGGGGGGGGGGGGGGGGTTACTGTTTTAGTTTCTAGATGTTTTATTGTTTTATCGATTGTAGAAATACGGTTTATTTTTTTGTATTTTTTGTTGTGGGTTTCATTGATTTTGAATAACTTTGAAATATTTTGTTCGTGTCTTTTTAATGATTCAAAAGACGTGCGCTCATTACAACCAAAAATTAGGTGTCATCTTTTCTTTTTTTCTTTTTCACGAACTTTGCCCCCCCCCCCCATGTGCGAAAATGCATTTGCAAACGTCATAGACACCGGAATTTTTTTAATTTTCTGGACTTGAAATTTTTTCAGCGTAAAAAAAAACCAAAAAAAAAAAAAACCGCTCATTTCGAAAACCCTTAAGTTGCGCCCCCCCCAATTAATAAACATAGAAAACTTCAAGCCCCAATTTGCTATTGGGTTAAAACTAGTCGTTTTCTCACTTAAACATACAAAATTTCCCAAGTAAGCAATTGTTTTTTTTTCTTTCATAGCAGATAAATTTTAATTTGCAAGCGATTAACAAGAAGTTGTTATCATATAAACATTAACTTCGTGACTTAGGAAAAATAAATCTTTTAATCCCAGTTAGTAATTAGGTTTTTTGGCCAGGTTCGTAGAGGATTTTTTTTTTTTTTATGGTATGCTTTCCCGAATGTGTTTCGTTCTTTCAATAAGATAGTTTACCAGCAAAATATATTTCTTCCTTTTTTCTCCAAGCAAATTTTAATTGCATGTGATTAACAAGCGATTTTTTCCATTTTACTTAGCTTAAAAGAGATTTCATTTGCGTGCGATTAACGAGCAGCTCCTCAAGTAAGCATTAGCTTCTTTCTTATGTTATAAAATTTCATTTGCATGTGATTAATACGCAAATTGACTCACGAAAGCATTGGTTCCTTGACTTGTTAAAATGCTTAGTACAGTGAAACTTCCATTAACGGACACCTCCAAGTAACAGAAAGTTTTGGTTGGTACAGAACAGTTTCCTTATCATTAACATTAACGATAACCTCCGAATAACGAAACCTTTTAACAGCGCTCAATGGACACTCCAGTCCGCCCGGAAGGAGGTCTAACTGACACCCATTCCCTTGGATTACGCAATTCTGTTGGCACTTCGGCTTAAGGGATAAGATAGAGACAAGGAATATTTACTGCTAAAGTCAGAATGAGTTGGATTACTGCTGGTACAGTGGTATGCTTAAGTGAAAAGAAAGGAGTTGAAACGTTTATAGTTCTACGTGAGTCGAGCTGCAACTTCCATGTGTTGCAGCCGCCCGGGGGCTGCGGGAGTAGTCGATGAGGACTGGAAATTTGCCCGTTGAGGGCGATGTTTCTTGGTTTGGTTCCTGTGGGCTCGAAACCAAGGAACATCGCTAACTCTTCCTGCTTTACGGCGCGCGGCCAGCTAACTGTGCAGTTACGCTATACTGTGTAACATTTTTTCTTTTTTAATTTCCTATAGCATACCCTAACCGTAATCTCGTAGCTTGCTATTTCTAAGGGCTGTGAAACACCAAAAGTCAGGCAACGCATTCTTAAAAACATCTACACCGTGATATGTTATTTAATTATAATATTTAGTTTTATTCAGCAGTCAGCATTTGGAAAAAGCATTTAAACGTTATCTGTATTGTGCATGAGCTTCATATATTTCATCTGCTTTTGCATAAACGCAACGGCCACTTTCTCCCGGTCCGACCAGTGACCGTTATGTGGAGGTTTCGTTGTATTTTCTCACGATTCGAACACCCATTTTTAATCCTCTTTTAACAAACAAATAAAACTTTAGCCCCAATAAACTTTGGCGTTAGAAAACGCAATTTATTTATATAAATTGTTTTTTATGTTGTTTTTTTAACCTCCGACTTTGCTCTCTATTTCTCCAGCAAAATTTCCAATGACATTTTAAAACCATAGAACGAGAATAGTCATCTTACACTAGCCCTTAAAGGGACTTGTGTGTGTGTGTCAATTTTCCAATGCTCATTTCAGACTGAAAGGACGCGAGCTCCATCCTCTTTTTGTCATCTAATGCTACCGTTCCCATAGGAACCGATGCATTAGATGAACTAACAAGCTGCACATTTTGTGGTGTTCCAGCCACCGCCTGCGCAAAGGTTTGTGCTGCTGTTTTTTAAAAAGAATATATGAAATCTTGAGCTGCCGACCTTGCCCTCATAGAGGGACTCCTCCAGCCCCATCTGGTAATTTACTAAAGTTATCGGACTAGGCTGGACGAGGTCCTCAGTGAGGAAGGTCAGTACCTCCCTTGGAGCTCCAGAATCATGCTGCATTCTTTCAGTATTCCTAGTTTCTGATGCCCTACTTCCCGAGCTCCTCAAAACCTTCCTGGATGGATAGGTGGAGGGCCACTCCTTTAAGGAAATACTTCTTACTGTCCGGCTTCATTTTGGATGACCTTCCGTGATTCTCTCTTTCTTTCTGGAGCTGCACTCTGAAAGTGACAAGCTCCTTCTCCATAATATTTCTGAACATCTCCCGTACTTTTTTTTTACGATACAAGCAAACAACCCAATTCTTGTAGAACTTCTGTCTACAGAGAAGGTTTAGACTCCAGATACGCCTGTACAGGCTTTTGGGCGGGAGATTGAAGCGGTAGTAGGTAGGTGGAGTCTAGCGATTCACGATAGGATAAAAGAGAGAGAGAGAGAGAGAGAGAGAGAGAGAGAGAGAGAGAGAGAGAGAGAGAGAGAAAAAAAACAGTAGGTATAGCCACCAGAGTGCGTTTTCTTTAATCGCAGTAAGGATTTTTCCTTGTTGCGTAATTTTATCTTACCTGTGAACCGTGTAATTGGGAATTTCAAATTTGATGTGCTGAGCTAACCAAGTTTTATTCATTAGGGCAATATCATTTTTTTTTTTTCATTTTAGATACGCTAAAAATTTCCTATGTTGCCTCTTAATTCCTAGGGCATTCCGAAAAAGAATATTCAGTCCATTTTTCGTGTGACAAGAATTTCTTCCACTTCTGTGAGCTGAATTTTAGATTTTTGAGGCTAATTTTGCAAAGTGTCATTAAAAGAGCTTTTTTATTTTTATTTTTTTTTATTTCTTTGAAATATCTACTGTTTCACTAACATTCTCAACAGTTTACTGGTTCAAAAGAGTATTATCCTGTATTATTTTGGTATCAGCAATTTTTATGGTTAATTGTGCACAAATTTCTTCAGTGTTTTTCGTACAAAAATATGCAGCATTTTAAACTTGAATTTAAAATTTTTAATAATAAAAGTTCAGTTTTGTTATTAACAGGAGAGTTAAGTAATTAATTACTGCTTCTAGTTTTTAGTGGCCAAGTTTCTGAGCTGTGGCGTTTTTTTTACTTTCGAACATTATTTTTTTGTTTTCACCCCTAAGGAGGATTTTTTTCCAAACCAATCCTTATCTCTTTTTATCTTCAGAGAATATTTCGTAATTAATTTTATTACGTTTCAAAAAATCTAGCTTGCTAAGCTAACTAGTATTAGAGATTTCTGAATTAATAGTGTGGGTTAACAGGAATTCCTTGGAATTTACTATTTTTTCTTTTTCACACACCGTACAAAACATTCTCTTTCATTATTATAGATGTCTGACCTTACTGATAACTGCTTAGTAACTCCGATAATAATAATGACTCCTCCCCCGTTTTTTTTTTTTTTTTTTGTTGTTGTTCATATTCATAGCGCGCTAGAAGTTCACTTAAACCGTGACCATGCCGCCATAGGAAACGAGTTCTACAGGTGCTGTGTGTGATATTTTAAGGTGCATGTTATACCTAATGTAATCGCAGACCACACGCAGACATTTCATTTCAATTCGGATAGGCATATCTGCTTGAAAGGAACCATTTCTACTAAGTGGGTCTTCTGTATTCGTTGTCTTCCGTTCTCTCTTCCTCTATGTAAACAGTTTGTTAGTGCTAAACCAGGCACAATCCCCCCCCCCTCTTGTTTTCTACCACTTCTTCCCCTTGGCCTTTTTTTTTTTTTCTTGTTTAACTTGCGTCATTGCGAGAATTCTATTTTAACGAAAAGGTTTTAAATGCAGATGTCACACACACACACTACATACCTCCCTCTGTGTTGCTGGCATTATCTCGCCAACGGAAAGGTTTATCGTAGTAGCATCGTGCTGTTTTTCGCTTGAGTAAGCATCTTTGTGTAATCGGCAACGCGGGAAGTACGTCTTGTTCAAGCGTATCATAGTAAATTTCTTGCTTTGTTGAAGCTTTTTTCACATCCCTCCGTAATTGTCTACGTGACTCTGCGCGGACGTGCAAAGCATCACATATGTATGTATACATACTGTATATATTCCCCTTCCCCAACTAACAATAAATAAAGTCACTAATTTAATTATTCGATTGGAATGAGCAAATTTTTGGCCTGTTTGAATGAAAACAACTTTCGGTAATCTCAGTGTTACATTAAATGCCGAAGCAAATAATGATAATAAATTAATAATAATAATAACAATAAGTGATTATCCTTCGATAAATATAGGAGATATTGCCGTATTGCCGAGATATGGTGTTCACAGACGGACGGACAAAGTGATAACATAAACACGATAACATACACACAAGGAGAGATGGTACCTTGATGTTTTCTGGAAAGGCCAAGAAGTTATAAATTTTGAGATCGTGAACTGGACATGTCCTTTTGCCTAGTGTGCCCAGTCTTAGCATAAATACTGTTACAAACGTTCGACAGATGGGCCGCAACCGGTGTGCAACGTCACCGACAAGTCAGGAGGCATGAAGCAGCTAGTGAATCATTGTGCGTTCAGTCACAGAGGAGATCAAGTGTTTCGTGAAGTACTTGCCATGGAGTGGGCCGATTATGAGAATCGTGGTGCTGTAATAGCGCTCCACAAAGTTGGAAAATCAGCTTCCAAGATTTTCAACATGCTGAAGAAACTGAAAATCAGACGAAGTTGTGTCTACCGTATCATGAAAGGGTTCCTTGCAGGAGACTGGGAGTCGCTGATCGCCCCAGAAAGGGTCGGCCGCGGACCGTGAGAACTGCTCACCTGGTGAAAGCAGTGGCAACCCGTATTCGACGAAATCCTGTCAAAAAACAACCAGTGATGTCTCGTGAGCTGAACATTTTAAGAATATCGATGTCACGCATGCTGCGGAGTGACCTAAGGGTGATGAGAGCTTACCGGCGTCGTACAGGGTACTTCCTCAACCCGAAACTGAAGCAGAAGATGGTGCTAAAAGCAAAACGTTCGCTGCAGCGTTACGCGGACAGCCGCCTCAGACAGATCCTTTCTCTGATGAAAACATTTTCACTATTGAAGAGGGTTTCAACCGACAAAATGACAGGGTGTATGCGTCCACCTCCCAAGAAGCTCAGGAGAAAGCTCCAAGGATCATGACTCATGAGAGGCCATCATCCTGCTTTCTGTAATGGTTTGATGGGGAGTCTCCTACGAGGGTACCACGGAGCTCCATTTCTGAAAGGAGTGAAAACATCCGCCAATATCTACCAGGGCAGGGTTTTGGAGCCAGTAGCCAAAAATGTGAGTCACACCTTCTTCAAAACCGACAGTGGGGCTTTCAGCAGGATTCCGCACCTGCCCACAAGGCCAAGTCAACCCAGGAATGGCTTCAGGCGAATTTTCCAGACTTCGTTTCTCCAGCTGATTGGCCTTCCAGCAGCCCAGACCTCAATCAATTGGACTACAAGTTGTGGGCCACACTGGAGGACATGGCCTGCAGAAAGAGACACCCCAATATTGACAGTCTCAAATGCTCTTTATTGCGGACAGTAGCAGCTTTCCCTGTAGAGACACTGCATAAAGCTATTGATGAGTGGCCACAGAGACTGAAGGACTGTGTGAAGGCAAAAGGATGCCATTTTGAAAAGTGATTGGTGCCATGTATTCACAAGTGTACTACTTACGTCATATCACAGGTATATTAAAATATCATTACATTTCTTTTGTTGCCGCCCCGGTGGCGCAGTGGTCTAAGCAATGGCCTCTGATCATTCGTCCGAACGGGGTCCAGGTTCGAATCCCGGTGAGGCATGGATGTTGTGTTTGTCTTACGGTACTGGCTCTCTCCCTTCCCTGGAACCAGTGACCCTAAATTAGGGACGGGCGACTGCTTATAGCCCATTGAGTTGCTCACGGTGGTCGTTAAACCTCCAACCAAAAAAAAAAAAAAATTTCTTTTGTTATTTCATTCAATATTTTGTAACAGTATTTATGGTAGGACTAGTATATTAATCCATGGTTCAGGGAAAATACGTCTTCGCCGTTTAATTTTGGCATGATTTTCAGCACAACATGATAATTCCTTCGTTAACACATGGGCTTGAGAAACTAGCATTTATAAAAATTAATCGAACTGTGATATATAATGCGGAACAGAATATCAAATGGTGCCGTAATTTATTTTGATTTCCATCAAGACTTGTTTTTAAAACGACGTAGACCAATTTGAGTTGTCTCTCGAATACGTAAGGCACAACTGATGATTCCAGTGGACATTGAATCATAACAAGAAGCAGTTGAAGTGATGTACATTGCTCCTTTTGCTGTGGTCAGCATGCGATTTCTTGGGATGGGTTGTGTATTAAGAAACATCTAGGGGTAATTTTGTACATGACTGCTGTTTGTACCAAGTACTCCTTTGTACAAGACTCAGCCCCTAATGAGAGGGCTCTAGTAAGAAATATCTCCTTGTAAAACTCAGCTTATCCCATTGAATCTGAGTAGTCTTTTCTAATATCACCAGTTTTTAAACGCAATCTTATACTAAATTTTGCAACTGCATGTAAAATTTGCCTTGATTTTGTAAATTAATGAGTTTTATGCAGCTTTGACGTCTGCGTGCAGGTGGGAGGTTGAGAATACAGACCAAATAGTCCATTTTAGCCAAGGTGGTTCGAAGAGATGGGGTAAGGATCTGACTATTCGCCACGTGTAATCAAAATGAAGCCTGAGAAACGTCCAAAGAGGTTAAAAATCGACTTATTTCTTACCTTATTTCAACCTCCTTGGAAACGTCACAACCTCTGCCCGCTGCCACCATGTTGGTCAGACGACTGTGATCAAAACATCGCACGGAGTTGTAAAGACAGGGCTTCCGTTTATTCAGTTTTTCGCTCGATATCTTTAAATTTCAACATGTGGATCAGCGAAAAAGAAAAGGCTATTATTTGGTGACATAAAAAAGTTTAAGGTTCTTAATGATTCATGTTTATTGACGTTTTTCTACATCAGACATGTCTATTAATGTCTGATTTTCTTTGGACATCTGACATGCATACATTATTAGACTTCAGAATATTTTTTCTACGTATTAGTTTATGGGGCATATTTTTGAAAATTCAACTCTTCCGAACGTATGAACTGTAGTGCTTAATATGAAAAATCAAGTAGGGAATAGAACTAAATGCAGAAAAAACATTCGTGCACATGAACCATTTGGATGAATACCGTCTTCACACGATTTTAATGATCTTAAAATCTAAAATATATGTACAATTAAAATACTCTAAAACACACTAGCACTTTCAGAGCAGCGACAGTTGCTCCATCATTAGGTGTGATCGGATCTCCCAAATCGTTCAGCATAAATATCTGTAGTGCGCCTTAACTGCAATCGACGTAACAGAATCTTGCGACGTACGCGCCATCTGTCCCGGAGGTTTAACCACGATCAGAGTGACACCACGTCACAAATCGAAAACATGATTATAACTGCAACATTAAGTATTAAAGTCTAAAAAAGGAATATAGTTCGTTCTGTGGATTGTCCAACACTTGTAAACAAAAGACGTTTCCAAATATCAGGACTGTCGCTCTGAAAGTGCTAGTGTGTTTTCGAGTATTTTAATTGTACATATATTTCATATTTCAAGATCATTAAAATCGTGTGAAGACGGTATTCATCCAAAAGGGAATAGAAAGTTTAGATATTTCATAATTTTTACAATGAAACTCGTTTAAACGTTTACTGCGAAACTGATTAACATGAAAAGTAATGGACATAAGATTGCTAATTTATCCGTTTATATTAAGAATTTGTTCACCGTATTATATTTAAGCAGGTCTGAGAATGCTCCTCGAGAAAAATCAACCATTTTGCCGCCGTCGAAAACATACATCGAGATCCTCATACCGTATATTAGTATGAGTAGGTATAAAAATAACATAAATCATAAGGTATATCGATTATTAGTAAATGAATACATTATTGTTGACCAGCCGCTTTCTAAGGAGACACTAGTGAGTTTCTAAAAACACGAAATTTATAGAAAACTTAATATTGCATGCAAAATTACAGAAGAAAAGTTACACTAGCATGATGTACTTTAGTTGAGTTGACATATCCGAACGCACAGCACTATCCTATTTTGAAAGAAATGTAAGTGTCTGCTCAAAAAGCTTCACGTTTATGACGTCATACTTACTCCATTAATTCTAACCTCCTTGATTTTTACCAAAAGACATTGGAGTCGAATAGACTGGCAATCGTAATGCTAGCGTTTCTAAAACGACGGAGACCAATTGAACGTGTAGAGCAATCTACATATGAATGGAATCCTCCGAAAATGTCAGCCAAACCAAATCAGCTGGGAAGGTGATGATGATAATTTTCTTTGATCATAAAGGTGTAGTCTACAACCATGCCGTCCCTCCACAAATTATTGTCAATGCTGAGTATTATATTTCAGTTTTGAAGTGTCTGCGACAACACATATCGATTCAGCGACCGGAACTGGTGGGCAAGTGTAGCCTACACGATGATAACGCTCGCCCACATGTGGCTGCTTGTGTTCAACAGTTTATTACGAAATGCAGTATTGAAATCATGCCACAGCCTGCCTACAGTCCTGAATTCACCCCGTGTGATTTCTGGTTGTTTCCAACAATGAAAAAGTTCCGTGGTGAGTAGAGGAAAAGGGGAGATTCTAGGACAAAGGAGGACCTCCACGACCCCGCACCACCCACTGCTGGCCACGGACCTCCACCACAGCCCCGCCCACGTGGTCATCTACGGTTACGGTTTCGTGTGGTCAGGAGGAGGAGGGAAGGACACCACCGCCACCCCCGCCAGTGATTGATTGGAGGAGATTGCTTGCCTAGCGCCATTTTTATTTTTTCTTGACCGGGAAATGTTTATTCCCTCCACGTGGTCATTTTACCCCCCACGTGTTTTGGGATGAGTCACCATCTTTTGTTCGCCATTTTATTTTTCCCGACTAAGAAATTTTACGACGTGACGTCACGCTGGAGAAATTTTTCACTCAAAGTGAATAAGAATCTTTCTCTGATCACCTCAGGATCGAACCCCTGATCATCAGATCGCTAGACTCACGCATAAGCCACTTGAATACGAAATCAAGTAAGCACCCATGCTGGAAAGAGGGTGTCTTTCCTTCCCAATGCGCAATCATGACGTCAGCAGTCTCCACGTGGAGGGTTTATGTGGACGTATCTTATGACATCTTTCGAGTAGAATTAAGAATGTGGTAAGAGGAGAAGTTGACGTCATTTCAGATTCTGTTAGACTCATTAAGCTCCAAGACTGATTTTTTTTCAATAACTTGATCATGTTACAACGAATTTATTCCTTATTTTTTTCCATAATTTTTCAACGTAACGATTTGGTTTTTATTTTCTTTGAGCTTCACGCTTTTTCAACGGACATACCAACATAAAGACGTTTTCCAAAGTTTTGTGCTGCAGACATAATCTTAAAACACGATTGTCTATTAATGTATTTACGTGTTCATGGGATTTTCTGTTACATTTTTTAACGTTGTACCTTTTCCACCGTACAAAGCCGCAAATTTTAATACATAGTTAAAATATTTTTTATTTTTTCGTGTTTTTTTTTATTTTTTCAGGATTAATCAGTGAAATGTACCTTTTAACACATTATCTTAATCTACGTTTTTTTTTCTAAATGCTTACGTACTCGTTAAACTTCTCGATGTACCAATATTTTTTTATTTTCTAACTTTACAAACTAACAACTACTTTTATCGAGTTTTTTTTCTAAAAAAGCAAACGTTTCTTCATTTTTATTTGTTTTTCCTATGCAAACAACTTTTCTTACTTGCTTTTAGTGTATGACTTAATCTGGTTTTCTATATAGCTGTTTCATATTTGTGCAAGAAATGTACAGATCTATAGCAGCTATACATAAAATTCGTTCGTAACAGTAACTTTTTTTTTATTTTTTGTTTTTGTTTTTCAGATTTAAACCAACATACGTTTCTTAACGACTTGATATCTGTCCTACAAGATGTGACGAAACTTCAGAATTTTTATTTTTTCCCTCTGAAACTTTTTTTTTTCTTACTTGCTTTTAATGTATGGTTTGATCTATTTTTCTATGTCGCTTTTCTATGTGTGTATGAGAAATGTACGGATCTATAGTAGTTAAAATTCGATTGAAACAATATTTTCTTCATTCTTACTGTATTTTTACATTTCCTTCATCTGTAGTAGTTAAAATTTGATTGAAACAATATTTTCTTCATTCTTACTGTATTTTTATATTTCTTTCTAACAGACTGTTTTTCTTCTCAATTCCACCTATCTAACTTAATCTATGTTTTGAATATCATTCTATGTTCGCGTATTCGTCCATTATTTTATTTCAAACTTTGCAAACTGTAGCATAGTTTTTATTGTCTTTATATTTTTCATTTCAACTAACGTTCTTAACGACTTGAATCTCTGGATGTGACAAAACTTCAGATTTATTTTTTCCCTCTTAAACTATTTTTTTTCTTGTTTAACTAATCAATTTTTTATATCGCTGTTTCATGTATGTACAAGAAATATACAGATATATAGCAGTTAAAAATTCGATTGAAACAATATTTTCTTTATTCTTACTTTATTTTTACATTTCTTTCACATTTTCCGAAATTTAACTTAATCTATGTTTTGAATATTATTCTTGTTCGCGTATTCATCCATTATTTTTTTTTCTAACTTCACAATCTAACAACTATTTTTATTGAGACTATTTTTTCATCTCAGTTCAACCAACGTTTCTTAACGACTTGATATCGCAAGATGTAGCAAAACTTTCAGATATAGTTTTTGTTTCTTCATTAACATAATTTTTTTCAAAACTCACTTTTAAGTATTCCTAAAAGCTTACATTTGTGTGAAATATACAGACCTGTAGCGGTAAAAATTCGACTACAAAAGTATTTTCTTTAATCCGACTTTACTTTTCTATTTCTTTTCAGCAAGCGTTTCTTTATTATTATTTCTTTTTCATATGTAAGCAACTTTTCTTTCTTGCTTTTAATGTATAACTTAATAAATTTTTCTATTTTGCCTTTTCATGGGTATACGAAAAATATACAGATCTATAACAGTTAAAATTCGACTGTATTAGTATTTTCTTTACTCTGACTTTATTTTTTTTATTTCATTTGAGTAAACGTTTCTTAACAACTTGATATTACAAGATGTACCAAACACTTCAGAATTTTTGTTTCCCTCACTTTCCAACTCACTTTTAAGTATTCCTAAAAACTTGAATGTATGTGAAATATCCATATTTTTTCATTCTATCCTAATTTGCTATACTTTTCTTTAACTGACCCAACAAGAAAAGCATTCATTGTCAAGACATTCATTCTAAAGTATTCTTTCTTACGCTAAAATTTATATTCTTTGCGATATATTTTCTGTATATTTTTTCTAAATCAACAGAAAAAACATTCATTCTGGAGACATAGCGACCAAGTCCGTACTGCCACTAAACATCATATTCTTAGCAAACATTTTTTTCCCTGCATAGCAATTTGCTAACTCACCAGAAAAGCATGCTATTATCAACATGTAGCTAAAATATCGAATTTCTCCAAACAAATGTAATCATCTTTTAAGAAAGACTTAGTTCTTTTCTCTGTATAACGACTTAATCTATTTTTCGAAAAACTGTTGTACGTTTACGTATTTTGTTTAACTTTGCTTTACACTGTACTTCGATTATTTTTTCTTCGTAGTACTTTTTGCCTGTTTCATTCCAACAAACTTGTTTCTTTTAGACTTGATCACTTTCACCATACAAACTTTCCTAATATCAGAAATGTAACAAAAACTTCAGATATACTTTTTAACTTTAGAATAAGTCTCACATACATTTATTATCATGACATAAACTAAAATTTCATACTTTCCCCAAAAATAATTTTCTTAATGAGTTGTTTTTACACTTTTTTCATGTATACCTATATATTTATTGCTGATTCATCTCATCAAAGTCAGTACGAACGCACCTAACCACATTCTGTTTTCCCATTTATTTCGCTTTACATCGAAATGCGTCAAAACTTTGCGTTTACTTCATTCACTCAATGATCGGTTTTAACTTACCAGACATTACATTACATGTGAAACATCTGTGCTTGCGGTATTTCCCTTCATACGTTAACTTTCGTTTCCCCTTATATTCGTTTTCTAAATAGGTTATCTCCATCGCATCTGTTTTTATGATACAAGATCACACACAATTTATTTAATTACTTCAAGAACATATATATTAATCTTGAACATAAAGAACAGCGAATCGTATTCTAAGTATGTTTTCTCTTGATTCTTATAAAGGAACAGACAGCAAAAAGTCTCACACACTGAAACAAACATCACCAATTCGTTGCTTTCATTGAGAGGGTGATTTTTTAAATTTTAGTTTTTTATATAGTCATAAAAATCCCATAGAATAACATGAGAAAATCATTTGCTTTAAAGGAGCGTTTTCAGACATGTTAGAAATCTTAAAAGAGCAAAATATTTCACTTGAAAAGTTAAAGGGTACGTTTTTGAAAAGTTCATAATTGAGGAGGATTGTTTTTTTTTACAACTTCATTTTAGATAAGGTTCGTTTCGAGAAAGGTAAATTTCGTCTAGGTTAAAAAGGTTTCACATCATTTTATTTAGAGGACGGTTTTGGGAAAACACAGATTTGAAAAACAGGTGAAAATCTCATAGAATAACATGGAGAAATCATTTGCCTTAAGGAGCGTTTTCAGACATGTTAGAAATCTTAAAAGAGCGAAATATTTTCATTTGAAAAGTGACAGGGTACGTTTTTTAAAAAAGTTTATAATTGACAAGGACTGTTTTTACTTTTTTTCTTACAATTTCATTTTAGGTACGGTTAGTTTCGAGAAAGTTAAATTTGTCTAATGTTAATCGAACAGAAGACATATTCACCAAGTAAAGAAAACTGAAATTACACACATGCAAAGAATTTGCTACGGCTGAAGGTCCCCCGAGCGAGTTGTTAAACCAACGCTCGTATTACCCATTCAAAGATGGAGGTATCAGGACGACCAAATCCCTCGTTGTTGCCTTCTTGTAGCAAAAGAGGTGGTGAACTTTAGCATACATGGTTCCATAATATTGGAAAAACCATTAAGGTTTACGGAGCAATTAAGCCCACGCCAGTGACCTTCGTTCACATACACTCACATTCAAACAGAAAAAAATATAAATGAATGACAAAAAATAATGAAATAAAGTAGTCCTGAAAAGGACTGATGTTTAGTCCTAAAAAGGACTTTTTTGTTTTTATTCCTGAGAAGAACTTTTTTCTCTCATCTGGACTCTAAATTGCTCCAACGTATTCCACATTCTTGAGCTTCTACAAGAATTTTCTTCACATTAATGTTCTCGAAGAAAAAGTGAGTAATGGTGGGACGTATCAGCGATTGAAGACGCTCACCAAAGTATTTCCCCAAAGTTTTGGGTTCAACAAGAGCAAATGCTTCGTCAAAGCATAGAGTCCGTTTGTCTTCTTCTGTTTCGTTAAAGCACATATGCCCCAGCTGATTGTTTGGCATGACCTAAGGTTTAATAAGGATTCTTCGTGCGCTAAACAATATTTTAATTCGAAAAGCCTTTCAGCACGATAAGATATATTTAATAGTACAGTCTGTACTAAAAAATAGACATTTATAAGGCACATATGTAATAGCAATTCATAGTATCATTTGTTGGAACCCTTTAACGCATGACAAAACTTCTACTATATTTAATGTAAACATCGTTATTGTTATCACGTGCTCGCGTAATTTGAAAATGCTTCTTGCTTTTATCCGTTGTTTTGTTTATGTATATTGAAATACCTGACGATGGAGCACATGGTGCTTTGAAAGATCTTGTAAGTTGTTGTGCCTTATAAATGTCTATTTTTTAGTACAGACTGTACTATTAAATATATCTTATCGTGCTGAAAGGCTTTTCGAATTAAAATAAAATATGACATAAGGTTGCAAATGACATTCTCTGCAGTAATACACTTTTGCAATGTTTCTTCCAACCGCATCGACGAGGAGGCAGAGCAAGTTAAAGAGCATTGGTGTCTTGATCAGATATGGTATGTTAGAGTCCGAATTTACTGCATACCAATCTCGCTGCGTCACGAAGAACTGTTCCAAACTGTAATTGTAGGATACCGTCCCACAGCTTTTCAGCAGCATAACGAAGCGTGTTGAATTGTTCCCAGGTTAGGGACACCGAAGCACAATTCAATTGCAACGCATCATTGGAGCACGTGAACAGTTGTTGAAAGGTGTACACAGGCCCATCGGATGAAGGTGAACAGTTGTTGAAAGGTGTACACAGGCCCATCGGATGAAGGTGAACAGTTCATCAACAGTTCTTTATTGATCACTTTGATTTTGTTGAGAGCGTCATAACAGTGCGAGCGGTCCATGAACTTCTTGAATGTTCTAGCAAACATTGTCACGACATATTTGGTAGGAAACAGTTTTTCTCCTTTGGTAGTGTAGCTGCGAATGCACACTCTCACAGTACCAGAAAATTCAGTCACTTTAGCAACTTTGTTTCCCCCGAGGGACAAATGATGAAGAGGCATGCTTTCTAATAAAATACCGTGAGGAGGAGGAGGTTCTGCAAACGGATCAGGACATCCATAGTTTAAAAGCTTCCATCACGCCTCCATTAAGCGCACATCATCACTCACTTTTTTCTTGGCATCAGAAACATCTGAAGACGAAGAAGTTCGCTTCATGTTTAACGCAGATCGACGAGGAGGCAGGTAACATAACGTGCAGAATTCGAAGGCAGAGAACAGAATGAGGGAGCTGGTCTGTCCTCGGCCAAAACTGATAACAAATTGTTGTTGACGCATGCGCGTTGTTCACTGTGTGATGACGTGATTGTATAGCCACGTGATAAAGGAGCCTCTGTTATCTTTCTAAAGGTCAGATTTAATCGAACATCGGGTGCATTTTCGCAACGTGGAAGGTCGTAAAACCATGACTCATTCGTGGGGGATAGCATTTGTAGAAGCGAGCCACATTCCAAAGCAATGACGACAGGTTGGAAACCATCTCTTTTAAAAAACAAAGTATCTTGTTTGACCTAGGGAAACTAAAGCTATACATGAATTTTTCACAAGTTCACATGCATCATCTTTATGAAAATCCTATCCAATAATTTTCCATTTTTTTGTACTTGTTAGTCATCACAAAATTGAATGTTTCCCCACACACGTTTTCGGCAGCATTCTTGATTTCACAAAGTACTGGTATCCAAGGTTTAGCCTGCACAGCCAATCCACTGAATGAGTAATGGAGAAGATCATTCCCAAAAGCCACGTGCTGTCGAGGAATCTTAAATGATTTTCAATAAATTTTAATTTTGCTGAGATAATCACCGAAATATTCAACTTCATTTTTCCAGGCGGTTAAGATAATCTTTAGCTTCAGAAATGGAGGCCATCCTTATGATATATCTTACAAGAATGCATTTCTTCAGACGAAAGAAAATGTAGCAGCAATTGAAAAAAATCAGTATCTTCACACCGAGCAACGGATCGAGAATGAGGCAGACAGACTTGAGATAAGACTAGCGACTAACGAGTGTGTGAGTCATCGGTGACGTAAGCACGAGTACATTACGGACACGTGCAAATGATCAAGAATTAAGCATGTCGCAATCGACAATGGTTTTAAAGCGACGTTGCCACCATCCACAAAATTTTTTAAAATGAGTGTTACTATCTCCATTGTTCCACCCTCAGACTTCATTTTTCCTATGCGAACAGAAACGAACGTGAACCATTGTCTTAGAAGATGCCTCGACTGCATTTTCCCCCCTCGACTCACACAAGACCAATCTCGTCGCCTTTTCCTCGGCAGTAGTTCTCCAAATTTAATGTACATGACCTCTTAATAAAGAACATGCTGCCGAGGAAAAGGCGACGAGATTGGTCTTGTGCGAGTCGAGGGGGGAAAATGCTGTCGCTATGTCTCCAGAATGAATGTTTTTTCTGTTGATTTAGAAAAAATATACAGAAAATATATCGCAAAGAATATAAATTTTAGCGTAAGAAAGAATACTTTAGAATGAATGTCTTGACAATGAATGCTTTTCTTGTTGGGTCAGTTAAAGAAAAGTATAGCAAATTAGGATAGAATGAAAAAATATGGATATTTCACATACATTCAAGTTTTTAGGAATACTTAAAAGTGAGTTGGAAAGTGAGGGAAACAAAAATTCTGAAGTGTTTGGTACATCTTGTAATATCAAGTTGTTAAGAAACGTTTACTCAAATGAAATGAAAATAATAAAGTCATAGTAAAGAAAATACTAATACAGTCGAATTTTAACTGTCATAGATCTGTATATTTCTCGTATACCCATGAAAAGGCAAGATAGGAAAATTTATTTATACATTAAAAGCAAGAAAGAAAAGTTGCTTACATATGAAAAAGAAATAATAATGAAGAAACGCTTGTTGAAAAGAAATAGAAAAATCAAGTCGGAATAAAGAAAGTACTTTTGTAGTCGAATTTTCACCACTACAGATCTGTATATTGCACACAAATGTAAGCTTTTAGGAATACTTAAAAGTGAGTTTTGAAAAAAATTATGTTAATGAAGAAAAAACTATATCTGAAAGTTTTGCTACATCTTGCGATATCAAGTCGTTAAGAAACGTTGGTTGAAATGAGATGAAAAAATAGTCTCAATAAAAATAGTTGTTAGATTGTGAAGTTAGAAAAAAAAATAATGGATGAATACGCGAACATAGAATAATATTCAAAACATAGATTAAGTTAAATATAGGAAAATGTGAAATAAATGTGAAAGAAATGTAAAAATAAAGTAAGAATAAAGAAAATATTGTTTCAATCGAATTTTTAACTGCTATATTTCTTGTACATGCATGAAACAGCGATATAAAAATAGATTAAGTTACACAAGAAAGAAAAAAATAGTTTAAGAGGGAAAAAATAAATCTAAAGTTTTGTCACATCCAGAGATTCAAGTCGTTAAGAAACGTTGGTTGAAATGAAGAATGTAAAGACAATAAAAGTATTCGACAGTTTGCAGAGTTTGAAATAAAAAAATGGACGAATACGCGAACATAGAATGATATTCAAAACATAGATTAAGTTAGATAGGTGGAATTGAGAAGAAAAACGTGTGTTAGAAAGAAATGTAAAAATACAGTAAGAATAAAGAAAATATTGCTTCAATCTAATTTTAACTACTGTAGATCCATACATTTCTTATACACACATAGAAAAGTGACTTAGAAAAATAGATCAAACCATACATTAAAAGCAAGTAAGAAAAAAAAGTTTCAGAGGGAAAAAATAAAAAATCTGAAGTTTCGTCACATCTTGTAGAACAGATATCAAGTCGGTTATGATACGTATGTTAGTTTAAACCTGAAAAAAAAGATGCTATTACGAACGAATTTCATGTATAGCTGCTATAGATCTGTGTATTTCTTGCACAAACATGAAACAGCTATATAGAAAACCAGATTAAGTCATACATCGGCGAGCTGACTTTGTAGTATGTGTTATTGAGGCAGTAGATGTGTCCACCGTGATAGCATCCACATCGCGTGTTGGGTAGACCGTAGACTTTTTGGAACCGGAGCTAACAGTTTTATTGGGTAAGGATTTATGGCCCGGTGGTTATATCACGGGGCTAACGTAACTTGAGCGGTTCTCAGAATTTTTGCGGGGACGGGTAGCAATTTGACCCCATAACGAATGGATGAACAAAATGTTAATTCTCTGACCAGTAGGATTTAGACTTGGGAATTTAATGAGTGTGTTAGTCATCGGTGACGTAAGCACGAGTACATTACGGACACGTGCAAATGATCAAGAATTAAGCATGTCGCAATCGACAATGGTTTTAAAGCGACGTTGCCACCATCCACAAAATTTTTTTAAAATGAGTGTTACTATCTCCATTGTTCCACCCTCAGACTTCATTTTTCCTATGCGAACAGAAACGAACGTGAACCATTGTCTTAGAAGATGCCTCGACTGCATTTTTCCCCCTCGACTCACACAAGACCAATCTCGTCGCCTTTTCCTCGGCAGTAGTTCTCCAAATTCAATGTACATGACCTCTTAATAAAGAACATGCTGCCGAGGAAAAGGCGACGAGATTGGTCTTGTGCGAGTCGAGGGGGGAAAATGCTGTCGCTATGTCTCCAGAATGAATGTTTTTTCTGTTGATTTAGAAAAAATATACAGAAAATTTTTTCAGGGAGGCTTGCGTTTGACAGCTAGTGATTGAATGATGGGATGTTTTGAGGTAATGTGCGTCTTCTTGGGGGGGGGGGGGGGGGATTGTCAAAATTTTCCAAGGGAAGAGAAGAACTTCGTCACTTTACTTTCGCTTGTTTCGCGGAATGCATCACTTCACTTTACTTTCACTTTTTTTACGGATCACTTGACTTTTACTTGTTTCACGGCGTGCATCACTTGCACTTTCCTCCATGGCTGTCACCTAGGAGCTGCCAAATATTACGGCAGGACAACCGTAAGCTGCATACAATTTTCCAAGCTAAGGATAGAAGATCTCAACCGAGGTTTCCGAATGAACGGACCCTACTAAGGACCATTAGGGCCCATACGACGGTTGCAGCTGCGGATGGAAGATAACACCCACCGGATGAGAATTCTCCCGGGTCAGGAGTGGTCAGCGGCGCGAACCCAGAGACTTTAAGATGCGACTACCTATAGGCCATAGCCAAGTTCGCTCAAAGAACTTTTCATTTCTGTGTAACCGCCAGGATGTCATACCCCGGATGAAGCCACAGCCGCAATGGGATCGTCAGGCCAGATTCGGATGTTAAGGTAGGAAATCCACCCTATTCTTTCTTTTGGTGTCCCCTCATACCATGTTTATCGGATCAGTCCATACGAAAGTCTCCCGTTAGAGTTAATGTTTTTATAAGCGAGTAGTTAATTGAGTACAGGTTCCTGTCAGAGAGTCGTAATCATTTTGCTAGTATCGTGAGTTTATCTTTATTATTATTATTATGCCAAAGCATAACTAATAAATTGTTTTGTTTGTTCATTTGTCTACGTTCTATCATGAGTATTTCGATAGTTACAAATTGTGTGCTCAACCCTGGATTTTTGGAGAATATATAATTTTACGACAGGGACTTAGAAAATCCGTTCACTTATGCTTCTTTTTTTAAACTAGACGTTCACGAAAACATTGCGGCACACAGCGGACCCTTTGACTCGCAAAGGAAAATCTGCTGTGTGAATCACAACGTCCCGTCAGTGGATCCTGAAGCTGCGTCAGCCCTAAATCAGGGAATCGCAGAATCACAATCCACTCGACACCCCCTTGGTTCCCAATATTACGCCGGGTGAACCCAATTCGGAACCCGCGCGATAATAGGTCCGGCCTGAAGTCCCAGTGTAGGCATTGGTGGTGTGTTTGTCTAGTCCGTTTCGAAGAAGTTGGGATGGGAGTGCGTGCATCCTTGGTAAAGTAACGTCACGCAGTGGCCTCGTGGTAGCACCTGTCGATCCCCATGTCCTGGTAGGGGGAGGGTGGAAAAATGTTATGGTATCTTAAGCAGCAGTGCCAGCCAAAATCTTTCAAGCTATGCATTTTTCCACGAGTACCCACTGGTTGTGGAACACGCAAAATTTCCCGCAGCCTTCTCTCAAAAAAAAAAAAATATTATGCTTATTACCCTTCAGATTTCGATTGTATCTTTTGTTGTTTTCATAAGCAAGTTTTTTTTTTTTTTTTGTAATAGCGGCGTTTGTTATTACAAGTTAAGAGTGTACCCTCATTGAACTCCTAAAGCAGTGGTAATCATATCTATTGTTTTAAGCTATTCCAGTTTGGCGTACGCCGCGAGTGATGCAATAGATTTGTAAGCGTTGTTTCTATGGAAAGTGAGTCATTCATTTTGCAGCAGTTCTCCCACATTTGCTTCTGCATCCACGGAATAAATGCACTGTGGAAGGAAGGGAAATGAAGGGAAGGAACCATTTGCTCTTGAAGAGTTAGTTCTGCTTGCTGCCAGCTGGTAGCCGAGGTCGTCAGATCACCTGTAATGTGTTTATTAGTGGCGAACACTGAAGGTGAACTTCCGTTGCAGCTGCGGGTGCTCACAGCTCATAATCAGTCAGTCATTCTTCTGAGAGTTGACGGGGGAAACAAAGGACCTCCATCCTGTTTATACTTTTCTAGCTTCCGTGTTATACTCCTGACAGATATTTGCAGCCCATAGCTTGTTTGCGCGATTAAAAACCAACGTGTTTATCCTTTTTCTGGTATTTCTGTTGTACCTGCTCGCATTATGTAATTAAACAGAATTCTGTTTTTTCATGAAAAAGTTGTTTATATATTGCTTCGTATTTAGAACAGCCCAGTTTATTGCCGCATTATTTACGTAGACTCCCATGATCTAATGTTAGCAATCAGTGAGCGACGTTTTTGTAGAGTTACCTAGCAAGTTTTGCATTCATATCCGCCAGCATTGTTCCTTTGTTTTTTTTGTTGTTGTTCCTTTGTCGTTTTCCATTTTTTTTTGTTTGACAGTAAACCTCTAGAAACATTTCTGAATATACGAACGAAGGATGAATCTTCAGATATTTAAACATGGTAACATTCCTGTCTACATGCAAGTCAGACCTAAGAAAACAATTCATCGTAATTCGAATTTTGTGGCTTTCAGCTGTTTGCTCTTGGACAAGCATTAACAACCCTAAGATACAACTACCTGGTGGAAGTTTGTGCAACATAGATGAACGCCAAACTCCATAAGGAGTGTTGCACGTCCCGCATCGTACTTCAGAGTCGTCCAGTGATGGAGTGGTTGAGAGTGAGCTCCTGACTTCTCGTTCTGCGGGTCCTAGCCTCCAATCCCAGCGCAATTCATGGATATTATCAGAGGTGTAACTAAGCATTTCTGCACGTGGGGCAAACCATAAAATACCTCGCCCCTTTTTGTCTTTCTATCTTATACACACCCACATATGCATATCTATACAGTACACACTGCTCGACAAAATGAGTTTTCACACCCCAGTGTTATCTCTACGGGGAGGCAAAATAAATCTGACTATTTATACAGCTTTTCCCAAATACTTTGCTGTTCGGATCTTCGGTACCACGTCAAACAAACCGAATGCAGTTGGCAGTTGTGGCCTGCAGTAATGATCGAATATCCCCCAGAGAAGCAATGTGAATAACATCCGTATTTTGCAAAGTACGTGCACCCACGCCTTCATTTCTGAATGTGAGCAACTAACATCCACTAAACATTTTCAGGAAGAAATGCGAATTTAGACTGGCGAAACATAAGCAAGTTCTGTTAATGAGCAAATGACAAGGTATGGGATGAAAAAACGGTACCTGAAATCGATGGAAAAGTTTCAATTAGATGTAAGTAGTGGTTTTTGCGCCCTCTCTTGAGCTTTGCCCGGGGCAGCCGCCCTGCTTGCCGCGCCCCCTGGTTACATCTGTGGATGTTATGTTTCATTCTCCCAGAGCAGCTTCTTTTCCTTCCCGAAACTAGTGGCTGTAAATTTGGAATGGTAAATTTTTACACCACAGATTTTTGTAGGAATCTTTGGCACCTAGTGGGGGAGGATTCTCGATAAAGTAAGTACGTGATTTAAGGAGGACGGAAAACGTCTCCGCTTAGTGAGCTGGAGCACTAGAACTGGCCAAAGCCTGCTTTGGCTTCTTAAGCCGCAATTAAGTTGGAGGGAAATTTTGAAAAAATGGCTTAAAGTGATACTTGAAAATGTTCGTGATAGGGCCACTGCTGATATACATACCAAAAGCAGTTGCTGTCGAATCTTATTTTTGAAATAAGTTACCCGTTCTGTCTTTCAACATTATTCCAGTCCCATTACGTTTGGTAGTGTGCGTATACTAGATTTATAGCTCTGTCGACTTATTGTTGTAGCAGTGGCTTCACATGTAGAGCTATCGCAAACGTTACAACATAGAATTTGTTTCCAAACCATGTCACTTCAGGTGCGGCATGTTTTCAGTAACTGAGTCTGCTAACGGATGATACAGAACTGATATCAAGCCGTGATGCCTGTATGCACTCAAGAAAACAAGCTTCAGAACACTTACCTTTGACGACACATATACTACTACCAGAAAGGAAGTCAGCCGTTGACTAAGCGGTTGGGGTGAGTTTTCCTCCGTTAGACTCTCGGGTTAAGCCATGTCCGCTGCATTCATTTTAAGTTTGGTTGAGTCATTTACGCAGGACTGGACTACCAGACCAGGGTCTGATGCTGATGGATTTCTCCCAAATGGAGAATAGCTTTTCCGAAGAGGGAAAGAGTATTGTTCATACGTAGAATGCACTGTTCTTTAAAATCACCTGACAAATAAGCAGCCCCACTGTCTGCTATCAGAGCCTGTGAGCAAGAATCCACATCGTCTCCACTTTAAAGGGAGGCCTCCAAGGCAGAAACAGGCTTCCTACATTGAGCAAATCTTAGTACTGTACAGCATTACTGATCTTACTGCTGTAGATCTGGAAGATATTATGAGAAAATTTTGGGAAGTATGATCTCAATCATTTTAGGGGTGCTGCATTGAAGAATACCTTATTCCATGCCTAGTACAACTTGTTTCTTAGTGCCGAATCGTCATCTCAGTGTTAAAAGTAGCTCGAAAGGATTTCCTATAAAATAGTTTGTCAAAATTAACACGTTCATTTAATCGATTTCTCGAACTTAAGTGTTTCAGCGCCGACTATTACCGGTGTAGTATCTTTACCGAGTAACAAGGGACATCGAACGCAGAAAGTTTTAAGATATCATGTGGTATAAAGTTATAATATCGTACACAAAGTTTTACCGAAATTCAAGCATCTTTTCGTCGTCGTCATGCATTTTATTTATTTTTCTAAGATATTTTTTGCTACCGATTCGTTTTAGGAACCATGGGGATAGGAACTAACAGGAGATGCCATGAGCGCGGAGTTTTGTAGCCGATCCCGTGCGATATTCTTCCGCACTGGACTCCCCTATAGCGGGGGTCTACAATTAAAAATACATGTAACTGAAAAATCGATTTTTAGAAACTAATATTTTTTGTTAAACTAATTTGCTAGTGCAGATTTCTTTTCTCTGTTTTTCATAACGTACTTAGCGTGTTCATATTTAGCTTCCCTGTAAATTTGTCTTGTGTTCATTTTATATTTATGTACTTTCCACGTGGAATGTTATTTTACATTCGGCAGGTTAAAATTCACAAGCTTTCGGAGAATTTCTAACATTTGTCTAGCATTTTAAACATTCTTTACTCACAACAAGTATTACTTTCACTACGGAAGATAAAGTCGGTTTTCGTGTCGGTAGCATGGAAGGAGTAGGGTAGAGCGGTTCCTTCAAATTCCTACCTCTATGCCATAAACTGAAATCTTACGACAATACGGTCTCTTCAGAGTCAAGTGCATTCTTGTGTAAAGCAGTATGAATATTTAGTTTCGTAGTACAATCAGAACGTAGTTTAGTTGAACTATACACAATTCCATTATTCGAATATGGATAATACAGTTGTGTTTGTGTGTGTGTTGCAACAGTCATCCCTGGCTCTTGTCCCCAATCATAATACACCGTCCTATCAACTAGGACCTGCCAAAGCGACTGTAATAATATGGTATGGACAAAAGTAGAAGAAAACATGGTAACATATACTTAAACAGCAGTCGAAACATTAAATTAGATTCATTCTTTGATTTCCCGACAGGAAACCAAGTCCACGTCTGTCTAAATTTAGTTACAAACAAATATGCCCAACACCTTCCCCCGAGAGAGAGAGAGAGAGAGATCGCAGAATGGTGTTACCTGACTTCAGAGGTCACAAAGAAACCTCAGGGACCATCAACAGAAGAGCAGCAACCTAGTGTGTACACAATCCACAGAATTTTACAAGCAACTTGGATAATCCACTGACAAATAGCGAGCAACTCATGGGCAGATAGATGATATTCTTGTGTGTATATTTGTTCATGCAGTATTTGTAATTGTTATTGCTCCGATCAGTTGAAATAGAGAATTATCGCCATTCGTTTCAGACATACTATGTAGCTGTGCTTTGTGCATGCATTTTACTCTTTTCCTTGGATTTTTAGTGACACTAGTATGTTGATGGCATACTAAATCACGGTGTAGCATTTTAGATGTTTTGATTGCGTTTCACCTCATACAAAAGTAAATGACAGTAATGACTTTTAGCTGTTAAAAGGAAGAGTTACTTAGTTCTACAGCCAAATCATGTAGTTCTCAGTAAAGTGTGTGAAAAGCAGCATGACCGACGTTTTTCAGTTTCTATCGTATGCACGAATCACACCCGTTCCTGCAACATATGTGACGCACTACAGAGGTGAAGTACGTGTCAAGACGACAAATCTGCAGCGATACATTCGTTGGCGTAGTTTAGTCGGTCAGAACAACTGGCTCCGGAGCGAGGAAACGTGGGTTCGATCTTCACCACCGGCAAATTTGTGAATTTCACCTATTACATCAACATTCTTATTAACATTACATATTACAACAATATAACTAACTACATTGTGCTTTAGAAGTCGAGTGGCAAACCGACGCAAACTGCTGCGCTGCGTGTTATGGTTGCAAATGCGGCTTGAATTCGTTGTTTCAGTTCATCAACAGGTACATCATGCGATGTTCTGCAACCTTAGCTTTGACGTAAAACCCACATCTCATGTGGTCGGTCACTTTGGGACTGTGCACTGGCTTCGCAAGCGTTAGTAAGACTTGCCGATCCAACTGTTAGGAAAAATTTGCTTGAGATAACTTCGTGCGGGATGTGCAGGTGTTCCATCTTGCTGGAAATTAATTTCATTCACTATTTGACGCCCTCAAATTCAGGTGTGAATCTGAAGATTTCCAGCATTTGAAGATAGGACTTCTGGTTTACTGGCCCATTAAAAAAAATGAGGACCTGTGAGGTGCTGGGCAGATAACGCTGTCCAAATCATCATATGCGGCTGATGATCTTGTACTTCTTCGAGGTAATGAGGATTAGCATCACTCCAGCTGCAAGTATTGCGTGCAGATGAACTAAGATAAATACCGCACTTGTTGTTAAACATTACCTTTGGTTACATGTAACGTACCAAAGTGCTACAGATGACTGTCCCATGCTGTCAACCCGTTTACGTGATCTTCATCTGACAATTCGAAAATTACGCTTGGTTTATAGGCTGTCAGTGAAGATCGTCTTTCATTATGCGATGTAAGAAAGTGTAGGTAAGAAACGCCCAACTCTGCTGATAGTTTTTCTAAATATTTTGTTGGTGAACTGCGAAACAGATGCTTGGATATTTTACATGTCCATATTGGCGCCTTAGGTCTTCTGCTACGCGTGGCATCCAGTGCATTTCCAGCCTGAAATGCCTTCTTTTCCCAAGATGGAGATTCGATTTTAACGGTTCTCGTTTCCGAAACGCTCCTGGAAGTCTTTGTGCACCAGTTTCAACTTAATTGTTTCTTCTCGTGGAACCAAACTGCTGTTAGTAGCCTTTCTTCTACCCTAAATGGGCTAGTATCGGCCATCTTCATTTGCTGTATTCCTTATATTGCCTGAAGCGGCCGGGAGACTCTGCTTTACCGCCTTCGGTTCAACAACAGTATAGATTTGGTAGGGGCCCTACCGTTTGTTGCGTTTTTTCTTCTGCCTGGCTCTGGTTTCTGCCTGGAGCTTTTCCGCAGCTCGTTAGCAAGGTGCTTATAAATGGGGCAACCACGCCAGTTAGCCCCATGTTCTCCGCTGTAGCTGACACAGTAACGCTCTTCCTTTTTGTCAGCCGTGCACTCCCTGCTTCATTGTCCTTTGTCGCAGTGTACACATTTTGGCTTCTGTCTGCAGTTGGACATGGTGTGACCAAAGCCTTGGCAGTTGAAGTACTGCTCTATCCTGCCCTTAGTGCAGTAAGGTTCAACCGAAATTGAAACCCCAAGAAGAGATTCCAGTCGGAAGATGTATCTGCGAGGTTCAGTGTTAACGAGCTGAACCATGACAGGTGGAAGTCATGTTTACGGCTGTTTTGTAGCCGGCACACGCTTGAGATCGCAAAGCAATCCTGCAACTGTTCTTTGATGCTATCAACTGGTACACCCAGTCCCAGGCCTTTGATATCAACACAGTGGTTTTTCTGTCGGCATGGTGTAAGTGAAGAACTCTACCTTGCAGTTCTCAAGGAGAGATGTCAACCGCCGATGATTGGCGATAGTCTTCACCTTAATGGTGGTACTAACTCCCACCATCTTTACCGACGCTGACTCCTCAATTTCTTTCTCGATCCTCTGATAGATCAGAGGTTAGTTGCTGATTCCTTTGCACTCCACTGGTGGCACCTTTTTGGACATGTTTGTTGGCAAATGTCCCAGGGTCAACGGTGGCCTTTACCTGCTCCGCGATCACAGAGATGCTTGTGATGTCCTTTTGCATCTCTACGTACTGAGGGTCGGACTGGTCATCCGCATGGTGCTAAATTCCGGCTTCGTCAGTCTGGTCAACCAGCTTTTCATTTGCGATGGAAGAGTGAGACCTTTCCTGTCTAGGTCTCGTGATGCCACCATTCCTCTTAGCAGAAAAATCGACAACCGAAAAAAAAAAAAAAAAATGGCTCGGTCTTAGAATTTGGCTGAGCATTTTCCTTGCTTTCCAGCACTGTCATTCTCCTGGAAGGTTTACCGGATGCTTCGTATTACAGTCTGCTTAACACATAAGTATTTGAAGTATAATACTAGTATATTGTACCTGTCTTGTATGACAATGGGATTATCTCGAGGGTGCGTTAATGAGAGAAACGCAAGCTTGACGGTGTTTGCAGGGCTGTTAGAATACTAGGGCTGGGTCATTCTTTTGAAGAAACTTTGCCGCCACGGATCCCCTCGGCGGTGACAGATGACCTGTTTCAGACGTCAATGTGTTGGAACTCCGGTTGGAACCGTGAAGCTGCCGGGAAGGGTCTCTACTTACGCAGCATTCTTTTCTTTGCTTTTTGTGGATAAGTATTCAGCACTTAAAACTTGCTCTTTGAGAAATCGTTTAGTTAGTTTACGTTGAAATACTGATAACAATGCCGAGTTGTACGGTGGCTACTTGTAAGAAACATTTCAAAAACAACAACAACTAAAGGTCAGTGTATTGTGTACCACGCATTTCCTTTGAAAAATCCAGATTTGGTGAAGGAATGGCTGGACAAGTGCTATAGGCAGACTCTGTGAATGTAGCGAAATCTAGAGTTTGCACCGAACGTTTTCATTCTTACGATTACGAAGATGATTTAAAAATCGCCTACTTAGACTCCCGGAGAAAAAAAATACTGAAACAAAACGCGGTGCCTGTCCTGAATCTACTGAACTGTCCACAAAGTATCAGAAAGCGTAAACGAGATATTTAAAAAAAGGGCTTTCGATCAAGTGGATATTTTAAGTCCGAAAAACTTTTGTGTGCAAGAAACGCAGGATCTCTGTTATGGAATTGATGAAACATCAGGGGATATCAGTTGTTCTTCCTATATCAAAATAACGGAGGAAAATAGATGGCTACTTGAAAATGTTGTATCCCTTAAAAAGAAATTTTACTTTTAAAACTGGAGAGAACCAAGGCGTTGAAAATGAAAGCTAACGGAAGACGACAGAGAAAATTACAAATGCAACGACTATTGTGTGAAAACAGAGTTCTGAAAATAAAGCTGAAAATTATTGATTTAAAGAACAAAAAACTATTGAAAGTGGAAGCTGGTGTTAAAAGTGTACTAACCATTTAATATATAAATGCATATATAGCAGTAATTCAGAATGCAAATGCATCTGTTTAACCAAAGTGGGGGCCACTATACAAAAATATGTATTCATTAATAACAAAATATGCATTTTATTCCGTTTATAGGCGTAAAATTTACAAAACATTCGCAAGCTTTCACTGCTAATGGGCAGCTTCTTCAGGTTGCTGAATATAAACAGTTAACAGAAACAGATTAAGAATAAATGGCAATGTAAACAATTTCAAATCACTTATAAGCATGAGATTCATAATGCGCCACGCGCACATTAATTGTCTAGCGAGCGGCTCTTTTAATACCTAACACCTTGTGTCAGATGGGAAAAATTTCAGTAGTCGTGTCTGTGTTACAAACGTCTCCGCATGATAAAATCTCGATTGATTCTCGGATGGCTGTTGACCTAGGGCCGCTATAGGGCGGTAGTCTTCTTAAATCCCTCCAGATAGGTCGGGCGTCCTTAAAACTTACGTCTCGAGCCAACGCTGTATAGTCAGTTTTCTGTTTTTTTATATCCCATTTGTGCTCTGCCTCTCTGAGTTGGAAAGACCATTTTGTCATTCCGATATACGATTTTGTGGATGTGTCCGGGTATACTAATGGGATGCTGTATACTCCCCGTCTTGGGTGGGTAGTGGCTGCCTGTCACGATCCGCAGTAAGAATGGTCCCAACCGTCCTTTGGGTTCTTAGACCTACATCCAGCCTCAGCTTACTCAAAGCATTCTTGAGCTGGTAAGAAAACCTTGGGACATATGGTATGGATCCAACAAAACGCGCTTTCTTGGGAGGTGATATTTGCGAGCGCCCCGTTCCTTTCAGAAATGCTTTATGTATAATCCTTCCGATGCGCTCAATGTTGTAACCAGCTGCAGAGCAAATTCTCTTAGGTTGCGAATTTCCGCATAGAGATCCTCTTTATCTGAGGAGAGATCGTAGGCTCTCTTCTCTCACGCTCTGAACAGGGCATACCTGTGCGAGGTTGGTGTTGCAGATGAAGGCAGAACTGGATTGTGAGCGTAACATGATTTGTAATACACTTGTGTTCTTAGACTTCCGGATGGCTTCCTTCTCCCTAAGACGTCTAAAAACGGGAGGCTTCTATCTTCTTCATATTCAGTAATGAATTTTATCTCCTGGTGGGCGGAGTTCATGCGATCTAAGAAAACGTTTAGGGACATACTGCTGTGACTCCAAACAAAAAAGATGTCGTCTACGTATCTTAGTCATATCTTTGGAACTAGCCCCCCGAAGTTTAAGATGGAATCTTCCAAAGGGCGCAAAATAGCTTCTTCAAGAACGGCTGATAAGGAGGAACCCATTGGTGCTCGTTTTATTTGTTTGAACACCTTTAAACGAAAAGGGAAAAAGTTCGAATCAGTTAGAACTTGCAAAGCTTTTGTGATGGCTGGGATGGCATCGCGGTCAAAAAGATTGGAGTTTTCAATGAAGCCTCTTAGGTTATCGGATGCTTCCTGCACTGGAATAGATGGGTACATGGCTGTGGCATCGAAACTTCCCATGATGTCATCCTTCCCTAGGTGCCCGTCCTTAATTCTTGCGATAAAATCTTTGGATGAGTATTGGACCTTATCCAAAGGTGGACAAACTGCTGGCTCCCGATGTCACCCCTTTAGAATTCGATATTCTTCTCCGACGTGTAAATATGCTGGCCGATAGGCATTTTAATTTGCTCCACGACAGGCACCAGAACAAACTACAGCGCCTACGCCCAATTCAGAGTTCCACTCAGTCGCAGGTTGACGTACCCATTGTTAATTTATCACCTAGGACGTTTTCCAAGAAAGAACTAAAAATCCTCAACAAAGGTCCGAAGTTTGCGCTCCAAGATGAAATCCGACCTAAAGAAATAATCCCAACCGTGGAGAGTATTCCTGTAAGCATCTCACCAGATGAGGGAGATGCAATCCGGGTGAAATGTGTCACCCAACTCAGAAAGATTCTACGAATTGATGGGCGTAGAGCGTCGTCAGAAGCCCGAGAAATCCTAGATCGACTTAGAAAGAACCAGACTATCACGTTCACCTTAACGGGTCGTTCAGGACAAATCAGAGTGATGGACACACATGACTACAATAATAAGCTCTAAGATTATATCATCCAATCCGGGTCAATTCTGCAGTCCGTTGCCCCTTTAAACCGCTGGGTCGCAAGAGTGAAAGCAGTTGCCAAAATTCCAGCTCTGCCACAAGAGCTCAAGAAAGCGGCAAACCCACCCACAGGCACCAATGTCCCCAGGATTTTTGCGCGGGTGAAACATCATAAGCAAGGAATGCCGATCGGTCCCATTGTCTGCAGGAGAAATTCGCCATCAGAAAACTTGGAGAAAGCAATGTCTCAATTCTTGCAGACATTTTTACTACATTCGGATAAGGTCTTATACTCATCCAAAGATTTTATCGCAAAAATCAAGGACGGGCACCTAGGGAAGGATGACATCATGGGAAGTTTCGATGCCACAGCCATGTACCCATCTATTCCAGTGCAGGAAGCATCCGATAACCTAAGAGGTTTCATTGAAAACTCCAATCTTTTTGACCGCGATGCCATCCTAGCCATCACAAAAGCTTTGCAAGTTCTAACTGATTCGAACTTTTTCAATTTTCGTTCAAAGGTGTTCAAACAAATAAAACGAGCACCAATGGGTTCCTCCTTATCAGCCGTTCTTGAAGAAGCTATTTTGCGCCCTTTGGAAGATTCCATCTTAAACTTCGGGGGGCTAGTTCCAAAGATATGAGTAAAATACGCAGACGACATCTTTTTTGTTTGGAGTCACAGCAGTATGTCCCTAAACGTTTTCTTAGATCGCATGAACTCCGCCCACCAGGAGATAAAATTCATTACTGAATATGAAGAAGATAGAAGCCTCCCGTTTTTAGACGTCTTAGTAAGAAGGAAGCCATCCGGAAGTCTAAGAACACAAGTGTATTACAAATCATGTTACGCTCACAATCCAGTTCTGCCTTCATCTGCAACACCAACCTCGTACAGGTATGCCCTGTTCAGAGCCTGAGAGAAGAGAACCTACGATCTCTCCTCAGATAAAGAGGATCTCTATGCGGAAATTCGCAACCTAAGAGAATTTGCTCTGCAGCTGGTTACGACATTGAGCGCATCGAAAGGATTATATTGGGTTGTCGGAAAAGTCATGACGCATTTTAGCCATGTTTTGCAAAGGTCATTTATTGATAGAAAGGACAAAGATAAATCAATGATATAATGCCCGGTTTTGTTCGATAACCTTTTGCCATCTGTCAGTGAGCTGCAGAATGCTCGTTCATAGAAGGACGTGTCTTTCGTGGCGGAAAAACTGTACAAGGTGCTGATTTACAGCCTCATCTGAATTGAACGTTATACCACGCAAGGACTGTTGAAGAGAGCGAAACAAGAGGAAGTCTGACGGTGCAAGGTCAGGCGAGTATGCTGGGTGTGGCAACATATCCCACCCAAGCTCCAATAATTTTTGGAGGGTGATGAAACTTGTGTGTGGTCTTACGTTGTCGTGATGGAACACAACGCCTTTACGATGAACGAGCTCTGAACGTTTCTGGATGATGGATTCGTTCAAACTGTCCAATTGCCGACAGTACACATTCGAATTGATTGTTTGGTTCCGTGGTAGGAGCTCGAAAAACACGACACCTTTAAAATTCCATCACACTGAGACCAGAACCTTCCGCTGAATGAATGTCTGCTTTGGATATCGTTTGAGGCGAAGCAGCACGTCGGGACCAAGACAGTTTGCGCAGCACATTTTTGTACACAATCCACTTTTCGTCACGAGTTATCAGTCGCTTCAAAAAGAATATTGTTTCTCACGTTTAATGAGCATATCGCAGATGTTTATACACGCCGTCAATTGAGCTTCTTTGAGTTCATGAGGAACCCACACATCGAGCTTGCTTATGCATCCCAGCTTCTTCAGGTGGTCGTAAACGCTTGAATGATGGATGTGCAATGTGTCTGCAATCTCTCGTGTCGTGTAACGTGGGGTTGACTCGATCAATGCCTTGATTTGGTCGTCATCAACCTCGGTGGGCCTCCCCGACCGAGGAGCATCGTTGAGGGCAAAATCACTAGCACGGAATTTTGCGAACCACCGCTGGCACTGACGTACTTGTAGAGCATTATCATCGTACACTTTACACAACTTTTCACAAGCTTGACGCGAGTTCTTCCCTTTATTGAAGTAAAAGAGTAAAATATGGCGAAAATGCACCGTTTGTTCTTCCATCTTCAACTTGATGTCAAATCTCCGCAAATCAACCAAATCGCTCACTATTTCTTTTAGACTGCAGCTAGAACTGGCACCTGTCGAATGCCATAGCGATAACAGAGTTGTGCATGCCTTTGGTACTTCCAAAACCGCCCAACCGCCATCGGGTACCAAAATACGTCATGACTTTTCCGACAACCCAATACATAAGTATCTGAAAGGAACGGGGCGCGAGCAAGCGTCACCTCCCGAGAGAGCGCGTTTTGTTTGATCCATAGCGTATATCCCAAGATTTTCTTACCAGCTCAAGAAAGCTGAGGCTGGATGTAGGTCTAAGATCCCAGAGGACGATTGGGACAATTCTCACTGCGGATTGTGACTGGCAGCCACTACCCACCCAAGCCGGGGAGTATACAGCATCCCATTAGTATATCCGGACACATCCACAAAATCGTATATCGGAATGACAAAACGGTGTTTCCAACTCAGAGAGGCAGGGCACAAATGGGATATAATAAACAGAAAACTGACTATACAGCGTTGGCTCGAGACGTAAGTTTTAAGGACGCCCGACCTATCTGGAGGGATTTAAGAAGACTACCGCCCTATAGCGGCCCTAGGTCAACAGCCATCCGAGAATCAATCCAGATTTTATCATGCAGTGACGTTTGTAACACAGACACGACTACTGAAATTTTTCCCATCTGACTCAAGGTGTTAGGTATTAAAAGAGCCGCTCGTTAGACAATTAATGTGCGCGTGGCGCATTATGAATCTCATGCTTATAAGTGATTTGAAATTGTTTACATTGCCATTTATTCTTAATCTGTTTCTGTTAACTGTTTATATTCAGCAACCTGAAGAAGCTGCCCATTGGCAGTGAAAGTTTGCGAATGTTTTGTAAAATTTACCCCTATAAACGGAATAAAATACATACTAGACAAAACCCGTCGGAATCGACGGTTAGTTTTTTTTTTTTTTTTGAAAAGCATAAACTCATGTGAAATGACAAATGCGAATTTTATTTGATTGACAAATTCATTCTACCACTTCAGCAAAGACAATAGTCCAGGATTTTTTTTTTGACTGAAGGTTTAACGACTATCGTGAGCAACTCAATGGACTATAAGCAGTCGCCCGTCCCTAATTTAGGGTCAGTGGTTCCAGGGAAGGGAGAGAGACAAACAACATCCTTGCCTCACCGGGATTCGAACCCGAACTCTTCACGAACGAATTATCATAAGCCAGCGCGTAGACCACTGCGCCACCGGGGCGGCCAGGTTCGTGATGAGAATCACGACTGCACCCTTTTTCAGTCGTAAAATATGAGGCGGAAGTCCACTCATCTCGATCGTGTGCAAAATTCAACTGGATAGGGCACTCTTTCACTCTCATTTTCAGTCACAACACAGTGTTTGTAAATGTTGCTGGAATGCGATTCGCGTTGCACTCATATGAATACAACAAATGTAAACTTTATTTGATTGACAACTTCAGTCAACCACTTCAGTAAACACATTAGTCCAGGTTCGTAATTTTTTTATTGACTGAAGGTTTATTGACCACCGTGAGCAACTCAATGGGCTATAGCAGTCTCCCGTAATATTTTAACTAACAGTGGTCAACGTAATGTTTATTTACATCTTTACATAATGGGAAACGTCTTACCTACTTGAATAAACTGGATCGAATGGATATTAAAGTGTATTATATACATCACACAATCGAACGGCATAACGCAATCAGGTCTTCGAGAGTGTTCGCTGTTCCGACGAGAAGAACTTTGATAGGAATGCCTGCTAGCGTTGCTTTGCGTAACGGTTCGCTTAGAAAAGATAAGACTTCGGACTATTTTAGTTCATCCGTGCTTCTGCCGTCAACAGCGCGTGAAACAACCGCACTCTTCTCCCATAGACTTTACATGGGGACTTTGCCGCCCACAACGCCCGAACCGTTACCCCAATCCCATTTTTCTCTTCGACTGGCACATCTACACGGTAAGACCTTTATTTTGATACCTCAACCATATATTTACGTTCTCTCAAAATAGGACTCACGGTAAAAAATTTTATGGAATTAATATATAGATTTTGCTAGTACACGTGGCGTATAACCCGCAATCCCATTTGTACCTATATATTCATTAATTCATAGATTTTTAACAATGGTATACAAATGTAATTACTGCTTTACGTGAAATAAAACAAAAAACAATACTGAGTTCGAAAGACGTCGAAGACTCACTACGAAAACACCGCAAATTAAGTTTAAGGAAAAACGAAAAAAAGAAGCATACGAAAAAAGTTGCAATTTTATTATTGCTGTTTGAAATTTAAGAAATTAAACAAAGAAGGAAACGGAAAAAAAAATACCTTTTCAATTCAGGTGATCTGTTTGCGTAATCTCGCAGATCAAATATATTTAATTACACATCTGCTGGAGCAAGATGTTGACAGGAAAATTTGTGACCTGAATATTTTAAACGTATTGTGTGTGTATGATGAACATTTTCATTCGTCTTTACCAGATCCTCCAGCCTTTTTTCTTACTTTTTAAGTTTGTTAAATACCTAGAATGAATCATTTGTTATATTTCTTTGCAAAAGGCACTGAAATGTTCGTTAGCTTTCATCCCCTCAGTGCAGCCATCCAACGGTCAGCTCCGTTCCAACATTGACGTCACGCGCTCGCGTTCATAGGGATCAGCGAGTCCGAAGCCAATGACCCAGCCCTTGTATTCTAACATACCAGGGTGTTTGGAGGTAGTCCAGAGGAGGTCAGGATTAACTCCAGAATCCGATTAAGTGAGCAGTGGAGATTTTCAGAAGTTTTAAAGGAAAAGGGACACTTTGGAAGTGGAAGAGAGAGAGATGGGACCTTGGTTTAGAGAGAAAGGTCGGGTCGTGAGTTTGGCGTCGGTGTACGAAAAGCTCAAAATTTAGGGTCTAGGGTCCATTGAGCATGAAATGCAGACAACTTGTTTACTTCTATGGAATCTTTCTCTGAACTGCAAAAAAAAAAGGAACTCACATATGTAGGAACAATTAAAAAAAAAAAAAGAGAGAGAGATAGAGAGAGAGAGATTCCTCCGTCTTTCTTGCCTGCGAAAATAAAACAGCAGAATTCTTGCCTATTCGGGTTTTCAAATGATGATACACATTGTTTCTTTGGTGCCAAAGAGAAATAAAGCTGTGATTTTAATCTCATCTATGCACCACGATAAATCAATAGACCCTGCAAGTGGAAAACCTGAGATAATAGAATTATACAATATGATTAAAGGGGGAGTGGATGCTCGAGATGAGAAATGTACTGTATTCTCAACAAGCCGACGTACACGAAGGTGGCCCATGTCTATTTTCTTCAGCCTTTTAAATATTTCTCTTGTTAATTCATACGTGATCTTTTCCTCATTTCCAGATAATCCCGAACAGAATAGGTTTGATTTCATAAAATCTTTCGGCCTGGAACTATTACCACACCCCCGGTAGTCCGGTGGTCGCGGAATACTTAATCCTCGTCTAATTGGATAAACAGTGAGGTTGCATTCCCATAAATGTAAGGAACCCAATCTCAAAGTTTACGGACGTCGCGTTGTGTTTCATATTGGCTCGTTACGAGGTATTCGTAAAAAAAAAACCATATGCCGCAAATTGTGAGTTAGAGAAATATACACAGCCCAGAAAAGTTGCTACACCAGGTTAAGTAATTAACAATGTTTATTATAAGAAAAAGTATATATAAGCAATACATCCTTCAGGTGGAGGCAAAATAAAAGTTACGTTAAATTAAAAATATTAGAATTAGCTATGTTGACTGGTCCATTGCTGTGTAAGCCTGTTACACCCCTGAGCTTAACTTTCAATTGAATCCCTCAATCTATTTAGAGGAAGCATAGCGACCATTCATATGTATATATTCAGTTAACATTGGAACTGGAATTGGGGAAAATAACGTCATCCTACCTTCCTTCGGTTGGATTGTCGCTCGTTGAGATCCTTCTGTTGACCGTGTGGGTACTTCGCTGTATCTCTCTAGCTACTTCGCTGCCACGGCTGGGACCGCGTACTGGGCTGTCCGTTTCCTAACTGAAAAACTACATCCGTCTCATTCTCAAACATCTATGCATCCGTCCTCCGAATACTATACGTGAATAATCACCTGTCCATATCTCTGTGAATCACAGTTTCGAATGTGAATCTCCTGACTATATCTTTTTCCTGCATATATATTTCCGGCCCTTTAATTTTCCACGTGATAGGGGCGTGCCTACAACCTTCTAAGAACTCTTCGCCTGGGGACTGGATTGGTCAGCTGAGCTGACCACTGCTCGAGCTTAGTGGCTATTGGTTTGCCCTCTGGTCCACTTCGCTACCTTTTCGCGGCAGCTGGCCTGTTGGGCCGGTGAGGCTTTTGCGAATTCAATAGGACATAATTTCTGCGCTCGGACGAATAGCGAAGAATTTGAAGGGGCTTTCCTCTGACAGAGTTACGACTTTCCAGTGACACCACGATGTACTTTACGACTTTCACTGGTGCCTACTTCATCGAGGAGATGGTCGTAAACCGCAACTCGCCTATTCATCTGACCGCGTTTCGGACTCTTGCATGTGCACTCCTGAAATACCGGGATGTTTTGTCCCACCAGCAACGCTAGAGCACTGGGGCCATTTCGTAAATTTCGTGAATGCCGTGCTTCTTCTCACAAGAGTGAAAAGCAGATAAATCCCTTGGTCATTCTCCACGGGTGTCCGGGAAAACCGCCTTGACCACCTGGATTTTCTGCTCCAGTGGGGAAAAGGAGGTTTATGAGGCAGGAAGGGAGCAAAGGAAAAATAATTTAAATTAAGTAAAAAATAATTAAGGTAAATTACTCCTGGTCTTTGTATTTAATTAGGCCGCAAACAATGTGACCCGAACTATGAAGTAGTTTTGCCGCAACAGAACTAGTAGCATTAGAACTGCAAAGAGGTTCGCTAAATACTCGACTCCCCCGTGCACTCAAATATAGTATTTATAAAATACTCAAAATAAAGAACCAGAAGTATCTAAGAAAACCCTGGACAAGCAATTGAGGTGTGTAAATTGCCCAAGAAAAAATGATGGTAAAACAAAATCGATGTGTGTAGTTTGTGAATTGCCTGTATGTTTATCATGCTCAACACCTATGTGATGGCTGCAGAAATGAAGGCCTGTAATTTCCCCCTTAAAATGCTTTTCTTTTGTTTATTGTTGTTTTATGCTTAGTTCAGATATTTTTCTTTTATATGATGTAGCTTAATTGTAATTTTTCTTAAACATTGCTTAAAATGGAAAATGTATTCGAGTTACATTTTTGCTGACAAAATGTTGTGTTATTTACATATATAATTTTTTTTTTAATTTTTATATGTACACTTATAATACTTTTTTGGTTGTGGATTTATTAATACCTAGTGTGAAATTCATAGGAAGTTTTCTTGTTTCAATTTGCTTCATTTTATTGAGTGCACACGAAAACAAATTTTAGGGTGTAATACACCGCACCTCACCACTTACGTTCCAAAAAATCGCCTCACCACTTACGGGTTAATGGTAGATAAGTCTTGAGAAAGAAATTAATTTTTGACGCATTTCGATTTTCGTTTTTAGTGAAAGCAAAGAAACTATCATAAACTCTGAATTCAACGATCACAATAAAATTCATCAGAGTGGAATCAAGTTTTCGACAGTCAGAGAAAACTTGTCTTTTTTCTTCTCAGCAATGTAAGTAATTTTTTGTTCTGACATTAAATTTTACTAGGGATCTGCTGTGTCCAGGAAAATGCGTAAAATGTTGTTTAACTATTGCTTCAATACAAAAGGCTGCAATCATTCGTAGTCTTGTGTTGGGAAGATGGTTAAACAGTAAACGGTGCTGCTGATTTATTCCTTTTTTTTTTAAAGATGGGGCACTATGATAATTTTCTCCAAAAGTCGGCCGCACAAAAACAGCTTCAAGGGTCGTTCATGGATCATCAGACATCCACTGGCTGTAACTGTACTTCCCTTTTCCATTCGGTTCAGTTTTTAAATCGCATCGCACATCATAGTGTTTGGTCGACGAGGCACAATTAAATGTTTTATGAGGTGCTTGAACGCCAAGAAAATAGAAACCATGCTATTTTTCATGGACTAGTAGAAGCTTTGGAGCTCCTGACATTTCAATAAACACTGCAGATTGTTTGATGAATCAGAAAGGAACTAATTTCGTCACTCCGAGATAAGCAGTCTTTGGAGTTTGTTGCCCCCTTTTTCTCGGCGTATTTAATTAAGGTCACGCAGGCTGTTGGTGCTGATGAATCACGGCGGTCCCTTACGGGGCGGCCTAGCTTCCGCTAATTGTTTTAACAGCGATCATCTCAGTGTGGTGGCGCATTTGTTGATCGCGTGTTATTGCAGTGAGAGAAAGAGAGGTCTTTGTGTGTGTAGTAGCAATGAGAGGTCTTTGTGTGTGTGGTGAAGAAAAGTCCTGAACACGTTATTGAAAAAGGTTTCAACTTTCTCTCGCATTAATAAAAATACGCAATGAAAAAACATCTGTGATTGAAACATACTTGGTAGATATTCTTTCTTTGAAAGTGTTTTATTTGTTAATGAACTTGTGCGCCAGATTATAAGCATTTTGATACCGTGACCCTCATAAAATTATTGGCTACTTTTTCTCAAGGATTAGAGGTGTTGATTCCATTAGTGTCAAGTAAGACGTTTCATACGAAACGCTGACAAATCACCGATAGCTTTAAATCGAGCGAATGTAACGACTCTAGTTTCATTCTGTTTTTATTAATAATCTAGAATCTTTATGCGCATGAAATATTTACCGGAAAGAAATGCTAATTGCATTTTTTTAGCAGTATCATTCTCAGCTCATGTGTTAATACTTACAAAAAATGTAACCTTTTTCCGTTTTAGCGTATAGCTGATATAATTAAGAAATCAAACCAAAGTTTTATAGGAATATAAAATAGTTTTCACTTGCCAAATTCTTACGCACTAAAAAGCAAGTCCCAGAATAATTGTTCTGGCTGCGAGGATCGCTCAGATCCGAATCCAGGATATTTTGTTTTGCTGAATTTCACCAGCAGCTAGGTCGGGTAAGAGGACAAAATGATGATGCAAGGGGAGGCGGGAAAGTGGAAGTCCAGAAATTCTTGATTCGTTAACTCTTTAGATGAATCAACCAAGGGAAATCGAGTGACCACTTGTTTTCCTTTCCCTGATCTACGTGAGTAAGGAAAGGGAAGGGGGGGGGGGGCGTAGATTATCTTTAAACCAACGGTATTCGGAGCAACTTGGTTTAGGTAAACTCATTCGCATTCCCCGTTCCAGGGGTTGCGCTACCGATCGCATTCTTCGCAATTGGCGAAAAAAATAATCGTTTTGGCGATGGAAAAAAAGTTTTGGTGAGAATGTTGGCGATTACCTTTTTGTACCATCATAACACTTAGGCGAAAAAATAAAAAAATGAATTTGGCGAATAATTTGGCAAAAACTTTAAAAACGCAAGAGCAACCGCTCTTGCTTTTAAAAGTTTTTGCCAAATAAAATAAATACCATTGAACAATAATAGTGGATGGCGCCAGGTAGCATAACCATCGTCACCTCATTACAGCAGCGCATGAAATTATGAAACGCAACGCGACAGCCGAAGTATTTCTTTGATAGTATAGTTTTGAGCGAAATCCTTATTAGAGGAGTGACAAGTTTAGTTTTTTGTGGCGGGTGTTTCCAGTGGACACATGAATAAGAAGGGAAGATGACCGTGGATTTATCTATCGTTCGTCTCATCGGGTTTTCCTGTCAAAATGATTATGGGATTCTAGTATCATTTGATGAAAGCTCATGAACTAAGCTATCTTTATCCTATGTAATTAGAATTAAAAATTTCCGTACAAATTTCGGGGAAAACTGCTGTTGAGTTATGCATAGATTATCAATTTTCTGTAGTAGAACCTTTGAATATTTTGAATCTATCAGCAAAACTTGTATAATTTAATTTAGAGTTGCTGACTTCGGGAAAATAGAGCATCAACACTTCAAATCGCTCAGATACCGGGCGACAGGAGGAACCTTGGACACTATATGTTCTGAGGTGTTTCTCGGATCGTAATGGAGTGAAATGTAGTGTAGCCCTCCCCCTTCCTTCCTTCCTTCCTTCCTTCCTTCTCCTTCTTAACGTAATGTAATCCTGTGATTTGCGGAAATGGATTTCCGCTTTTTTCGGAAGTCTGCGGCACCCTTCCTTGTGAAATTTTTATTTAGTGACGTACTTATTCCGATTGGATGCCGAGGTTGTATATGACATAAACCTGTGATATTATCGGGAGTGCGTTGATTTATTTATACACATTACATATTTTTATGTGTTAGCAGTTGGACTCGTGGTTACGATCGTGAGTGACGAAAGTATTCCTATGAGTCGGATAGACATACTGTATGCAGAAAACCGAGGCAGCAGAGAACTTTTGCCTTAAAAATTATGAATCGAAAAGAAGTTCGAATCTGTTGCAATCATTTAAAAAACAAAACAAAAATGGGAATTGGTGGGAAGCCAAGTATGGGATGGAATAGAAGTCTTTTGGGGGTTTTGTTATTGTAACAGCAAATAGTAAAATCAGGTCTGTAAATAACAAACAGTAAGTTGTTTTCCTTGTAGATTTCATGAGCATATTCCATATCAGCCACTATTTCAGTTTTAGTTTTTCCTATTTTTCAATTTTTATTTTTCAAAGTATAGGGTGGTTCTCAGAAATTTATTATGGTAAAAGACACAGTTTGACATTTGCACAAATAAAATACCTTTTACTTGCCTGATTCTTTTGGTGGATGGATCTGTTGTTTATTTTTAACATAACAGTGTTGTCAGCAGTCATCATATGTTCAGGGAATTTTTCAGAAAACTGAAAGTGTGACATCTTGGAGTGGGCAAATTAGCTGGGTCTTTTAATTTCTCATCTGAGTATACCAGCATTTACACCATTGCTGTAATTTGCATTTTTAAACAGCTAAAGTTCTCCACATCAATTGTGGCAGCATTTCTCCCCCCTGCTTCTCTTCCACACATCCCTCTATAGATTATGATTATGTTTATATATATTAAGATAATACAACGTAGTTTGTCACAAATATTTATTTCTTCAAGCCGACCATGGTTTTGCTGGGTATTGACCTAGCTTCATCAGGACGAATGGATTCAAATTGTATATGACATCATAAATGGTGTTTACAGTCATGTGTTTTAGTTAGAAGCTTCCACGCGCTTGATAGAAATGGGGTGGATGCCATGTCATTAACAAGTTGCAAAGACTTCTGATATATATGGAAAGCTTCCAAAATATTAAGTTCGGTGGTTGAATCTGGCTTGTCAATTAGTTTTTCTTCTTCAAAGAGAAATTTATGGTCCTTTTCGTAACAGTGTTTAGCCATCAAAGACTTCTTTAGGTCACAATTCCGAATGTAGGTCTTGTGCTCCTTCAATCAAAAATGCAAGGCTCTACGGACAAAGCGCCACATTCACATGGAATTTGATAAATTCCCCATGAGTTTTTGTCTTCAACATAGTCCTTTGATCCTAAAAAGCGCATTTTGTTTATGAGTTTAAAATCACCTTAAAATGAAAGGTTTTGAGAATTTTTGAAATTTTGAAGGCAGTGGCACGGGAAAATGGAATAATGGCAAAATTATCTTGCAATGGGTGCATCACAGGAGTTAACGTGGAGATAGGCTTCAGTTTCCAGAATTTTGTTAGAGCCTTACCTATAATGGAAGGGTTGTATCCTCGCTGTACTGCAATCCGTTTAAGGAAATAAAGTTCTTTTTCCAAACTGTCTTTATCTGAACATATATGTATCGCGCGATATATGCAACTGTAAAAGGGGCTGAGTGTGATTGAACTTGGCATGTGGAGGTGAGAAAACAGCGAAAGGCTTCTGATAAATTGTGGTTGGAAGAGATCCATTTGAGCTAGTTACGAGGACGTTGAGGAATGGTAGGCATCCGTTATTTTCAGTTTCATAGCTGAATTGTTAATAACATGGCATCCACCACATTTCTATCAAGCGCATGGAAGCATCTAAACAAAGCAAGTGATTGTAAACAACATTTATGATGTCATATACAATTTGAATATTTATGTGCCATTCGTCCTGATAAAGCTAGGTCAATACCCAGCAAAACCATGGTTGGCTTGGGAAAAAAAAAAAATTGTGGCAAACTACGTTGTATTATCTTAATATATATATATAATCGTCACAAGACTAGTCTTTGAGATCAAGTATGATTATGTTATCGGTTTCTCCTACTGTGCAGAAATTTTTGTTAGATTTTATTTTCTCTTACTTTTCTTACATTGCTATTTATTTATTGGCCCGAGCAATGTAATTCTGTGGGAGTTTTTTTAGCACGACTTTTTGTAAAAAAGATCATGCTTATGTTATCGGTTTGTCTGTCTGTCTGTCTGTCTGTCTGTAGATACCATATCTCCGCAACTATTAGTCCGATTTCAAAAATTCTTTTCACATTGGGAAGCTTGAAATGTGCAAATGATGATCCTTTATTTCATTTTTTTATACAATGCACAATTTCACCACTAGGGGGCGTAAATGCAGATGATGTCGAATTCAAAATCCATTTTATTCCATATATTTGCTTCTAAACATCCGATTGAAAAAAATGTTTTATCTTTCGATTCCATTTATGTTAAAGACCTTTTTAGGTATAATAACTTTTTCAAGTTACGCATAAATTTTCTGCTAGGGGGCATAAAAGTCGATTGCATTTCCCCTTATATCCCTGCTTCTTAAACTCCGATTTGAAAAATTCTTTCTGCAGCGGATACAGCTCCTGATGGGAAATCGTATGCATCTAATTTCTATTTTTGGTAGAAAATGGTTTGGCCACCAAAGGGTGTAAGTGTTAATCTCTGCTTCTGATGCACTTGCAGCCAAATCTGAGCTTCTAAAATCTCGATTAAAAAAATTCTTCAGTTGACCGATACCACTTACATCGACAAACCTTTTGGGAATATTTTCTTCTTAAAATAATGCATGGTTCTAGATATATATCTTATTCATAGATATATATCTTATTTTTGTCAATATCTCTGCTTCTAAGAGTCCGATTTAAAAAAATCCTTCTTTGTTGGATAGAGAGTCCGGTGTGAAATGTTTTTCATATAATTAAATAATTTCCATGTAATTTATATTCTCTGCTAGGGGGCATAAAAGTAAATTGCGTTTTCATCGATATCTCTGCTTCTAAGACTCTGATTTGAAAAATTCTTCCTGCATCTCATACAACTTCTGATGGGAAATGTTTTGCATATAATTTCTAATATTTTGTAAAGAATGGTTTGGCCACCAGGTGGCGTAAGTGTTAATTTCTTCTTCTGATGTATTTGCAGCAAAATCTGAGCTAAAAACTCGATTGAATTTTTTTTTCGTGTACCTATACCTCTGACATCAATAAACCTTTTGAGAATGGCTTTCTTAAAATAATGCAGGATTTTTCTGCCAGGGGGCGTTGATGCCTAGCTTATTTTTGTCCATAGCTCTACTTCTGAGAGTCCAATTTGAAAAATTCTTTCTTTGTTGGAGAACATTTCTGCTGTGAAATGCTTCTCATATAATTTTGAACTTTTCTTAATGCACAAGTCTGCCACTAGAGGGCATAAGATCACGTTTTTGTTTATAGCAATATCTGTAGGACTGAAAACCTGACTGAAAAACTTTTTCCTTCAGTCAGATACTACTAACTAAGCAAACTCTGTGTGCATACTTTATTCCCAAAATAATGCACAATTTTGTCGCTAGGGGACGCAAAAGCTTAATCTGTTTTTCTCAATGTCTCTGCTTCTACATATTAGATTAAAAAATTCTTTCAACACCGGATACCATTTACTTTGTAGAACATTTTAAGCTAGTATAAGAGGAATTTTTAGTTCAAATTTCTGTTGGTAGGTGGTGTTTATGTACTTAAGTTTGCAGCTGTATTGCAGCTTCTAAAAGCACTATTAAGAAATTTCTTTTTTACTGTATGTCATTCACTACAATAGAGATGTGGAGCATTATCCTCTTTAAATAATGCAAAATTTTTCCAGTAGGTGCATATAAAGATCGAAACTTCTTTTTCCTCGCTACCTTTGCTTCTGGGAGACGTATTTGAAAAGTTATTTTTTCCTTAGCATAGCTTTTTCCATGAGGAATATTTTTCGCCTATTTTTAACTTTTCCATTATGCAAAATTCTTCTGCTAGCAGATGTAGACTTATATCATGTTTCCTTTTCTACATTTCTTTTTTTAACTGTTCGAATTGAAAATCTCTTTGTCTCTGATACCTTCCTTGTGCTATGAGAAACTTCTTGTGCACCATTTGTTCATTTTCGTAACATGCTTTTCAGCCACTGGTGGAACTAAGTGGATGTTTCTGTACGTATTTCTGGATGTTTATCGATTGTAGGAACCGGTTGATCATTCTCCTAACCACAGTTTCATTGAATTTGAATAACTCTGATGAATTTAATTTGCGCCAGAACAAATTCAAAAGACGTACTCATTACAAACGAAAATTCTGTGTCATGTTTCTTGTTTTTCCTTCCCATTGGGAATCTACTTTATTATAAACAATATTTTGGCTAGTGGGATATCTGATCCTAGAGCAGAATTTTCTTTGTAGATTGGAGAAAATTTGCATCTGCCTGTAGCTGCAGGATATGGTGGTGAAATGTGTTACAAACTGAGCCTGGAAAAGCTTGAGTGTCATTACAGAGTGTTAGATGGGATAAATGGATTTGGTGGTGATTATATTGCCGGTGGGGAAATATTAAAATTGAAATGGTTGTCATTTGGTGAAAATAAAACTGATGACTATAATTTGAAGTTAATTGCGGATTAATGGGGGGATGTTCTGCTTCAGAAAAGTCTTCCTCAGGAGTGGAAGTCTAGTTGTACAAGAATAGATTCTAGCTGCTGTTATGTTCTCCAGAGTAAGCTGCAGAGATAATTGAAAACTTTGAATTTCATTGGTTGGTTGGTTGGATGAAATTATTTGTCTCTGTCAGAGTTAATGGTTTTCAGGAGTTTATCATAAGGAATAAAGAAAATTTTTATTTTCTCAATGCAGTCGAACCTCAATAACACAAATTACTTTTACTGTAAATTGTTTCTTTATTTCCTGCCAAATTTCATGTGTATTAAGTGCATTTTTATTCTTTTCACATGAAACACTTATTTAGACGAACCAATATTTCATCAGCATAGGAATATGCATCCTTTTACCATGAGCCAACAACCATTTTTTTTTTACTTGTTAATCAATGCTACCTACTGCTTGGTTTCTTTCATTTTTAAGCCCACTGGTACACCTGGCGATCCTTTGTTCGGACCATGCAAATGATGGCAGGAGTGAATATAGAAACCACGAATGTTTTTTGTAGTGAAAAATTGCCTTCACTTTTAAAAAGTTAAGCAGCTTGTGATAGTATTTATGCAGATGAAACAGGTCTGTTTTAGCAAACTCTTTCTATTCTTGCCCTATCCATAAAAGTTATGAAATATATTTTTAGTAAAAGGGGTAAAGCAATTTGATCAGAAGCTCTTACAGCAAAGAAGAAGCATTTGCTTGATTTTGGATAACTATAGTGCCCACTATAAGGTCCCTGATTTGAAAACAATTAAGATTGTATTTTATCCTCCAAACCCAATAGCAAGCTCCAACCATGTGACCAGGGAATAATTGAGTGCATTAAAGTGTATCATTCAAAGAGAAATGATTCATTGAGCCACTAATTGTGTTGATCAGAAGATTACATTTGTTGGTACTCAGTTAGATGGATGCTTTGCTAACAACTGTTATGAGATGGGTTTCTTAAAAGACAAACAGAAACTGTTTCCACCAGGCAGGATTTGCTGTTAATGAAGAGTCAACTTCAGATGAAAGTGTCCTTGATGAAATTCCCTGCAATATTGTGGAAGTGGTAGATGTATGTGGGGTGTCCTCCACATCTGCAGTGTTTGAGGGATATGTCTCCTTGGATGATGATGCCATGTCTTCAGACATTTTGACAGATGTCAAAATTGCGGATGATGTGATTAAGAGAGGAAGGTGGAGTAACATAATTTATCTGTTATGGAGGTGGTCAGTCATGTGGAAGTCCCTGGTAAAACTGGGAAACTTTCAGAAGCTTTTTTTGCACTGCAAACAGTGCATTGTTTTCTAATGGTACAGGAAGGTACTTCAGCATCTTTAAAGAACAATGAATGAACTGGAAGAATTTTTGAGGAATTGTTTTGGTAAGAAGAGAAAGCAGCTTCCAATAACAGAAGTTTTTAAATCTAACTCAAATATGAATGTACTGTAAAAAGTTATTTTTCATGCATACATACTGCAGTATATACTGTATTACAGTATAGAGTGCTACATCACTATATATAATTTTGTATTCATTGTGTAAAGTTCTGGGAAAATGGTAATGTAATTTATGTTTTAGAAGCCAAAAGGTGTATGCACTCATGTTCATAAAAAAATTTCATACGAGAACCTATTAACTGGTCAAATCCACACTCATAAGCAGAAACAGCACTCTCCATGTTATCCACTTTCATTGAAACAACTAAAAAAAATGCATACACCACCACCACCACCACCACCACCACCAAAACCACTCCTAATATAGCTGTCATTAAACAAATCGTTCTCTTATTATTTATAGTTGGAAATCAATCGTACCACAAACTGTAGAACATCTGAAAGAAGTTGGGCTTCGACTTTGCTGTGTACAGTATACAGTATGTTCATTATGCAATGCAGAACAAATGATTAGCATTTTGGTGTCATACGTATCAAGTGTGTCAATGTAGCTAATAATCAGTGTGGCCACTTCTGGCTTGCATCACCTGCTGTATGGCCTGAGGCATTGAATCAAATAATGTGTGAATAGTGCCCTGTGGAATAGCCATCCAGGCTGTATTGACCCATGTTCAAAGTTCATCAAGAGTTGCTGGTGGATGGTCGTACTGCTGCACCTGTCATTTGAGCATGTCCCAGAGATTTTCTATGGGTGATAAATCCGGCGATCTGGATGTCCACGGCAAAAGTGGAAGACTGTTATCCCCGAAGAAGGCACGTGTTGTCGCTGCAACATGAGTGTATGTTTTTTTCTTTAATTGTGCATATAATTTTATGTATTTAGTTGTTCAATTGATGTCATATTAATAATATGAACTATTTTAACATGAACAAATTTATGAGTCCCTATGATGTTTGTGTTAAGATTTGATTATAATAATATTCCACTCATAATGATGAAAATACATGTATGCATTCATTTAACTTTTTGGAGGTGAGTTATTGAAATTTTGCAGTATGATTAAATACATGCAGAGTACTGTTTGTTGTTTGACATAGCTAGTACAGAAATTGATTTTTGACTTATATCAGTGTTTTCTTTTTTTAGATCGTGAAGACCAGGCCATTCTTTGCACGTGAGTCATATTTGCTTTTCTTTGTTATAAGCAACCTAGCTTACACATTTTATGAAGAATATCAATAGTACATTGTTCCATGTATTGGAATTCAATAAAATTTCAACATACTAAGAACTCACATTTCAGTATGGTAAAGACTACACATAAAAGTTTTCAGGTTTTCTTCTAATTTGAGGGAATCATTATTCTAGTGATTGTGATTACGCTATTATATGCACGTTAGGAGAGAGAGAGAGAGAGAGAGAGAGAGAGAGAGAGAGAGAGAGAGAGAGAGAGAGAGAGAGAGAGAGACAGACAGACAGACAGATAGATTGATTCTATGTGATAAATTAGTGTTCAGTAACATACCTAAATTTGTGTGGCTGTGTTAGTTAGGACTGAACCACTAACTTGTTACTCATGCCTTTGGTTCAGAGATGCAGCTGTATGCAAAGATTGTGTTATGCCTGGAGTCTGGCAGCTTAAATTTGATATGTGGCACTCTTTCTGAAATTCCTCTTATTTTGTGTGCCTATTTGTGAGTCAATCTCCACTTGTAGAAGCTGTGTTTAGATAACTCCTTCTGTACATGTAACATATAAATAAACATGTTAGAGATTTTCCATATTTCTTGGTGCATAGTTTTTCTTTTGCATTGTGTTAATGGTTAATTTATCTTAGTCATATATTTGCATGTAGATGTTACTTTGGAAAATTTAGTGATGGGGAAGGAGAGATTCAAAAAGAAATAAGTCTGAGATTCTTTGTGAAGTGTTTTTGTGGGTGTACATTTATTTCTCCTCTCCACACAAAGTAGCAAAAAATGTATATTTATTGCAGCATCTTGTTTCTGAAAGACACAACATACAAAATTCTTTTGGGATCCAATAGAGGTTGTCACATACAAGATTTATGTAATTCCTAGCTTTTGTAAATGTGCAAATTTCCATTCTGGGTGGCATATTTTTTGTTGTTGTTATTTTCGATATGCATATTATTATTATTTTTTTTTTAAATAGAAAGTGGACTGAAGGGAAATTGTTCCTGGATTGTGTTGACAACCATCTATCACCAAAAATTTCAATATTATTTTTTGACATAGAATTTTTTTGTTGCCGTAGTGTATATTAGTAAATATTAGTAAAAAAAGGAAAGTAAGAAAATTTATGACCCTTGGTACTACTGTCTTTGTGAAAACAAGTATACTTTGCATTTAGAATTTTTTGGATGGATCTATATAAGTTGTTTAATATTATAGAATAAGGTAGTCTAACTGGTGGCCCACAGGCCACATCTGTCTTGTCACCATGATTTCTCTATCCTGTGTTTTCTTTTTTTTTAAAAGATGCAGTACAGAGAATACTAATATGTAGATAGTTTGCATTGTTCCCCACTACACAACAACAGTTGAACTGTCCACTGTATCTCTCTTAACAGATATCATAGAAAATTGCAACTGTCTGAACCGGAAACTTCAAGGGAAGAATTAAAATGTCACCCATCTTATGAGCCATGTTGAGGCTTTTCAAAAAGAAAAATTCGTTCTTTAAAGATGATTATCAAAAAGGGACCTTTAAGCACTCTAAATCCTGCACAGAAATGAAGAAGTAAGTAGAAAATGCTGACTTCACACAATTTTCGGAATACATTGCCAAACGTGAGAAAGAATTTAGAAACTAGGTTTTCAGATTTTGACAGCTTGAAATCAACAATCTGGCATTTTGTCCACTTCCGTGGTGCCAAAATTGAGAAGCAAGATCCTGCACTGCAGATTGAATTGTGCAGAGATCAGAGTGACTTCTTCCTTTCGTCGAACAGTATCCCAAACTTTATGATTTTGCTTTGAAAGTAAGATTGATGTTTGGTATATAAATATATACACTCAGTAGAGAGACACAAAACGTTAGAGATAATGGTGAAGAGAAGCTCACATGGGCATCCCCGGCAGAGGGTAACAGACCAGAACCAACTGCAAGCAATAGATAGGCGGACAGCAGGGCTTCTCAACAGTGTATTGCAATTGACGAACATGGGTAAATGTGGTGATCTGAGTGACTTGGAGCGGGGATGCATTTTCATTGCAAGATAGACGGGTCATTCTATCGCCTAAGTGGTAAGAACCCTAGGGTTCCCGAGGGCAACAGTATCAAGGGTGTGCCGCAAGTATACCATCGACGGATGTACCAGAGAGCCAACGGTGGCAGACTACATGCCATTGACTGCGGATGAAGTAGACTATCCAAGCTCAAACAGACTGACCACTTAGCAATGGTGGTGCATAACACAATTCAATTTTGGAGGACCAAGCAGTGTCAGCGAACATACAGTGTGCCACATGCTGCATTCCCTTGACTAGGGATCTGATGCCCTACTCGTGTGCCCTGTTGCCTGCTCGTAATTGGATATTACACCTCACCCGATGCTTGGGAACATCAAAACTTGACCTCTGCAGGTGCTTGGGAACATCAAAACTTGAGTGGTGCCACATCATGTGGTAAGATGAATCTCATTTTCATCTGAACCAAGTGTGTGGGAGGGTGCTAGTGTGGCATCGGCAGCTTGAACCCATGATCCTTGTTGTGCTAGGTTGGCTCTGTTCAAGGCGATGGTGGCTTTGAGATGGTTTGGGGAGCCTTCTCATGGGACTCATTAGGTCCCTTACTGCGTCTGGAGAGGTCCTTAACTGCTGTGCACTATCAGCATGTGCTGGCTGATCACGCATCCTGTAGCTGATGGTCCGTTCCAGCTGGACAATGCTCCACCCCACCAGGATGTAATCATCCCGGCATGGCTCGAGGAACACTCATCTGAGTTTGGAGCCATCCAGTGGACCTGAAGGTCCCTGGAATTTAACCTTCTGGAAGCTCTCTGGGATGCCATGGAGCTGAACATCAGATCAATAAGTGTTTTAGATCCATGGATCCTGCACCGATGTCTTGGACAGTTGTGGACAATGCTGCAACAGAGTGCGTGTACACCCCCCTCCCCCCCCCCCTCTCTCTCTCTCTCTCTCTCACACACACACACACACATGGTGCTAAAAACATATGACACTTGTTGTGTGGTACTAAAAACAAGCTGTGTATGAAGAAAATATCAGGAAAAAAAAATCCTGTTGCAAAAGAGAAGGGAGATGAGGACAAATAAAGGAAATTCAACTTCCAAAGGGGAATATATAGACCTGTTGCAAGACAGTTTGAAAAAGTATCACTGAAGACATAAGGAAATTTAACTGCAAACTAGTGAGAAAAGCAATTGAAAATAACCAAAGCATGAAGAAAGCAAAGGAACATGTCAGTAAAAGAAGAAAACAGATTATGTCACTGAGAAAAACTGGTTCTGTAACAAGACATAGAGGTGAAATTTTGACAAGAGTGAAAGATTTCTACACAAAACCATATGAAAGAGATGATACATGTACTTCAGACATTATAAAAGGTACCAGTACTGAAGTCCCTCCAAACCTTCCGGCAGAAGTTACACATTCAATTAAGAACAAGAAATGGGGAAGAGCCCATGTGAAGATGGAATAATCGTGAACTATACAAGAAGCAAGTGGAGAAATTTAAATTAGACTCGCTGAAGTTTTCACTAGATGTTTCAATGAAGGGAAGATTCCTGAGGATTAGAACAATGCTACAGTTATTGTGCTACACAAAAAAGGTGACATTGAGGATCTCAGAAACTACAGGCCCATCAGCCTGCTATCAGTGGTTTATAAAATCTTCGTTAAGGTTCATTCACATTGCTTGAAGGAAGCACTGGACATGGCTCAACCGATAGAACAAGCTAGATTCAGGAGTGGCTACAGCACTATAGATCTTATCCATGTGCTGAGAGAACTAATTAAAAGAGCGAGGGAATATGAATTCCCATGATGTATGGCTTTTATCAATTATGAAAAGGCCTTTGATTCTGTGAAACCATCAGCAGTTACATTGGCTTTGAAATTTTGCAGTATTGAAGATGCTTATGTTAGCATTATCAATAGTATTGAAGATGCTTATGTTAGCATTATCAATAACATCTATGAAAATACAAGTGCAATGGTTCAGGCATTTGAGGATACAGCACCAATAAAAATTGGAAGGGGAGTGAGACAAGGTGACATATCTCCTAAACTCTTTAATGCCACATTGCAAAATGTCTTTCAATAATTGAACTGGGAAAACAAAGGGATAAAGGCTAAATGAAGATTATTTAACTCACAATTTTGCAGATGATGTAGGCATGTTTTGCAACTGCCCCTTCAGAGCTGCAGAGTATGATCCAGGAACTTGCTGACAAAAGTAAAGAAGTGGGATTAAAAATGAACTTTCAGAAGGCAAAACTGATGTACAATGCTTTTACAAGAAATGAAGATTTATTGATTGATGGGGAAAAACTAGAGGTAACCAATACCTACATTTACCTTGGACAACAGATATCAAGCAAACATCCCATTTATGAGGAAATTAATTGGGATATAAAACTTGGCTGAAGAGCTTTTGGAAGAGATGGTACAATTTTCAGGAGCAATATGCCATTATGTCTTAAAAGAAAAGTGTTTAATCAATGCATCCTGCCAGTGCTTACGTATGGAGCAGAGACGTGGACCTTAACTAAAAAAGACATACATTCATAGGACATTCTTAGCCTGCAGCAACTGAAAGAAGCATGGGAAGATGCATGCTTGGTGTAACCAGGAAAGACGAGAAGATGAGAAGAGGAACTGGTCGATAAGGAAAACGACAACAGTGGAAGACATCATGATCAGAGTAAAATCCCTGAAATAGCAATGGCTGGGCATGTTGCCAGAAGACTGGGTCACCAATTGACAACTGGAATTTTTGACTGGATACCAAGGGACAGAAAAAGACACAGAAGAAGACCACATGGGAGATAGATGGGTGAAATTCAAAAACATGCAGGAGTAACATGCAAGAGAGTGGCTCAAGACAGACAGTTGTGGAGGAAACACAGGGAGACCTTCATCCAGCAGTGGATAGATAATGGTTGAAAATGATGATGATAATATACAGTATGTACACGCACACACTCAATGGACAAAACAGAGTTATCTACCTAATAGTATGTTGGTCTTTCTCTAGTGCGAATAGCAGGATGTACACACTACAGCATTGACTATACCACATGCTGGTGGGTTTCCAAAAGTAATGTCAGCCATTCCTGTTGCAGCATTGTTCATAACTCTGCTTGAGACATTGGTTCCAGATCCATGAATCTCATGTTCCACTCCATGGAATTAGAGAGAGCTTTTGCTTGGTTTAAATCCAGAGACCTTGGTGGAGGCCACTGGATAGTTCCAAATTCAGATGAGTGTTCCTGAAGCCATGCCTGGGTGGTTTTGGTCTTTGGGGTGGCACATTGTCCTGCTGGAACTGATGATCATCAGCTGCAGGTTGTGCGAAAACCATGAGGCAGTGTAGGTGATCAGCCAGTACACGCTGGTAGTGTGCAGCAGTTAAGGACCTCTTCAGACACACTAAGGGGACCTAATGTGTCCCGTGAGAAGGCTCTCCAAACCATCACAGAGCCAACCTGGCATATCGAAGCCATGGCCTAATGCTGTTAATGCCACACCTGCACCGTCCTGTCAGCTCGGTACAGGTGAAAATGAGATTCACCTGACCATATGATGTGACACTGCTCTGCAAATGTCCAGTTTTGATGTTTATGATACCAGGCGAGGCTTTATGTCCGATGAGGAGCAGTCAACAATGGCACATAAGTAGGGCATTAGTACCTATAGCCTAGGGTATGCAGCACGCGCTATAGCGTTCGCTCACTGATGCTGCTTAGGCCTCTTAACATTTAACCTGAATGTGATTTGTGTTGCCATTGCCAAGCAGTCAGTCTATACATGTCTGGATAGTTTACATCGACCTTGGTCATCAGTAGCATGTGGTCGACTTCCAGTTGCCCTCTGGGAGCTGGTGTATCTGTCCGTGGTATACTTGCGATACACTCTTGATATGGTTTCTCTCGGGAACCACAGGGTTTTTACCACTTGAGCATATATATATACTAGTGACTTGGTTGGGCAAAAGCCCCAATCTAGTAAGAAGTATTTTTCACAGTTTTCAAGAAAGTGGTATAAAATTGCACCATTTTTTCATGCTTTATGTATTCTGTAGAGGGTATATAGAGAATGTGTAAGTATATTATCAACAAAATGCAGGTTCAGGTTGTGTCCTGTTACTTCTTGTTCAGTCACCTCAGCTGCAGTCTTGTATGCTTGGGTATAAGGATTGTTAGTCTGAATATCTGCCAGGGCTGTCAATATTGATCGCTGTATTTCTTTATTTTCGTTACAACAAATACATATATCAGTAGTTGCTAAGGAATTTATAAAGTACAATTGGCCATATGACGGGTTTTCACCAGTATGTGATAACAAATCTGAGATATACCTGTGAATCTGTCCCATAATTTTCAAGCTGTATGGACCATTGCCTGGAATCTCCTTTTTTTGTGGCTGTGAAAGAAGCAAATGAAAACGCACTATTGCATTTCTGGATGTGTTGGACAAAATTAGGACTGTTCTGAAGTAAGTCTTTTAGCCCCATATTTATCTGTAGTTCTGGAAAAGAAATAAGGCCATTAAGACAGCAGGAATTAAAGTGACCATTAGTTTCCTTATTAGTGAAATGCAAAGTGTGCCAGTGCACACACTCAATATTCATTGCACCCAAGTTGGGCTCCTGTATGGCAGTTTCCTCCAATAAAGCTTTTCAGAAAGATATGTTGCCATATGTACGAGGGAATGCTGATAAATTCTTGGCCTTGCCAAGAAGGAAATGGGCTAGAACCATGAAACTTACAGACTATTCTACATATTCACCCTGAAGTTCAACACACGTGGCACAGCATTTCTGGAGTTTCTTTTAACCCTTACAAAAAAAAAAAATATTCTGAAATCTGATCACTCAAATACTGCTCACCTCGAATGATTCAAAAAATGCTTCCCTCTCAAACTTCTTTTAAGGTTTGGGAACAGGAAATAGACCGATGGAGCTAGGTCTGGTGAGTAGGGTAGATGGTCTATGCACTTAAACCCCAGATCCCTCAAAACATCCATTGTCTTGCCAGCCTTGTGAGCCGGCACCTTGTCCTGTGAAAAGAGAGCACCTTTCTTCAGTCTTCCTTGCCTTTTTTCCTTCAATGCCTCCTTTAATTGGCACAGCAAGTTGGAATAGTATTCAGCATTTATTGTTTGGCTCTTCGGGAGACAGTCAGTCAGTAAAACACCTTCCGAATCCCCCAAAAACTGTTGCCATGACCTTTCCTGCAGACCTTTGAGTCTTGAATTTCTTTGGCTGTGGAGAACCAGAGTGCCGTCACTGCAGGGACTATTGTTTCATCTGTGGATCATAGTGATGTTACCACGTTTCATCAACAATGCCAACTCACTGCAAAAAATTATCACCAGATCGCTCAAAATGTTGCAAAACCAATTTGGAAGTGTCCACTCATTTTCGTTTCTCATCGGTGTTCAAACATTTGGGCACCCACTTCGCTGACATCTGCATATCCAAGTGCTCATGAATTATGAACTCAACACATTCCCTGGATATCTCCAGTGTCTCAGCTGCTTTTTTTTTTTTTTTTTTTTTCTCCAAGATTCGCCAATCTGACAAAATCAAATCAAGTCATGAACATGATGAACAATTTTGGGTGTTGTCACTGTTGCCTCTCAGATCTTGGCTGCATATTAGTTCTCAAAGTCTTCATGCTGAAAGTAGGCACACCATTTCTTCACAGTGAAATATGAATGGCACTTGTCACTTAATGTTTGCATCATACACTCATAGATTTCCTTTGCAGTTTTCTTCTACAGGAACAGAAATTTCATGACAGCCCAGAGTTCCACATTCAAAAAGTCAACGCTTTGCATTGACATGATTCAGTTCAGGACGTCAAACATCTGAAAAAAAAAAAAAAAAAGCTGTTAGTCTGAAAATTGGCACTTTACAATACAAAAGAACACTCTTTCAAGCTGCAGTGACAAAATAATGCTGCAATTACGGGAACTACGTTAGGCCAAGAACTTTTCAGAATCCCCTCATATTACTGCAATAACACTAGTTACATGTGCTCTCAAAATTCCTTTCCTCATGTACATTAAGAAAAGCACTCTCTCGTTTGGCTGAGGCACTACTCATAAGAGAACCCTGTTTTTGTCCTCACTGTAGCACAGTTTACAGTTGAATGGCAGTGGAAGCATGCGTAGAGAAGGGCAGCCGGGTAGCAGAGGTTTCCTTGAAAATAGCCAATTGGCTCCTTGCTCCCCCTCTCTAGTCTAGTTCACTGGCTTCTGCTGTCGCCATCTCCCAAGGTTGTACGACGTACCCAGCTACCAGTGTTATGATGATACAAAGTGAGAGTCTTGGCATACCAAGCTAGACTGAGTGGTAATCAGAGTTGTGACACATTGCCCTGATTACCACTGTTGTAGCTGCAGGTGATTTGTCGCATTGTGGCCCTTCAGCAGCTGTGAACAATTTGCGACAGTCTCCGCTCCCCTCTGGCATCAATGGGCTGTGGACGACACACGACTGGATAACGGTTTGGCGTTTGGCCATCTGTGCGCCACTTTTGGTACATACTACAGCACCACTCGAACAACCCACAAGCCGTGCCATTTCCGAGATCATAGTTCTAAGGCACCATGCCACCACAATTTGTCCTCTATCAAACTCTGATAAATCGGTAGCTTTTCCCATTCTGACTCCAAACACTTTACTAACTGAAAGCCGATCCTTGGGTTGTATATCAACTGCTCTGTGAATTCCACCTGCGCCACTGTTCTGTCTCCAGGCACACTAATTTCTCTAGGCTAGGTGTGGTCATATTGGAATGGTTCATCAGTGTATATAATTATATGTGTAAAGCCCATGCATGGTACATATCAAATGAAAAGCCGTTGCAAAATGTTTTAAAATTAACTTCTTGAGTTCTAGAATGCAGCAATTTTAATGTTGTCTGACAACAAGGAGAAAGTTATGTTTTTCTGTAAATTTTTGATCTCTGTATCTCAGAAAATTTTCAATGTAGAAGTTTATTTTTTGAAGCATTTCATTTTCCCAGAGAAGACTGTAGAAGTTCACGAAGTTTTACCAAAATTGGTGACGATTAGGTGAATTCATCCGTTGATTTGATGTGGAATGATCTGCAAATGTATTTTGTGTCATGTAGCATTACATCTGTCGACATGCTTCAGGTGATGGGATGTGGATCAATTTCATATTCTGTGATATAGTAGCATTATATGTATCTTGTGATGTAATAATGTGTTACGCACAGTGTATTATTGCAGGAGACATTCTCACATTAGATCCCTTTTTTGAATAGTTTCTCCTGTTTTAGGCTGCTCTGAAACTCATGACAAATAGAAGTAAAACATTTAGCTCATGAAAGCTGTGTGTGGTGCATGATGAAAGGGAACAACACTTGGATTCAAAATACATATTACAAACTCCAAAGCATGATGGCAACAATGTCACTGTTTCAATTGGCACATCTTTGCGAAGTGGAGTCAGCAGTATACTCAGTATCACAAAGATTTAGTAACAGTGTTGTCACTATGTTCTAGTCTTATGAAATCAAATTGGCCTTTTATTAGCAAATTTCTAAGTTTTTAAAAATCTGATTTCTGTAGATTTCTGTAAAATTATATATTTTTCACTTAAATATTCCATAATTGTTCTTCATGATCCAAGGTGGCAAAACATGAGAAAGAAATGACATAAATCATAATTTATCTTAAAAAAGTTATTTGACACAATGCAAATGGGATGTAACCCCCCTCCTCTTGCTACTGTATATGTGCATAATTTTATTCATAATGTGATAATGGTATTCTGATTTAAATGAGTAGTTTATGACTATGAGTTGTAATATGTCAAAAACAAGTAATGTGCGACTCAAATTGCAGAAGGTCTTGTGAAAACTGTTTTTTTTTTTTTTAATTTTATCTTTAAAATATTGTTATTCTGCTCAGTTTCTGTATTCACTTCAAAGGATTAATAAATATTGAAAATCACTTAGTAAAGTAAAACCTCGGTTATGTTTTTTCTAGGGGATGTCCTTAAAAAACATATAAATGAAAAAAAAGTGTATAAACAATTCAAAATCTTAATTACTATTGTAAAATTTATGCTTTGAGTGTAAGATATTCCTTTATAATGATTAATTTAAAGTCAAGCTGGCAGTGAAAGAAAAAAATGTTACAAATTATAATATATTTTATTGCATTGCAAAAATCAAAGCCTATGAAAATCAAACTTCTCTTTTGACAACTCAGAGATCCATCTATGAGTTTCCTGATTCTAGTTTAAGTGAAATGCTGGCAAGTAAGAAACTGAGACCAGTGCGTCTGTGTGCAACACAAGAATTAACAGCTTTTTTCCTGTGTGGATCATGGGTGCATCCATTTGAAACCAGAATGTTGGTTACTGATGATAAACTTAGGATTCTATTCTACTACACAGCAAAATGGAGGAGATACAAAGTTACATCTCAGAGACTTAGCAGTTTTTAAATGCTGCATGTGTGTGAGTCCTGAAATGCAAAACCAGTTTTCATCCAAATACACTTCTCTGATGGGATCAAAATTCAACTTTGGCTTCAGCAAGAAGGAACAGAGCCAAGGCTGTCTCGATTCCCTCAGAGTTGTAACACACTTGGGTTTTGTTTAAAAGAATCAAAGAAAGGTTTATTTTTCATAATGTAAAATTCAGATTTTAATGCATAATCACAAAAAGTGTGTGTAAATGAATTACGTATAACATAGTTAAAAAAGCAATAGAAACTACAGTAAAATATCAGGACTAACACAGAATTACATATAAAAGTGAAAAACATATAGCTGAGAAATGTATAACCAAAGTTCCACTGTATATGTGTAATTATTTTGTTTTCTAATGTGTTAGAAGGTAATTTCTTATAGAACATATTTTCTTCAAGATGTAAATATGTATGATTTTGTTACATCACATTTTCTTTTGATTCCAGTGGCACTGTATTGTTTGTGTTGCTGAATATTTATGTACTTATGTGTATCAATCACAAAACTTTTCTCATATGATGCCTGTCATTTTTTTTTTTATTTCTAAAAATAATTTCTGTTTAGGGGTGAATCAGGTGCTGGTAAAACAGAAAACACGAAAAAAGTTATACAATATTTAGCCTATGTTGCATCGTCAAAACCTAGATTATCTACTTCGGGTCTACATGTAAGTACTTTTAGTTCCTCTTCATGAAATAAGTTATTGATATTTACTGTGATCTTATTATTATGGAGTAAAACATAATTACTGATTGATTGATTGGTAATTGTGTGACCCATAGGCAGAGCTGAGAGGTAAAGCACTACTATTAGCGGTGTTACAGTAGTGCTCTACCTTTACTGTAGTTTGTAGTGTAACTACAAAAATAAAAAAAAAGTAGTAAATACACAGTTGATGTGGACTAGGAACATCAAATAGAATTTTTTCGTGACTCACTTATAAAACGTGGAAAAAGCGATGACTTCTATTTGAAAAAAGTAGTTTTGTTTGTAATGCGCTGCAAAATTCAAGTAGTTGTAACAAAATTTTGCACTTCATTTGCATTACTTTACTTGTTAAAAGGAAAGAATTCATTATGACAGCCGGAACTTGTTTTCCAAATTCAGCCTTCACCTTTGGCAGAACTAATGTTGTCCAGCAGGATGCATGACCTTAACAATGCTAGCTAATAGTCCACAATCGTGAGTGGGGCATAAAAGGAGGGAAATAACTTAATAAGGCTAAGAGACATCTCTGAGGGGTAGGAACAGTCATAAAACTGGGAACCCTCCGAGCAATCAAACTGAATGTTCGACCATGGTGTAAGGTTATTCAGGTGCATTGCTAGAATCATACAAACGTCACATTTGCATCTCAGTTTTAAAAGTGGTTTCAATCTCTTTGGTGGGGCTTACCTCTTAGTTTCATATTTAACGATAGCTTAGCTAAGAATGAATGCTGAAACAGAACTTTGGGCAGTTTCCAATGTAAATCAGAAGGTGAAACAACACAAGAAAATTGTGTTACTTTGCATGCTTCTGATACAGGAGGCAAAAGCCTTTTGCCTTCAAAATCATCCACATCGAACTTAAAAACTCCATCTCCAAGCCAGTGTTTTGCAATTCTCTTTTCTAGTAGTTATGAGTTGTGTGTGTATAAACAGATTTATTTTTCATGCATGCATGAGCTTTTCTTTTTAATTTCTATGTTTTGTAATTTACTTGGAATTCTTAAAAACACATTGGAAAATTTGTTATTCACTACTAACCGAACCTATCTGTTCCTAATTTACTATTACAGCATCCACTCCACATTGATACAGCATTTACTACAACTGATGTTATTTAATTTCATAACATGATTCTTCGTATCTACACTGCTGGCCACCCAAAATGAAACACCAAGAAGGACACGAGATAGCAAAACCAGATTTACTGGACACATAACAACAGATACAAAGATGAAACGATTGAGCTTACAGGCCCGTGCGACTTGCGGAACACGCAGACATCAACAGTTCGTGTGGCCCCCATGGCTGGCAATAACGGCCGCTACACGCCGTGGCATTGAACGAAAGAGGCTTTGGATGTGGGCTTGGGGTATATCTGTCCAGGCTGCTTTCACACGTTGCCACCGTTCATCAGGCGTAGCCGCGAGTGGTGCTTGCCGATCAGCAACCAGACGTGTTCGATGGGCGACATATCTGGAGAACAGGCGGGCCACGGCAGCAGTGACACCTGGTGGGCCGTGAAGAATTGTTGCACAATGTGTGCCACGTGCGGGCGCGCATTGTCCTGTTGAAACGTTGCTGCTGGCAGGTCCTGCAGGTAAGGGAGGACTACAAGCTCCAAAACGTCAGAGATGTAGCGGTGGCTGTTGAGTGTACCGGCAATGCGTACCAGAGGGATGCGGGTGTCATATCCAATTCGCCCCAAACCATAACGCCAGGCGACTGACCAGTATGGTGATGCATAATGCAGGCGTCATACAGTCTCTCGCCGCGGTGCCGCCACACGTGGATCCGACCATCGTGGTGTTGCAGCAGGCAGAAGCGGGTTCATCGGAGAAGACAATGCCTTGCCATTCTGTATTCCAGGTGCGGCATTCAATGGCCCACTGCCACCGCACTCGCTGGTGGTGTAACATCAATGGTAATCGGAGCAATGGGGGCCATGCGACAAGTCCCCGCTCCTGCAGACGATGGCGAACTGTATGTGCTGACACAAGTTGTTGCGCAACACACCCTAATTCTTGTGCTTACATTCGTGATGTGGCAGTGCAAGCCGTCAATGCCCGCCACACAACATGCCAGTCCTCTCGTTCGGTGGTGTGCAGCGGCTGCAGCAATCGCTCACGTCGGTCCGTCCATTCCTCCTGCACACGCTGAATCCATACTCGTCGCCTCACTGTGGCTGGATGTCGTCCCACATGGGCGCCGATGTCTCGGTACGATAAACCGCTGTCGCGATAAGCCACTATTCGTTCTCTGTCGAACTCCGAAACGTGCTGGAATGACTGCCGTATTCTGCGACGAGGCTTCAGGAAGCTTCCCACGCACAGGTCTGGTAGCACAACACACTTCCACTACTTACACCCCGCCTTCTGTGCACCCTTCTTATAGTGCTTCTTGGTGGTGTGCCGGGCGCACATGATTTGCATATGCCCTGCAATGCTAATCATTTGCATCTCCTCTCAGGGGCAACGCATGCTGCGAATTTCAGGCCAATCGGATGCTTCCTTCTTGGTGTTGCATTTTGGGTGGCCAGCAGTGTACTAGAAACATGAAATCATTTTATTAGCGGTTTTCATTATGGCTACGATTCAATAAATTTAGAACTCGTAGTAAAATGCAGTGCTATCCAAATGTTTCTTCTCCTCATGTTTCCTTCATGAACATTTTATCAACATAGAGCCCAACTTTAGACTTAGTAAATTCATTTAATTCAAAATACAGTTTCAGTAACATTCTGACTGAGAAGTAAAAAAACAGGCTAGATTAATGTAATAAAAGCATGCATTATATATGTAATCAACATCAAACATTTTCAGTTCATTGCTGGGTCAAGGTCTTCCTAAGTCCCCTGCATAACTGTCTGTCCTGAGAAGTTTTCTCCTATGTCACTCTGGCAGGCTTTCGAATTTCAATCACCCATTTCCCACGTGGATAGATGATGCACAACAAGTGTTATTTTTTCCTTCTGTATATTTGCCCAGGCACAGGTGTGATATCAATCCATCAGTAGGCCAAATCATTCTTTCCATTTTTCTTTCTTTTTTTTTTTTAACAGGACTGTGTGGGTAATGATCGATGCCATTTTTCTGAAGTTTCCTTGCTTGCGAGGTTAATGTACATTTACCATGAAATATCCACTTTTAAAGAATGACTAAAAACAAAATGCATTTTCATTGGGCAGCTCACAATACAAAACACACTTTTCATTTTTTTAACATTTCAAAATGTGTAACTCTTCAATTAAGCAGCATAAAAAAAAAAAATTCTGTTTGCACCTGTTACTAGTATCAGGTTCTTAAGTTTTTTTGTTTTTTTTCAATTGGTAGTATCAGTCTTGAAGATTTTTCAGGTTCCTTCTATGGGCATGGGTCAGTTGCACTCATCCCAATATCCTGATCCTTATCTGATAAGTCGGTTGCACACTAAAGTAAGACAACAAAGACATTGATTACACTCATCCAGCCTTTTCTTACTAGAGGGGGAGTGTGAAAAACCAGTGAGTGGAACACAGAGCCACCCATATAAGATGCCCTCTACTGGACATTGCTCCAATGACTTCCTGAAAAACAGTGGTATCATTGCACCATTCGTCAAACAGTGATTATAGAGGTATCATGGAGTTTATGTACAGCAAAAAAGGGGAAAAAACTATTGATACATTCAGGCACAAACTAAACTATTGATACATTCAGGTTGCACACTAAAGTAAGACAACAAAGACATTGATTACACTAATCCAACCTTTTCTTACTAAAGGGGGAATGTGAAAAACCAGTGAGTGGAACACAGAGCCACCCATATAAGATGCCCTCTACTGGACATTGCTCCAACAACTTCCTGAAAAACAGTGGTATCATTGCACCACTCATCAAACAGCGATTATAGAGGTAATATGGAGTTTATGTACAGCAAAAAAGGGGAAAAAAACTATTGATACATTCAGGCACAAATTCTGTAAAGATCGAGAAACAAACAAACAAACACAAGCCTAAACATCATTACAGACCAGGTACATCCTTTCACAGCAACAGAGTTCCTCTCTAGTAGTGCTTTCTTTCAGCAGGATAGTGTGCCATGCCACACTGCCTGAATTGTTTGAGAATGGTTTGTGAAACATGAGGAAGTGTTCCAGGTAATTTCCCTGGCCACCAAATTTCCCAGACATCAATCCAATCAAGCATCTGCAATTTGTGTTGAAACAGCAAATATGATTTGTGGCAGCTCAGCCATGTAACTTACAACAGCTAAAAGATCTACTGGTAACATTTTGGTACCAGATACCACAACACACCTTAGAAATCCTGTAGTTTCCATGTTTCACTGGGTACGAGCTATTTTTGTGGCTGTGGAGGACCAACACCATGTTAGGCAGGTGGTCATAATGTTTTAGCTCTTTGATGTACTACATATCACTAAGCTGTTCTCTGAGATTTGGATGTTAACTCTTCAAAGGAAGCTCATCTGCCAAATTAAAGTTTAAAACTTAAGATGCTAGATTTTACTTACTGTTGATGTATCAAATGTCTCCATTTACAGCGATCTCAGCACACAACTCAGACTTCACTGACATTCATCACATGTCTCACACAAGACCTTTTGTACCTCACACTCATTATCTTCTTTAATCTGGCCCTTCTATTATTTTCTTGGTCTTCCTCTACCTTTCTTTACTACCATATGGGCTAAATAATTTCTCTTAGTAGGCATCTTGCCACTCACTCTTTCAACATGGCCAAATCACCTCACCTTAGAATATTTTTTATCCTTTTACTAACATTTTGCTCCATATTAAACATCTATAACACATCTTCATTCTTCACCTGATCATAGCGTGTGTCCCGCTCCTTGTAAATAATACATCTGTCCAGTACACAAAAGATTCATGTTTCTTGTGCAGTACCCAGACTTCACTGCTATATGTGAGAGTAGGAACAATTATGCTTTCATACACATCATTTCAGGATATTTTGGGAATCCCGCAGTCTTGTGAAGTCCTCCTAAGGCAGCTATGGATTTCAAAGATGAATTTATTGGCCTACTAATTTCATCATCTAATTTGTTACTGTCAAAAATGTTCCCTAAATATATAAATTCATTCACCTGGTGTATCTCTGTTCCATTTAACAGTTTCCTAATCTTGTATTCATTCCTAACAGTTCCTAGCTCAAAAACTACAATTTTGGGGTTTCCCTTATCTATACTTCATTTGAATTTCACGCAAACTTCATACATCTGGGACAACACACTCTGCAACTCACTTCTACTCTCATTGAATTCATTTCAATTTCACGCAAACTTCATACATCTGTGACAACACACTCTGCAACTCACTTCTACTCTCATTGAATTCATTTCAATTTCATACAAACCTCATACATCTGTAACAACATGCTCTGCAACTCACTTCTACTCTCATTGAATTTATTTCAATTTCACACAAACCTCATACATCTGGGACAACATGCTCTGCAACTCACTTCTACTCTCACTGAATTCATTTCTATTACACACAAACCTCATACATCTGTGACAACATGCTCTGCAACTCACTTCTACTCTCATTGAATTCATTTCAATTTCACACAAACCTCATACATCTGGGACAACATGCTCTGCAACTCACTTCTACTCTCATTGAATTCATCATTGAATTCATTTCAATTTCACACAAACCTCATACATCTGTGACAACATGCTCTGCAACTCACTTCTACTCTCATTGAATTCATTTCAATTTCACGCAAACCTCATACATCTGGAACAACACACTCTGCAACTCACTTCTACTCTCATTGAATTCATTTCAATTTCACACAAACCTCATACATCTGGGACAACATGCTCTGCAACTCACTTCTACTCTCATTGAATTCATTTCAATTTCACACAAACCTCATACATCTGGGACAACATGCTCTGCAACTCACTTCTACTCTCATTGAATTCATTTTAATTTCACACAAACCTCATACATCTGTGACAACATGCTCTGTAACTCACTTCTATTCTCATTGAATTCATTTCAATTTCACACAAACCTCATACATCTGTGACAACATGCTCTGCAACTCACTTCTACTCTCATTGAATTCATTTCAATTTCACACAAACCTCATACATCTGTGACAACATGCTCTGCAACTCACTTCTACTCTCATTGAATTCATTTCAATTTCACACAAACCTCATACATCTGGGACAACATGCTCTGCAACTCACCTCTACTCTCATTGAATTCATTTCAATTTCACACAAACCTCATACATCTGTGACAACATGCTCTGCAACTCACTTCTACTCTCATTGAATTCATTTCAATTTCACACAAACCTCATGCATCTGGGACAACACACTCTGCAACTCACTTCTACTCTCATTGAATTCATTTCTATTACACACAAACCTCATACATCTGTGACAACATGCTCTGCTACTCACTTTTATTCTCTGCCGACAGGACTGTGTCATCAGGATACAACAATCAGCATACATGGATATTACAAAGATATAAACCATATTATCTATTTTGGCATCACACATGGATGCATCCTTACATATATTGAACAGCCATGGTGATGTTACATAACCTTGTCTGACTCTTACTGCAGTGGGAACCCAGTTTTATAAAAATACGCCATTTACACATGCTCTACGAGCAGTTATACATATGTAGCTTTCACACATTCAAGCATATTCCCAGTTATTTCATAATTATTCAAGACTTTCCACAATATGTCCTATTTACTCAGTCATAAGTTTTCTCCAAATCTACAAAGGCAACAAAGACTTTCTAATGAACAGGAAGATACTTTTCAATCATCATATGTAATGCAAAATATTTGTTATTGCAGCCCTTATCAGCTATGATATCACTCTACTTCCCACATCTTCCCTGGTTTAAGACCTCTACCTTATCAATAATAGCCTTTCCAAACACTTTTCATGGCTCACTCAGCTGGCTAATACCACAATAGTTCTTGTATTCAGTCTCATTATCTTTTACTTTATACAAAGGAACAAAGATATCTCCAACCCTAAGGTGCTATTCCAAACTCCCCCCACACATCCCTAAGCTGTTCTCTGATATTCAGAGGTTAGCTCCACAAAGAAATACAAACTACCATATTATTTTTACTTACTGTTGCTGCATCAGAATTCTCCATTTACAGCGATCTTGGCATACAACTCGGGCTTCACTGACATCCATCACACGCCGTACACAAGATCTTCTATACTTCATACTCATAATCTTTTTCTCATGCAAACACTCCTGATTCTGATCCTCCCATGACTTCCTTGGCCTTCCTCTGCCTTTCCTTCCTGCCACTTGGGCTAAAAGGATTTTCTTAATAAGCATCTCATCACTCATTCTTTCAACATGGCCAAACCACCGAAGCGTATTAGTCTTCACCTTGCTAACAACATTTTTTGCTTCACATTACACAACTGCAACACATCTTCATTCCTCACACAATCAGAATGTGTCTTGTCACAACCCCCCCCCGTAAGTAACACATTTCTCTAGCACACAAACGACTTCTATGTTTCTTTTGTAGTACCCAGGTTTCAAAGAACAATTGCACTTTCATATAGAGCCATGTGGGGACTCTCTTGAGAACCCATCATTCCTGTGAAACCCTCCCAAAGCAGCCATGATTTTCAATGAAGAATTCACTCGCCTACTAATTTCACCATCCAATTTGTTCTCTCTGTCAAACATGCTTCCTAAATACACAAACTCACTCACCTGGTCAATCACTGTGCCATTTAGACATTATTACATTCAGTACTACCAGTTCCTCTCTCAAAAACCATAACTTTGGTTTTACCCTTATTTATACTCAGTTTGAATTTCATGCAAACTTCGTACATCCGAGACAACATACTCTGCAAATCACTTTTGCTCTCTGCTAACTGGACACTGTCATCAGCATACAGCAATCTGCACACACAGATATCACCAAGACATAAACCAGTATTATCTATTTTGGTATCACACATCCATAATATATATTAAACAGCCATGGTGACATTACACAACCTTGTCTGACTCCTGCGCCAATAGAAAACCATTTTGATATAACACCATTTACTCGTACGCAAGCTCTACTGCCAGCATACATGGCTTTTACACCGTTAAGTAGATTCCCAGTAATACCATATTCATTCAATATCTTCCACAAAAGTGTCCTATTTACTCGGTCATAAGCTTTCACTAAATCTGTGAAGGCAGCAAAAACTTTCTTACCAACAGCCAGATACTTTTCAATCATTATGCGTAATGCAAAAATTTGGTTAGTGCAGCCTTTACCAGGCATAAATCCACTCTGAACATCCCACACTTTCTCTGATGTAAGACCCCATACTTTTTCAATGACGACCTTACCAAACACTTTCCCTGGCACACTCAGTAGGCTAATATCACGATAGTTCTTGCAGTCGGTCTGATCACCTTTTCCGTTATACAAGGGAACAATGATAGCATCCTTCCAATCCCGAGGGACCATTCCTAACTCCCAGCACAACTTGCAAATTTCAGTTAACCAGTCAATTACAGGGTCACCACTATATTTCAGCATCTCGGCAGTTATGCCATTAACTCCTGGAGCCTTACCATTCTGAAGAGATTTTTGAGCTTTAAACACCTCTTCTCTTGAGATCCCTCCTGTGCTTCCATCCTTCACTGTGACATCATCTGCTTCTGCCTCAAAATCACCTTTACTTTCATGTTCTAATAAGTTATAGAAGTATTCACCTATCTTACGCTTAAGTCATCAGGCTCCCACTGTCTACGACTTGAATTGCCAAAAAGGGGGAAAAAATTAGTACCTTTCGACATTAGTACACCCTTGTTAGCCAATGTACATGTATAAATTGTGTGGTAGAATGGATGGTTGTATGGTCCTGTGAATAAGTAGGTAGTTTTTCATTGTATGAAATGATCTCACCATCTCGTTACTGTATTTTCCATTAATTTTAAGGTAAGTGACTGGCAGCACGCACCTTCCCCTCTGTTCTGTAACTAGTGGGAAATCCAAATTTACCGAAGTAACAGTTCTTCTATGGGACATATTACACAAAAATGGTCTGTGCTGGAAGTGAAATCAATTTTTTTGTTACAACCAGTTCAAAGTTGCACTTTTATTTTTTGTGTTAATATTCAGTCTCTGGTGCTGTAAATTTTGAACTAAGTGAATAATTTAAAGGTTACATAGTGTTAGAAAATGCTTAGAAACAAATGAAAAATCAAAATGCAGAAATTTTCAAGATATGCATTTTGTAAGAAATCTTGAAACAATAGATTAAAGTAGTATTAGAGATAGTAATCCATAAAAGTACCAATAAATTGCTTTGACCACAAGCATACAGTGGAAAATGGCCCTTCTTTTGTGCAGCACTGTTAATATTTCATCAGACTGTTTCTGTTCTGTACACTTTGATATACCTTTAATGTGTTGTTCGTGCATGTATTTATTCTTGTCATACTAATTCAGACAAAATTTGGAACTGCAAAAGAAAAAAGTTTTTCTTTTATGAAGTTTATATACTTTTGTAAGTTTTGCATCAATGTGAGTAAAATGATTTTTAACATTTGGTATGAACTAAGTTTTGTGAATTTTGAAATTATTTTTCTGTCCCATCAGCTTTTTAAGTACAGTAAATAATATAAATTTTTTTACTCAGTTTAGAAGATTTTATAATTTGCATGCCTCTCAAAGATAACTGAAATAAATGTAAGAGTCGTCCTTATCTTTTAAAAAATTTTGGTACTTTTGAAAAGGGAAATTTTTCAGACAGTTTCTGGTCTGCACGCCTTGATATATCTTGAATTGAAGGCTGTGTTATCTGAAACACAATACATCCTGCCTTGTTCCTGCCATGTTTCTTCCTTCCTTTTTCCTCTGTCTGTGCCTCACATACACAGAATTCATTGTTGTTGTTTTTTAGGTTATTAAACCTTAGCAATTTTTTTTTGTTTTGTTTTAGGACTTGAAATGATGAACAGATTTCTTTATTCTTTTGTGTTACTGAGGGTTACATTCAATGAATCACTGTTTGTAAAGGGAATTTTAAAGCTGTTTGTTGTGATTGAGAGAATGTTTCACATTTTCTGTATCATTTGAATAACTGAGGAATTAACTTCATCATGGCCTCCTCTGAAGAAATTATTTTAACTAATTTTGATGGGTATTAAGAGGAATGGGAGCTGCTTAATTTACCTCAAATTTTCAAATGAGAACTTCATTTATCATCAGGAGGATTTATTTCCACAGTGTTGGTGACCAAGTTTTGAGTGATTGTGGTAGCTAACCATTATCCTCTGCATGTAATTAAAAAACTATTGAAAATTAATGCAAGGCACAAGACAAGCTTTTGAATCTTATTAAAAAGCAATAGCAACCCTTTTTTTTATCAGAAAAGTTACTTACCATCAAGGTCTGTTTGAAAAATTTAAGAAAATAAGCAGAAAATGCAATAATTAGAATTGCTCCTGGTTTGAACAAAAACATTAAAAATTACTTACCATCATTGAAACAGTCAAAAAAAGGACAGTTTACTCCAAGGATTAAAGTTACTTATAGTTTAAATTTCTTCTGCTGATTACCATATATAAGAGATACAGGGTATAACATTATTGACTGTGTTGAATGAAGACAAAGCTATTATTTCCAATACAATTAAACTAGATGAGCTTATGCAAGAAACAGAACACAAAATGGACAGTGGCTTTGTAATAGTGATTAAAACATCTAGCAAACACTTTTATCTGGAAACTGGAAGAATCCTTATAAATGTTTTGAATGCAAATTAGCAACATCAATGACTATGCAGGCTTGCAGATCCATCCAATGTGGTGGTCACCGACACTGGAATGAATCTGCCTGACAGCAAATGAGGTTCTGATTCAAAAATATTAGGTAAATCACCCAGCTCCTATTCCTTTTGATACACATTAGAATTGGTTATTAGTTTAAATAACTGAGGAAATCACATGAAGGAGAAAAGGTGAAGCAAATACAAATGTGATGCATTAGATCAGTTTGAAAGATTGTTAGAAGAAAGCAGTTATATTTTGCTGTTTAATCAACTTATTAGAAAAAATTGTCTTTTTGCTTTACTCTTTTACTGTAGGGAATAAATTTATACATTTTTCTTATTACATGTTTAGAAATCAAAAGTTTATTTTAAAAGTGCAGGCTTTCTCAAATATCTTAGAAGTTTATATTCAGTTGTGCAAATGCATGGTAATCCAAACATTTGTTTTTCTTCTGTTTTACATTGAAATGCTGTCAGTAACGCTCATCTATGTGATCTCCTAAAAAGCTTTGAAATTTTTACTTTCATTGAAATGAAAATTCTTCCAGCATTTCCTGATTTTCACCTGAGTGTGATGAACCTTGTATACCCACATATCTCAGTTTGTGTCTTAACATCACTTACTCCAATGGAAATTAAGAAATGAAAGTTCAATTGTTGTCCCAAGAAAATATAGGGCAAAACTTTTCTGAAGATATCTCCACATGAAATACATTGATAATTGCATTTTCTTGCTAGAAACTATGCATGCAAAAAGCTTTGTACTTAAGTTTAACAATATTTTAGAACAAAGAAAACACTTTATCCGCACATAGATATTTGTTTTCTAGAAATTGTTCATGCTGTACATTTTACTTAACCAACATAATAAAGTTATCCCATGTCCTGTCAACAAGTTAAAAAATGAAAATGTTCCAAATTTTGGCTTATTTCATCTACTGGTTTATAATGAAGTGTGTTCAAAAAGACGTGAAGCTTGTCATTGTACATGGCTCTAACTGCTCTATTGTTGAATGACACCTTGTAAAGATCATTTATTGTTTTCTTAGTCATGTAGGACTCTTCCTGTGCGTGTTGCAACTTTTGTGACTTTCCTTTTTCACCTGTGCGGAGTATATAGTGAGACTTTAGTTTCCTGCCTCAAATGCTTTCTGTGCAAATTCTCTTTTCCATTGCAGGATATTTACTATATCTTCACCATTATCTTTGATCTTTCTTAAACCTTTCCAAACTTCACAGATTGATTGTCAGGTGGCATTTGCTACACCACTCTCTTCCCTCACTGGCAGTTGTTGCTCTTTACCCCTTCTTGAAATGAAAGAGCCATCATAAAGCACTGTGATCAGTTCTCAGTAAAACTGTGACCAAGCAAATAATGAGGAAAAAGGTTCTACCCCTCTAACCATGACCAATAACATCATTGTGACACATAGTTTTATCCCTATAACCATGGCTAGTATCTCCTTCATTGTGATATAGTAGTTTTATCCCTTTAACCATAGCCAATAATTCCATTGTGATATAGTAGGTTCTCTGTGGCTTAGAAAGGAATTTGCTAAAGCATGCAATAACCCTTTTCTGCTGATCCTGAATGTGAGACAGAATTGTTCCCAGTCCTGTATCTTTAGTATTGACATATAGAATGGATTGTAAATTGGCTTGTGGACAGACTAATGTCAGCATTGAAACCAGAGCTTCTTTCAGAGTCACGGATGCTTACTAGCATTCCTCTCTCCATTTAAAGAGGACTTTAGCCTTTTTAATTGATGCAGTGGTTGGATGATCTGAAAAAAATCTTATATTGTATAAATTTTTTGGTTGTAGAACGTAAACCGAAAAATTCGTCATCTCATGTACATTCATCAGTAGTAGCCAGCCATTCTGTGACCATTGATATCTTTTCTAGGTAAGTCTTTTATGTCTTGTTCAGAAATTATATGGCCCAAGTACCTAAGAGGAGAAGATTCCCTGGGGATTACAGTATTGAGCTCATAGTAATCCACATAAAAAAGGGTGGTACCATCTTTCTTTCTAATTAAGGCAACAGGGAATGCACAAGGGTGGAAAAGGACTCTAGAATTCTTTACTTTTCCATATCATTCAATTTCTCCTCAACTTCTGTATGTTCAGCTAAAGGTAAGCACTGAAATGGTTGCTTATAAGAGTACTGCTCTGTGCTTAATTTTATGGAGGATGGTGTGAGTTCATCCACAGTTATAGAAGGAGGTGAGTGAGATTTAACTTCTTTGAAGAAGAGCCAGGAGTTCATCAAGTTTAGCTTCTGTTGACGATTTTAAAAGGTTTTCTGGTGTTGTCACTATGTGAGTAGTTTTTCTATGATTCTTCAGATGATAAGATCAGTTGTATTTTATTTCATGCAAAATGGTTGACTTGAGTGAGTCACAGTCAGCAATAACACAAAGGATGTTGAATGTTTATGTCCTCATTTGCATCCATGAAATCTACTGCATTATAGTGTTCCTGTATGTGAGCTTAGTCATATGAATGATGGTAGCATCTAGCTTCTGAAATGACTTGTTGGATTCTTTTTGCCAATTTTTCAATGAAAGACACGGAGTTGCTTCATATGTTCATCAGATCTAAGCTCGTGGGCATAAAGAAGACAGGAATATTTCATTTGACTATCCTCCAACAAGATCTGTAAGGTATCAGCTGCTAGCTGCCACACCTCATAACGATGCAGCTAATCACAGGCGTTCTCTTGATTGCTCCAGTGATCCGTCTCGAACTGGGTTTTATATACATACTCCCCAGCTAGTCTTCCAATCAGAAACGTTTGGTTTGATTCAGGTTAGCCTAACTGGCACTTCACCTATTGCCTATGGCATTTGAGATTCTGATGTGTCCATCTTTGTCAAAATTCTGCATTCTCCTTTCAAGATTCTTTCAAAATTTAGTTAGTTCTAATGTAGCACTTTGGATTTCTACAGACATTTTTCTTTAATCTTGTATATGCATATTACACACACCATCTGCTCTGTGGGTAAGTTGTTCTATCAGGTCAGTACATTTTGTATTCTGTTGCTAACTGATTTATAAGTTATACCATTTAGTGTTCTCCATTTGTTTATCAAGTTTTGCCTAATGCTGGCTTAATCTGGAAATGAAATTATTTATGCCTCCAGTCTGCTATGTAAGTCTTTCTGTTGGTTGCTTGAGGTTTCTCACAAAGCTTTCTCATTGTTGTTCAAGAATTTGCTGAAGGCTTCATTTGAAACTTTCATAGTATTGCTCAAGACATTACCCAAAACTTTTTCTTTGTTGGTCAAGGAAGCTGTTCAAAAATTTTTTTTTATATTTGAATTTTTTTTTATAAGCTATCTTCGAGGTGTTCGACTTGCTCATTAGTACAATAGTTTGCAGTTCATCTTTGAGTTCATTCAGTATTGCCTTTAGCTCTTCCATTTTGAGGCATTAGGCTCTGATTAGCTACAGTGTACAAGTCCTACTTTTAATATTGGGCACTGATTGTACTTGGCTTTTGCAGTACACTATGAATGTAATAGCTCACTCCAGAAATTATTGTGGGCTTTCTTAGGTACTCTACAATCACACTCCTGACACCAGAAGATGTAAGTGTGTGTGTGTGTGGAGGGGTGGACCCATGACAGCAAGTTAACTCCCAAGTGGCTTTGGTTTCTTCTGCACATTTTATCAGTTAATTCATTAGTACATGCTAGGCGAGGAGTATCAAGCTTTGCAGATACAGTAGCGGGAACCCAGTTGCGGTGCACCATTTTAAGTTTGTTTTACAAATTGACCCTGTACCAAGGATGGTGCTTTGTTATGAGTACCAGTTGTGGCATTTATACGCTGATTCTCTCTGGAGAACTGGAGACGAGCAGAAGTTGACGCACGAGGCAAATGTGCTAGAGGATGTAAAGGGATCAATGTTCGTGTAGGACGTCTCGTCCAAATAGACGTTGAGCTGGATAAGGTAAGTCACCGTGAGGAGTATTCCTCTAATTCAGTAGTGCGAAGTGCAAGTCAGGTTGTTCTAGATCAGTGCGCTTTAACATTAACTTAGCAATTTGCACATACCGTTCTGCTAATTCATTTGACTTGGCATAATGAGGACTGGATGTGAGGTGTTGTATCTTCCAGTCTCTTGTGAAATTACGAAAAGCTTCAGAGTTATACTGTGGACCATTGCCAGTTTTTAGGATATCAGGAATACCATGAGTGGCAAAAGTAATTTTTAAATACTTGACAAGAGCTTCTGACGTTGGTTCTCTTAGTTTTTTAAATTCAAAATATCCGGAATAACTATCAACTACAAGGCAGTAATGGTCACCCTTAAAGTAAAATAAATCTGATGTTACTCGTTGCCATGCAAAACAGGGAATAGGTTTCATCATCAAAGGTTCTGTGTTAGGAGCACGAGCAGTTTGTTGACATGTTGGACATTTTTGAACATATAGTTTCATATCTTTAGACATTTCATGCCAAAATATTATTTCTCTTGCATGATGTAAGGAAAGGCTAGTGCCCAGATGGCCCTGATGGATAAGCTTGAGATAATATTTAGGTTGAAGAACTCCAGGTATGATGAGTTGTTCAGCCTTGAACAACAGATTTTCGTATACAGAGAATTCTTCACGGAAATTCCAATACTTGTGTAAAGAAATAGGCACTTCCTTTATTGTTGGTGGCCAACCTTCAAGGATAACTCTCTTGAGTTGTTGTAGTTCTTCATCTTCATTAGTTACTGCAATCAGCTCTTGAAATGTAATGAGGGAAGTGGTATATGAAGTAATGTTTCAAATACTTCAAGATCTTCACCAGCTGTCTCCAAAGACTCAATACTACAGTCACGACTTAGAGCATCAGGGATTGGAATCTCAGTACCATGTTTAAATATTATTTTAGGTGAATACTGAAGCACATCAAAAATTAATCGCTGTAATCTAGGTGGAGCAGTAGGTTTTCTTTAAGGGTTTCTTAACGATTACCTCTAAAGGTTTGTGATCCGTTTCAATGGTAACAGACTTGCCATAAATATAGTCATCAAATTTTTTACACCCATGACGAATAACAAAGGCTTCCTTCTCAATTTGAGGATAACGCTGTTGTGGAGAGGTTAATGCTTTGGTAGAATATACTATCGGTCTACCATCTTGGAGAAGTACAGCACCAATTGCATGAGAACTAGCATCCACTGAAACAACCACCGGTTTGTTTACATCATAATAAGCCAACTGTGGTGCATTTTGAAGAGCTTCTTTTAACTTACAAAAGACTTTTTCTTGGTCAGAAGACCACTCCCATATGACATCTTTTTGTACAAGTCTGTGCATGGGCCCTGAAATACTTGAATAATTAGATATGAATTTAGAAACATAATTAGTCATACCCATAAATCTCTGCAACTCAGTGACACAAGTAGGTACTTTTAATTTTCCATTGGCCTCAACCTTGGATGAGTCAATTTCTATTCCATTTGGTGTAAAAATGTGACTTAAGAACTTAACTCTTGTTTTCTCAAATTCACACTTGTCTTTATTCAAAAGAATTCCACTCTCTAAAAGTCGATCAATGACCTTCGATGCTAAACTACGTAGCTCCTTGAGCGTGTTTGTCCGGATCAGAATGTCATCCACTGAGCATTCAGTATTGTCAATACCCTGCAATATTGACTCCATAACCTGTTGGAAAACTTCGGGTGCTGAAGCAAGTCCAAAAGGCATTCTCAAAAATGAGTATCAACAAATTAAGAAGATGGTAGTATAGAACACGCTAAGTTACGTATAAAAGTTTTAAGGCAAATATATTTCAGCCATTACTATGGCCTTCATCAGTGCGACTACGATTTGTTTCGTTGCCAGATTGGAAAGGTAAGTTTTGTAACAGTAACTCCGGGTGACATGATGCAATGAGGGATTTCCAGATGTATGGAATGAAAATGGGGAGCTCAGAGTTGCAATTTTGGAAAAATAAAATTTCCAAACTTTCTCTAAACCTCAGAGCAAACCGATTTTGGAAGGAAGCCAACTTTTTTGTATCAGACCAAAGTGGAATAGCAGAAGTGTCAGCCATGGTAAGTTGATCCAAGGAAGAAGAAGGTTTTCCAAATTTCACATCAGATTTGTGTTCCTGAAGTCTTGAGAGAATTTTCTAGAATGAACTTCCAATGTATGCGGTTACACAACATTAGTCTTGATCAGAATTTAATGCACCCCAGGCGAAGAAAGCGGAGGTATTGGGTCTCTCTCATTACGGAGGATAACAGAAATTGAAGGAGAAGAGCGAATGGCAAGTCTATATTCTTCTCTTTTGAAGATACTGATGAGCTTGTAGGACGAAAGTTTGTGGTAAGGGATTGAGCCAGCAAACATTAGTTCTTTTTTTGGGGAAACAGGTTGAAGAGCAACAACTGGTTTTTTCTTAGCATTTTGAATTATTTTAGAAACCAGGAGAGGGGGAAAGCCATGTTGAGTAGCGATCAAGCGGATGTTGAGTAATTCATTTTTTAGATTAACTTCAGTGTTACAAACCAAATGAGCTCGATGAATGAGAGACTTGAGAGCTGACAGTTTAGATTGGTGGAAAGTATGAGAATTGAAAGGAATAATGCTATTGGTAGAAACTGGTTTTCGGTAGACAGAAGTGGATAGAAGATTATTACTTTTTGAGATGCTCATATTCAAGAAATTTATCTTGCCATCAATTTTTTCATTCATAGTGAATCTAATGGACAGGAATTTTTCATTGATTAAATTTGTGAGTTGCAATAGATCATTTTTAGAGTGAGGCCAGATGACAAAAATATCGTCGACATAACGAAGCCATAAGGTAGGTTGTTTGTCATGTTGCAGCACTATTGATTGCTCAATATCAAGTAATAATCGTCTATCCACTTCTGTCTACCAAAAACCAGTTTCTACCAATAGCATTATTCCTTTCAATTCTCATACTTTCCACCAATATAAACTGTCAGCTCTCAAGTTTCTCATTCATCGAGCTCATATGGTTTGTAACACTGAAGTTAATCTAAAAAATGAATTAACCAACATCTGCTTGATCGCCACTCAACATGGCTTTCCCCCTCTCCTGGTTTCAAAATTAATTCAAATCGCTAACAAAAACCCAGTTATTGCTCTTCAACCTGTTTCACCAAAAAGGAACTTATGTTTGCTGGCTCAATCCCTTACCACAAACTTTCTTCCTACAAGCTCATCAGTATTTTCAAAAGAGAAGGATATAGACTTGCCATTTGCTCTTCTCCTTCAATTTCTGTTATCCTCCGTAATGACAGAGACCCAATACCTCCGCTTTCTTTGCCTGGGGTGTATTAAATTCTGATCAAGACAGACGTTGGATTAACCGTGTACATTGGAAATTCATTTCGGAAAATTCTCTCAAGACTTCAGGAACACAAATCTGATGTGAAATTTGGAAAACCTTCCTCTTCCTTGTCTCAACTTACCATGGCTGACACTTCTGCTATTCCACTTTGGTCTGATACAAAAAAGTTGGCTTCCTTCCAAAAACGGTTTGCTCTGAAGTTTAGAGAAAGTTTGGAAATTTTATTTTCCCAAAATTGCAACTCTGAGCTCCCCATTTTCGTTCCATACATCTGGAAATCCCTCATTGCATCACGTCACCTGGAGTTATCCTTACAAAACTTACCTTTCCAATCTGGCAGCGAAACAAATCATAGTCGCACTGATAAAGGCCATAGTAATGGCTGAAATATATTTGCTTTGAAACTTGTATACGTAATTTAGCATGTTCTATACTACCATCTTAATATTTTTGTTAGTTACATGCATTGCCTACCACTCTTTTATGAGTATCGACCCCAGGGTGTATTAACTGTCAAGTAATCCAAAGTACGTTTTGTGACATGTAATTGCCAAAACCCCTTTTTTTGCATCAAGGAATATAAAATATTTTGCTGTCTTCATTCTAGCAGCTATATCTTCCACAGTTTTGAGTGGAAAGTGACATCTTTTAATAACCTTATTTAGGTCAGTAGGGTCTAAACACAAATGAATATTGTCTTGTTTCTGAACTATTACTAACGGGCTTACTGTAGTAGTAGGATTTGAGACAGGTACAAGAATTTTCATCTTGACATCGTGTCAATCTCCTTTACCTTCTCACGAATTGCATATGGTATTTGGCTTGGTGGATTTATAGTTAACGAAGGACCTTCTTGCAGCTTTATATCATATTTAAAATTCTTTATACAACCAATACTTTGAAAAATCTTTTCTGGAATAGGACTTCCAACTTTATGGACTTGTATGAAATCCTTATTTCTTACTATTAAACCTAAGTTCTCACAAGCATAGCATCCTAAAATGCAGTAGAAATTACCCTCAACCACTAGAAAATTAAGTGTAACAGGTTTGTTTTGTATTATACACTTAGTGCTTATCTCACCCAGAACAGGTGTGTACATATTATTAAAAGATCTCAGTCATTTAACTTGTGAATTTGAAATTTTCACAGATAGTTGTCTTGACAATCCTGCAGTTATGACACCAGTGTCAATTTTAAAATTAGCACAAATTCCATTATCAAACAGCACATTTGTACACCATTTACCTTTACAATTATTTGAGAAATTAACCAATTCACTTATATGTAAAGTATCACAGGCATATGCAGTAATGTCCTCCAAATCACTATCGGATTCGCTTATCTCATGAACTTCCTTATTCCGTGACTTTAGGGTTTTCATATTCACTTTACATTGGCGCGTATAGTGTCCCTTCTTGGAACAAGAATTACACATCACACTGAAAGCAGGACAATTCCAAAATTGGTGCACCAAACCACATTGCCAACACACTCTTTTTGCTTTGATATCTACTGTGGACTTTGATTTTCCATGCATTTCTGAGCCATTGATTTCTCTAGGGACCTTTTGTTTGTTCCTTCTTAATGAAAGGATTTCTTTTTCTTTATTCATTACTGTCCTCATTTCCTGAAGTTGATTCGTAGCTTGTTCATTGGCCCGGCATATGTCAATTGCTTTATTCAATGTACGCTCTCTTTCAGCTAATAATAATTCACGTACTTTATCTGAATGTATACCACGCACAATCTGGTTACGTAACAAGCTATCTTGTAAATTACCAAAAGTACAATCACTAATCGTTCGAAGTTTGGTTAAGTAAGAATCAAAATTTTCTTGCTCACCTTGAATACAAGTGAAAAACAAATAGTGTGTATAGTGTATATGTCTCATTAGGTTTTGGGGAAAAGTAATCATAAAATATTCTTTTACTCACAGCTATATCTCTTTGCTTTGCCTCAGTTAAATTAAACTTTTTAAAAATCATAGTAGCCGAAGTTACTATTGCTGACATAAATGTAGCGGCCTGTACCTGTGGTGGTTTCTCAAAAAGCTGTGTAGCAATTGCGTAAAACTCGAACGTCTGTTTCCACAGCTTCCATTTTGTAGCCATGTTGTCTGCTGTCACTTCCAGCTCACGAGGAAGACGAACATCAGTTGAATCCATGTTACTTGATACTATAAATTTAACACAGTTGATTAGAATTAGTCATAACACCACGAAGTTCACATTCCCATGATCTGACACCATGTAATAACAACACACTTCAGGAAGACGCTTTGACGTCTGCAAGTTCTGTTTTACACGTTCTGTAAAGTGGATACAGTCTGTGGTGTCAATTAAAATATACATCGGTTAAAAGTCCTAAATATGTTACTCACGGAAGTGTGTGTTCAGTCCAACATCAGTAGTTATTGAGTTTCTTTGTCCAAAGTTGTATCTTGCTTCAATATGGTCAGTTGTTAGGGTTAGTTCGAGAGCCATTTCGTCATAAGTTGTACCCTACTTCGGATATGTCCAGATGTTAGGGTTAGCTCCATTCTGGTTGTGTCGACATCATATTGAATGGGTAAAGGTTTCCAGATAATAATTAAAGATTCTTGAGTTAAGAGTTACTATTTACATACCACTTGAAGTTCCACGTCGTACTTGGCCTTTAGGGCTATCTCGTCAATGCTGCTCTTTCTTGGAATTGCTGAGGAAGTCTTCAAGTTTGGTCAGGTTCATAAAAAATTTAAAAGCTTTAAAAGATTCCTGTTAAAATTGTTATATACACCTGACGATTATGGGCAAAACACGTAACAATATTAACAAATAAAGGTAACTTGATCACGCTAGTTACGTTAACTGAAACTTTTATAAAAAGTTCGTAAGTTGGAAGCTTTCGACCTTATCTTAGGTCTTCATCACGCCAATGGAGGACTAAGATTGTTGCCAGATTCTACATTTGAATTTTTCTTATTTTTGTTGCCAAAACTTAGAATTGATCTCCAGATCAACGGAATGTAGAGAGGAGATTCGGAGTTGCAAGTCATTGAGTTGAACATAATTTCTATGCTTTCACGGTAACGGAGGGCAAAACGATTGTCAAAAGAAGCAATTCGTTGTGCTTCATTCCAGTGGGGAACTGCAGATGTGTCTTCCATTGTCAAAATAGACAAGGCAGTATTGGGATTGGCTTTCGAAACATCTTTTCTATGTTCTAAAATTCTATGGTTAATGCTCCTGTATGTGCTTCCAATGTATAAGTTATCCCCAGTAGAAGAAGAGATAGGAATGCAGTAAACTCCTGGGAGGTTCAGGCTTTCAACTTTGTCCCTATCCCTTTGTAGAAGTTTCAAGATGTTTGGGGTAGATTTAATGGCAAGATGGTAACCAAAACTTCTAAAAAGAATCTGTAACTTATAAGCATAGGAAGGATGGTAAGGAACAGAACCACAGAATTTCAGGTCTTTCTTGTGAGGAAGGAGGCATTCGATTTTCGAATGGTTTTCATATTTCTTTATGAGGGAGTTGACTATAACAGCAGGGAAACCATGAGAGAGGGCTATTGTAGAAATTTTGGAGAGTTCTTCTTGAAGAGAGAGTTGGTTGTTGCAAATGATATGAGCCCTGTGGATGTAGGACTTCAATGCTGCAAGTTTGTAGAGATGCAGGGTGCAAGATTTGTAGGGAATGATGTTAGTGGCTGCAGAAGGTTTTCGATAGACGGAACGAGTAATGGAGAGATCAGCATTTCTGCAGATAGATACATCCAGGAAATCAATTTTGTGATTTACTTCCTTAGATATAGTGAGCTTAATGGAAGGAAATTTTTCCGTAATGGAGTTGATCAGTATCTGTAGTTCAGACTCGGAATGTGGCCAGCTAATGAAAATGTCGTCTACATATCTTAACCATAGGGAAGGTTGGAAAGGGTATAGAGGAATGATGGAAACTTCAATATGTTGCATGTAGATTTCAGCAAGCAGAGGGAAAAGAGGTGAGCCCATGGGGAGACCAGATTGTTGCCTATACACAATTTTGTTGAAAACAAAACAACTGTGTTGATGAATAGTGTGGAAACAATCATAAAGATCTTTGATAAGAGGACCGGAGGGTTCAAAATGAAGAATCAATTTCTTCATGAGGAGCATGTAGGAATCAAAATATGGTACAGAGGGAAACAAAGATTCTACATCAAGAGTATACAGATTATCACAAGGAGAAAAGGAATTAGGAAGGTTGTGGATGAAGTTTGAAGTAGAGACAACTGTATGAGGATGGTTGGCTGCCAGGGATTTGCATTTGAGGACCAATCTCTTTTCAAGGTTTACTGCTGGAGAAAAAGAATATTCCACTAAAGGTCTGATGGGGTTACCAGCTTTATGCAGTTTCACTTGCAGGAAGAGCAAGTGAAACTTGCAGGAAGTGTATAGGCAACAATCTGGTCTCCCCATGGGCTCACCTCTTTCCCCTCTGCTTGCTGAAATCTACATGCAACATATTGAAGTTTCCATCATTCCTCTATACCCTTTTCAACCTTCCCTATGGTTAAGATATGTAGACGACATTTTCATTAGCTGGCCACATTCCGAGTCTGAACTACAGATACTGATCAACTCCATTACGGAAAAATTTCCTTCCATTAAGCTCACTATATCTAAGGAAGTAAATCACAAAATTGATTTCCTGGATGTATCTATCTGCAGAAACGCTGATCTCTCCATTACTTGTTCCGTCTATCGAAAACCTTCTGCAGCCACTAACATCATTCCCTACAAATCTTGCACCCTGCATCTCTACAAACTTGCAGCATTGAAGTCCTACATCCACAGGGCTCATATCATTTGCAACAACCAACTCTCTCTTCAAGAAGAACTCTCCAAAATTTCTACAATAGCCCTCTCTCATGGTTTCCCTGCTGTTATAGTCAACTCCCTCATAAAGAAATATGAAAACCATTCGAAAATCGAATGCCTCCTTCCTCACAAGAAAGAAGACCTGAAATTCTGTGGTTCTGATCCTTACCATCCTTCCTATGCTTATAAGTTACAGATTCTTTTAGAAGTTTTGGTTACCATCTTGCCATTAAATCTACCCCAAACATCTTGAAACTTCTACAAAGGGATAGGGACAAAGTTGAAAGCCTGAACCTCCCAGGAGTTTACTGCATTCCTATCTCTTCTTCTACTGGGGATAACTTATACATTGGAAGCACATACAGGAGCATTAACCATAGAATTTTAGAACATAGAAAAGATGTTTCGAAAGCCAATCCCAATACCGCCTTGTCTATTTTGACAATGGAAGACACATCTGCAGTTCCCCACTGGAACGAAGCAAAACGAATTGCTTCTTTTGACAATCGTTTTGCCCTCCGTTACCGTGAAAGCATAGAAATTATGTTCAACTCAATGACTTGCAACTCCGAATCTCCTCTCTACAATCCGTTGATCTGGAGATCAATTCTAAGTTTTGGCAACAAAAATAAGAAAAATTCAAATGTAGAATCTGGCAACAATCTTAGTCCTCCATTGGCGTGATGAAGACCTAAGATAAGGTCGAAAGCTTCCAACTTACGAACTTTTTATAAAAGTTTCAGTTAACGTAACTAGTGTGATCAAGTTACCTTTATCCCCCATACCGTCCACAGTCTCAATCATCGGACGCGCGTTTCACTTAGGCTCTACCCTGGCGTTTTCAATGGAGACTTAACACCCTCTGTTGAAGTCTGTTACCTGAAAGTCTCGTGTCCACAGTGCGCATGTTCCTCATTTAACCCATTGCCAGTGCCATCTAGTGTCAGGTCAATTTTATCTTCATCTATGTCAGTCTAACCCTTCCTTTTTCTCTTCCTCTCTCTCCTCTCCCTATTCCATTTCTTCCCAGTTTCGATCAGGTTTCTCCAAGTGTACGAAAGGTCGTATGGACTGTTATTATTGCAGTTAAATGGTTTGGTCTTATTTATTATTACTGCTTCTGCTACTTGTATTGTTCTCATATTATTCTGCTGGTTTAATATTGTAATTCCTTCCCAATAGGGTATACATTGATTATCCAAACAGAAGTTAGTAAGTGCTATTTTATTCTCTCATCTGTTCCAGTTCTTCATGTGTTCGGTCAATCTGATTTTAATATTTCTTTTTGTACTGCCTATATATTGGTTGACGATTTTATTTTGATTATTTATTATTGGTATAGAGTAGACACCCGCTTTTTGTGAGATTGGGGTCTTTCTGTGATAGTTACTAAGAGATTTCGTTATATCTCTCGTTCGTACACCAAAATCTAGGTCAAATTTTTTACATGTTTTCTTCATAATAGTTGTGATCTCCGGTATATATGGTAATGATCCACAAAATTTTATTACCTGTTGAGTCTGTGTACTTTTTCGTTGTTTATTTCTAGGGTTGCTTCTATTAATAAGGTTATTCATTTTCTTTACATCATAACCAACATTTATTGCTGTGTTCTTTATCCAATTCAATGCATTTTTTAGTAGTTGGGCGTTAGATGTATGAGTAAACGCTCTATTGATATATGATCGGAAAGCTGCAAATTTGTAAGATGCTGGGTGGTGAGAGTTCTCAGGAATGATATTAATGATGTTGTCAGGTTTTCTATGTACTTGGAATTCGATGTTATTTTGTTTATGAGATAGTAATATGTCTAAGTATGGTAAGACTTGATCCTTTTCACGCTCCACGGTAACATTAATTGTTTCGTAATAGTTATTATATTCATCTATGTACATCTGTAGCTGGTTATCATCATGCTGCCATACCATAAGGATGTCATCCACGTACCTGCAAAACATCAATGGTTGTGGTATATCTGTTTTCATTCTCATAGACTTTTCGATGTTCTGCAAAATCACCTCTGCCAACAAACCCGGAATCGGAGATCCCATCGGTGCTCCCGATAATTGTCGAAATATTTTGCCTTCATAACTGAAATAATTGTTTTTATCAATAAAAAGAAGTGCTCTTCTTATGTCTTCAATTTGCTGTGTTGGTATTTTATTTTCACACAACATTTCAACAATGATGTCAATTGCATCCAGAGTAGGGATATTCGGGAAGAGGGATATCACATCAAGACTGGTAAGTCTTATTTTCGTATTCCAATTATTTTCTTATTTTCTGATTCCACAGGCTCAACAGGTAATAAAATCAATTTGAATAAGAAAATAAGAGTTGCCAGCCTTGATGTGATATCCCTCTTCCCGAATATCCCTACTCTGGATGCAATTGACATCATTGTTGAAATGTTGTGTGAAAATAAAATACCAACACAGCAAATTGAAGACATAAGAAGAGCACTTCTTTTATTGATAAAAACAATTATTTCAGTTATGAAGGCAAAATATTTCGACAATTATCGGGAGCACCGATGGAATCGCCGATTCCGGGTTTGTTGGCAGAGGTGATTTTGCAGAACATCGAAAAGTCTATGAGACTGAAAACAGATATACCACAACCATTGATGTTTTGCAGGTACGTGGATGACATCCTTATGGTATGGCAGCATGATGATAACCAGCTACAGATGTACATAGATGAATATAATAACTATTACGATGAAGTCTTACCATACTTAGACATGAAATCTTACCATACTTAGACATATTACTATCTCAGAAACAAAATAACATTGAATTCCAAGTATATAGAAAACCTGACATCATTAATATCATTCCTGAGAACTCTCACCACCCAGCATCTTACAAATTTGCAGCTTTCCGATCATATAACAATAGAGCGATTACTCATACATCTAATGCCCGACTACTAAAAAATGAATTGAATTGGTTAAAGAACACAGCAATAAACTTTGGTTATGATGTGAAGAAAATAAATAACCTTATTAATAAATGCAACCATAGAAATAAACAACAAAGGAGTACACAGACTCAACAGGTAATAAAATTTTGTGGTTCATTATCATATATACCAGAGATCACAACTATTATGAAGAAAACATGTAAAAAATTTGACCTAGATTTTGGTGTACGAACGAGAGATATAACGAAATCTCTTAGTAACTATCACAGAAAGACCCCAATCTTACAAAAAGCGGGTGTCTACTTTATACCAATAATAAATAATGAAAATAAATACGTCAACCAATATATAGGCAGTACAAAAAGAAATATTAAAATCAGATTGACCGAACACATGAAGAACTGGAGCAGAAGAGAAAATAAAATAGCACTTATTAACTTCTGTTTGGATAATCAATGTATACCCTATTGGGAAGGAATTACAATATTAAACCAGCAGAATAATATGAGAACAATACAAGTAGCAGAAGCAGTAATACTAAATAAGACCAAACCATTTAACTGCAATAATAACAGTCCATACGACCTTTCGTACACTTGGAGAAACCTGATCGAAACTGAGAAGAAATGGAATAGGGAGAGGAGAGAGAGGAAGAGAAAAAGGAAGGGTTAGACTGATATAGATGAAGATAAAATTGACCTGACACTAGATGGCACTGGCAATGGGTTAAATGAGGAACATGCGCACTGTGGACACGATAGACTTTCAGATAACAGACTTCGACAGAGGGTGTGAAGTCTCTGTTGAAAACGCCAGGGTAGAGCCTAGGTGAAACGCGCGTCCGATGATTGAGACTGTGGACGGTATGGGGTGGTGTATATAACGATTTTAACTGGAATCTTTTAAAGCTTTTAAATTTTTTATGAACCTGACCAAACTTGAAGACTTCCTCAGCAATTCCAAGAAAGAGCAGCATTGACGAGATAGCCGTAAAGGCCAAGTACGACGTGGAACTTCAAGTGGTATGTAAATAGTAACTCTTAACTCAAGAATCTTTAATTATTATCTGGAAACCTTTACCCATTCAATATGATGTCGACACAACCAGAACGGAGTAACATCAACCCTAACATCTGGACATATCCGAAGTAGGGTACAACTTATGACGAAATGGCTCTCGAACTAACCCGAACAACTGACCATATTGAAGCAAGATACAACTTTGGACAAAGAAACTCAATAACTACTGACGTTGGACTGAACACGCACTTCCGTGAGTAACATCTTTAGGACTTCTAACCGATTTATATTTTAATTGAATAAGTTAATGCACCACCACAGACTGTATCCACTTTACAGAACGTGTAAAACAGAACTTGCAGACGTTAAAGCGTTTTCCTGAAGAACCTTGTGGTCACGTAATTGTATGTGAACTTTATGATGGAATCACATGAGATATAATAATAACAACACAGTTATCACTCGCAAAGCCTAAACTGCCATTACAGATCACAACAACCACTGGAATCGTTGGTGTTGCCAACCAGTCTCATTTATTGATCTACAAATTACCCATATGAGAATACAGGAGAATATGACAACAATATATGACATATCCTTTAGGGAATTTCCAGTGGTGGAGGCATATGCACACATGCACTTTTCAGCAGTTTTCAGTTATGGCTGTGGCTAGCCTCTCGTGATTTCACACAGTTACGTAGAGATTGCCTGCTGATAGTACCTCTATGATGATTATGGCATTTCTGTTCCAAAAAACAATGTGATTGTATGCCTTCCATGTATTTCCAAAGATTTATTCTTTATTTTTCTTTTGTTTTTATTCATTTTTTCTAATTTCTGAGTTTTATATTGTGATTCCCCTGTGTGTGTGTGTGTGCGCGTGTGTGTGGAGGGGGGGGGGCAGTAACACCACATAATGATGTTTACAATTGAATATTAAACTAAACCACACTCTGTAAAACATACATATATTACAAAATAAACATCAAGTATTAAAACTATATAAAATAAGGAAGTGAGAGTCTGATAAATTTGAAACACAGAAGAGAAAATTTTTGTATAAGCACAAGACAGTAGGAAAACAAAAAGAGAAGTTTGTATTACCTAACACAATAGCAAAAGCTCCTTGCCAAAAGGGAAGAAAGGTGAATGGAAAATATACAACACAAATCACAATGCTAAAAATATTAATATTCTAGTGCAGTAAATGTGTTTGAGAAAATAGGTGTTTGACATGGATCAGCTAAATATTATCTACAACCAAGATTAAATGATTACAACCAAATTTATTACAGATTTGAAAATTAAGAAATTAATAAAAATACAGAACCCTTTACCTTTAATTCCTTCCCATCAAGAAAGATGCATCCAACTTTATTTTGCTCCCATAAGGTTTGTAATTGTTATTAATAATCTTAGAAGAATCTTCCTGAAAATTGAGTTTACCTGAAAAAATCGAGGTTTTCCTGAAACAGGCCTTGCAATTGATTTTGCAAGGATATTTTATGAGCTTAAAGTCTGAGCAGTGATCTGGCAGAATGCCAGATGTGTATGTAACAGCCGTAAGAAATGAATGCCATCTGGAGAGGGAAAGAGACCAAGACAGATGCAAAAGGTGGTGTATAACTGATACTGTGAAAACTTGTAATGCCTTACAACTTTGAACTTTGATTATATCAGTCTATTTTTCAAAGAAAACTTAAGATGTTATTTGAGCCCGAGATGATTCAAGTGGAAAAACTATAAAAAATTTGCTTATATTTGCAATTTTTGGTTGCTAAGTAAATAGAAAAATGTTACATTTTTTAGTGGGATGTTTCAACACACCAGTGAGGTTTAATTAAAAGATTAATAAAAGTGTTTTCATAGCATTAGAACCTAAGTAAAAAAGGCTGCATTGAAAAATGCACTGTTCCTTATTTTGGAAGGTTTTTGGCAGTGCATGTTAGCTTGTGCCAGTTTTTGGTATAAATGATGTATTACTTGCCCCAGTGAATCAACAGAAGGATTGGTAAATGTTAAGAAACTATAAAAATCAGCGCATATGAAATTAGTTAGAAATAATCAGCAAGTACATAAGGGCAAACTAAAATTTCTTTTCAAATTCTAGATTTTTTTCTGCTGCTGTCTGTATCACCAAAAACCATGTAATTGTATGTTGCTCTGTATTTCATGTAAGTTCTGTTTCATTAGTCAGTTGGATTGAACCACATTTTACGTATAAGAATCTGTTATGAAGATTATAATTATCACTGATCCAGATCTGTTACAATTAAACATTTATTATATTTTTTAAACTTTTTTCAGCAAACGGTTCTATCTCCTGCCCAAATAATAGTAAGTACTTTGAATTTCTTTGTGAAAAGTTAAATTTTATAAAGCTACAAAATTTATGTATTCTATATATATAATGCTTGAGAGTTCATGAATTAATCTGAAAACGCTCTGAGTTTTAAAGGCATGACAACAGTGCATTATATATTAACCATTCATGTGCTTTTGAGTTGTTTTATTTGGGTTCATTGTCAAAAGTTCTGAAAAGTTTATTTTTCTGGTAGCAGAATTCTTTAAAGAGCATGTCAGGGAAATTATGATCAGTGCTAAGCTTATCATATTCAGTTTGGGTAGAATAAAGTACAATAAAATCTCTTTAAACCACCAAGATTTGTTTCATATGCTTTTTTGGCAGTCAATTGTGGTGGTATGTGGAGGGTGAGCAACAATGGTAGTGATTCTTAAAAAATATTGGATGGAAATCTATGTTTCTTAACTAACATTCAGCATTATATTATTGTTTTTCCCATTTTTAAAAGTTCATTATTTTTAAAAGAAATTATTGTTTTTTTGCATTTTTAAAAGTTCTTTCAGACAGCAGCTTTAATTCTTTTTTCCTCTTTTAATGAACATTTGGAGAAACAAGAAGGAATTTTCAGTACTCCATTTAAAATGTCATTATTAGTTAAAATTTTCCAGCTGTACTCTGAATTGTTGAGCCTTTTCCCAAATAATTTGATCTGTAATGGCATGATATTTGGCATTTGTTTTACCTATAATACTAGAGCTTGCTCAGCTTATCATGTTTGCCAATTTTTATTTTCATTACTAATTGTAATGATTTTTCCAAGCCCATACATTTGTGTTTCTCATTTAGGAAATCTCCCAGGTTCCATCTACTAACACTTTCCTCAAATAAGTTAGAAAAATGTTTTGGAGTAAATTGCAGGCCTGAAAGATGACCCCCACCCCCTTCCTTCCAGTGTACTCTTAAAAATTAAAATTCTTTCGTGGACACTTGAAACAGATTTCCACCATTGCTGCAGGATTCAGTTGAAAGCAAAACTGAGATAAGCAGGAGTCACATTTATAGCAATTCACTACCCATGTGATAAACTCTGTCGGATACAATAAATGCACTGAACAGTAAAAAGTTGTTGTCCGCCTAAAAAATGCTGCACTGGTCAATTTGTAGGACAATACTCCTATATCCCATCACCCTCAAGGTACTAATGAATGCTGATGAACCTTTAAACACACTCACATGTTAATATCAACGCAGCTTCAGATAATCAGTGTTCTTCAAATACAGTAACTCATTCTTGCAAGCAAAGTGAGGAACAAGCCAATAAAGGTGCAGGAAAGTGCAAATGACAAAACATGTTCTGCCAAGTTTTGTTGAAGCACAGTGAACATGTAGATATATGTAGATCAGTAAACATGTTGATATAGAACCACTTAAAACCCATGTATGAGGGTTACACTGAAAGTAATGCAAAAGTGGGCATAACTTTTTTATTAACTGACAAAGGTTGTTCAGACTGCGCATGTTGGTAGAGTAACTCTTTCTCTATAGTAACCCTTCTTCTTCATTGTTGGTAAATAATGGATTCCAAGCAGAAGCAACATGCCATCATTGAGTTCTTGACGAAGGAAGGGTGCAGGCTGCCCGACATCTACAGAAGGCTAGAGAATGTTTACGGAGATGACACCATTGGCAAGAGTAATGTGCACAGATGGATGAAGAAGTTTATAGAAGGGGAAACCAGCATTGAAGACAAATCGTGCAGTGGAAGACCATCATCTGCGGCCACTGACAGGAATCGTAAATGAGTGGATGAATTGATTCGCATGGAGAGACAAGTTACTGTCCATGAGCTTGTTGCTCAACTGGACTGTGGTCACAATGCCATACAAAAGATGGTGGAAAACTTAGAGTATCGAAAAGTGTGTGCAAAGTTGGTACTTCAGCAGTTGACACTCGATTTGAAGGAGAGAAGAGTGGAAGTCTGCTCTGATCTGCTGGAAGCATTTGAAGCCAATGAAGACACGTTTTTTTTTTCGATCTGGTGACAGAGGATGAAATGTGGGTGTATCTTTACGATCCGGAAACAAAGAATCAATCCATGGAATGGCATCACACCTCTTCACCAAGGCTTAAGAAGTTTTAGAGCCAGCGATCAGCACAGAAAGTCATGGTGACCGTTTTTTGGGATGACAGGGATACCATTCTCCTTGATTTTCTGGAACATGGCCATACCTTGACCAGCAAGCGGTACATTGAGTCACTCAAGAAGCTTAGAGAAGCCATAAGAAGGAAGAGACTGAACAAGAATCTAAAAAGGATCCACATTCACCATGACAATGCGAGACCACACACATCTTTGGCAACAAATCAGGTGATCAGCAAATTAGGCTGGTCTATGGTTCCCCATCCACCGTACAGCCCAGATCTGGCACCCTCCGACTTCCACCTGTTCGGTCCAATGAAGAACAGTCTCCAGGGACAACGATTTGATGACATAGACGAGGTGAAAGTGTCTGTGAAAAAGTGGGTACAACAGTCTACACCTGAATTTTTCAAAGAGAATTCGAGAGATGGGTTCAATGATGTCGCAAATGCATCCCTTGTGATGGAAACTATGTTGAGTAGTACCTTTGTATATATAGAGAGAGTTACTCTACCAACATGTGCAATTTGAATGACCTCTGTCAGTTAATAAAAAAGTTATGCCCACTTTTGCATTACTTTCGGTACAACCCTCGTATTTACCTGTAATGAAGAAGAAGGGTTACTGTAGAGTAAGAGTTACTCTACCAACATGTGCAATTTGTCCAAAGTTCTGTGTGAAAATTCGTGTTACCATTCACAAATATATTAGGTTGTAATGCTGTCTAAAACACGATAAAACTTCATTAAAACCACAGCACACTAGTTGCAAGATGAAACGAGAATTTACTGCAATTAAAACCAGTATGTTACAGTTAAAATGATAAAATTACATGAGGGGAGATCTTTCGGGTCACCCCTTGGTGCCCATTGTCAAGCCAACTGTGAATACATGTGGTGCGGTGACAACTTATATGCTTTATAATAGTCACGCGACGTCGCCATGGTAACAGTAATGTGCATGTGAATAAACATAGATTTTAATGTTAACATTGAAGTCATATTAACGATGGAGGTTCCAATGAACGTATAAGACGTTGCCAGGTTAAAGGGAGGGCATAAGGTAGGTCATCGTTACAGCATAATTTGTTAAAGCATACTATAAAAAGTGCTTCCGTAAACAAGGTGTCTTTCTTGTATTTGGTGTAAGCGAGATGAGATACTCCGTTCCAACACAGAGTATAATGATTGAGGGTTACTGTGCGAGCTAAAGACGTGGTTGTAGCTTCCCTGGAAATGTCATATTGGTGTTCACGGGATCGAACCGAAACTGTTCGTATAGTGGAGCCAATGTAACTCGAATTTGGTTGATTAAGGGTTGGGGGGGGCGTAGAGGAATACAGTATACACCATGTTTTTCACCTGTTGATACAACATCTCGGTCAGAACGTAAATTATTAAAAATGTTAGAGGTTCGGATCCCGAAATGTAATTTATGTTTATTACAAAATTTGTTAAGCATGTTGACAATAGGGATGTTACAGAACCAACAAATTTCACAGTCGGTTTGTCTACGTGTAGTTTTGTGGAGACAGTCCGTTAGTAACAAGAAATAAGCTTCGGTACTACATATTATGGCTATCTTATTCAGTTTTTCGTAAACCAAATTTTGTACCATCACTTATCCCTTTCTCGTCATACCATCCGATTCAACATAAACTAGCAGGATTACGTTCATATATAACAAGAGCTTTTACTCACTCTTCGTCAATTCGTCATCGTCGAACTGTACTTGCATTTATTTCAAACTTAGCTAAGACCTTTGGTTACCCACCTTATCTAGTACCGAAGCTTATTTCTCGTTACCAACGGACTGTCTCCACAAAACTACAAGTAGACAAACTGACTGTGAAATTTGTTGGCTCTGTAACCTATAACATCCCTATTGGTAGCACTGAATATAATGTAAGTATAAATAGCACTGTGATTGACCAGGTGAGTGAGTTTGTGTATTTAGGAAGCATGTTTGACAGAGAGAACATGTTGGATTGTGAAATCAGTAGGCGAGTGAATTCTTCTTTGAAAGTCATAGCTGCTCTTGGAGGTTTTCACAGGAATGATGGATTCTCTAGAGAGTCCCGCATGGCTGTGTATGAAACTGTAATTGTTCCTACTCTGATGTATGGCAGTGAAACCTGGGTACTGCAGAAGAAACATAGGAGTTGTTTGTGTGCTGGAGAAATGCGTTACTTACGTGGGGTTTGTGGCAAGACACGATCTGATTGTGTGAGGAATGAAGATGTATTTCAGTTGTGTGATGTGAAGCAAAATGTTGTTAGCAAGGTGGAGACCAATATGCTTAGGTGGTTTGGCCACGTTGAAAGAATGAGTGATGAAATGCTTACTAAGAAAATATTTTCAGCCCAAGTGGCAGGAAGGAAAGGCAGAGGAAGGCCAAGGAAGACATGGGTGGATCAGATTCAGGAGTGTCTGCATGAGAAAAAGATTATGAGTATGAAGTATAAAAGATCTTGTGTATGGCGTGTAATGGATATTAGTGAAGCACGAGTTGTATGTCAAGATCGCTGCAAATGGAGAAGTTTGATACGACAACAATAAGTAAAAATATCTGGAAGTTTGTATTTCTTTTTGGAGCTAACCTCTGAATCTCAGAGAACAGCTTAGTGATATGTATCTATGAATGTCAACATACATTTCATTAAAACCACATGCTTCCTAAATACACAAACTCACTCACCTGGTCAATCCCAGTGCCATTTATACTTACATTACATTCAGTGCTACCCATTCCTCTCTCAAACACCATAACTTTGGTTTTTCCCTTATTTATACTCAGTTTGAATTTCATGCAAACTTCGTGCATCCGGGTCAACATACTCTGCAACTCACTTTTGCTCTCTGCCAACAGGACAGTGTCATCAGCATACAGCAATCTGCACACACAGATATCATCAAGACATAAACCACTATTATCTATTTTGGCCTCACGCATGCATGCGTCCATAAATATATTAAACAGCCATGGTGACATTACACAACCTTGTCTAACTCCTGCACCAATGGAAAACCATTTTGATAAAACACTATTCACTCGTACACAAGCTCTACTACCAGCATACATGGCTTTTACACTATTTAGTAGATTCCCAGTAACACCATATTCATTCAATACCTTCCACAAAAGTGACCTATTCACTCGGTCGTAAGCTTTCTCTAAATCTATGAAGGCAGTAAAAACTTTCTTCTAAACAGCCAGATACTTTTCAATCATCATGCATAATGCAAAAATTTGGTTAGTGCAGCCTTTACCAGGCATAAAACCACTCTGAACATCCCACACTTTCAATGATGTAAGACCCCGTACTTTTTCAATAACAACCTTACCAAACACTTTCCCTGGCACAATCAGTAGGCTAATACCACGATAGTTCTTGCATTCAGTCTGATCACCTTTTCCCTTATACGAAGGAACAATAATAGCATCCTTCCAATCCCGAGGGACCATTCCTAACTCCCAGCACAACTGGCAAATTTCAGTTAACCAGTCAATTATAGAGTCACCACCATACTTCAACATCTCTGCAGTTATGCCATCAACTCCTGGAGCCTTACCATTCTGAAGACATTACACACTTCTTCTCTTGAGATCCCTCCTGTGCTTTCATCCCTCATTGTGACATCATCTGCATCTGTCTCAGAATCATTTTTGCTCTCCTGATCTAATAACTCACAGAAGTATTCACCCCATCTTTCACTTAACTCATTGGGCTCGAATATCATTTCCCCCGATATCATTCTTCACACAACACACAACTTTGTTTCCCCTATTTTTCCTGAGTCTCATGTACTTCCAGAAGGACTTCCAAAAAGCCAGTTCATGCCTTTTCACTTTCTCCTTCCTATCTTTTGCCTTACTGTGGCGAACCAGCTTAGCAGCTTCACGCTTCTTACAGCGATATTCATCCACAGAGACTCTACCTTGCAACATCCCCAAATAGGCTTCCTTCTTTTTCTTTACTGCTTCATCAATCTCACTATTCCACCAAGCATCACCTCTATTGTTACCCACTATTGTGGTGCCACAGACCTCTTTAGCGGCAGTGACAACACAGTTCTTAAAACATTCCCACTTCTTTTCTACATCCCTCTCACAAGATTTCAGATCCTTCAGTCGTTCTCTGAGTAAGTCAGAGTACCGCTGATGATCTTCAAGGAGCCTACCAACCTTTATTCTTTCTATCCCAGGGATCGCATTCCTCCTAAAATTCCTAAAATTCCTAATATTTTGTGACCCTCCTTAAATTCCTAAAATTAGACTTAAAATTTGCTATTCATCCTGAAATTTTCGTAAGCTTATTTTTATTAAAAACACAACCGTTATTAACGCCAATAAATTTACCATTACGGTAAGGTAAAAAGACCTGTTTTTGTAGAAACACAGCCTATATGCTGTGCTGCTGAAGGGAGGGAAAAATGACGCCATCGAGATGCACTTGCTTCGGGGCGGGCGTTCCATTTTTTGCCTTCGAACAGTTTTCGAGAGTAACAAGAGATCTAAGGGAAAAGGGGAGGGGTCATTTTCACCCCTGGTTTGCGCTTTGCAGACGAACTCCGTGGCACGCAGAAGATCGTACTTTATTTTTGTACATGCCTTGTGGAACCTCCTCTTTCTGCTGATGTTTTGTTATTGTAAACCGCAGGTGGGTGGAAGCAAAAAGGAAACATGTGGTCTCCTTCCGTAACCTCCGGTAATGACGATGGGATGGTAGCTGAGTATTATCTTGGCAGGCAGTAGAGCATGTGATCATTGACCTTCGATCATGCGTCGGCGACAGCGACCTTCGATGCGCAATATATCTCGGCTCCGACTCGCTTTGACTGAACTTGCGTGAGATGCGTATGATAGTTTCTGGTTTTACGTCTTTTATGGTGTTCTCTGTGCTGTGTGCAGGTTCAGTTCTCTAGTGGTGACCTGCTTTTTTTTTTTTTTCCATATCTTCTGACATCCTCGCAATCAAATTTCGGGAAGTTGTCTGGTTTTGCAATATTGGAACGTGTTTTTGTACTTCCCTTTCATTTTCTGGTTAGTAATACAAGTGTTTAAGATGCCTAAATCCAAAACGAAATTTCAAGATGCGTGGCTCGCCAAAGAATTGGACGGAGTGAAGTTGAAAGAATGGTGTTCTGCAACTGAAACAATATTTTCTGCTAAGTGTATATTGTGTTCAGAAATTTTCAACATTTCTAATAGTGGCTTTTCACAAGTAAAAGCGCATCATAAAGGAAAAAAACATTTGCAGAAATTTCAAAGTAAATTTCAAAATAAGTCCATCCTGAAAGCCTTTGGAGGACGGGATCTTCAGCCCAAAACAAATATTAGTGAAGTACTGAGTCATGATTTACAGTTGGCTAAAGCCGAAGCATTATGGGCCATGAAAGTTGCTAAGGACAATATGTCTTTTGTTTCATGCACTGAAACAGTTGAACTTTTCAAAGAAATGTTTCCTGATTCTGCTATTGCAGCCAAAATGCAACTTAAAGAAAAAAAGTTGCTTATGTGATATCACATGGATTGTCAAAATATTTTGAAGAGGATTTGAAAAAAGACATTGCATCTAGTAGCCCAGGGAAGGTTACTATAGCATTTGATGAAACTACAAATACACAAGTGAAACGGCAGTTGGATGTGTATCTCAGGTACTGGTCTTCAGAAATAAATTCAGTTTCTTGCCGATACCTAACAAGCGTTTTTCTGGGTTATGCAACAGCAGATATTTTGCTAAAAGAAATTCTTGATGTGTTATCATCCTTCAATATTTCGTTGAACAGAATTATTTGTGTATCCATGGACAGCCCAAATGTAAATAAGTGCTTTTTACGCAAATTCAATGAAGTTGTAAAACAAGAAACAGGCCAGAAATCTTTGGAACTAGGTTTTTGCAACCTGCATGTTGTTAGTAATGCATTTAAAATTTTTTTGACAAGCTTAAATATAGATTTTGACGAATTTGCTACTGATATGCATTACTTTTTAAAGAGTAGTGCTGCAAGACGAGAGGATTATAAATCTGTCGAGGATATAACATTGGTCACTGCCAAATTTCTTTTGCGTCATGTCAGCAACAGATGGTTAACCGTTGGTTCTGTAGCCCAGAGGCTCTTGGATCAATGGCTAAATATTACAGAATATTTTTTAAACTTCTTGCCATCTCAAAAAATATTTGAAAAACAACTGCGCAATTCGGCAAGGTATAAAAGAATTCACTGTTTCCTGAAAAATGAGCTTACTCCTTGCTATTTAGCATTAATTTCATTTTCACACCAAAATTTTGAAAAGTTTTCATTATGTTATCAGAGTGAAGAACCAAAAATACACCAGTTATATTCTGATTTAAATACTTTAATGAGGAATGTTATGGCTCAGTTTATCCAAGATGATGTTATAGCAGGGAAATTTGGAGAAGACCTAAAGAATGTAGATTTTGAAAACAAAAATTCATGGAAAAAACTAGGGGAGTTAGAAGTTGGTATGAAGACAAAAAATCTCCTCAGGAATGTTCAGGAGACCAGGCAGAAATTATTTCTCTTAGATGTAAGATCATCACTAATTGCAACCACAAAATATTTAAAGTCAAATTTGCCATTCTGCAATCAAAAGCTAAGAGACATAGAAGTTTTAAAGGTAAAAGAACCAAAGAAAGAGTCAACTCAACTTTCAGTCACTGAAGGACTTTCGGAAATAACCAGAATTTCAAGTGTTTTGCATCTTTCTGAGGAACAAATTGATAGAGTAAGAGAAGAGTGGAAACTTTTAAATTGCGATAAGCCAACTCTAGATGAACTAGTGAAATTTTCAGAGGAAGGGCATATTCCAGTGCGGATTGATCATTACTGGCGTAATATATTTAGTATTAAAGACTCTAGCGGAAAAGAAAAATACTCAAATCTTGCTAAACTCATAAAGTCAATTTTAGTTTTACCTCATGGTAATGCTGATGCAGAAAGGGGATTTTCGGTTAACACTGCTCTGTTAAGGAAGGACAAGGCTAACTTAAAAGACTCAACTATAACATCATTAAGAATAGTTAAAGGGGCCATTAAACACTATGGATGTGTAAGTAAAGTTCCCATAACAAGAAATTTGTTAAATAGTGTTTGTGATTCACATAAATTTTATAAAGAGTATGTTGATAAGCTGAAGGAAGAAGAATCAAAAAAGGTAAAAGAAAGGAAGCAGAAAGAGAGGGAAAATAAGGAAAAGCAGCTAGAGAAAAAAAGAAAAGCTGAGTTTGATGACAAAATAAAAGAAAATGATGCAGAAATAAATAGACTTAAAAACGATAAAGAAGCCTCCCTAGCAATAATTCAAGAGGGAACAGAAAGAATGAGAAAAGCTGTAGAAAAACAAAATACTGTTGAAATAGCAGTTGCCTCTAACTTGATCATACAAGGTTCAGCTGAAATAAAGAAAACTGAAAGTAAATTAGTTGTGGTAGAAGCAGAAAAAGATAGGCTAATCAGGAAAAGGTTAAAACAATAATATGAAAAAAGTAATTCAGTGAACAATTGTACATAGTTCTTGGTTTTCAATTACCTTTTTAGGATATTATAATTTAATGTGAAACCTGAAAACTTTACTGTGAAAATCGTGAATTGCTTCTGGTTCAACAGCATATTAATGTTCAAAGTGAAACTTGAATGTGGTAAATATACTTGAATATGATAATAACACGTGAAAAGATAAGAACTGAACATTAGAAGTAAATCATACTTAAACTTTAGACATTAGACGTTATGCAAAAAATTTGGGTGTTAACTTCGACCATATATACTAATGGACTGCACATTGGCAATAGCTGCATCAAAGCCGCCATGGCTCAAACATTGGGCACGTCATCATCAGACTCCAAATTTCGTGTAAAAATGCTGTTATGATTACTAATTTACGCTGCAGAACTTCAGTGTTTTCGGTGTATTATGTGAATGCGCCTCATATATAATGAAAACTCTTCAGGTAAGTTTACTTATGAGCTATATACATGCATGATCGGGTTGTTTACATTTTGTGATTTATAATGTGATGAACATTTGCGAAGAATTTGGAACATGCATTCCATTTTTTTTTCTTAAGTTACTATATTTTTATATCAATAGCTGCAAGTTTCTGGTTAAGTAATTGAACTTTATCGACTTAGGTATTTAATTCGTTTCTTACCCATGAAAAATCATAGAACTTTCTTTACTATATCGGTCAGAGCAACCATAAGCACAGCAGGTGTAACCAATCTTTTTGACTGTTGTCATGTGATTTTATGTTGGAGCCAGAAATTTTGATGTCATGCGCAGTCTATCAGTATATATGGTTGAAGGGTGTGAAGCAAACTCTTTACAATGTATACAAAGTTGTTTTACTAGATGTATACAAATATACATCTAGTTTTTATTGAAATACACTCCTAAAATTTTCCTAAAATTTTTCTAAAAATTCCTAAAATTCCTACCTAAAATTTTCCAGAAGTATGCTATGATCCCTGCTATCCTGGGTCTCTTCCTATTCCTTTTCCTCCAACCAACATTACGTTTCACTGGTGACACTACCAAGTAATGATCAGAACCAACATCCGCACCTCTCATCACACGAGTGTCAACAACTAAGTGTTTCAAACGCTGATCGTAAACAACAAAATCTATCACACTCTTTTGACCAAGAGTACGATTTTCCCAAGTATATGTGTGTATATACTTGTGGTTGAAAAATGTATTAGATACACACAAACCATTCTCAATGCAGAGTTCAATTAATCTTTTACCATTATCATTCACACAAGGATCGTTAAACTTAACCAGAACATTGTCAGAAATTGCATTCTGCACACCTACTCTAGCATTGAAATCCCCTGCTATTATAACTTTTTCTTTAGCACCAAACTGGCTCAAAACAGCTTTTAGCTCATTCCAGAAATCTTCCTTCTTATCAGAAGGTTCCGAGTCACAAGGAGCATACACTACAACAATTACAATCCTCTGAAGTTTCACTTTCAAACGAATCCAGAGAATTCTCTCACTTATGCAACTATAGTGAATCAAGTTGTTCTTCATCTTTTCACTTAAAATCACACCTACACCAGCCTGTCCTCTCATATTATCCAATACTCCAGACCACACACTCACTGTGCCATTCACTACTTCTACCCCAATTTCCTTCTTTTTGGTTTCACTTACACACAGCACATCCAGTTTATACTTATTCATCTCCTCAATCACCTCACTCATCTTGCCATTTATACCTCTAGTATTCCATACACCAATCTTACATTCACTCAGCTGAGATCTCTTTCTCCTACGCCGTTTAGAAAGTCCAGGTCGATTCAGTGGTGGACCGTCCTTCTCAAGTGTGGTAGGTCCGCCATATCCCGCACTTGAGTCATTCTTAATATTTCTTTTTGTCTTTTTAATCAGGTAAGTACATCAGTGTGGGGGATTAGCCCACAGCTGAGGGTTCCAGTTGGTCATTCAACCTAAGGATTCTGGAACAAAACCCAGTGAGTTGGGGTCTTTTCGCCAATGTCACACAGAACTAGCTTGCACCTCTCCAAGATTCACAGAGGCCTAGTTGCTGTTGTGTGTGCCATTGTTACCACGGACTGCCCCGAGGAGGCAAACCCATCGCTCACTACGACCGCCCGCTGTATGTCAACATGCTTAACAAATTTTGTAATAAACATAAATTACATTTCGGGATCCGAACCTCTAAGATTTTTAATAATTTACGTTTTGATCTATATGTTGTATCAACAGGTGAAAAACATGGTGTATACTGTATTCCTCTATGCCCCCCAAACCCCTAATCAACCAAATTCGAGTTACATTGGCTCCACTTTACGAACAGTTTCGGTTCGATCCCGTGAACACCAATATGACATTTCCAGGGAAGCTACAACCACGTCTTTAGCTCGCACAGTAACCCTCAATCATTTTACTCTGTGTTGGAACGGAGTATCTCATCTCGCTTACACCAAATACAAGAAAGACACCTTGTTTACGGAAGCACTTTTTATAGTATGCTTTAACAAATTATGCTGTAACGATGACCTACCTTATGCCCTCCCTTTAACCTGGCAACGTCTTATACGTTCATTGGAACCTCCATCGTTAATATGACTTCAATGTTAACATTAAAATCTATGTTTATTCACATGCCCATTACTGTTACCATGGCGACATCGTGTGACTATTATAAAGCATATAAGTTGTCACCGCACCACATGTATTCACAGTTGGCTTGACAATGGGCACCAAGGGGTGACCCGAAAGATCTCCCCTCATGTAATTTTATCATTTTAACTGTAACATACTGGTTTTAATTGTAGTAAATTCTCATTTCATCTTGCAACTAGTGTGCTGTGGTTTTAATGAAATTTTATCGTGTTTTAGGCTCATTACAACCTAATATATATGTGCAATTTGAATGACCTTTGTCAGTTAATAAAAAAGTTATGCTCACTTTTGCTTTACTTTTGGTACAATCCTCATATCATTGGCTTTCAAAGATACAGAACCACATGTATCAGCACCCAATGAACTACAGTAAGAATGAGAATTTGACTCTTAGAATGGCAAACTGTCTGTGCAGATGGCAGTTTAGAAAGGGTGGTTAACACACTTTTAAAGCATTTGGTGTTCTTAGTGTATGAGTAGTTGGTGAAAAGTGAAGTGGCAGTTTGTTGAGGGAATTTTCAATGTGCAGGTATTCAAGAAAATCCATTCCAGGGTTACAGCTGGTGAAAAACAAGTGGAGGTTTGATTGTATTTTAAAATATTTTAAAATTGTATTCATTATTTAAAGGCTCAATTTCATTGTTTTATTGTGGTTTTACAAATGCCATACATTAAAATTTGTTGAAGATGGGGAGTGAAAAAAATAAGTTCATTGTATTGTTATTCTTGCCATGTGACTTATTTTTAGTAAAAGAAGTTTTTTTTTCCTTTTTTTGTTCATTGTTATGATATTTCAGTGCATTTAGAATGTGAATTAAGCTGGGAATCAAATACTTTTTCTTTGTTTTATGTCACTTCCTCCTCCCCTTCCTTCCATAAAACATGCTTACTTATCTATAAATGTGCAAAATATTGAGAAAATCAGATGTAATTTTTTTTATGTGGATCAAAATAAAAAATTAAAACAATTATGCAAAATTCTGCTCTTACTAATAGAATTTATGTAATTATTTGTTCAATAAAAATTTTGCAAAATTCTAGTCTTACTAGTAAAATTTTGCTGATTTATACATCATTCAATTACTCTGATTTTCAGTACCCAGGTATTTGATTAATATTTTCCCATTCTACCTAAATGTCTGGATAATTTGTCATATTAGTAAATTGTTTATGTAATTTACAAAATGAATATAATATAATAAAGTATTTTATAAAAACTAAAATAAGATACATAAATTTCAAGCAAAACTCAAAAACATTCTTTAAATTTAAGTGTTAAAATTTTAGAAGTATGATAAACCATTTTGTTTGTAGGTTTTCATGTAATTTCTCCATTTTAAATTAGTTGCACCAACCTGTGTGTGTGTGTAAAGCTATGCACAGAATAAGTGTAAATGGGTTTAACAGTTAGCAAAGATTGATCTGATTTTTGAAGTCATGATACCAATACAGAATTAAATGTCCCTAGTTTATGTAGGTTTTGAAGTATCAAAATAAAGAGTATACATAGTTTTGGATATTTTAAAGAATCTACCTGCTTAAACAAAAGTACTTATTCCTAAAATCTAAACAATTGGCTACACAAGCATCTCCTAAAGTTTCCACACCAAATAATGTTAAATGGAGGTATGTAAGTTTAACTTTTGATAGATCATGAAATTTAGCTTTAGTTTTATGGGGTTGTTAGAATGAATCTTTTTGTTGTTTTCAAATTTTTGGGTTGCACACTAATACGTGTTCAGGGCTGACTGAAGAGAGTAGGTGTTGCCACTTGTGTGGTAATACCCAGCCTTTCTGTTTGTTAATTGGAGTTATGTGACTCTTCTTTCAATTTATACGCCTTCTTCCAACATCTTTTACACAAAGGGTTACTGATATGATAGAATTTTCATTAGTCTCAGTTATTTGAACATCCAAGTGTTTTGAATGTGTCTGTCAAGTCCTATTTTGCTGACAACATTTCATATAGTGTCTTTATGTTCTGGTACATAGGTCTTAAGTTGTCTCCTGAATTCTCCTACACAAGTTCCTCCACAGTTGCAGTTTCCATCGTAGATCACTTCTTTGTAGCAGGATGTTGCTTTCTTTTTGCTTTGTGATAGGCAAGAGTTTTTTGATTTTATTGTTTAGGCTCAGAACAAGTTGAATGAGGAATTTTTTGCTAATTATTATTCTGGAAAAAGTAAAGACCCTGGATTCTACAGAAAGATTGAAGAAACTCTTTAAAAAAGATGTAAAGAGTACACTTTCCGAAAATAATTATACAATAATTTAAAAAAGTTTTTAACAAGAAAAAAACCCCAAGTTAAATCAAGAACAATCAAATAATAATATAAAGCTTACTGGAAAAGTCAGCTATCATAAAAGATTATTAAAAAAGCTTCAGAATATTAGCAAAAAAAAAAAAAATCCTTGTTTGACTGACTGCATGCTTAAAGAATAAAATTATAGATATTTTCCCCTCTCATAAAGTAAAAGTAAAGCAATATCCTGCTACAAGAAGAAAGTAGTCTATAGCATAAACTGCAATTGTGTAGAAACTGGGAGATAACTTAGGACCTGTGTACCAGCATATACATGGTTGAGTCATGTATATGCTGACCACCAGCTAATATTCAGAGTAACCACCGTGTGCAGCGTGGACAGCAGCTACACGGGCTGGGAGTGACTCAATAAGGTGCTGGAAGGTGTTCACAGGTATGTGGAGCCAGGGTGACTTCAGTGCATCTGACAGCTGCTGGAGGGTGCATAGTGGATGATCCATAGAGCAAACAACACAATGAAGGTGGTCCCACAGATGCTCAATTGGGTTTAAGTCTGAGGAATCAGGGGGCCAGGGAAGTACTTTGAAGTCTTCATCATGCTCTTCCAACCACTCTCAGACATTTTTGGCTGTGTGGCATGTCCCATTGTTGTGCTGGAAGATCCCATCTGCCCCAGGGAAGACAATCAGCATGTATGGGTGTACGCGGTCTGCAAGGATGGATTCATAACGAATTCGGTCCATAGTGCCTTCCACAGGTAGGAGTGGACACAGGGAATGCTAGGAAAACATTACCCATACCATAACGCTGCCCCCACCAGCTTGTGTTCTTCCAGCAATGGTTGAAGAGTGTTTGTTCTCCTATGTTTCTCGCCTTATACGCCAACGTTCATCCATTCAATGAAGCAGAAAATGTGACTCATCGGAGAAGGCAATCCTTTGCCAATCAGTGGGGGTCCAATTCCGATACTGCCATGCAAATGTAAGCCTTTTCTGCCGATGCATCTTCATTTATAATAGTTGCAGTGACCATCCATCTGCATCAGAGCCCCATATGCAGCAGGGTTCACTGAACTGTCATTTTAGACACACTTCCGGTAGCCCCCTGGTTTATTCGACCAGTGAGTTGCTCCACTGTAGCATGCCAATCGCCCTCGTGCACCTTTGCAGCTGACGTTCACCTCTCACATCAATGGAACGTGATGCTCTGCAGTTTACACGTCGCTTATTCGCAATGGTGCAATTTCTCCAATCACGATACATTTTAACCACAGCAGCACGCGAACAGTTCACAAACTGCGCTGTTTCAGAAATACTGCCACTCTTGGCCCGAAAGCCGATAATCATCCCTTTTTGCAAATATGATAAATCACTTTTTTTCTACGACAGCAACAAGTGATATGTTTTCAGAATGCCTATAGCACATCTTATGTACCCTCCAAGCCAGCTCACGCCACATACCTTCTTTCATTGGCTTCTCGCTGTTGAGGTCAAAAGTAGGAGGTGGTCACAATAATGTGACTCGATTGTGTATAAAGCCACTATAAGCAATGTTGCCAGAAAAACAGGACTTGACTGACACATTCAAAACCTTTGACATTCAATTAACTATGACCAAAAAAATTCTATCACATCAATAGCACTTTGTGAGAAAAAAAAAATGTTGCAAGAAAGTACAAATTGAAAGAAGGGGAACCACAATTAAGAAACAGAATGGCTGGATATTACCACACAAATGACAACACCTTCTCTCTTGAGTAAGTCTTGATGACGGGTTGGTGTGTAACCCAAACATTTGACACAATAACAATTAAATAATTCATCCTAGTAATCCCTGCAAAGCTAAAGTTAAATTTAGTGGTATTTTGTCATTACTGTAATTTCCATTGTATAATCTACAGATTATCTGTTTAAAAAGTTATAAATTCAGGCTCTGTGGATAATGTGCTGCTTCAAAACAAAACAAAAAAGTTTTGGGGGCACTTCTACTTCAAAAAAAAAAATCTGCATTGTAATTGTCAGGAAAGGTCGTATAATTGGAAAATTACCAAAAATGCATTAACAACAGAAGCGTGTAATACAACACAATATTAGGATAATTCTTCTTGAGAAAGAACTGTTTAAACACTTGAGGCAATAATATAATCAACATGAGTATACTATTAACAACTTCGTCAAAGTTATTAAAAAGATCAAAGAAATCAAAACAACTGAATTTATTATGATTAGTTTAGACATTGTTTCTCTATATCCAAATACTCCAGTTTAGGAATAGGAATCAATTAAACTGTTATATCAGGAGTTAAAAGATCAAGATGTCTCCAACTCACAAAGAATCAGTAATATACAAGCTGTTAAACTTGTAGCTGATAATAACTACTTTACATATGATAAGAAAATCTATAGACAAAAACAAGGTGCACCTATGGGATCTCCAATTTCTGGTCTTCTAGCTGAAATAATATTGGAGGACATTGAAAATAAATTTATTAAACCATTCATTGAAAATAAGCCATTAATTTATTTGAGATATGTTTATGATATCCTCATCTTCTGACAGCAATCTGAAAAAGGCCTTTAAGAATTCATACAAAAATACAATAGCTTTTATTCATCAATACAGGTTGCTATTGAAAAAGAAGTAAACAGACAACTACACTTTTTAGACATTTCTTAATTTATAAACAACAATATGATTGAATATGCAGTCTATCGAAAACCAACATTTGTTCCAGCAATTATTCTGATTGATTCCAGCCACCCATGGAAATACAAAAGATCAGCATTACAATTTTATATAAGAAGAGCTTTAACCCACTCAAGCAATAGAACTAACGAAATTACAGAAATTAACTGGATAACCGAGACAGCTAAGAAGTTTGGATACAGGAAAAAGACAATTGAAGAAATACTTAAAAATACAAAAAAACCTATTGATAACACCAACATTAAACCCAAGACTGAAAGAAAATTTACAAGTAAATTCCCGTACATTCCTCCACTAACGAATATTTTAAAGAAGGAATGCGCGAAGGAAAACACGATACTAGCTGAGACAGTTATTGATAATGAAACCATATTGACAACAGGAAATGAAAAAAGACCAATACACGCAAAAGCAGGAGTATACTGTATACCAACAAAAAACTCTACTGAAACAAAGGGAAATGAAGAAAATAATAAAATATACATAGGAAGTACTAAAAGAAGATTTAAGACCAGATTAGGAGAACATATATCTAACTGGAACAAAAAAGAGAACAAAACATCTTTAATTCAACATTGTATTGAAAAAGAGGCAATCCCAGATTGGCCAGAAGCAAAACTGATAACATTGCATGAAACTAAAACCCAAATTTTAACGTCGAAAACAGTCGTAATTGAAAAAATTAGAGAAAAAAATTGTAATTATAACGACCCAATGGACCTTCCATATGCATGGAGATACTTCATCATAGAGCAAGAAAAAAAGAAAGAACAAGAATAAAACAAAACAAAATAAAAATAAAAAGTGTAAGATCAAGATAAATAAATAAGTCTATTGACTTGCGGAAGATGATGATACTGGAGGAATTGGAATCAGGAGCAAATTCGGATGTTCCTATCAGAAGCACGCATGACGTGGGATGCGCAATGAAACCAAAATTTGAATGCGCTGAGGTTCTGCCGACATGAAGCTTTTGAGTTAGCCAGTGGATTGGAAATAGTTGGCCGAAGAACAACCGGAACAATGTGATATACATCATTTTTTGCCCACAGAAGAAGACTATGAAATGTTAGTTGAAACTAGTTTGGGAATTTGGTGCGGCGGGAAACAAAGACTGAGCTATTATCAAAGCAAGATATTTCTTACCAGATCGACTCCCCTTCAAAATAAGGTTTGGAATGTTCAATATTTTAATGTTCTTAAATATCATCTTTTAAATGACAACTCAACAAGAGGAATACTCAATTAATGTTTTTTACCTTACCATTTGGAAACAAAGTATAGAATAATAAATTGGGATTAAATATCGTACCTGAACTAAACTCTTCAATGTGAAGATTTGACAGAATCTCAGTTTATTTGAAGAAACGAAGCCTACCATTTGAAATGTGTTAGACATAATTTCGTCACAAAGTGACTATTCCAGAATGCTCCATGACCAAATGTAAGTGACAACCTTGGCTCCTATTATTGATGTATACCTATTTATTATAAATTCTATAGCATTTTATGAATATAACCCTTTGTCAAGCAAAGACAATGTTTCCTGCAAGCACTTCAACAGTAATACAACGTGAGAAATAGTAAACAATGCAGCAACTGAGTTGTTGACATGTATGTATAATAAGGATAAAGATCTGCAAAAATTTGGAAATAAGTTTTTTTTTTTTTTTACTTCTGACCATTTTGACACAAAATGCAACCAAATGAAGGCGGTATTATTTGCTCTTGTGAAAGCTTAGTGTTACAGATGTTCATGGTGTTGCAGGTCTAACTAAGGAATTGCACACTACAGAATCCAACAATGGAACTGTGGTATACTGAAAGAACTTGTGATTTTTTCTTTTTATTGATTTAAAAATACCACAATTTTTTTTTCTTTTCTAATAAAAATATCGTTTTTCCTATTTATTTGGACTGTTGAATCATCCCTTCAATTGTGGCTTTTCTGTAGGAAATAGTGGTTCGGGATCAACATCGCAGATGCATATTATACAGCAATTTTTTTTTGTTATTCTGAATTTCATGGTCTTCAGATTGTGTGTAACGAAATGCATGTATAACTCAATGAAATTGTTACTTTGAATCATAAATTTTCTTATAAATTACCCTTAATATATAAATCATAAACTTCACTGTGAATTGATTACAGGTTAATTTGTCATAGTTGGCTGCTGTTCTACCATAAAGAGGATTTGCAAAAAGCTTTTTTAGGAAATGTCACCATGATAGTTCTCTGGCATATATATTTTTGATCTTTTTACTGTCAGGGTTTGCATACTGTTCAATGAATCATTTTTTATTTTGTTAAAACAATACATTAACTATTGTTATTGTTACTGTTTCACACGTTATATATCATAATGTCTTCGGTGCAGGACGTTATGCAACAAGAATGTCAAAGAGAATATTGTTAACAACAATTTGAACAACATTTTTTGAAAAATGACAGAACTCACCTCAGTACTGCTCAAGTGTATCATCTAACTTTTGGCAAAACACTATTTGTATTCATGACATTGGCATACAGGTCTGGTATTCATTTCCAGCCAGTTCTTCAAAAATGGTGACAGTTGGCATTTTCACGCTTAAGGCTGTATCAATATGGAAGGATATGCATGGTGAGCCAAAGTTGCAATTTCAGCAATAAAATGTTTCATCAAGACCAGTACTTGAATAATTTAGCTGGCAGTTCAAGGCAACTTGCAGACAATTCTTTAAAACTCATGAATTGGATAGACAAGTTGAAGTCAACAATAAAAAGCCATGGAATACTAATAAAGAAAGGTATGAGTAAAATCAAATGAAAACTTAAAATAAAAAAATCTTCGAACGTAAAAAAGAGCATATTCTGCATCCAACACTTAGAAGTGACAAAATTACTTTCAACGGCATTTACGTTGCTGCCTTCCTCAGTGGAATCACTGCTGATTTTACAGCTGGTTCTACTGATCTTAATGTAATTCCCATGAAACATGTTAGTACACATAGTCATATTTCATTGCTCAATGGGGGAACATGTTCTGGCTTGACGTTGTTCTGTGGCTCCATATAGTGGCTATCACAGTAGATGTTAGTAATGTAGAACCATTGTTTGTTAGGCTGTATTATTTTTTCTTTTTCTTTCTTTCATTTTCTTTTCTTTATTATTCTGTTCAATCAAGTATCTTCACCAATAAGGTAGCACGTACGGGAAGGTGGAGTTACAATTTTTATTCTTTGTTTTTGATGACCATTGATTCAGATAATAGAATTTGGTTTCATAGTGAGAAGAATTGGCAGGAAAACACGTAACACACAAAACATTAAAAGAATTCTTGAAATCGTGATCACACGCATAAGTTACGTTGAAAAATTAAGAGCGGGATGTTTCGGTAGCGACTTCTACCTTCAGCCATGGAATGAGACACGTGGTAAAAGCATCAGTTGTTGCCAGATTTGTTAAGCGAATTGCCCCGTTCAGCAATCGGCATGCCCTCAGATACTGCGAAAGCATTGAAATCTACCTTATCCCTAACACCTGCAATACTGACGCACCTTTTAACATCCCTATTATTTGGAAAGCGATTTGAAATCTGGCAACAACTGACGCTTTTACCACGTGTCTCATTCCATGGCTGATGAAGGTAGAAGTCACTACCGAAACGTCCCGCTCGTAATTTTTCAACGTAACTTACATGTGTGATCACCATTTCAAGAATTCTTTTAAAGAATTTGGTTGTTTTTTATGTGAGGTTATTATCTTAGAATTTTCCTAGTCTGGGGTCACTTGATGTTAATTACAGTGTTGTATTTAGAGATGTGTTTTTTCTTCTTTTTTTGAGCCAGTTTTTATAATGTTCGTGCAGTCTTGCAGAAAAAAATAAAATCTCTAATACAACACTGTAATGAACATCAAGTGACCCCAGAGTAGGAAAATTCTAAGATCATGACCTCACATAAAAACGCAATCAATGGTCATCGAAGAAACAAAGAATAAAAATTGTAACACCTCCTCCCCGTATGAGCAACCTTATCCGTGCAGATACTTGATTGAACAGAATAATAATAAACAAAAGAAAATGAAAGAAAGAAAAAGAAAAAATAATACAGCCTAAACAAACAACAGTTCTAAAATATTACTAATGTCTACTGTGACAGCCACTAGATGGAGCCACAGAACAATGTCAAGCCAAAACCCGTGCCCACATTGAGCAATAAAATAAGAAGACTGTGTACTAACATGTTTCATGGGAATTACGTGAAGATCGGTATTGCATTTAGTAGAACCGGCCGTAAAATCAGCAGTGATTTCATTGAGGAAGGCAGCGACGTAAATGCTGTTGAAACTAGTTTGGTCATGTTGGATACAGAATATGCTCTTACAACGTTCGAAATTTTTTAAGGTTTTTGTTTGATTTTACCCTTCCCTTTCTTTATTCGTATTCTGTGGTTTTATATTGTTGACTTCAATTTGTCTATTCAATTCATGAGTTTTAAAGAATTGCCTGCAAGTTGCCTTGAACTGTCAGTTTCATTATTCAAGTATTGGTCTTGATGAAACATTTTATTGTTGAAATTGCAACTTTTGGCTTACCATGCTGCAAATCCTTCCTTATTGATATGGCCTTGAGCGTGAAAATGCCAACTGTTGCCATTTTTGAAGAATTGGCTGGAAATGAATATGAATACCAGACCTGTACACCAATGTCGTGAATATGAATAGTGTTTCATCAAAAATTGTATGCTACACTTGGGCAGCACTGAGGTGAGTTTCGCCATTTTTCAAAATTATTGTTCAAATGATTGATATCTTCAACATTTTCGTTGCATTGCATCCTGCACCGAAGTCATTATAATATATAATGTGTGAAACAATAACAATAGTTAATCTATTGTTTTAACATGATAATTACCCATGTAATTCTTTTGGTTATAGTTGATTCTTAACCAAAATATTGTAACATTTTTTTATTTATTGTTTAAAGGTAAAAATAAATTTATGCATCGTATTGCATATTTTTTTAAGTAATTTTTTCATATAACTAAGGAGGTTTGCATATGCAAAATTAATTTTTCATGGGCACTAAATAAATGTAATACTTTTCTTCCTGATTTGCTGCAGATGACATCTGGGGTAGGTATGCATGATAGTTTTTTTGTTTTTCTTTCATTATCTACAAAATTTCCCCCAAATTTCAAGTAATTTGATTTTTTTTTCATGATTTATAATTCTGAGTTGCAATTCTATTTAAAAACTGAAAATGCATAGAAAATGGAAGTTAAAATCTTTGAATACAAAGTTTTATCTTAGAAATTTTCCAAATCACATGGCACACAAGAGCTAGTTTTTTTTTGTTTTTTTTTTTGGCTTGGAAGTAAATGCCATAATTCACTGTTCAGCCAGTGGCCAACTCCTCAGAAAACTTAAGAATCATGCCTTCTCCAGTAGGAATTAAATTTTTATCTCCTAGTTTCCATCGGGATGTTTTATAATAGTAACACTGAAGACAACATATTTCCAAGTAGCTGAAGCTCATGGTCAGACTTCCAGGGTGTACTACATATGGTATCCATGCTCACAGCAATAGCCATCATCCTGTTAAGCAGGACAACTTATTTTATACTTTAATTTTTTTGGAAATGCATTATTCTGTTATTCTGGTTGATGTAATGGTAATAAACTTGGGACAGAAATCCTGTGATTTGGGTTCAATTTCATCTGAAGGACAGTATATTTTTTGAGGTTGTGAGGAGTTTGACAAATATATAACACAGGATTATGACATTTCTTTGAAGGGAATTTTAAAAAAAAGTTGTTTTTCTATTATGGGATTTGAAGATTTTGTTTTCATTAATTTACCTATATTATTGGAAAAACTGGCAATTCCTGACATGGATCATTCAGATGAAATAGTCACTGTTGCGAGAAAGTCTTAATTAATACTTTGACTAGAGTAGTCTGAAAGTTCAGCCAGATCTTATATTCAAGGTTTGATCAAATAGTCTCTGATTTAGGAGCAGAATTAAACCAGAGTAACCTTTTTTGTTGCTGTCCTAGTCCCCTTCAAAGTAAGTATTGTGTTGCTGTCCTAGTTTCCTTCAAAGTAACTTATTGTATTGCTGTCCTAGTTTCCTTCAAAGTAACCTATTGTGTTGCTCTCCTAGTTCCCTTCAAAGTAACCTATTCAGTTGCTCTCCTAGTTTCCTTCAGAAAGTAGGCACTTTCTGACACTACACGCTTGTTCTAGCAGTATGTCCACTGATCATAACATTTTTAAAAGCTACTTTTAGGGATCGCCAATACGAGGTGCTGCATCGTGTTCTTCTTGATCTCTGTTTCTAATAGTTGGAGTAAACAATTTAGGTGAGACAAAAAGACACTGTAGTTCATGCTGATCCTCCAAAATTCGAATTAGTTACTGCCAAAATATCAGAAATTAACCATATAAACTGGAAATTTGCCTTCAGTGCGATATTGAATGAAGCAATAATCATTTCAGCTATGCACCTTATTATCATTATTATCCAAGTGGCACTCTAGTAGACAACCTTTTCAAGTTTGGTGGCTTTACTTTCACTTTGCTCTATTATGGTTGATGTTTGGAAGGGAAACCTACTTGATTTTAATTTTATGGATTAACAATCACTGTTTTAATACCATAAGGATCTCATCCACGTACCTGCAAAACATCAATGGTTGTGGTATATCTGTTTTCAGTCTCATAGATTTTTCGATGTTCTGCAAAATCACCTCTGCCAACAAACCCGAAATCGGCGATGGGGGATCGCCGATTTCGGGTTTGTTGGCAGAGGTGATTTTGCAGAACATCGAAAAATCTATGAGACTGAAAACAGATATACCACAACCATTGATGTTTTGCAGGTACGTGGATGACATCCTTATGGTATGGCAGCATGATGATAACCAGCTACAGATGTACATAGATGAATATAATAACTATTACGAAACAATTAATGTTACCGTGGAGCGTGAAAAGGATAAAGTCTTACCATACTTAGACATATTACTATCTCATAAACAAAATAACATCGAATTCCAAGTATATAGAAAACCTGACAACATCATTAATATCATTCCTGAGAACTCTCACCACCCAGCATCTTACAAATTTGCAGCTTTCGGATCATATATCAATAGAGCGTTTACTCATACATCTAATGCCCAACTACTAAAAAATGAATTGAATTGGATAAAGAACACAGCAATAAATGTTGGTTATGATGTGAAGAAAATAAATAACCTTATTAATAGAAGCAACCCTAGAAATAAACAACGAAAAAGTACACAGACTCAACAGGTAATAAAATTTTGTGGATCATTACCATATATACCGGAGATCACAACTATTATGAAGAAAACATGTAAAAAATTTGACCTAGATTTTGGTGTACGAACGAGAGATATAACGAAATCTCTTAGTAACTATCACAGAAAGACCCCAATCTCACAAAAAGAGGGTGTCTACTCTATACCAATAATAAATAATCAAAATAAAATCGTCAACCAATATATAGGCAGTACAAAAAGAAATATTAAAATCAGATTGACCGAACACATGAAGAACTGGAGCACAAGAGAGAATAAAACAGCACTTATTGACTTCTGTTTGGATAATCAATGTATACCCTATTGGGAAGGAATTACAATATTAAACCAGCAGAATAATATGAGAACAATACAAGTAGCAGAAGCAGTAATAATAAATAAGACCAAACCATTTAACTGCAATAATAACAGTCCATACGACCTTTTGTACGCTTGGAGGAACCTGATCGAAACTGAGAAGAAATGGAATAGGGAGAGGAGAGAGAGGAAGAGAAAAAGGAAGGGTGAGAATGACATAGATGAAGATAAAGTTGATGTGACTTGACACTAGATGGTATTGGCAATGGGTTAAATGAGGAACATGCGCACTGTGGACACGAGACTTTCAGATAGTAGACTTCGACAGAGGGTGTGAAGTCTCTGTTGAAAACGCCAGGGTAGAGCCTAGGTGAAACGTGGGTCCGGTGATTGAAAACTGTGGACGGTATGAGGTGGTGTATGTGACGATTTTAACTGGAACCTTTTTAAAGCTTTTAAATTTTTTATGAACCTGACCAAACTTGAAGACTTCCTCAGCAATTCCAAGAGAGTGCAGCATTGACGAGATAGCCCTAAAGGCCAAGTACGACGTGGAACTTCAAGTGGTATGTAAATAGTAACTCTTAACTCAAGAATCTTTAATTATTATCTGGAAACCTTTACCCATTCAATATGATGTCGACACAACCAATATGGAGCTAACCCTAACATCTGGAAATATCCGAAGTAGGGTACAACTTATGACGAAATGGCTCTCGAACTAACCCTAACAACTGACCATATTGAAGCAAGATACAACTTTGGACAAAGAAACTCAATAACTACTGACGTTGGACTGAACACGCACTTCCGTGAGTAACATCTTTAGGACTTTTAACCGATTTATATTTTAATTGAGTAAGTTAATGCACCACCACAGACTGTATCCACTTTACAGAACGTGTAAAACAGAACTTAAGACGTCAAAGCGTCTTCCTGAATAAAATTTATGTATAGCACAAAATCTTCTGAGCAAAGTAGTCTAAACACCCCAACAATGTATGTATTCATTAATGTTTTCGAACATAACCATGTTCATCTTCTGACGCACATTTATCGGTTCTAATAGCCCATTGAACCTGTGCCGTATTTTGACAAAATGCAGGGGGCCTCCTGACTTGGCATGTGGGGTATTTCATCAAGTGGTCTGTCTTCTTATTTAATATTTACAACAGTGTTGCCATCTGTATTTTGACTGCTGCATTTTTTTCTTTTTCCCCCTCTCTTCTTATAATCAGCTTTATTAGTTTGCATTTTTGAACTTCACTTTTAGTTGGTAAAGTTCGATGAACACTTACCGCACGTGGGGCTTGGCTTTCAATTCATATTTCCGTTATGTGGATGCGGCACGGGGGTTTTTCATTTGGCCACGGGTCCGCTTCTTTTTTTTTTTTTTTTCCGTTGGAATTTATTTTGTCTCATCACCAAATGAGTTTTTTTCCTTTGCTGCATCCTCATTTACTTCAATATTTATTCATACCCGAGTACTTTCAGTAAAACTCCTTTACCGTCTTCGAGGGGACGTTTTGCTCCGACTAGCACGGACCGTGTCAGCTGGGCATTTCGGTGGTTCTCGCGGGCTGCTTCTGTCATCGGCTATCGCTTCTTCTTGGGCGTTGTGGCGCCATCTCTTGTTGGTCAGTGATCTCACTTTTCGAACTTTTTCATTTTTTTGCTCAATTTTAATTAAATTTTTCCAGCTGTTTCTCAAATTATTAGGGTCATTATGGTTGCAAACTTTTGTCCTATTTTTTTCAATCATTACCGACTCTGCTATTCTGAGGTGTTTTTCGGATTTACAGCTTTTAATGATTTTTATATTTTCGAATTTAGGATATTTTTGGTTATCCAGACAGTATTGGATAAGTGCTGTTTTTTCTTCTTTTTTCTGCCAGTTTTTTACGTGTTGTTTTAATCTGTGTTTAAGCTTATTTTTGGTACTTCCTATATAAGCCATTGGAGGATTTTCAGTAATAGGAATTGAGTAAATACCTGCTTTTTCTAACATTTTTATTTTTTCATTTTTTATTACTATATTTCTGATGGTATTTACTTTTCCTCCAATTTGAATGTTATGCTTTTTACAAATATTATTAATTTCATTGGTAGTACCTTTTATGTAAGGAAAACCATTTAAATATTTGACTTCTTTTTATTTACTACAGCATTATTTTTTATTTTCTTTATTACTTCAGTGTCCCATTTTTTTATTAAATGGTTAGGATAACCAAAGCTGCCTGCAATTTTTTTTATGAATTTGATTTCTTCATTGATGAACTGACTATTTTCAGAATGCGTATATGCTCTTTTAATTAAGGTTTTTATACTATTGCATTTTTGAGGATAAGGATGTGCTGAATTGTACGGGATTAGGACCGGAACGAATGAACTTTTCCGATAAACCCTGTATAGTAACTTATCGGTGGATTTGATAACCCACGTGCGGTAAGTGTTCATCGAACTTTACCAACTAAAAGTGAAGTTCAAAAATGCAAATGCATTAATGCACGTTAAATAATATTACCTCCAATATCGGAAGTAAATTGAAGCTTTATTAGTGTTTTCCACACTTCTGGTAAGATATGTGGTTCATTGCTATTGCAAGCACTATCTTTATTCTTCTCAATCATTACAGCCTCTAAGTATTGTAGCTCCCATTCTGTTCTATATGCTCCACTTATTGATACATTTTCAAAACCTGGGCTTGTTCTTTCTTGTAAGCAATGTTGTATCATTGCTGTTTTTTCTTCTTGCTTTTCCCAATTAATTCTGTGCTGGTTTATTCTTTTTTTAGTCTATTCTTGGTACTACCATAATAACACTTCTGTGGATTTGTTTCTATTTTTGGTTTTATTGGCATTTTGTAAACACCTGCTATTTCCATTAGCGATGTTTTTTGTTTAGTGTTGCATACTAATTTATCTAATGTTATTAGTGATGTTCCTATTCCCTTTTTATGCTTTTTAATAGTCTTATTTATTTTTTGGTTGGCATCTTGTAAGTATGGGAGCAATCCCACATATTGTATTTTTTTTTTCATTTTTGTTGTCTTTGTTCTGTTTTTTTATGTCAACAAATTTTTTAATTAAGCTATTAATCACTTCATTAGGATATCCATATGTTCTAGCTATATTTCTAATCCATACTATATCGTCTTGTTGGTATCTGTTATTACTCGTATGAGTAAATGTTCTTTTTATTAAGTTATTTAATGCATTCTTCTTTTGCATTACTGGATGATAGGAGTCATATGGTATTATAATTGGTACATGTGATGTTTTTCGAAATACTTGATATCGAAAACATTCCTGTGTTTTTATAACATTTACATCCAAAAATGCAATTGTGTTTTCATGTTCCATCTCTAAAGTTAGATTTATCATAGGGTAAATCTCAGTAAATCGATCAGCTACCACTTGTAACTCATCTTCTTGCATATGTGATACAACAAAAATGTCATCTACATATCTAGCATAAATTATAAGTTTTTCGTTTAGTTTGGTTATTACTTGTTCTCCAATGTCCTGCATGACAACCTCTGCAAACAAGCCTGACAATGGGGATCCCATAGGTCCTCCACTTTTTTGCCTATAAATCTCATCATTATATCTAAAACAATTACTCTGTGATATGTACTGCAATATATCGTTTATTTCTGCAATTTGTTTTATTGTCAATTCTTCTTGTTCTTTCAACTTTTTTACAATAAGTTCAATGGCTCTATTAACTGGTGTATTCAGGTACAATGATATTACATCCATTGTAGCCATATACACTTTCTGTGTCTCTATTTTTTTCTCTCTTATACCATGCAATGAATTCCAAACTATTACTGACTGTATACTTAAAGGATTTTAGATATCTTTGGAAGTACATGATGTAACTGTGAGATAAGAATAATTACAAACGTACAGTCTATAATATGTGAACTGAAAAAGCATAGGGTTTTTTGAGTGAAGTGGATGGGACCTCCAAAAACTTGGTCACACTTTAATTAAAATGTGTTATTTTGCAACAGTGAGCTCTTGGTGAAAGTACATGTATAACTTTGTGTCAGTTATTGAAAGTTTAAAGAATTGTAGGTTTACAGAAAAGAAAAATGAAAACATTTCTCTCAAAATACACGGCTATATCTTAGATTGCTAAAAGTAATAATTTTAATTGGCAAATTTTGCAAACTTTGTAGAGATAGTGAATTTTTAAAATCAGTTATGTTGTCAGTTGCGCATAAAAATAAGTTATTTCACAATATGGCACTGAATAATGATGCAATGCAATGAAAACTTAACAAACTAGGTGTGCTTATCAGTGGAGAAGTGAGTGAATCACTCAATATGGAGTTCTTTCTATAGTTTCTCTTTGGCTGAAAACATGGATGCGACAAAAACTGGCCGAATTCCAGTATGTGCCTGATATTTCGATATTGACAAAAGTGAATAATCTGAAAAGTTATACCTAACTTCACTGATAAAACATCCAAATTCAATATATAAGGTAACCAAAGAAAATTTGAAAAAATTAAATCTGTCAAGAGATAACTTAGTTACTGTTACTGCTGATGGTGTTGCAGTTATGGAAACAAATGGAATTGAGTATTAAATTTATTTAATAAAGACTGTCCAAATGCAATGTTTTGCTTGTACTGTATTGTTCATCAAGAAGTGGTGGTGAGCAAAACTGTTATTAAATGCACAGACAACGTGGAACTGACTGTGAGAAAAGCTTCGAATAGAATCAACACTAGTGCTGTATTGTCAAAGGTGTTTAGCTCATTATGTGACACTACCAGTGAAAAACATAAAATGTGCTACTTAATTATTACATCTGATGACTTATTTTTGATGTTAGTGTTGAAGTCTTTGTGAATTGTATGTTTTATCTGCTTTGGCTTTGAAACACAAGGGTTTAACTGAAAAGTTACAAAATAAGTTTGGGTGAAATGGAGTTATATTTTCTAGAGTTTTCTTTGGTCGAGGCTCAGCATTATAAGTAAGCAACTACAAATTAGTAATTTAACAATTATTGATGTAATTTTATTTTACATACACCAGACTGTGAACACTCAAGAGACGCATATAGCATATTAAATCTGTTTATTTTTGTGGTGTAGTCAGTACAAAGATTTGCCAAGCTTTTGCTCTCCACTGGGAGGCTTTTTCAAGGCAATGGTAGACATAAAAATGCAGGAAATTGGAGCACGTAAAGAAAGAAGATGATTTTTGAAAATAACGTGGGTGAAACCACGAACATATTACATGAACTTTTATCACGCAATTATACGTCACGTTGCGATGTGTTTCCATCTTTTAATAACGCATGCTAAACCATTGGTAGTTCAGTAGAGGACCATATCATTGCATGCCAGTTTGCTCGATAGGATTTCGACTGTTTCCCTGATGGGGATCTCTTTAAAATTCGTGTAAGGGGCAATTCTTCTAATATTATTCCGTACAGGAGGGGCTGAGCAATGCATGACTTCTCTGGCGAGGGCTGTATTCTGCGTGTCCTGGTTGACACTATGTACATGTTCTTTACATCTAGTGTCCAAGGATTGCTTTACCATTCTGATATATACCTTTTCCTTGTTGTCAGGATATATCAAAGGTATAGCGTACACACCCACCTTTTCTTTCTCACACTGTCTCTCCTTGCAGCTTGATATTATATGTGATAATGGGGTAGGGGACTTTATTGCTATTAATGTGTTGTATTTACATTATACATTCTTCAACCAATATGTAAAGCCTGGGACATATGCGATGGATCCTGCATATTTCATCATCTTACTAGGCGATTTTGTTATTGCTGACATTATATGATTTCTTACAGTCCTATGTATTCAGTCTATGTCATCCTTCTTATATCCAGCCTTTAGACCTTTGCCATAAATATTATTGATTTCTTTATTATTTAAGTAGTCGGGTTTTCATACGTTATGCATTCTATAGAACCATGCCCTAAACGCAGAAAGTTTGTACTCTTTTGGGCAGTGTGAATCATGAGGGATAAGGTTCAGCACTGCGGTCGGTTTATAATAAACATTAAATTCGAAGCTGGATGTTCTGTTCCTCCTGAGCGTGACATCAAGATAATTCAATGTCCCATCCTTTTCAAGCCCCATGGTGAACTTTATCGTATTGTGTAGGTTGTTTATCTTGTGCATGAAATCCTTTAATTCGTCTACTCCATGTTTCCATATGAAGAATATGTCATCAGCAAAGCGGATCCACACTCGTGGTTTCTTGGTACAATTTAAAAAGAGATCTTCCAGCGGTCTAAGTACTGCTTCTGCAAGGACTGAAGATATAGGTGAACCCATTGGTGCTCCTTAAGTTTGCTTCTAGATGTCTCCATCCAACTTGAAATAGTTGTGGTTAGTAACCAGATTTAAGGTGCCTATAATTTTCTTTGTTTGGGTCGGTGTAAATTCACAGGAAGTGACGATTATTTCTTCAAGGTTTGTAACAGCCTCTGGTATAGGCATAGATGGATATAAAGACACTATGTCAAAACCTCATGTTATATCATTATCAAATATATTTAACCTTCTTGAACGCTCCACAAATTCTTTTGTTTACTTGATTACGTAATCAGAGTTTTTTAAACGTTCAGAGAAGAATTTAGCTAGGAATTTTTCTAATATGTAAGTAGGAGATTTGTTTTTTGCTACTATAGGTCTAATGGCAGATCCAGGTTTATGGTTTTTTAGTCGTCCAAAGAGTGATGGAATTGTAGGGCCCGAAGGAATCTTCGCTGACATTCGAATAGTTTCCGATGGATCTTTTTCCCTGGCTAGAGCTTGAACTTTCTGTATTATGCCGTTCAGAGGATTCCTTGACTGCAGAATTGAGTTCGATTGGTCAGCAAATTCCTTGTTTTCTAACATAATCAGACCTGTTCATAATGGCAATCTGATTCGACTTGTCGATTAGGGTAATTGATATTCTAGAATCATTACGTAAGTTCTCTAAAACTTTCTTAATCTGCCTGTCACTTTCTTCAATGTACCTTTTTTCAATATTCCTCCTTTTAAAATTCATTACACTTCTTAACTTCAATACTGCTAAGCATCTGGTCATAGCATGATCTTCTGCTGGAACTTGAAAAATTATACTTTCTACCTCAGATATTAACTGTTTGATTCTAGGCTTCGATGGAGGGCAGCATTTTGGCGCGCACTCCAAAACTTTCACTTGTTCATCCGTCATTCTTACTGTCAATTAATTTATGAAGGGGACTTTGTAGTTATTACTTCGAATCTGAGTTGATCGAAGAATTTCTAGTTTCTTACGATGTTTCTTACTCAGGATCACTTTGTCTCTTGAAACCAGGACACTGACTTTTCGGAGAAATATATCAAACAAAAAGGGTGGGACTATTATCTCTAACGCCTGGTAATGTCTGAAAGTTCTAGAATGCAATTTCATTACCAGGATTCTTTTTTCCTCACAATGTGTGACAGTGTTCTTTCGAGCAATTCTTTCTTACGTCGTTGGAACCAGCTGTCGTTCAACACTGACTTAAATTGTAGAAACTTCGGGATAATGTTGTTCTCTTTGCAGGACATCAGGAACTCTAGGTTTGAGGTCTCTCTCACTTTGTACTAATCTTGGCAAATCTTTGTACTGACTGCACCACACACAAAAATAAACGGATTTAATACGCTATATGCGTCTCTTGAGCATTGATGTAATGTTTCTAATTGATAAGCTGAGAAAGATTACAAAAGACCTCATGTTGCAAGTGAAGAATGATCTTTACCATTGAGAGCTGATTGTGTTTGCAACGAGATTCTTGAAAAACAGTTACATGATGAGAACATGGAACATGATACCAGGTGATGAATGTTTGGAAATGGGACCATTTAAGACGTGGTGGAATAATGGTTTAGACTAGAATCTGTATCAACGTTTATTTGCCTCTCCACGTAATAACCAGTGAAAACTGTCGAAGTTTAACTCTGCCTGATATCATGACAAGATCCTGGTGTTCATCCTTTTAAGGGTGCAGTGGGTCCAGATTTCTTGTTAATAGATGGCAGTGCCTGACCTTATTGCACTTTGATGGTCAATAAATGTCTTGAGAGTAAAGATATTGCATGTATGGAGTGACCAGTACAGTCACCGAATCATTTCATTCCTTAATTTTTTTTCACAGGTCCATAATTTGGGTACATTTGCATGCATCTTAGTTCTTTATTGTTCACAAGTGAGAAACACTACATGCATAAGCATTAGGGTGGTCCTTATTTACAGAGCAAATTTTTTTTTAAATGTTTTGTTGTCTTACCCCCTAATATTGTTGTGTCTGTGGAAAAAACATTACATAAAAGAAATTTGGGGATGGTTAGAGATTTTTATGACATGTCACACCGAATCCAAACTTCGTAAATAGGTTGTATCGACAGTTAACGTAAGAAATTTAAGGATACGACAACGCTCGTGAAATTTAAGCGCACACGGAAGACGAAAAAGAAGTCCACAGGAAACATCCATCTTTCCTGCTTTGTAACCTTGCAAGCTAGATGTTCTCCTCCATAGATTCATGCATGTGCCATTGCAATGTAGTAGTATGGGAATTCCCCTTATATGATTGCACGCTCTGCAGCAATTGAATGCGCTGGTCTCCAGTCGCCAGTAAGTTAGTGTAACATAACAATGACAACAAAACAAGTGTGAATAATGAACATGGCTTCAGATTCACATGCTTCAGTTGTAACTTACAAAAACTCTGAAGTCTGGCTGGTCAAGCAACCAATTGATATTATTCCGGATAAGAAGCTCCCGTCGAAAGGAGAAGTTCTGCGTCATTTGTTCTTCCTTATAAGAACGGAAAAGAACACAGTTAAGAATGCTTCAAGCATTATCACGCAAGAGCTTCTGTCAATCTGGGGAAAAGCCTGAATACCTCCCATGGCTGACTACAGCATCATCCCAAAGGTTCAGAAGGAGTACAACCATTGCCGTGCTCTTTGGAAGGGAAGTTCTCAGTGATCTGAACCACAGATAGATAAGGAAAAACTCTTCACGAAGGAATTGGCCAATCTTTTCTATATTGCCCGTGCCAACGCCCTTGACGTGATTACCATTTTTGAAGGCAAAGAGTTTCTATTGGCCCTAAGAGAGAAGGGAAGGAAAGAATACATTTGTGAGAAGACAAAAAGTTAGCAGGGCAGAAAGCCTGATGGAGACAAAAGGAAGACAATTTCGAGCGCCTGAAACGAAAACACGCTGAAGAAAGGGATCAGTTATTTGAAAAGGTTGAACTAGCCTCATCGAGTAGCAGCAGCGCTGAAGAGGAAGATCGAAGCAACCACAGCAACAGCAGGTTCTCCAAAGAAAATGAAACGAGCGAGGAAGAACATTATTTCACCAGCGCTTGCCTCAGCACTTGATCGCCCTAAGGTGAGCAACCGAAATGCAGTCTACGTTCTCTCAGCAACTGCTGCCACTCTGGGACATAATGGTAGAAGAATTTTTGATCAACCATAGCACCATATGTAGATCAAGACTTGACGCAAGGAACAAAATTGCCGACTTGCTGAAAGAAACCTTTGATGCCCAAATTCCCCTCACAGTCCACTGAGGCTATAAAATTCTTCTGGAGCTCACAGGGACAGGAAAAGTGGACCAACTACCAGTTCTTGTTTCTGGGGAAGGAGTGTCAAAACTTCTTGGCGTTCCAAAACTTCATTCCAAAACAGACGAGGAAACTGCCAAAGCCGTGGTGTATTGCCTAGAAGAATGGGGGATCAAGGATCACATCTAAGCAGTGTCATTCGACACAACGATTTGTAACACTGGTCACAGGACAGGGGCTTGCAAACTTATTGAATTCAATTTGGAAAGAGACCTGCTGAATCTCGCATGTCGCCACCACATTATAGAAATTGTGGCCTAAAAGGTCTTTGCCACATGAGACATCCACTCTACTGTTCCTGACATCCTGTTTTGTATGCGCTTCCAACAGCATTGGCAATTTATCAACCAGAAGAATTTTGAGTCATCGAAGAAGAGGTTACGGAACGGGAAAATATTATCAACTTCTGTGAGCAGCAGCTAACTGACAGCCAACCACTCGACAACACCGGGAACTGCTAGAACTGACTATAATCTACCTAGGTGCCAGTCCTTCCCGAGGAATCCAGTTCATGCAGCCCAGATCCCTCCAGTGGGCTAGATGGATGGCTCGCATCATTTATGCAACAAAAATATGCCTTTTCCGTTCTCAATTTAAAATGACAAAACGTGAGCAAGCCACCATAAAGAGATTCGCAGCTTTTGCCATCAGCCTGTACATCAGATCATAGTTTGTGGCCCCACTTGCAGCTGCTGTGCCAGCCAACAACCTTGCTTTCTTGAAACAACTGGTGACTTATAATGACAAAGTCGTGTCAAGTGCAGCTATTAAAGCCTTTTCCAGACATCTGTGGCATCTGAACTAATTGTTGGTGTCACTATCTTTCTTTGACTCTAACATATCCTTGACAGTGAAGAGGGACAAGATCAATGCATTAAATAAGGATGACACGGATAACAACCCTGTAAAGTGAATCAATCTGATGGTGATCCAATGTATTCATGAAAAGACGGTGGCCGACTTTGTGACTAGCTCATCCCGTCATTTTTTCCAGAAACTCGGTGTCTATGCTGGGCATAGACACAGAGTTTCTGTCTGTTGACCCCAGCGAGTGGGATAGATCATCTGATTATCAATCAGCAATGAATGCTGCTAAAGCCCTGAAGGTAGCAAACGTTTCAACCGAGCGAGGAGTGGTGCTGATGCAGCACTACAACAGGTTTCTCACAAATAACGAAGACCAGAAACAGTACCTGCTGCAGATTGTTAAGGATCACAGAAAGAAATTTCCAAATGCACTAAAAATGACCGTGAGTGACAGTAAACAGCAAACTGAATAATAATTGAAGTGTTTAATGTTTATTTATGGTCAATGGACAATGCCATTCCTGTATTTACTTGTACAATAAAAGAATTTAAGAGGCAGATTCTTATGTAATGTCTCATGTTTCACTGTTTCATTAAATAAAGAAATATATAAAGTTCAAACTCCGTGTGACATCACTTTCTCAACCCAGTGAACAATATTAACAGGTAAGACATTAACATTTTTAATCTTAGTTTATAAGGACCATCCTAATAAGCATACATAAAGTTCCTTTCCGTATGCTCATTACTGTAACAGTTATTTCTTTTAACCAGGTTTTTGCAGTTGTTGCCTTAATTTTGAGCATTAGTAGATTGTTACACCCTGGGGTATCAGCCTGTCGAACAAAATATTAGTTTAGGAATACAAGTGGTAGAAGGTCATCAGGCCATTGCCTGATGACCTGGAAAGAAACATTAGAATTCAGAAATAATTACTTGTGGAATATTCAAAGCAAATAATTATAAATTCTGAATTTGCTTGTAACATTTACTGGTCATCCACTTAACACCTCCCAGAAAACTTGAAAATTTCATCACCCTAGAGCCGGAATCGAACCTGCATCTCCCGATTTCCCCTAGAGTATGCTAAATCGGTAGATGCTGGTTCAGTTCCCGCTCCTGGGCGATGAAATTTTCAAGTTTTCTGGGAGGTGTTACATGGATGACCAGTAAGTGGTACAAGCAAATTCAGAATTTATATTCTGTTTGTTTTGAATATTCTATTGATTTCCAATGTATTATGAAGAATATTTCTTCCTTTATTAATTACTTGTGGATTGTTTACCACTGAAATCTTGATGATTAGGTTACAAGAGAAGAATTTAGCCAATCAAATTCCTCAAACACAAAAATAACTCACTCACTTCAGGACTGGCATGAGACAACAGACTGTTAATTAATTATAATAAAACCAATAATAAAATGATGAAATATGTGTAATTAGATACAGAAGATGAAGGAGGGGCATCAAACGGTCTTATCTTTTTTTTTTTTTTTTTTTTTTTATTTAGCTTTTCTGCTGAATTTTTCAGTGCAGGCTGATTAATATTTCATGGGTATATGTTGTCAGCTTTCTATAATTCTCAGCCAATTTACTCAGCCACTGTCATATACACTCATTGTCATAAAAATCTGTGCACCAAGAAAAAAACGTGTGATTAATACGAAACTTGGCGTATAGCTACGGGAGAGCAGACATGCAAATGATTAAAGTTTCGTGCGATTCTGCATGCCCGCTCATCCAAGACCAGTGCTGCAACCACAATCCTTGGGGCTTATAAGGCAGCGCAGGGGGACTCCACATTCATGCCAAAGTTCACGGTAAGAGTCAGGTGAGATCCTTGAGTGATATAGACATGCTGACGAGCCGCCGTAGATGTACGTATGGGCAACTGACAAAGTTTGAACAAGGCGGTATCATTGAGGTGAGAGAGGCACAGTGGCCGGTGTGCCGAATTGGCTGCCTTTTGGGTCGGTCTGCCAGTACAGTGTGATCGCGTTGAAAGCAATGGACATGGGAACGCACCAGGAGACAGCGGACTGGCTCCGGACGACCCAGACACACCACTAGCAGAGAGGACCATGGGATCGTGAGAGTGGCACGCACAGATGCGACAGCGTTTTTGTCCAACATCCAGAGACATGTGGCAGCTGTACAAAATACTCCTGTGTCCTCCAGAACCATTTCCAGATGCCTGGCAAAGGCGAAGCTGCACTCTCGACGGCCCTTACGTTTTCTGTCATTAACACCTCACCATCGTCGGCGTCGATTGCAGTGGTGTCAGCAGGGAGCAACGTGGAATGCTACAAACTGGCAATGTATAATGTTCAGCGATGAATCCTGCTTCTGTGTGGGAACAGATGACCCGTGGCAGAGTGTGGAGGACCGTAGGGGAGCACTACAATCCCCACTTCACTGTACAACGGCGCACGTCCCGAACTGCAGACATGATGGTCTAAGGAGCCGTCGCGTATGACAGCTGGACTTTCCTCACAGTGATCCGAGGGATATTGACAGCCAGTGCTATATACAGGAGATCCTGCAGTCCATGTGCTGCCTTTCCGGCAGGGCGGCCTGGAGCCATTTTCCAACAAGATAACGCCCGTCCGCACATGGCTCGGGTTTCCCAGGACTGTCTATGCCATGCTTCGATGCTTCTGTCGCCTGCCAGATTGCCTGATCTCTCGCCCATCGAGCATGTATGGGGCCAGATGAGATGCCTGCTTTCTCCATGCCCATGCCCTAGTGTTCATGATTTAGAGTGTCAGTTGCAAGAAGTGTGGACCAATCTGTCCCAGGATAACATACGACATCCCTTTGACTCCATGCCAGACCGTATCACTGCATGTATCTGAGCACGAAGCGATCTGACATGGTACTAACACTGACTGGAATGTGTACCGTATGTCCGCGAGAAATTGTCATGCTGCTGTGGTATTGTAATCACCTCTGTCCATGGATGTAGCATCTCACTACTAAAATCTCATTTCAATCCAATGCCTCCTTCTTGGTGCGTGGATTTTTATGACAATGAGTGTATAAGAAAATTAAGTACAAACAGGATGCTGCTTTTTCAGTATGGTATATTCACTTTTAAAACGTTTTCCACTGTAGAGAAGCACACACTGGTCAATTTACACCTAGGAGGAGGTAATTAATTTGCATTGGTCAATTTACACCTGGGAGAAGGGCGTTAAGTTCCCCTGGAGACTAGGAGGGTTGGTCCTCACTTTAGACATGCATGCACAGACACAGTGTGATTGACATGACATATGCATCTATATGCACTGATGTTGAAATGTACCAATGTTGTTGACTTGATGGAGGACTCCGTAGTTTGACTTTCTAGCTCCCCACATGTAAAGGTGAGTTCTGCATCCCAGCCACTCGGAGCTGTGTTAAAGATCACCACTTTTGACTGCAATAGACATGATCTCCAGAAGGCTTCTTTTGAGAACTAGTCAATATCTTTTCATTGGTTTACATGCAATCATGCACCAGAAAATAGGTTCTTCTTGTAGTCTAAATTACCATTTCATTCAGTCATCATGATGTTTCCCGAGCTCACTAGCTTGTTAACTGTAGAACTTCAACTTCCTCTTGCTGTGGAATCCATTGCAACTCCCTAAGTCTTTCCTTCCAGCAATTTCTCGGTCTGGGGCTTTTCAAGACTCCTTATTCTCTGTAATTTACATTTTGCATGCCTCTCTTGTTGTAGGGTCTGTGTTCACTCAGTTGTCAATTTAATTGCTCTAAAAGCATTCAGTATGATGCATGATTATAGCAGCACTCACAAAGTATTGTGATCAACGAACTTTTTAGTCACCAGACACATTAATTACAGCAAACACTAGTTGATTGGCTCTTTATTGTCAACTTTGGCACTCAAAAATGTCACAATAAAGCACTCCCCATTTCTTCTGTTCACAATCAATTCTCAGACCACAGGCCATGCACTGTTCTTGCATACTTCCACAGACCTCCCAAAGAACCTCAAAAAATGCAGGGAAAGCCATAAACATATACTATACATAATATCTAAGGTATTTTACCTGATATTGTCAAAGTATTTCTCACGTTGTTTGCTCTGTGAGGCACGTGCTCCCAGCCCCGAGAGGTCTCTTACGTTACAGACCTTCGGTTAGTTATAAAAAAATTTTTGAGAAATAAAACAGTTAGTTTATATATTTTCAGTTCCACATTCATTCACTTGCACAATCAAATGTTTAGAATTTACTATTAATTAAAAGATTTTAGTAGAAAGAGTTATACTCACCGGGTCAGGAGACGTCTCACACGGAGTTCGTTGTTACGGCGAGCGCTTTCTGCGGTACCCTTACCGCCATCTTCGGGCCATTATTTCTACACAAGGTTTCTTCGCGTGTGTGTAGTTTTGGAGTTGCATGTCGGGAATCGATGGGAAGGTTTGCTGCCTGTATGTGTTAGGTGATTTGTTTCCAATGTGTCACCATCTACTGGATGAGTTGGTAGGTATCAGTCATAAGTATAATTATATTGTGTGTCTCTATGTGTTAGGTGATTTGTTTCTAATGTGTCACCATCTATAAACAAATCACCTAGCGCATAGAGACACACAATATAATTATACTTATGACTGATACCTACCAACTCATCCAGTAGATGGTGACACATTGGAAACAAATCACCTAACACATACAGGCAGCAAACCTTCCCATCGATTCCCGACATGCAACTCCAAAACTACACACACGCAAAGAACCCTCGTGTAGAAATAATGGCCCAAAGATGGCGGTAAGGGTACCGCAGAAAGCGCTCGCCGTAACAACGAACCCCGTGTGAGACGTCTCCTGACCCTATGAGTATAACTCTTTCTACTAAAATCTTTTAATTAATAGTAAGTTTTAAACGTTTGATTGTGCAAGTGAATGAATGTGGAACTAAAAATATATAACCTAACTTTTATTTCTCAAATTTTTTATAACTAACCAAAGGTCCGTAACGTAAGAGACCTCTCGGGGCCGGGAGCACGTGCCTCACAGAGCAAACAACGTGAGAAATACTTTGACAATATCAGGTGAAATACCTTAGATATTATGTATAGTTTAATTAAAATCACGTTTATAACATAAGACAACCTATAAGGTTGTCTCATGAATTGCATTTTTCGTAATGCCATAAACATGTTTTTTTTTCTTTCCACTCACAAACACACTGCAATTTCATGACACACAAATAAGCTGCAATTACTGGATGCTACATGATGCTAAATAAAATAAAAAAATGGTGCTGTTTTATTTCTATTTTTTAACCATACGAATGCCATAATTTACTCCATATATATTTAGACAGCTTCCCAGAAAACTTTAGAACTCTATTATCCTGCAAAAAAAAAAAAAAAAAAAAAATCAAGCCTGTATTGCCAAATTTCCACCAAGTTTGTTACTGCTGTTTCAACACCCATGGTAACATATTTCCAATCAACTGAAGCAAAAGATTTGATCAAAAGATATTCAGCCACATTTTTGTTGCTCCTAAATTAGACAGCATAGTGTTGAGATTCAGTGGCATATAACCTTAGACGGTAGTGAAGTAGTGGAACAATTATCCAATATCTGAAGAAGGGCATAACCAGAGTCGCCAAATATAGACGTACACTCGTACGCTGTATGCGGATAGTTTCCAAATTATTAGCAAATTTTGCAGGTAGTTTTTGCTTGTAGATTAAAAAAATAAAAAATGTTATTTGCAGCGATTAAAACACTTACTCAAGGCTTTACTGAGATTAATATATTTAATTCTATCGTAATGTGAGAATGTTCAATTATTTTTCACATCTTCCTTTGTTTTTACAGACGTTTCTGGCCTCTTGATTTTATCAAGGCCTATTCTCAATATATAGGAACTATAACAAAAGTTTCGTTTACACAGAAAGACTTTAAATTTTATTGCCAGGTTCCTCTTGCAGTTGCCAGTTATTAAATTAAAATATTTTCCTCATGTATTTTTTAAGTCTGCTATTTTTTAATCAAGTTGTTGAAAATGCTATTTATAATTTTTTAAGGTTCTTTAACAGAACTTCTTTTCTAGATATAAAAACTTTAATTTCTTGTTTTTATGAGGTTCATAGTCCAATATTTTAAAGTTTTGGCCTTAAGGTCCATTTTACACACATTTCTGCGCATTCAGTCGCAATGTACTTTTGTCCTCTCTGGAATATGTAATGTTCTAATAATTATTTATGGTTATATTAATTTTTCTTTAAATTATCTTATTCTATTCTTATTGTGATTCGCGAGTCTGCAGCAAGTTTTCTGTTTCAATGGTTGTGTACACAGATACATTTTATTTTTATACAACTCTGGGCATAACAATAATAATCAAACCTAAAAATGTGTATAATGTCATGTTAAGCATTAAGAGACCTACAGAACGTTAAATATATTTTTATTTTATGAGAGGCAAGCAAGTGGTGAAGTTTACTTCCCTTCCAAAGGAAAGCTAAGAGAACAAAGGGTAAACTTGCACTTTGAACTTTACAATGCCTACTTGTGGGTACAGATAATTGATGAGACTGGTAAAATTTTATATACTTAGAAAACAAGAGATTAATTATCAGTTTTGATGAAAAAAAATTAGTTGTTTTCAATTCTTCTTTTTTTTTTTTTAAATGAAACAACTCACAAGAATTTTGAATCTCTGAATTTCACCTAAAACAATTTTTGAATCTTAATAATTTGTTGATATAGATAGAATTTTGTTTCTATATGTGTGCTTGTGTGTGTAAGGGGGCAGACATTGGCTTAATGTTATGTCAGTATCAAAGAGACTGATAATGTGGTTAATGTTTTTATACAAAACACCATATTCATGCATTTTTCCGATTAATGTCTAAAATTTAAAAATACATGTTGAAATATTTGTATGATTGCTCAGAAATCGGGGGGGGCAGTGATAAAATTATATTGAGCACGCTGTTCAATGTAAAATATGTTTTTTGATATCAGCTATTATTTCTAGATGTTTCAGTTCTAATGAAAGGACTTTTGCCTAAAAATATATTTGCTTTTCCTTTCTTTCCTCCCTTCTTTTTTTTTCTTTCATCCCTTTATTTTCTTTCCTCCCTTTTTTTTTCTTTCCTCCCTTTTTCTTTCTTTCCTCCCTTATTTTTCTCTCTTTTTTCTTGCTGGAAAGGCCAATTGTGGTAAAATTATGCAGAATTGTCAGCAGAATAGTTTTGTTGCTGCCCCTTCTCTTATTCTTCTGCACTGCAGAAGAATAAGGGAAGGGGCAGCACGATCAGGTTAACCTTTGATTGTGCCGAGTTTAAAAAATCTATGGTCAGACATATTTTGATGAAACTAATTTTGTTGTTGAACATTTTATAATGATTTTTATTAATCCAATTATAAATAAATGGTAGTATAAATGCAAGTGTAAATAAATTTTGTTAAATATATTTTGAAGCACATTCTGTATTTAACTTGTTAAATTTTATTAATAGGGTGAACTAGAACAACAGTTACTACAAGCCAATCCAATTCTAGAAGCTTTTGGAAATGCAAAAACTGTTAAAAATGATAACTCCTCTAGATTTGTAAGTTGTTTTACTTTGCTGTCTGTTTAACCTAGCATTTAAATGTGGCATTTATATATTTCATGCCTTCATAATTACAAATTTTTTAAACTTCTGTTCTCTGCTTATCTGCATGCATCATAAGTGCTATAAAATTGTGTAATTTAGACAGAACTTGATTCCTTTTTAACAATGAAAGTTTTAGGGATATTGTGAAGTAATGATGGACCATTCATGAACAATTCATTAACAACAAATAACTCTTCGCTGTGAATGATCTTTCAATTCGCAATTACTGTGACACACACTGAAGTCATAGCACATTTAATTTTATTCTGCTCGCATGCATTTAGAAATGAATTCCTGTAAAGTAATGTTGAAAATTAATAAGTGTCAACCAACATGTTAGTGATCAATCAGCAGTCAGCTTGGAAATAATGGTGAAACTTAAGAATGAGAATGACATGTGAATGCCGTTCACTTGAATGGTCTGCCTGAATTGTTGCTCATGGCAAATCATTCATTGTGAATTCTGAAAAGCTCACACCCTATAATGAAGCAAAAAAATTCACTCATGTATTATTACGTACTAAACTTGAGATATAGTAAGATCTTTCGGCTAAAACATCAGCCTTGTTCACACTAGAAGCAAGCACTCACGTGGTTGACATAATTCCTTTAGCTGTTGCCAGTAGAGATTTCCAAATTATTGGAATAGTGAAATTCTCTTCAATAAAAACTCTTGCAATTCAGATGCACTCTTCACTATTCCTTTAATTTGGAAATCTCTACTGGCAACAGCTAAAGGAAAGATGTCAACCATGTGAGTGCTTGCTTCTAGTGTGAACAAGGCTGATGATTCAGCTGAAAGATCTTACTATATCTCAAGTTTAGTATGTAATAAATCCTGCATAAATTTTTTGGCTTCATTATTGGTTTCTTCATTTAACGTGCAATGGCTTTTCTACCGAAGAGCTCGCACTCTTTTAGGCAGTTTGCCAAAAAAAAAAAAAAAAAAAAAAAAAGCCTTGGCCTTGAAAGTGCTTTGGTTGTAAGCATGATGAGATCCCTGCAACAAATGATTTACTCAGTGAGCATAGTTACATACTGGTGATTGGACGGTCATTTGTGAATGATGAATAAACTTTGAAGAAGGAATGATTTATGCCATCACTACTATGAAGGATATTCTTGTCTGAAAATAACTTGAAGTTATATGAACCTTGTGTAAGAGATATTCAACTCAAAATTACCATAGAATTAAACCATACAAGTTGTGCTTTGTACAAACACTGTTTTTTGTTTTTTAATTTATTGCGTAGTACCGCTGAAGATATTTTGCAACAGGAAGCTAATTCTTTTTATTGATCACCAGAAATTTAAAGATTTTGAAAAGAATATGTGTTTCTGAAATTCATATCTGTGTCTTTGAATGCTTTGAAGTAACTTTAGCTTTGCTTGTGTTATGCTTAAAAACTTTGCTGCATTGTACTTCATTATTTTTGCACTTTGCTTGCATTGTAGACTCTTCCACTACTGCTGGTTGCATATCTTTTAAATGAAAATCATAAAAAATATCAGTTGTACAAGTAAATGTTTACCTATTAATTGGCAATTATTGCAGTGTCAACGTTTATTTTTGCTATTTCTTTTGTACCTCTTACTTCATTGTTGTTGTTCTATCATTTTCTTTTAAGTTTTGATATCAAAAATAAAATTGCATTTTATGAACTCCTTTTTTTTTTTTTTTTTTTGTGAAATGTAGGGTAAATTCATTCGTATTAATTTTGATGCTTCAGGATTCATTGCTGGTGCCAACATTGAAACATGTATCCTTTTCATTTTATTAGTATTGATATTTCAGTATTATTATATCTTTTTATTTGTTAGGAGTATTTTGGTAGAAAGTTTAATAAAGGATTTTGTTTGTTTGATAATAACAGCATTTGATGCATTAAAAATATGCTGTTGGTTGTTGGGAAACAGTGTAAAATGAGCATGAAGACGGTATGCATAACATATCAAAAGAAAATAGTTTGTCTCAGAATTTAACCTTTGAGCGAGCGCACTGTCATAAAATTTACGACAAATGTAGTTGTTTCTGAGTAAGACTTATCTGCGAATCCCAGCTTTCCTGTAGGCTGAAAGAATTCCTAGAACAACGTTTATGGAAGACACTGTGGGGGACAAGTTAGTGCCTGGACCTTTTATTTAGTCTGTGAGACGACTTAGATGTGATAAGAGCGTTTGATGTAAAGTTCACAGCGTGCTCGTCCACATGAATATTGCATATTTTCATTCATCATGTTATATAATTATTACCGTTGACGCCTAATTTGCGTGTCCTTATTTTTCTAATGTACGTATTCATTTTTCTAGATTCTCCGAAAATGTCCTCATCGCAGAAGCCTCGTACTCAGGTGGAACTTGAAAGTATCACTCACCCTATGTTTTAGGAACCGGACAGTGAAGAGAAAACTGACGTATGTAGTGACAGTGATCTTACCAATGAACAAATTGAAATCAATGAGTATGGTAGTATGTCTGAACAAGATATATTGGATGTAGAGCTAGAAGGTGAAAATTCTAATGATGACAACTTTTATATCAGAAAAGATAGAACAACCAAATGGCGTAAGTTTGGTTATGGTAAATACTCTAAAACCAAGGAAATCAACATTGTAAAGGAATCTTCTGGTCTGAACCGGTGTGCCAAAGACATAATTAATGAATTAGAGGCATTTTTGAAAATTATTGACCTTGCTATGATGGACAAAATTGTAACGTGTACGAATATGTACATTGATCAACTCAGAACACACCATGAATATGCGAGGGAGCGAAACTGCAATAATACAAGTAGATGTGAATTGATGGCCTATTTGGGGTTATTTTTGATAGGAATTAAAAAAAGCACACCACACAAATGTAAAAGAACTTTGGACATCAGATGGAACTGGAATTGAAATTACGAGAGCAGTGATGAGCTACAAACGATTTTTATTTCTAACTCTTAGCCTTAGATTTGATGATAGGACAACTAGAGCAGAAAGTCGTAAGGTCAATAAATTAGCAGCCGTTTGCACATTGTTAGATTAATTTGTAATCAACAGCAAGGCAGGCTTCAAACTGAGTGCAACTATCGATGAAATGCTTCATCCCTTTAGAAGCCATTGCAATTGGATTCAATATATACCAAGTAAACCAGCAAAGTACGGCGTTAAAATGTATACTTTGTGTGATGCTAAATCTTTTTATACCTATAATCTGGAAGTCTGTGGCAAACAACCAGATGGCCCCTATGCCTCGTCAAATTCGCCAATGGATATTGTGAAATGACTAGTTGCTCCAATTGAAAACTCTGGAAGGAATGTGACTACAGACAACTATTATGCAAGCATTCCTCTTGCTAATTATCAACTTAAAAAAAATGACATTCATTGGGATCATGAAAAAAAATAAGAAGGAAATTCCACCAGAATTCCTACCACACAAGAATAAAGCAGTACAGTCGACATTATTTGTGTTTCAAAGGAACAAAATACTTACACTCTATGTTCCAGGCAAAAATAAGGCGGTCATACTCCTATCAATACTACACTGCACAGATGAAATTGATCCTACTATGAATAAACCACAAATAATCGTGGACTACAATACAACAAAGGGTGGTGTTGATACAGTGGACAAAATGTGCACTACTTATTCGGTTTGTCAAATAACGCGATGATGGCCATGTATTATTTTTCATACCCTTATGAACATTACTGGAATAAATGCCCATGTATTATATTTTTGTCCGAAATATCACAGAATATATCTCAAAAATATTATGTCTCAGTCTTATGAAGGAGCACCTTACTGCTAAAGTAAAACTTCCAAACCTACAGTCTGATGTCAGTGCATTTCTCAAAGTAAGTTATGGACAACCAATAAACCAACTAAATGAAGAGCAACCGAAGCTACGATACGATGCAGAGTATGTCGTTTGTGTGCCATGCACAAGAAAAGAACATCAGCGTCTATGAAATGTTACAATTGTAATGCATTTACTTGTAAACGCCACTCCCAAACCAACACTTTATGTGCTACATATCACGCACATGACAATTCGCAATCAGAGTAAAAAAATATTTCTGTTACTTTGCGAATATTTTATTTTACTTCCATTTGTTTCCCAGGGTTTTCATTTATGGGTTTCTTTGGTTATTTTGGTAAATAAAAAGACTCATTTCAATAGTTCTCATGAAGTTTTAAATGTTATACAATAATATTCAGTAACTGTTCGATATCATATATTGATTGCGTATCGCATAGTAGGTCAGCAATCGTTTGTCATAAAAAAATACTCTGCATGCCCACTTGTGGTAGAAAATGGTACGCGCCCGCTCAAAGGTTAAAGAAAAAGTATTTTTCACAAATATATGAGAAATTCAAAAGTACCGTATTTTCAGTAATCAGATTGCAGTTCTGAATTGCTTTTAGTTCACTGTACTTACAGGTAGTAAGTGGATGGGTGGGGGATTTGGGAGGGCTAAGCCCCCCAAAAACGTTTGGCACCCACAAAATATTTAACATAACAAGTCAGGAAGGAAGTTTCATCTGAGACTAAAGCCTTCCCCAACTTGTATAACCATGCTTCTTCAATAACTGTACTTCATGTAGTATCTCTTCAGGAAACTTGAAGATTACATTGCCATGAAATGGGAAGCAAACCTGCGCCTTCCTATTTCCAGTCAAGCATACTATTGTTACACCACCCAAGTCAATAAAGTTCCAAGTCATTGAAGCTAAGCAATTGTAGCTTAAGAATCTAAAAAACTTCAGGTTTTGCTCTAGTCAAAGCAACCCTGATAGTGGTGGTAGTGAAGACATAATGAGTGAAATTGAAGAAATTTGCTTGACAAATATGAATGGGGGAATTAAATGAATTTACAATATGAAAAAATTAAACAGACACCTAAAAATTCAGACTTTGAAGCTTAAAAGGCAGCATTCCACATCTGCAATGGCAAATCCAGAAGCATTTCATATTCTTATTTTGCCAGCATTCTCAACTGTGTTGTAGACAGTGATGTCCTTTGTCAGCTTTTTGGCAGGTTCCAGTCCTTGCACATCATCATTCATCATTGAGGTCCTCAGAGCTTTCCAGCAGTAATAAGTCAGGACACATACTTTCTTTGATTTTCTTCTTTTTCCTCTTTTGGTTAATGTTTTTCTCAATTTCTATTACACTTTTCCATGCATATGTTTATGTTATTGAGCTATAACTATTGCAGTCTTATTGCTCAGTCTTCTCTATGCGTATAGTTTCAACTGTGTTAGTATTTCATTTCATCTTTTTGTTGGCAAATGATTTCTACATTAGTCCAATCAGATGTTGCTTGATTATTGGTGCAATAATCTATAAGTGCTTTTTTTGTTGTGCTTTTTATTCCAATTTTTTAAATGTTCAATTAATCTGATTTTGATATTGTATTTTGTGCTAACAATGTAACATATTGGTTTAGCATTGTGGATATTTTGGATAGGGATTTTATATAACTGGATTTTTTCAAGATCATATTTTCCTGGTTATTAGTCAACAAACTTTTAATATCTTGCACCTTGGTTCTGACATTCATATTGTGCCTCTGCCAAATTTTTTGCAGGATGTCAGTTATTTGTGGTATAAATGGAAATGAGCTGCAATATGTAATGTTTTTATCTTCATTTTAAAGTAATTTCAAGTTACTGTGATAAGGATTGCATTGCATAATAATATCTATTGTTGCATTCCTAAATCCATAACTTTTCCAATTGTTTAATCCATTGTATTTCATTTTGTGAAAACCATGGACTTGTGGTATAGGTGTATGCTCTTTTTATATATGCTTGAAACACTACCAGTTTATAATTTTGGGGATGGCTTGAATCAGCTGGTATAATATTTGGGGTGAAAGTCTGTTTTTCATAAATCTCATATTCTATTCCCAATGTATTATCATTGGTAAAAAGTATATCCAAAAATGGCAATATACTGTGTGTTTGGATTTAAATTGTAATTTTAATTTCCGAGTAAATGCTTTTGTAAGTTCCTGCTAATTCTTGTAGTTTCTCTATATTATATTGTCAAATGATAAATGAATTGTCAAAGTATTTCAGGTAATCAAGGATTGCTCTTTATCATAATTCTAGATATCTTGAAGAATTAATTATTTTTGATAAAAGATACTTTTTTTAATGGCCTATCACCATCTTAATGGGACAATGTTCCCTCTTTACTTAAATTTTTTTTTTCAAGAGGTTACTTTACTGCTTCAAAATACAGTCTTTTATTGGCCATTCTGTGCTGCCTTAACAACCCTTCTGTAGCAGCAGCTATACTTAAATTCTCTGTAACTTGTTCTGTAGTGCTGCTGAACCTTTTCAAAATTATTTCCTCGTAAATACTATTCCTGCCTCCTACTGTAGTGTCAGATTTCACCAAATCAGTTTTGTTGTGGTCTTACTAAATTCTAACACCCTATTAGATGAAACAATAATGTTAGTAAAAGAAAAATTGAAAGCAAACAATATCTCAGCACTAGAAATTGAAGACATCAATGGAACACTGAAATTTATCAACAAACAATAACTACTTCAGTTTTTAAAACAAAATTTTTATTACGAAATTTCATGAGACAACTCTTAATGGTTGTCTTATGTTAAAAACGTGCTTTAGATTAAACATAAATAATATCAAAAGGTATTCTTTACCTATTATTGAAAAAGTATTTCACACGATTGTTGCTCTGTGAGGCGGCACGTGCTCCCGTCCCGAGAGAGGTCAAATTGTGTTACAGGATGTTTTTTTTTTAGATTTTTTATAAATAAAACAATTTTGTTAAATATTTTCAGTTAAACATTCATTCAATAGTACAATCAAACATTTAACATTTTTTCTGTTAGTTAAAACACGCATAAGGAAAGTTATACTCATCGGGTCGGGGGGCACGCGACTTGCATAAAAGCTCTTCTTCTACAATATTACAGTGAGCGCTTTCTGTGCTAATAGAGCACCGTCTTCAGGCTATCTATTATCTACACGAGGGTTCTTTGCGTGTGTAGCTGACACCCGTGTGATGAGAGGTGCAGATGTTGGTTCTGATCATTACTTGGTAGTGTCACGAGTGAAACTTAATGTTGGTTGAAGGAATAGGAAAAGGCCCAGGATGGAAAGAATAAAGGTTGAAAGGCTCTCTGAAAATCATCAGCGTTATTCTGACATACTCAGAGAATGACTGAATCAGCTGAAGTCTTGTGAGAGGGATGTAGAAAAGTGGGAATGTTTTAAGAACTGTGTAGGCACTCCTGCTGTAGAGGTCTGCGGCACCACAATAGTGGGTAACAATAGAGGTGATGCTTGGTGGAATAGTGAGATTGAAGAGGCAGTAAAGAGAAAGAAGGAAGACTATTTGGGGATGTTGCGAGGTAAAGTTTCTGTGGATGAATATATCACTGTATGAAACATGAAGCTGCTAAGCTGATTTGCCAGAGTAAGGCAAAAGATAGGCAGGAGAAGGTGGAATGGCATGAATTGGCTTTTTGGAAAGATGGAAATACTTTCTGGAAGTACATGGGGCTCAGGAAAAATAGGAGAAACAAAGTTGTAAGTTGTGTGAAGAATAGCATCAGGAAAACGATATGGGAGCCTAATGAGTTAAGTGAAAGATGGGGTGAACACTTTTGTGAGTAATTAGATCAAGGAATCAGATGATGTCACAGCGAAGGATGGATGCACAGGAGGGATCTCAAGAGAAGGGATATGTAAAGCTCTAAAATCTCTTCAGAATGGTAAGGCTCCGGGAGCTGATGGCATAACTGCCGAAATGTGAAATATGGTGGTGACTCTGTAATTGGCTGGTTAACTGAAATTTGCCAGTTGTGCTGGGAGTTAGAAATGGTCTCTCAGGAATGGAAGGATGCTATCATTGTTCCCTTGTATAAGGGAAAAGGTGATCAGACTGACTGCAAGAACTATCGTGGTATTAGCCTACTGAGTTTGCCAGGGAAAGTGTTTGGTAAGGTTGTTATTGAAAATGTACGGGGTCTTACATCAGAGAAAGTGTGGGATCTTCAGAGTGGTTTTATGCCTGGTAAAGGCTGCACTAACCAGATTTTTGCATTACGCACGATGATTGAAAAGTATCTGGCTGTTGGTAAGAAAGTTTTTGCTGCCTTCATAGATTTAGAGAAAGCTTATGACCGAGTAAATAGGATACTTTTGTGGAAGGTATTGAATGAATATGGTGTTACTGGGAATCTTCTTAATAGTGCAAAAGCCATGTATGCTGGTAATAGAGCTTGTATACGAGTAAATGGTGTTTTATCAAAAGGGGTTTCTATTGGTTCAGGTTCGAGAACACAAAAATAAGGTTTTCTTCGAATTTAAAAAAAAAAAAAAAGAGGTTCAAATTAAAGGTTTTTTTTAACATTATTTATATAGAAAATTCAAGGGACCAAATGAAAAATTCGAATTAACTAAGAATTCAAATTAAAACATTTGAATTAGACAAGTTTCACTGTATTTGCATTAAGAAAGTTTTATATAGCTAGTTATACAGGGTTTGTATACTCCTTGAAAACCTTGAAAAGTACTTAAAAAAGTTCTAGGACAGAACTTGCGTTTAACTCAGGGAACTAGTGGATAGCTGGTACCTTGGCTGTGACATCACTATGGAGTAAAATGTCAGCGCTACGGGAGTAAAATAAGTGGAATGACGTATTCACAAATTGTGATGGGCTTCCGTTGACTGGGGTTAGGGATGCGTTCTTGCCGGAGCGTTAATACAAAAATAATGTACACTTTCAAAACATTCCACAAAATAAAATGATTTTGAAAGACACCAAAACAGTGTGATTCCAAGTTAATAAAATAAGCCAACAGGGGTGCATGGGGGTAACAGGCAGGTCACTGATGGGAAGCTCTGCCCGTCCCAGCTAAGTTTAATGGTTTAAACTTGATAAAATGCCTACCTATTTACCGACTGACAACACACACACACATATGATAATTTGGTTTAAAAAAGTCCTTGAAAAGTTCTTGAATTTATTTTGCTTGGAAGAGTACGAACCATGTTATAAAGCAAATGACTATCTAGACTTTGCCTTCTCCCTGTTCATGTTCCATGAAATGTTTCCGTTGTTCTTGTCAACTGCTGTAGTCTTCTTTTATTTGCTTAATTATAATCTTAACTGAAGTACAGATCTCCTTGAGAAATCACGTGCAATCAGGCAAGCGAAAGATGAGCGTGCCTTCCACATATTTTATCAGATGCTTTCAGGGACAACTCCGGAAGAGAAAAGTAAGTTTTCTGTTTTATATAAGTATTTACTGTAGATGTCTTAATGTACTGGTGAAAATGTTTTTCTTGTAATGGCTGACCCTTTATAATGGATGGACTTCATACCAGGAGTAGAGTGATAAATTGTAATGCAATGGAGAACTTCCCTTCTTAGATGTAAGATTCATAAAAAAAACAATCTAAACTTGGTTACCAAAAGTAGATGAAAACCTACTTACTTACTGGCATTTATTTGATGTGATTCTTTTCATTCATGGGTGCATATGATTTCAGTACTCCACTCCTTTATTCAGCATGCGTTCATACATTTAAGTTGCAATTCATTAATTCATTTTGAAAAACCAAGATCACTTGGATTATTAACACTGCTAAATTATATGGTTACAACCCTTTGGTTATTAAAAAATTGATTTATGATCTTAAACATCCAAGGCAAAAAAAAAAAAAGTAGTGAAACAACTAAATCATATTGGGGTAAATTTCCATTTGTTAAAGATATAACCACGAGGCTTGTTCAAGAAAGACTTGCACGGAAATTTATAGACATGTATGTACAAACCTGAACTATATATGGCTTTGTTCCTTTTCAAATTAATCTCCTCCAGAGGCAGTGCATCTATTCTAACGTCTCTGCCACTCCTCAAAGACGTGCTGGGAGCCATCTTTCTGCGTCCCTTTCAAAGCCGCCTCTGAAGCTTTGACAAGCTCTTCTGTCGACGTAAACCTACATCCTTTAAAGTTCTTTTTGAAAGCAACATATTCTGAGTTTTATTACTCTGTCATTTGAATGACGAAAATTTTTATGTGTTGAATGATGAGCAACCAACAGATACTAGGGTAAGGGAGTACTGTTTTAATTTTTGGTCCATAATAACTATATAATCTATAAAAGAAAATGAAAAATGCACAATCATAAAATATTTGTTGATTATATTGCCTATTCAATTAACTGATGAGCAGAATAAATGTACCACTTACAATTGTAGGTGAAAAGATTTTTATGTATTAATAATGCATTATGCACTATGTTCAAAGATTTCTTTTTTTGTTTGTTTGGTGTGGGGAGGGGGAGGGGAGGGGGAGGGGGCTTGTTAATGGTTTTGCACCTGGGCCATGATAAACCACTCACCACCAGTGTCTGGCCCTGGTGCACGTAGCCAACATGATTCTGTTTGTTTATTCTTTTTTTTATTAATATATAATTCTTTCATATTTTTTATTACCTTCTCTGTTATATCTTTGTACAGATATTATTCACTCAGTTGAGGAACCAATAAACTGATATGACTTATATTTTAAACCATTTCTCTGTTATATCTTTCTAGATATTATTCACTCAGTTGGTGAACCAGTAAACTGATATGGTGATATGGCTTATATTTTAAACCATTTTTATAGTAATTCCTATGTACCTATGATTCTCCAATTTTTTTCATCTTCTGTTGTTGATGGTATCTGATAAAAACTCATGCTTTTTATCCCCTAAAATGGTAATTTGATTTTTGTTTAATTTTTATTAATAAATTTTTGTAAGGATTTTCCTGTTCTACCTGTATGTGCATATTGAGAAGGATTCCCAGTAGAGCAGAATTGAGATTAGTCCAAAGGCAGAATAGCTGTCATACACATTATAAAGGGATTTTTTTTAAACAGAAAGTGCAATGTCATTGGTTGTATGATGTCCTTGTAGTCTAGTAACACTGCTTTCTCCGTCGAAGCTCTAATTACTGTTGACCATTGAAATCTGATACTAATGGCAAATGTTATTTCATGAATCATATAATACTTGTAGTAGCCTTTAATACTTGCATATTTATTAAATAAAGGACACAATTTTTAGGGCTTGCATATCACAGTTTTGAGTGGTAGTCTAACTGCTGTTGATTTTTCGAAGTAAGATACTTCAAAAGACCAGACTAGGACACTGTAATGGAGCCAATATGATTGGACTATGGCATCGTTGAAAAGCCAGTATTGATAGACTGTGGAATGCTTATGAATTTGGTCTCACAGATGAAAACAATTTTCTTGTGTAAGATTTTTACACCTATATATTGTTAATACAAAAAGGATAGAATGTAATTTTTGTGATATATTCATTTGTTGCTTATCTCATTATCTCATTCTGCTTTGTGTGTGATGTAAGCAACAGTGCTATTAAAACAGAAGAATTGCAGCAAGTCACCACACACCAGTTAAGGAGAATAACAGGTTCCCTAGCTTGAGAATATCTTGACTTTGAAATTGTTTGAAGTGAAGAGAGCATGGTGAAATGAGATCGTAAGTGTGAGGCAGGGTAATTAGCTCATTATGGGATACAGGCAGGCAGGTGAATAGGATGTATGAATGAATTCTTTTCTAATACTTTTCCATATCAAGTTCATAGAAGATGCAGATTTTGTAATACATGTTTTTTAACTTCCTTATATTGTTTCAAATTGGCAATTATCTGAAAAATATCTGATAGCTGTTAATCAGTGTTGATGATATAATTATACACCATGTAGCTGATTCACCATGTTCCATAATCTTCTTCATCCATTAAGTTAAAATTACAACTAGGAAGTTTCATTTTTTTGTACCCACCAGTAAATATAACCCCTGTGTAAGAAATTTTGAATTCATTGCTGTTGTTTTAAAAATCATAGCTCTTATGAAGTTATCAGGAGTTTCTTAATCCCTACTTATTTTTGGAAGTGTAGTGTGTGTCTTTGTGAAGTGAAGTAATATTAATAATGTAAAGTGGTATTTATTTTCAGAGGAATTCCTTTTGGAAGATGCTAAGAAGTACAGGTTCCTAACTTGTGGAGGATTACCTGTTCCTGGTGTAGATGATGCTCTGGAATTTAAAAACACTGTTAATGCAATGGCCATTATGGGCCTTACTCAGGAAGACTTAAATGGTATGATTTTAATTTTTGTAGTAGTAGTAGTAGTAATAATATAAGGCCCAAAATACAGAAGACGGTGATTATGTGTGTAAGAAGGGGGTGTGTGGGGGGGGGTATAGTTGAAGTATGCACAGGCCTTAATTTGGAAAGCCCAGCCTGAACCCAAACTTTAGGGTCCTGGCTGGACTCAGAATTTCCAGTTTACTGCTCATCTCGACTTGACCCAACCCCATCTCATACTTTCATTGCACGTTCCCCACCATTTACCTTCCTCCCCATAAAAAAAAAAGAAAAAAAAAGATGTAACACAAAGCTTTTGCTAAAGCAGGGTCTTCAATCCATGTCCCAAAGGCCATATCATTTTTCAGTGGCCCATGAGACATTGTTAACTGGGGAAATTCTAAACTGGAAAAAAAAAATGTTTTTCAAAATGAAAAAAAAAAATGAATATCCAGGTACCTTGGGTATGAGGAATTTGAATTCCCAAATCTGCTATGAGCTATGCTGTGACAAATTATATAATGGAAATTTTTAAAGAGTAGTTAAAAATGTAGGCATATCAGATACATACATCAGGTTTATTTGTAACATAGATATCATGTTAACTGCATCTTTTTTTTTTTTAATTTTTTTGCTGGAAGTCGTGTTTTAAGATTCAAAATCTCTCTCAAAAAATCAATATTCTGATTCATGCTAAACACATGAAGTTTTGTTCTTCTTTTTCATGTTGCCCATGAGTCCTTTACTAATTTGTCATGTGGTCTGTGTCTCAGAAAAGATTGAAGTCCCAAGAGAAACAAAGCTGTTGTACTGAACTGAACTACCTCAGTAGTAACAGTAATGTAACACAGAAAGACATGCTGTTTCTCGTTGGAATTCCCTCCACCGATAAGGTTTAGACCTGATTACATACTTCTGTTATAAATGTAAATGGATTACCTCTTCTACACTTAAGTACAGAGTGTTTCAAAGCGGGGTATTCAACTTTGTAAGACAATAGAAGGAAATAGTAACAGATGAACAATTAGTCTTACTGTGCAAATGTAAAGTAGTAACACTTGCAATTTCAACACAGTCCAATTTCGATGTGACTGCCTCCAGTAATTCTGCAAACATCCTATCTGTAGTCAGTTTTCTGCCACCTGCAGCATAGCATATCAAGCGTAACAGCAGCAATGGCAGCAGTAATTCTTCTATATAGCTCATTGATGTTGGTTGGTAGTGGTTGTACATAGACATGATCTTTAGCAAAGCCCCACAAGAAAAAATTTAGCTGTGTAAATTCTGGGGAACGAGGTAGTTATGCTACAGGCACACCTCTACCAATCCACCTCCCTGAAAAACGGGTGATTAGGTATGACCTTACATTGTTTAGATAATGTGGAGGTGCTCCATCTTGCTGGAAGTGTAAGCTTTCACCGTGATCATTGTCGTCTAATTATGGGATGAGGTACTGTTACAGCATGTGGAGATACACAATATCAATATTGATGGACTCAGCAACAAAGAAGGGTCCATACAGCAACAAAGAAGGGTCCATACTTTTTCTTCATGCTCATGATGCAAAACACTTTAACTTTTGGGCTGTCACAAACATATTCTGTGGTGGCATGTGGATATTCGCTTTCCCAAATTCTGCAGTTATGGGTGTTGACTTGATTATGTGAAAAGTGCACTCCTCACTGAAAATTATAGTCTCCAGAAAGTCTTAATTTTTTCTATCCAACTGATCATTTCTGAAAGTACAGAAATCTTTACATATCTTACCATCGTTTGTCTTCAGCTGGTGCACAATGGTAAATTTGTATGTCTTGAAATGCAGATGATGTCACAGAACGCACGACACAGTCACATGCAGAATTGCAGTTTCCTGAGACGCATATCCCGTTGGCTTGGGAGAACTTCTAATGAAGCTGTCACGCATTTTGTCCACAACAGCATCAGAGGCACGTGGCTGACTCCTTGACATCGGATGACGAATAGAACAGCCTGTTTCCGCAAAATTATTGCGCCACACATAGATCATATGCCACTTGGGAGGTTCTTTGCCGTATTGTGTGTGAAATTTCCTCTTAACTTGTGTCGCAGACTTTGTTTGCTCGAACCAAAACACACAACATGCTCGCTCGAACCAAAGCACACAACATGCTCGCTCGGCACTTTAGAAAATCGCCATTTTGCAAATGCTTGACGTAGAACACCCTCCCATGGAGGAATTCAGCAATCCAGTGACATGCCAGAAACTTGCTATGATCCACTACATTATGTGACTGACTCAGCTTCTGTATGTCATCCGCGTTATTCTCTGTACCTCTGCAAAGTTGTATATCCCCCCTTTTGAAACACCCTGTATAAGCAAGGTAGCCTTGACCTTCAAATATGTAAACAAATACTGTACTTCTGACTTCCTTATCTCTCTTGCAGCAATGAATCATACAAGAGCTCGTTTTGGTTTTGTGAAGCTGAAAACTGTTTATGTAAACATTTCTTTGACAAGAAAAAAAAAGCCATGGTTTAGTCACCAGAGCCAGCAAAGTGAAAACAGAATTTGATTTCAACCTTTAAAGAAATAAACTGTGCCATTTCAGACTCTCATCTTGCATCCCAGCTTGTCTGTCTCAGCTGTAATTAATCAATGCATCCAGTGGCGTATGAAGTCTTTAATTTCATTCAGTGAACATGAACAAAGACTGAATTTAACTAGTCAGTCTTCGTTTTTGTGAGATGAAATTTTTTTCTTTAATCCAAGAACAAAATGCTAAACCTTCCAGTAGAGGTCTGGCCTGAACCGTATTTTCACTTAACTGATGAAAAAAAAAAAAAAAAAAAAAAAGCTTGGGCTGGATCACTCCCATGCAGATCTCTGGAATACATGCCACAATGTATTGTGATTTTAAAACCATGAATGACTGACAATATGTCAGTACTGACAAGTGGACCATGCTATAGAAAAGAAAAACAAATAAATAATTATAAATCTTATCTTTAACAACATTCTATCTCTGAAGGAGGATGATGCACTGGAAGTTCCAGAGGATGCAAAAGGACAGCTTATCATAGAATACTACCATTTAAAGACAAACTAAGGAGAATCATAGGAGCATACATGCTCCATACACAGGTAATGGAAAAACCTCTTGATAGTATTCAAACTTCTGATTAACTAAAGAGTTGGAAATATTCTGTATTGATCCTACCATCACAAAAATTTTTTAAGATTTGTATCAGAAATGTGGGGAACAAACTTACAGCCTCTTATAATAGAGATCTTGAAATCTTTGTCTGTAAATCTTATACAAAGACCATCCCCCATCCAAAACTAGGCATATTATGAGGAGATTGTTCTGATGTATCACGGTTCAGCATGTCATTAAATCCATTGAGCAACTGTCTACCTGCAGATATGCCATAAGAGAGAATCAGGAAAACATATTATGAGAAGAATATGTTCCACATATTAGGAGAAGAATATTTCTTCTAGAGATTTTAAATATTTCTTATACCATTTGTTTTACATAGGGGATCTGGAGTTAGGGTTGCCAAGTGCTCTGATTTTTTGAAGCTGCTTCTGAAGTTTTGTAATTTTATGCTTCTTTCTTGCATCTCCAACATGTCAATGAACAGGTCTGTATTTAATGCCTGAGGGTGAACAACTGCTAACGGAGAGCACAGTTGGGTAGAAATGGAACTGCAATGGTTTTTTACAGTATGGAGATTGTTGTCATGAACAGCACCAGGTCCTCCTCATCCCTATTGAATGCACTATTAATGTCAGATCCTACATTGGCATTGTTTTGTACTGAGTGTTGTTCTGCATAGAGACAATGTATCTGGATATTACTAGACTCTCAGCAAGACAATGCTCCATATTACAAGGCACACATTGTGCAAGGCTGGATTTAGCATAATGTCCAAGAATTTCATGTGCTCCTCTAACCTCCAGATTCCACTGCCTTCAATCCCATTGAACATTAGTGGGATTCAATAGAAAGGGGCATTAACACTGGTCCACAGTAGTGCTTTACTTAGTTACAGAACTACAGGTTGTCTTTTTGTCTTAACTGTGAGGACACCTACAGTTTAGATGAGTTGATGCCACATGTGTGAAATGGTTATCACGGAGAAAGGTGGCATACCATACTATTAGATAAGCGGTCATCGTATTATGTCTCAATATATATTACTAGTGGCTTGGTAGGGCAAAAGCCCCAATCTAGTAAGAAGTATTTTTCACAGTTTTTAAGAAAATGGTAATAATATTCCATCATTTTTCATGCTTTATGTGTTCTGAAGAAGGGATATAGAGAATGTGTAAATGTATTATCAACAAAACATAGGTCCGGGTTGTGTCCTATTTAGAATTAACATTTAAGGAATTCTAGCCAGAATATATGCCAAAGCTGTCAATATGTATAACTTTAATTATTTGTCTTCATTGTGACCAATATGTATATCAGTAGCTGCCGAGGAATCTATAAAGTACAATTGGCCATATGAAGGGTTTTCACCAGTAAGTGGTAACAAATTTGAGATGTACCAGTGAATCTGTCTCAGAATTTTAAAGCAGTATGGACCAATGCCTGAAATCTTTTTTGTGGCCGAGATGAAAGTGAATAGAATAATAATAACAACGTTTCGCACAATAAAATGTTTATTATACATCGACTATAGTTTCGCAGAGCTTTGGCTCTGCTTCCTCAGGACGAATGGAGCGTAAACATTCAAATCATTGTGACATCATCAGAATTCTGACGGTCACGGGTTTTAGCGAGTTGTTTCCACGCGCTTGAAAGAAATGGAGTCGACGTCATGTCGTTAACAAGCCGTGACGAGTTCCGGTATATGTGAAAAGCTTCTAATATATTAAGCTTGAAAGTCGAGTCCGGTTTATCAATAAGCGTAGCGTTTCCAAACAAAAAGTTATGGTTATTTTCGTGACAATGTTGAGCTATAGACGACTTCTTCAGTTCATAGTTCCGTACATATGTCTTGTGTTCCTTCACACGGAAGCTTAAAGCCCTGCGGGTCTGTCCTATATATGAAAGTCCACATTCACAAGGTATCTGATAAATTCCCCAGGAGTTTAAGTCTTCGATGTAGTCTTTTGATCCGTAAAAATTCATCTTGTTTATGGGTTTGAAAATAACTTTGAAATTAAAACTTTTAAGGATTTTTGAAATCGCGAAGCAAATCTGAGGAGCAAATGGGATAACTGCCCAATTCTTTTGTATTGGGAGGTCTATAGGCATGAGCGTGCAGACTGGCTTTGGTTTCCTAAATTTTTGGACAGCTTTGTCTATAATGGAAGGGCTGTATCCTCTGTGTGCTGCAATTCGTTTAAGAAAATCAAGCTCTTTCTGTAAGGAATCCTCAGTTGAGCAGATATGTATTGCACGATATACGTATGTGAAGAAGGCCGAGATCTTTTGTTTCCACGGATGATTTGATTTTGCATGAGGGGGTAAGGAAACAGCAAATGGTTTTCGATAAACTGTTGTACTAAAGGATCCTTGAGAGCGGGACACAAGGACATCGAGGAATGGTAAGCAGCCATTATTCTCAGTCTCATATGTGAACTGTATATGAGGATCGATTGAATTGATAAGTTCAACTAATTTAGGTATTTCCGAGTTCATGCCATTCCAGAGAACAAAAGTATCATCTACATATCGAATCCACAGGTCAAATGTAACAAGCTGAAATAGTTGGTCTTCAAAGTGACGCATGTAGACTTCGCATAAAATAGGTGACAGTGGGCTACCCATTGCAAGGCCTTCAGTCTGTTGGAAAAATCTTCCACGAAAAAGGAAACTGTTTTGTCTTATACAAATTTCCACTAGCCTCAAAAACTCTTCTATTTCTGGTTGGCTGAAATGATGTTCTTTGAGACTTGATTTTAATGCTTGGAGAGCTCCATTCACTGGGATACTTGTGAACATGAATTTCACATCGAAGGATAACATGAACTGATCGTTGAATGGATGTCGCTTTAGCCGATTGACAAAATCAATGGAATTTTTTACAGAAGTTGTGTTCGAAGAAGTCGTTAAAGTCGAAAGTTTCGAAGATTGAAATTTGGCCAACTTATGTGTAGCTGATCAAACGTGGACAACGGGAATATGAGGGCTTCAGATGATTTTTTGAGCTTTGGTCAAAGGTTACACAACTTGTTACCACTTTCCGAACTTCCTATAAATGTTTCTGCGATGGGTCATTTTTTATTTCCTTATAGGGTCCCTCGGTAATAAGTTTTTCGACCTCTGCCTCGTAATGTTTCTTGTCCAGAATAACAACTTGTCCTCCTTTATCAGCTTTAGTGATGATAATATCGCGATTTGACTGCAATTCTTTTAGAGCATAGTATTCTTCCTTGCTGAAATTCTTTTTAAATGGTGGAATGAACTTTGCCGTTATTGTTTGGCTAACGCAATGTCTAATCGTTTCTTTTTGATCTGAATTTAGATCGCTTTTTATCACGGACTCCTCAACCGACGCAATGATATTGGATATTGGTACCTTTTTTGAAATCGCAAAATTCGAATTGTAACGTAAAATCTGTTTTTGAATTTTGCTCGGGTTAAAACTAGAAAGGTTAGATATTACTTCATTATCCGGAAAGATATCTTCAATTTGTGCAGTAGAATTTTCTTTATGGTTGTTGTCATTTGTTAATTTTTTAAATTTCCGTTCTAATGTCATTTTATGAGTAAATTACATATTGGAACTCCTAGACCAAGTTTTGCAGTCCAGGTCACAAAAATCTGGTAATGTTTTAGCCAGTAAAAGGTGCAGGTTGTACAGTTTGACCTCAACGTTTGCAATATTCTTTCTTGTATCTTTAATGATAGCTCTTAATAGTGCAAACGAAGCGTTAGATATGGCTTTGTTGATGTTATGGGAAAACGGTTGATTGTCGCAGACAGTGAGTTCGTCATGATCGAGATTAGGAACAGGGATTAAAGTTCCTGTAGAAAGTCAATATCAGTATAGGTAAGTCCACAAAAACGGAAGCGAAGCAAGATGTTATATGATCGGCTCCCGGTGTAAGATATATCAATATACTTACGCTCCAAATTGTAGTCAAAGATCCAGTTGACACCTGAAATTATATATAATTTATGACTACGAAGCTTGCGGTGTTAAGATAGAATATTAATAACAACGTTTCGCACAATAAAATGTTTATTATACATCGACTATAGTTTCGCAGAGCTTTGGCTCGGCTTCCTCAGGACGAATGGAGCGTAAACATTCAAATCATTGTGACATCATCAGAATTCTGACGGTCACAGGTTTTAGCGAGTTGTTTCCACGCGCTTGAAAGAAATGGAGTCGACGTCATGTCGTTAACAAGCCGTGACGAGTTCCGGTATATGTGGAAAGCTTCTAATATATTAAGCTTGAAAGTCGAGTCCGGTTTATCAATAAGCGTAGCGTTTCCAAACAAAAAGTTATGGTTATTTTCGTGACAATGTTGAGCTATAGACGACTTCTTCAGTTCATAGTTCCGTACATATGTCTTGTGTTCTTTCACACGGAAGCTTAAAGCCCTGCGGGTCTGTCCTATATATGAAAGTCCACATTCACAAGGTATCTGAGTGATGCCAAAATAGATAATAGTGGTTTATGTCTTGGTGATATCCGTGTGTGCAGATTGCTGTATGCTGATGACACTGTCCTGTTGGCAGAGAGCAAAAGTGATTTGCAGAGTATGTTGTCCCGGATGTACGAAGTTTGCATGAAATTCAAACTGAGTATAAATAAGGGAAAAACCAAAGTTATGGTTTTTGAGAGAGGAACTGGTAGCACTGAATGTAATGTAAGTCTAAATGGCACCGTGATTGACCAGGTGAGTGAGTATGTGTATTTAGGAAGCATGTTTGACAGAGAGAACAAATTGGATGATAAAATTAGTAATCGAGTGAATTCTTCATTGAAAGTCATAGCTACTCTGGGAGGTTTTTGCAGGAATGATGGTTTCTCTGGAGAGTCCTGCATGGCTGTGTATAAAACTGTAATTGTTCCTACTCTGATGTATGGCAGTGAAATCTGGGTACTACAGAAGAAACATAGAAGTCATTTGTGTGCTGGAGAAATGCTTTACTTATGGGGGCTTGTGGCAAGATTACGGCCTGATTGTGTGAGGAATGAAGATGTGTTGCAGTTGTGTGATGTGAAGCAAAATGTTATTAGCAAGGTGCAGATTAATATGCTTCGGTAGTTTGGCCATGTTGAAAGAATGAGTGATAAGATGTTTACAAAGAAAATCTTTTTAGCCCAAGTGGCAGGAAGGAAAGGCAGAGGAAGGCCAAGGAAGACATGGGTGGATCAGATTTAGGAGTGTCTGCATGAGAAAAAGATTATGAGTATGAAGTATAAAATATCTTGTGTACGGCGTGTAATGGATATCAGTGAAGCCCGAGTTGTATGTCAAGATCGCTGTAAATGGAGAAGTTTGATACGACAACAGTAAGTAAAAATATCTGGTAGTTTGTATTTCTTTTCGGAGCTAACCTCTGAATCTCCGAGAACAGCTTAGGGATATGTATGCATGTATGGTTCACCAGTACATCAGTGTCAGCAGTACACACCGTACAGTTAACAGGGGTTGTGCTGGCTTTTATAAAGTTTTCGCCAATTTAGTCGCCAAATTCAATTTGTTTTCGCCAAAGTGTTATAACACTATGAAAAATGTAATTACCAGAGCATTTTTCCCATCGCCAAAACAAATTCTTTTTCGCAAATGGTGAAGATTGCGATAGGCAGTGCGTCTCCTGGTTAGTACAGCCATTCTGAAGTGCATCCTGTAAGTGGATGAACAGCCTGGCATCTGCTTCCTCATGATCACATGGTGGCATATATGTATCATTTCCTTGGACAATAACCCAACAGTGGCACCACCTGTGATGATAATTTCCTTGTTTTTGGCATATTCAACAGTTGCCAACTTATTGGAAGGGAATGCAAAAGTTTCTGTTTGTTGGTGGGGTCTTGTAAGAAGTCTGCTCACTTCAGTGGGAGCTTATTCTTTCCAGCAACCTTCACCTGATCAGCATAATCATCAGGTCACAATGTTGGAAGGGAGTGCACAACAGCAGCTCCATTGAGAAGCTTTACGTCAATGGAATCAGGAGAATCATTTGAGTAATCAATATCCGGAATGTTCATAATATCAGACTCCTTTCCTAAGTGCAGTTTTCCATCATCTGATAGTGAAGGGGGAAAAGAATAGTTCTCATGGCTGAACAATGTGGTCATGTCGCTTGCCCTATGCTGCATCGCTATGTGCAGGTGAGAGAACAGAGAAACATCAATCTTAAGTAAGGATATCTTTCCCTTTTGTTTTGTCTTTATCTTCTGTATAGGAGTGCTGAAGAGAAGAAGTGAATTCTTCTTAATTGGTTTATGAATGGAGCAAGTACAAACAGTTATAACTGATTTGCAGTAATTGGCATACTGATCCTGTCCTAGACCGTGCACTGTTCGCACCATATTCACTACAATTTCATCCAAAACAAATCATGTGTCAAGAGCAAATAACTTGCAAATGTCATCCATAAAAGGGTTTCCAAGGACATTCATGACTTATATAGACTCAATACCTGTTGCTTAAATACTTTATGTGTGGAAAAACCCTCTTTGTGATGATTAAAACTTCTTTCTTTACGGACGTAGTCCTCTTGAAACTCCTTTAATTACCTAGCTTGTTCAGGCCATTTTGCAAATTTCTCCTTGGTATATCCTCCTTTGTTCATCATCCTTGGGAAATTCTATGACCTGATGACCTTGTGTCAAGGTGAAGAATTGGGTTGCTTTTGGTACAGGCAAAACTTTCACTTATCATTACATTAATGCTATCTATGATAAGCTAGGTAGAGAGAAATCCCTGGCCCTCCCCGTCTTCCACAGTTTCATGGATGTGATACCATATCTGCATTTTTCGGACGAAGCAAGAAGTGCGCCTGGGAGGCATGGAATTGCTATCCTGATGTGGCACATTCCTTTACCTACATGGCACTCCACCCTTACACACAACTTGAGATTGATGATGAAAATTTCAAACTGCTACAGCGCTTCACTGTTATCTTGTATGATAAGGCCAGTAATGTAGAACATGTGAATGAAGCCAGGAAGGAGCTGTTTTGAAAGAAGACTAAGACAATGGAGAAATTTTCCCCAACTAGGGATGCACTACTTGCATATCAGGCAGGAGTATGTGCACTAGTGAGCACAGTGTACAGCATGCTCCTAATCCAGAAGGTTAGGTCTGGACTCTGAATGGAGACAGTGTATCCTGGATTCCTGTATGGAACATGTTACTTGTTGCCTCAAAGTCTTGTAGTGAATTGGGAAATGTAACTGTAAGGGCCAAAGTGGACGTGGTGGTAGATGTGCTCACAGAAAGACAGGCTGGAATTGTGCAGAACTCTGCTGATGTAAATGTTTGAATATGGCATAAGCAATGGCATCTCTCATATAAGATATCTTTCAAAATGACCATCATAATGGCCTCTTTCATATAAGAATGTAAAAAATGTATGTCTTTTAGTGTGTATTTAGTATGTATGTATTTAGTACACGTATAATTTTGTAAACAAAACATTGGTGAATATTTTCTAAATGGTACACAGGTTCACCAGTAAAATATCATATTGTGAATAAATAAATCGTCTGATGCATTTAAACATTGTCTATTTGTGCTCCCTGCCCTCGAAAATATATATTTACACACTAAGATTGTGGTTCTGAGTGCTTTAGAAGCCAAGATATTGGTAATATACTTAAATTTTAAGATGGCTGCCAAAGGAGGTGGTTTCTACCCAAAATGGAAAGCTATGGCCCTAAGTAGCACATGGAAAAAATTTGGTGCTTTTGTCCGGTTTGTCCACATTCACCTCAAATTCGTTGTTAAGCTGCCTAACTATTAAGTAAAAATATGTGTGATTAAAAACACTAAAGAGATTTGAAAGAAAAATTGTCACTCCAAAAAATCAATCTAACAGGAGCTACAAAACAGTAGATTTTAATGTATCTGTTAATATGCTTAAGTTGTATTTACACTGCTGAGCTTTCACCTATCACAAGAAGGCTTTCTGAAGACTAATGATAGTTCAGAGCTACATGCAGAATTTCTGTATGTAGCTATCTCTATTAATGTATACATTAAAGTCTACTGTTATGTAACTCCTGTTAGTGCAAAGCAATTCTTTAAGATGCTTGATGTATTTGGAGAAACAGTGAAATGCAATTTTGTAATTTTTTGTTAAAGTAAATGATTAACAATTCTAGTTTTAAATCAATAAAGGAAGAAATATTCTTCATAATACTTGGGAAATCGATAGGATATTCAAAGCAAACGGTTTTGCTTTGAAAATTCTAGTGTTACTGACTTTGTAGCACTATTTTTTTGCTGATGCCATGGGAAATTGGCATGATTTATTTGTGAAAAAGTGAAACACTCATTTTTGCTAAGAATAGAGTACATGAATGCATTATTTCAGAATAGACACAAATGAAACTTGTGTTTTTTGACCTATGATATGAAGGTTGTACCCAAAGTAATGCAAAAGTGGGCATAACGTTTTTATTAACTGACAGAGGTCATTCAAATTACGCATGTTGGTAGAGTAACTGTTCCTATATAGTAACCCTTCTTCTTCATTGTTGGTAAATAATGGATTCCAAGCAGAAGCAAACATGCCGTCGTTGAGTTCTTGATGAAAGAAGGGGGCAGGCTGTCCGACATCCACGAAAAGCTAGAGAATGTTTACGGAGATGACACCATCGACAAGAGCAATGTGCACAGATGGATGAATAAGTTTAAAGAAGGGGAAACTAGCATTGAAGACAAATCATGCAGTGGGAGACCATCATCTGCGACCACTGACACCCATCGTCAGTGAGTGGATGAATTGATTCGTGCGGAAAGACAAGTCGCAATCCGTGAGCTTGTTGCACAACTGGACTGTGGTCACAATGCCATACAGAAGATGGTGGAAGACTTAGGGTATTGGAAAGTGTGTGCAAAGTGTGTACCTTGGCAGTTGACACCCGATTTGAAGGAGAGAAGGGTGAGGTCTGCTTTGATCTGCAGGGAAATGTTTGAAGCCAATGAAGACATGTTTCCCCCCCCCCAATTTGGTGATTGGATGAAACATGGCCGTATCTTTGCTATCTGGAAATGAAAGAATTAATTCATGGAATGGTGCCGCACATCTTCACCAAGGCCTGAGAAGTTCAAGAGCCAGCTATCAGCACAGAAAGACATGGTGACTATTTTTTAGAATGACAGGGGTGTCATTCTCCTTGATTTTCTGGAACATGGCTGTACCGTGACCGGCAAGCGGTACATTGAGACTCTCAAGAAGCTTAGAGAAGCCATAAGGAGGAAGAGACCGAACAAGAATTGGAAAAGGATCCACATTCACCATGACAATGCGAGACCACACACATCTTTGGCAACAAATCAGGTGATCAGCAAATTAGACTGGTCTGTGGTCCCCTATCCACCTTACAGCCTAGATCTGATGCCCTCCGACTTCCACCTGTTCGGTCCAATGAAGGACAGTCTCCGGGGACAATGATGTGATGACACAAAAGAGGTGAAAGTAGCTATGAAAAAGAGTGTACAACAGTCCACACCTGAATTTTTTAAAAGAGGATTCGAGTGTTGGGTTCAACAATGGTGCAAGTGCATTGCTTGTGATGGAGACTATGTTGATAGTACCTTTGTATAAAGAAAGAGTCTACCAACATGTGCAATTTGAACGACCTCTGTCAGTTAATAAAAAAATTATGCCCACTTTTGCATTACTTTTGGTACAACCCTCGTATTTATAAAGAAAAGGAAATATTTTAAAAATTTGTCACAATTTTCAAATTTTCTTTGATTCTAGTAAAATTGGATGTATCGGATCAGTTGCAATACATGAAAAAATCATTGAAAACAAATCAGTACATATGATGTTCAAAATTACTACACACCGAATTATGTGTTCTCAGTAATTTATTAAAAGTTATGTAAAAGATTGTGTTTTCTGCAATTCAGACTTGATTACATTTACCACTTCAAATCTTTCAGCAATTTTAAGGATATTATCAGCTGTTCTATTGTTTGGCAATATGGAATTTCAACAGGAAAGGAAATCAGACCAAGCCTTTTTAATGGAGACCACAGTTGCTCAGAAGATTGGCACTTTGTTGGGGTTGAAGGTAACCGACATGACAAGAGCGTTCATTCGTCCTCGACTTAAAGTCGGAAGGGATTTTGTTAGCAAGGCCCAAACAAAAGAACAAGTAAGTTTTATATATAACATTTAAATGTGTTGTAAAGTAGGTGATTATATATTGTCATTAGTATTTGAGTGAACATCGGTTCAAGCTTTTGGCTTCCAGGTTTCTGCAGGAATTCTGCTCATATATACATATCATTATCCATCTACTGCTGGATGAAAGTCTCTCCAAGTTTCTTCCACATCTTTCTGTCTTGAGCCAGTCTCTGCCATGTTACTTCAGCATGCTTTCAAATTTTATCCATCCACCTTCTATGTCGCCTTCTACACGCACACACGTGCGCATGCTCACACAAACTCCTTTCACAAAAATCTGCGAACCCCTTATAAATATCCTTAGCCACTTATGTAATTTTATACTTTATTTTTAGGAAATTTAATCATTAGTTGCAATAAAAATGTTTAATACCTTTCAAATTTTTTGTATTTTTAATGTCACAATATTATCACATTTCATATGTTTTTTTAAGTGGTACTGAAAACTGCTGCTTTGACATTACTGAGATACTTTCTTCAATCACAAAGTTCCATGCTGGTTTAAGTTTCAAAATTGCTTTCAAAAAGTTTTAATAGTTACTCACCTCTTCACGTGACTTCAGTGAGAAGGATGTACTTGCTTTGGATGGCACAGAGCTTTAAAGTCAGGAACCACAGAAGATAAATAAAGTCTCAAGCCACTTTCAGCACTGACACTGGGAACTCCTTCTTTAAACTTAAGCAGAAACCAATTAATGACAAAGATTTAAAACTTTTCTGTAATTCAAAATCAGTGGAAATTTCAAGGAGCTGCTCTTTTTCATTCACGCTTAATGTGGAGGATTCCAAAACTGCTATCTCTTCCAAAGGATTGCAAATCCAATTGTTATTATTGGACATAGCAGGGAAGTATTCTCTGAAGGTTTTTCCAAGTCCCTTTTAAGTGTTCTATAACCATGTTCTTAGCTTTTTAGTCTAAAGAAAGCTGATTTTCTACCAGGAAGTCGTTAAGGGTATCCAAGCACTCAGTTTGATTGCTGATTAAACACGTTGCCCAAAAGTTTTATTTTTTCGATAAACGATTTGTTACGGTCTTGCTCAATATAAACGTTAATATTTGACCCCTGAAGAGATAGGTTTAAATTGTTTATTTTTGGAGAAAATGTCTGCCAAATCAGACCAAAACCTGGAGCCACATTTGATTTTGCATGCACTTTGCTTTGGGAAAGGGATGGTTGGTAAGAAAAACAAAAACTTCCTGTTTAAGTTCAAACAATCTTCTAAGAGTTCTACCCTGAGAACCACCTAATTTCAGTGTGAAACAATAAACAGTTATAAATGCTTCCCATTTCCTCACAAAGTGCTGCAAAAATGCGGAAATTTGTAGGATGAGCCTTTATAAAATTAACTATTTTAACTGCATTGTCTAGCACAGTTTTCAATCCTTTGGGCATGCATTTGGAAACAAGAGCTTATCTATTAATGCAGCAATGTGTCCAAGAAACATCAGACACTAGTGATTTCATTCTGGCAACAAACCCAGTATAAGTCCCTGTCGTAGATTTCCAGAGGGAGCCAACTATTACGTATTGTCCGTAATTATTACGGTTTCGACTGTCAGATTATGGAATTACGGACATATTGGAAGAATGAAATACTATTAAAAAGCACCAATCACTTACCCTAAAGATCATGGGAATTTCATTACACACTTCCAGCACGTCAATTATCGTAATGTTGTTGGCCTTCAAAGGTTTACAGACATCTTGCTTACGATTCCTTCTTCCGGGGATGAAACCTCGTATTTTTTTTTTTTTTTTTTTTTTTTTTTTTTAAGCCATATGAGATGTAACTATAAGCTTGTCAATTCCATAAAAACCACACAAGCATACTACTCATTCATACAATTCAATTAAAAAACTATGTACATATTTACACAACCTTACATTCCTAGTACCATGATCTTTAGGGCAAGTGATTGGTGCTTTTTAATAGTATTTCATTTATGAATTGCACGTAAACTATGCGCACTTTGCAGGGTTTTAATACCTTAAAAGTGCAAATATAATAATAGGTTGGAAGAATTATGGATTTCAGTGCGTTTTGGAGAATCTCAATTTTGTATCCTTTTTTGTTAACCCTTTTAGTACGACGCGGCCGATTCGTCGGTGTTCGATTTTGATCCGAGTATTTTCTTAATCAGACGGCAGATATCAGTGTCGATGATCATATTATTTATCAGTCATATTGTTTTCAAATGGAATCTCCATGAATCATATCGTCAAAAAGCGATATTATCGAAATAATCGTAATATGCCGTAAGAGTCGTATCGTGAAATAGTTTGCGCTTGCTATCAGGCTTCCCATGCACTTTCTCCGTGTGATGGGAGAAAGGCTACTTTAGCCAAAACTTTTCCTACTGCAGTTCAGGCAGGGCTGTTCACTTGGCCTTGTTGGTGAATTATAAAACTTCCTACTATCGGAAATTACTTTTTTGAGCCCCGTTCGAAGTGCAATAACGTGCAACTCGTGGTCCTGCGATGGCGGGTGTTTATTATTATTATTATTATTATTATTTTGCGGACTTTCGCCGCACGGGAGAACGAAATGCGGTGTTTTATTACTAGAAGCTCTTCACATTATTCATTTCTTTTTTCCCAAACAAACAGACACAATCGCAAAACTTCGTGAATTACGAATCCACCTCTTTTTCCCAACTAGTGTTAGCAGAAGATGACTTTATTGACAGCTTGTTCCTCAGACTATTAGACAGGCTTTTTTCTACTGCATGAAATGTTTTTGTAAGGTTATTTGAAATGGCTTGTTGTAGTGAGAGTGAAAGTTTGCCAAGTGATAGTGATGATTTTGAATCATCTGAGAGTGATATTGGCCAAGCAACATCAAGCCAGAAAATTAGCCACCACACCACGTACACAATATCTTCCGAAAGTGAAGATCTTGATAGGGAATCTTTAGGTGATGAAAGCGAATGGGAGGATGTAATAGAGGGAAGTGATGAACAACCTCAGCATCCTTTTGATTATCATGAAATGCAGGGGCCCAAACATGCTCCTGCAACTGATGCAGCACCTCTTGCATATTTTTATTTGTTTTTTACTAATTTCATCCTTGGAATTATTGTTTCTGAAACAAATAAATATGCAAAGAGGTTTCTCCAGGAACATCCAAATCTTTCTCCCAAATCTCGAGCTAGGAAATGGAAAAATGTTACAAATGCAGAAATAAAGGTTTCCTTGCGTGCCTTCTAATATGGGAGTAATCAGTAGCCCATGTAGGACGAGATGATTGCCGAAGGCATATCCAGTCAAAAAAACACGAGGATTATGTAAAAATGAAAGACGCAATAAAAGCCTTTGGATAATTTTTTTGCAAAAGAGAATGAAAATAGCGTGATAAATGCTGAATTGCTGTTTACTGCATTCGTTGTGGAGCATAACCTACCTATAGCAAGCTGTGATCATGCTGGTCCCTTGTTTCGTGCTATGTTCCCAGACTGTGATATTGATGAAGCTGCATATCCTAGAGCAGATGTGGCATGGAATGAAATATCTAAGATGAAGGATTCATCTGGCCTTCCCAAGTGTTCTGCATTGCTAAACTAATGTTGGCAATATTGACTATCCCTCACAGCAATTCCTCTACAGAGAGAATATTTAGTATAGGAAGGAAAAACCTCACATACTTCTGCCCAACAATGAGCACCAAAACATTAAGTGCCCTTCTTGTACAGAAAAGTAAAGCATTTTCCTCAGGTGAGCCGTGTCATAAAAATAAGTTTTCTGAAAAAGAATATACCACTGCAAAACAAGCAACAAGGTAGTCTTTATGTCAGCAATGACATGAGGTAAGTACAATATTGATAATTTAATTTCATAATTTTTTATCAAGATACTGTAAACATATAACGTTATTACACATTTCATACATTAATTTCTCATGAAATACCCTTTCTGCACGTTAACGATGAGGCTTCGTATGGTGATTACTGATAGGCTCCTCGGAAGGTCGTCACCTCATACAAGTATTACAGGTTACACAGTAATACTATAATATTGTCCTTAACTTTGAAAAAAAAATGGTGTGTTACATTACTGAAACATTACTGAAAAATCCCCTATTGATTACTGATACGTTCTGCTAAAGGTTGACACCTCTGGATTTCGCACCATCTGAACAAATGCCTACACAGTTAGTCCAGTCTATTGCATTTCCATGAAAGTATGGGTCGGTTAACTTAAATATATCTTCTCCAGTAGTTCTCTCTTTTAAAGGTCTGGAGAACAAGAGCTCTTCTTCTACTGATTCCGTATTAATATACCTGACAAAAAGGGACAAAATGACTAAACTGGCAAACATCAGGGGATTCGTCAAGTTGAATCGCAAAAAGAGGACTGCTACGAACTCTTTCCAAAAGTATATTTTCGACCGTTTGCCATGTCGCTAATCATACGATACACCGTGTTGTCGGGCAATGGTACTATATTGACCTTTTTGATAAAGGATTCACCAAACGTACACTTCACTACATCATTTATGCACAGGCGCGCTAGATCTGCAATCGAATGGGGTTTTGCAGTTTTAGCAATTCTGTAGCTAACACGATAAGATGCTTTCAGAGCATTGTCATAGTTTGAAACAGATAAAAGAAGTTAAGTAATTTTTTTCCATTTGTTAGATTTTTGTGTAAAAAATTCAACAGGCTTGTTTACATGGGTGGGGTGTCTAGTTTCTAAATGGCACCTAAGTAGAGAAGGTTTCAGACTAGTGTTAGCAAGAATGTCACCACTAACAACACATTGTGGTCATGGACAGTTCTTGTTGCTTGTATAAGTAAATCCAAACGTAATATAATTATCAACTTACTTTCTTTTCTTTACACACGACTGACCGTTGTTAGATTGAAACACATCACTAGAAGTTGTATCACTTGATGAGCTGGATGCAGCATTAACTGCCGAGTTTGCTATTCTGTGTTCCTGTTTTAAACTACCACTTTTCAACCACTGATCCATTTCAGATGCGTGTAAATACAGCTTTTCTTGAACGATTTCTCACACACAACTGCACAAAAAAAAGAAGTACTTACTCACACAGCGAAAAAAGACTTCTTGCTGTTGACACAATCTGTTGGGGAGACATGGCTTTTAGTAGCCATGTACATGAGAGGAATTGCTTGCACCTTTCTCCCCTTCAACATGAATTTACTCTTCTTGGTACTTTGCAAGCCAGGGGTCTCGAATCCGTGGGTGAACAACAGTACAAGCCAAACATTGCATGATGAACTACCGGAAACACCCCATGAGGGGAGGGGAAAGAAAGAGATCTCCCTCATGATTTCTGTCACAAAGGAATTCACCCCATGGAGACTCAGGTTGTTGTGAAAAGCGTTAGAGGTCTGCACGGGCCCGGGCCGGGTCGGGCTTTTGCTCATTTCTAAGTTGGAAAAACGGGCCGGGCCTTCAATATTTAATCTAAAACAGACATGAGCTTAGCAGGGTTTTTTGGTTGTTTTTTTATATGAGGAAAACAATTGCTGTACGGTGCCTTTCTTGTTTGGGAAACTCGTAACACACAGCAGCAGGATAAGATTGAATAATTTCCGCTGTTGGGAAAAATATAAGTTCCACGACATCCTCCCGTCTTACAAAACAATTGCAGTGGGTCAACTCCTTTAGTTTCTCAATGTGAATGTGGTCTCTCTCTCTCTCTCTCTCTCTCTCTCTCTCTCTCTCTCTCTCTCTCTCTCTCTCTCTCTTTTTATACCGAGTCACCCGCTCGCAAACAATGTGTTTTTATTGTTCTGGTCGGCAACACTTTGTTCTCTAGATGTGTGAAAAGCTTTTAAATGGCACGGGAGAAACGTACTTCTGTGTATAAATTTGTGCTGTATTTTCCCCACTTGTACTCTCAGGCAGCCGTTTTCAGAACTTCTGTGACATTGGTTAGCTGGGCAGGCAGTCTGTCGTTGTTTTCCCTTAGCATATGCTCAGTCCAATGTTGCTGATAAATACTCTTCCATACTTATTATGGAGTTTAACAAAGTGAAAGATTTTCGCGAAAAAATAGCTTTCGGAGAATATGTGCTTGTAGACAATGTAAAGAGGAAAAGCGATATTTGGAAATATTGTAAATTACTGTCCCGTTCTGAAACTAGTCATATTTATGCAATACATAAATATGTATTGCATTTTCCTCAATATCGCTGCTTCTGAAAATCTGATTTAAAAGATAGTTTTTGCATCTAATAGAGTCCATGGTAAAGTATGTTTTGCATATATTTTTAAATTTTTCATAACACTCAATTAGCAACTGGGGTGTAAATGCATATTACTGTTTCCAACATACTTGTAGCAGTATCTGCGCTCCTAAAAACTCAGCAAAATACAAACAAAACTTTTGTTCAGATACCAGACATGATGGAAGACTTTTTGGGCATATTTCCTGCTCTTAATTATGCAGTTTTTCCACCAGAAGGATGCAAATGCATATCTTACTTTTTTTCAATATCCTTGTAACAATCTGATCTCAGAAATCCTTTTGTTGCACAGCATTCGTGGTGAAGAATATATTGTGCTTGCTATTCAATTTTTTTAACACCAGACCTTTTTGTAGTCCTGGTATAACCCAGAACTCTGTGTTTTTGTCATATTTTGTACCTGGAAATCTGGGTGTTTAAGTTTTAGAAGAATTTGAGATTCTTCAGTCATTTCATTTCTAAAAATGCTACGAAATGACAACTAAAAATTCCTTTCGAGTTCCATTTTCTTTCAGAATTACAGTGTTTGATTGAAAACACCGCATTTCTGTGCAGGTGGTGAATGTAGATGATTTGTGGCACCTTGAGAGTTTATTTTGTTATCAAACAAGCTTTCAAGATAACAGCATGCTGAAAGGAATGTTTTTACAATCATTTTGGAAGTTGCATCTACATCAAATAATTTGGTAACGTCATTTTTAATACACCACAATATGAATATTCAAGAAATGCATATAGCCTATTAAATCCGTTTATTTCTTATGGTGTAGTAATCGCAGAGATTCGCCAAGATTTCACACTCCACTGGAAGGCTTTTTCAAGGCAACGGTAGCATAAAAATGCAGGGAATTGCAACAGATAAGGAACAAAGATGATTTTTGAAAGTAACGTGGGTGATATCACCAGCGTATTTCGTGAAATTGTAGAAACTTCGGAATGAGGTGGCCTTCTTTGCAGGGTATCAGGAACTCCAGGTTTGCCGTCTCCCTCGCCAACGTTAGTCGGGACTTCCTATAAAGTTTAAAAATTGATGATCTAGAAAGTAATACCCATTATGAAATAAAAACAAAAGAAATCGACATTGTCTGAGGTTTTGTATTTCCTCTAATGCTACATATAATCACTCATATTTCTACATAATCACCGCCAGTGTTTAGGCACTTGTCATATCGTATGAGCAGTTTTTGAATACCTTCATCATATACCTCTGCCGTCAGTCCCTGCAACCACTGTTGCACTCTGTCTTTCAAATGATCATGAATAGCGAAGTGCCATCCTCCCAAAAAGTCATTCAATTTGGTGAACAAATAGTAATCACTGGAAGCAAAGTATTGACTGTTGGGCAGATGATCCAGAACCTCCCTTTTGAAACCCTGAGGCAGGTGCTCAGGTGTTGGGTCTGATGTGCCACGTGAAGTCTCGCATTGTCATGAAAAAACACCAGACCCTTAGATAGCATGCTGTGCCACTTGTTTTGGATGGCCCTACGCAGCCTCTGAAGTATTCCAGAATAGGCGTTGGCTTTGATGGTTGTCAGTGGCGGCTCGTGGTTGGAAAAATAGGTGAAGAGGTACAAGAGCAGTATGAAAAGATATATACTGTCTACAATAAAAATCCCTTAATGAGGACTTACTTATTTTTTGTATATTAAACAATTTTTCTTTCTCTTAAAGCTGCAAATTTGTCGATTATGTCTTCATAAGATGGTTAGATGGTTGTTTCTTTGTGAGCATCAATAAAATGTCTTCCTGAATAGAAATATTTGCCAGAGAAGCAAGTCTATCTTGGGAACTAGTGTTTCTTGAGCAAGTTTGTATTCTTTTAAGAAAACTTCTTTCCACTGTCACACTTGTAGTTGGAATTGGTAAACTGAGGAAAACCAATTATAATCTTCTGTAAAAATGTCTTTGTCTCTGTGAAACACTGGAAGGCGTTCTTGAGTCAATATATTCCTTAATTTTTCATCGGCATATACAAGACTCAGTTCATTTTTAAGGCGCTGGTGTTTAGTAAATATGTTTCCGTAAAAATGTAGATTTTCAAGAGCGTGAGTGGGAAAGCATGCATTAAATTATTCGAATTTGGTTGTGTCAGCAAGTCAGACAAATTTAAGTTTCTTACAGTCTTGAAATCTTATATCCATTTCCATAAGAATGCGGTCCAAAATTTCAAAATACAATTGTTTATAATTTTGAAAAATTGTTTCCTGTGTAAGAGCAGCGCTTATTTCTGTGATTTTGCTAGCTTTTCCAAACTGTGTTTCAAATAACTCATCGTTCCTTTTATGGCTCAAAATTTCACGAGGTTTTTTTGTTTTTTTTTAATTTGAGTTACTCAGTAGTTTATGTTTAGTTATTTTTTCTTCAAAAGTTCGAATAATAGATCGGTGGAGCCAAAAATGTAAATTCGAAAGTGTTAATATCATTCAAAAATCCCTTGGCAAGATGAATTGATTTTTTGTCTGATTATTCGCTATTCGTCAGAAATCCGAACACTTCCTTCAATTTATCCCAATCTTCAACAACTACACTTACTAATTTCGAAGTGGAGGACCATCGAGTTTCTGTTATGGTTGGTCTGCATCTTGCGGTTGTTGATATAAGTGTATAAGACCGCTTCGTACAATGGTGAACAAACGAAGCAATTCCACTGAGGTTTCAACACTTAGAAATTTTAGAAAAACTCTGGTGTAATACAAGATTCAAACGATGAACTAAGCATTGAACAAAAACAGCTTGAGAAGCTTTATCCTTGACTTTTTTTCTGTAGCCCATTTAAGTGTCCAGACATTATACTTGTCTCATCGTAACATTGTCCTATTTATTTGTGTTGGTAATCAAACTGTTCCAAAATTTTGTCTAGCATTTTGTATAAAGCTCCTGATGTTCTATCTTCATTCACCTCATGGAAACCCAAAAATCCCTCAACCAATACACCTTCCAAATCAACAATCAAAAATTATTTAATTTTTGACGTGATCGTTTATATATTCAGAAATACATTCAACTAATTCATTTTGAATAGTTTTTTTATCCTTTCGTATTGATTTTCAATTTCTAAAGAACTTCTTCATATCAACAATGAAAGTAATTCAATGAAATTTCCACGATTTATCGAGCCCATGCTTTCGTCATGGCCATGGAATGCTAGTTCTTGTTTGCTCAAATACAGTATAGACTAATACTGCATCAATCACTGTCTGTAGGAAAAGTCTATTTAAACGAACGTTTTCGTTAAAATGCGTTTTCAAAAGCCTAGCATTCTTCCTCAGGGCATCGGCAATGGTGTTTTGAATTTTTTCGAAATTCCTTAACATTAATCCGCATTTCAGGTGTTCGCTAGAATCACGATGTTTATGAAGTGACCGTGTTACGCTTAATAAATCTGAGAATCCGTCTTTATTCCACGCCGAATGTTTATTACTAAAAAGTAAGCAGGCCCCCCCCCCCAAAAAAATAACACAGAAGTGATGCAAATCCATTTATATTCAGTAAACCAACAATTTTTAAAATTAATATTGTTCGATTTACCGCTCTTCTTGATTTTGTTCTTGGCAACAATTGTCAGTGAATCCGTTAATCGTCCTTGAAGCAAAATGTCTCTTTCATCTTCATCTTTCCTCAGAGTAAATGGAGTTTGCAATAAATTACAAACAATGTCGTCCACAGGATGCATACTAAAAACTATCACTATCAATTAAATTGTACACAAACCTAAAATATCAGTTAAAGCTTTCAACAAATAATCACAAAGCACGAAAGAACAAATTCCTTTAGGAAAATAATGTACCACAGCATTACAAGGAAAAAAGCCCTAGCAGATTGAATGGTAGTCCGCCCACTCCACCGTGATCTCTCACGACTGTACTTAAAAACTGAAAGATGCAGAGGTAAGGCGCGTAAAGCTGAAACACTTCCCTTGAGCGAGCAGATTGGGGAGGGTGACGTTACGGTTACCCTGGCAACTCGGCGCAAAACTGCAGACTTCCAAGCATTTTCATTTGGGCTCTTCACTTGCAGTGTTTTGCGTATAAGAATTTGATTTCCGTATTGAGCGCGCCATGCGAATTAATATCTATTCAAAATTTTGAGTATTTTGGAACTGAATAAAGGCAAAAAAAGAATATATTATAAAAAAATACTGAATAAAACTTTATTTTGAGTAAAATAGGTGAAGAGGCACTTCACCTACTTCACCTGAAAAGCCGCCACTGATGGTTGTGCCTTGGGACATGAACTCAACCACAAAGAGACCTCTGCAGTCACAAAACACTGTAGCTGTGACCTTCTGAACCAAAAGCATTTGCTTACACTTGCGTGGTTTTGTCGGAGACCGAGAATGGTGCCACAAAAGCGGCTGGCATTTGTTCGGTGTGAAATGATAGTCATATTACATATTCTGTCACTATGTTGTCAAGAAATGCATTGCCTGTTTGTGCGTAATGGCTCAAAAAAAAAAAAAAAAAAAACAAAACAAAAAAAAAACACAAAGCTGCACCCATGCAGTTACTTTTGGGGTCATCAGTCAATGTTCATGGTACCGACCTCGTGCAAATTTTCTGGTAGCCAAGGTGTTCAGTTTCGATTTCATGGAGCACTGCACGAGAAACTTCCAGGAAATGGGCATGCAATTCATCGAGTTTGATGTGACGCTCATGTCTGATGACATCATCGACACATTCTTGAGTTCTGCTGTAGCAAGCGATGGGCAGCCGGAGCACTGGCCATCACACACATTTTGCTCTCCCTGCATTAAACATCCAAACCCACTGCCTTACTGATCGATAATTTATTCACCACCCCTTCACTGTAAATAGCCATTATCTGACGATGAATATCTTTTGGACAAACGTTTTCAGAAAGCGAATCGCAAAACGCACTTTGTACTCCGTGAGATTTTCAATTGGCTTTGCCATCTGAAACAAGCACAACAACAGTTCCAATGACTGCATTAACACAAAACTTGCCACAAGCCTCACCAATGTTTGACTGAGGATGGGCGAGCTTGACTGCTCGATGTCCACCTCGTGCACCTTCTATGCACAAATAGGTATTACTTTCTGGACAACCCACATATATATTGGCACTGAACTCAGTTTCCGGGTTTTCTGTTTTACCTCACAATCACCCCTGTAACACACACACACCACTAGAGGGCATAAGTGCATGTTTCTGTTTGAAACATCATTGGTGTTTTAAAACCCAATTGGAAAATTTGCTTTTCAATTACATACCCTGATTGCTAAAACATTTTATGAGGATTTCCTTCCCAATGATACAGAACTTATCTGCAATGTGACATAAATGAATAGCCTTTGTTTCTCGATATTTCTGCATCTGAAAGTCCAAATTTGAAAAATCCTTTTTACACCAGATACCATTCATTTCATAGAACATTTTGCATGTACTGTTGGATCAGTGGTAACACTCGGAGCAGATCCATTGCCCCCCCCCTACGATGCTCTTGTCCTTTATCAGATGAAAGAAACAAGTGATATTCTTATAAAATGCATTATTCCCACTGTGGCTAAATGTTAAAGCAATTTTTTTCTGTATGTCTTATTTCTAGTTTTTATAATGATCATTATTTTGCTGTACGTGTCTTACGGTTGTATAATGGACATCTAATTTATTGTACTTATTCAAAAGAATTAAGTTTTTGTTTTTAACCTATGTGCACATCATTGTTGATTAATGCTAGCATATACAGTAGATTCCAGTTAATTGTGTGGAATACATTGAGGATAGTACGTGTTGGCCCAATTTAGAGTGTGACCCAATTATGTGAAGCTTTATCCCAAAGAGCTAATTTGGGATGTTCTTCAAGAGTTTCCTCAAATGAACAGCTGCCCCAATTATTCTATGGCCTAGTTAATCAGAATCTACTGTATGTCATCATCATCATTGTCAACGATTATCAATCCACTTCTGGACGAAGGTCTCCCCAAGTTTCCTCCACAACGGTCTGTCTTGTGCCAGTCTCCTCCATGTCACTCCAGCATACTTTTGAATTTCATCCACCCATCTTCCATGTGGTCTTCTTATGGGTCTTTTCCTGTCCCTTGGAATCCAATCTAAAATTCCGGCTGTCCATCGATGGTCTGTCCTTCTGGCAGTATGTCCAGCACATTGCCATTTCAGGGATTTAACTCTGATCGTGATGTCTTCCATTCATGTCATTTTTCGGATCCACGAGTTCCTCTTCTTATCTCTTCTGGTTACACCAAGCATGCACCTCTCGAAGCTTCTTTGAGTTGTCTGCAGCCTTTGTATGTCCCTTTTAGTTAAGGTCCATGTCTCTGCACCATACGTAAGCACTGGAAGGATGCATTGATCAAACACTTTTCTTTTAAGACATAACGGCATATTGCTCTTGAAAATTATGCTGTTTCTTCCAAAAGCTCTCCAGGCAAGTTTTGTACGCCGATTAATTTCTTCAGCAATGTGACCCTCACTTGATATCTGCTGTCCAAGATAAACGTGCGTGTATGTTATCTTCAGCTTATCTCCATCAATCGATAAATCTTCATTTCTTGCAAAAGCATTGAACATCACTTATGTCTTCTGAAAGTTCATTTTTAATCCCACTTCTTTACTCTTGTCAGCAAGTTTTTGGATCATACTCTGCAGCTCTGATGGGGTAGTTGCAAAAATGACTACGTCATCAGCAAAATGAAGGAGGGTTAGATCATTTCCATTAATCTTTATCCCCTTGTTTTCCCAGATCAGCGACTGAAAGACACCCTCCAATGTGGCGTTAAAGAGCTTTGGAGATATGGTGTCACCTTGTCTCACTCCCTTTCCAACTTTTATGTGTGCTGTATTCTCAAACAGCCGAATCTTTGCACTTGCATTTTCATAGATGTTATTAATAATATTAATGCATGCATCTTCAATACCGCAGGATTTCAGAGCCATTGTAACTGCTGATGGTTTCACCAAATCAAAGGCTTTTTCATAATCGATAAAAGCCAAGCACAATGGAAGTTCATATTCCGTCGCTCTTTCAATTAGTTCTCTCAGTACATGGATATGATCTATTGTGCTGTAGCCACTCCTGAATCCAGCTTGTTCTCTCGGTTGAGCCATGTCCAGTGTCACCTTCAAGCGGTGTGAAAGAACTTTAGTGAAGATTTTATAAACCACGCAGAGGAGGCTGATAGGTCTGTAGTTCCTGAGATCCTCAATGTCACCTTTTTATGTAGCAGGATCATTGTAGCATTGTTCCAACCCTCAGGAATCTTCCCTTCATTAAGGCATCGAGTGAAAATTTAGGCGAGCACTGTTTCGATTTCTCCACTTGCTTCTTGTATGATGTCTACAGTAATTCCATCTTCTCCTGGAGCTTTTTCCCGCTTCATGTTCTTGATTGAATGTGCAACTTCTGCTGTGAAGACTGGGAGAACTCTGGTACTGGTACCTTTCATGATGTCTGGAGTACATGTATCATCCCTTTCATATAATTTGGAAGAGAAATCTTTCACTCTTGTCAAAATTTCGCCTCTATTTCTTGTTACAGAACCATCTTCTTTTCTCAGTGCCATACTATGTTTTCTTCCCTTACTGAGATGTCCCTTTGCTATCTTTAGGCTTTGGTTGTTTTCAATTGCTTTCCTCACTAGTTCACAGTTGAATTTCCTTACATCTTCAGTGATACTTTTTCGTACTGTCTTGCATAGCTCTATATATTCCACTTTGGAAGTCACATCTTCTTTAGTTGTCCTCATCTCTTCTTCTTTTTTGCATCAACATTTTGGTTTTTCCTGATAATTTGTTCACATGCAACTTGTTTTTAGACCCAGCTAATTTTGTTGCTGTTTCCATAAGAGCTTTGGTTACTTTTCTGTTAACTTCAGAAATATCCACTTCTTCCAATGTTAGGCCTTCTAAAGCAGAGAATCTGTTCTTCAGTTCCAACTTGAAGGTATTATGGTGTTTTTTAAGATGTTAATACATTTTGTTTGTCTTATGAGCTTACCACGTTTGAGTTTAGTGTTGAGGTACATCTTACATCTCACCAATCTATGATCACTACCTATGTTGAACTTGTTTAGCACACTGCAGTCTTCTATGACAAATTTTTTGTTACACATAATAAAATCAATTTCACTTGTCGTTCCATTTGGATGTCTCCATGTCCATTTCCTGTGTGGCTTTTTCTTGAAAAAGGAGTTCAAGATGAAAAATCCTTCTGCCTCTGCAAACTCAACGATAGTATTTCCACACTGGTTTCTGTTGCCGTGACCGAATTTACCTACTGAAGTTTCATTCTGTTGCCGTTGCCCTATTTTTGTATTTTACCTTTTATCTGAGCCTGGTATCTTCTCGAGAGTTGGATAACGAGTCGTATAAATCCAACACCACTAGTTCTGCCAGTATCTGTCCCACGATAGTAGAAGAGATGTCCACTTTTCAGTTCAATGAGATCTTCTCCTTTTCTCCTTACCTCACTTAGCCCGACGATGTCCCACTTGATCCTTTGTAGTTCCTCTTCCAATTCAAAAAGCCTTGAATCAGAAGATAGGGAGCGTCCATTATACGTAGCCAAGGTCAGCATCAGATGGCAGCCTAGTCCGGTCCTCTGGGGATTCTTAGCACCCTCTGCCTTCATGTCGCACTGGCCGCTGCCTTGGCCAGGTACATTCCAGCTGCCGGAGACTGAGGGCCAAGATTTAAGCTGTGGAGTCATTTTGGAGGGGTTTGGCCATAACTCACCACTCTGGCCAAGCGGGTTGGTGAGTGTGGGATAGCATTTCCTCTAATCCCGATGGTATAGTTATACTGCTATTGGGGGTCGTCAGAGCCCCTTTAGTGTGAACAGGATGCACCACGAGAAGGCGGGGTTGACATTTGTTAAGGAGAGGCTGTGATGTTACACATCACCTGACCTTACATCCCCTACTGTATATCATCATCATCATTGTCAACCATTATCAATCCACTGCTGGACGAAGGTCTCCCCAAGTTTCCTCCACAACGGTCTGTCTTGTGCCAGTCTCCTCCATGTCACTCCCGCATATTTTTCGAATTTCATCCACCCATCTCCTATGTGGTCTTCTTCTGGGTCTTTTCCTGTCCCTTGTAATCCAATCTAAAATTTTGGCTGTCCATCGAGGTCTGTCCTTCTGCCAGTATTTCCAGCCCATTGCCATTTCAGGGATTTAACTCGGATCATGATGTCTTCCACTCTCGTCATTTTTCGGATTCACGAGTTCCTCTTCTTATCTCTCCTGGTTACACCAAGCATGCACCTCTCGAAGCTTCTTTGAGTTGTCTGCAGCCTTTGTATGTCTCTTTTAGTTAAGGTCCACGTCTCCGCACCATACGTAAGCACTGGAAGGATGCATTGATCAAACACTTTTCTTTTAAGACATAATGGCATATTGCTTTTGAAAATCATGCTGTTTCTTCCAAAAGCTCTCCAGGCAAGTTTTATATGCCGATTAATTTCTTCATCAATGTGACCCTCACTTGATATCTGCTGTCCAAGATAAACGTACGTGTCTGTTATCTCCAGTTTTTCTCCATCAATCGATAAATCTTCATTTCTTGTAAAAGCATTGAACATCACTTTTGTTTTCTGAAAGTTCATTTTTAATCCCACTTCTTTACTCTTGTCAGCAAGTTCGTGGATCATACTCTGAAGCTCTAATGGGGTAGTTGCAAAAATGACTACGTCATCAGCAAAACGAAGGTGGGTTAGATAATCTCCATTAATCTTTATCCCATTGTTTTCCCAGTTCAGTGATTGAAAGACATTTTCCAATGTGGCGTTAAAGAGCTTGGGAGATATGGTGTCACCTTGTCTCACTCCCTTTCCAACTTTTATGTGTGCTGTATTCTCAAACAGCCGAATCTTTGCACTTGCATTTTCATAGATGTTATTAATAATATTAATGCACGCATCTTCAATACCGCAGGATTTCAGAGCCATTGTAACTGCTGATGGTTTCACCGAATCAAAGGCTTTTTCATAATCAATAAAAGCCAAGCACAATGTAAGTTCATATTCCCACGCTCTTTCAATTAGTTCTCTCAGTACTTGGATATGATCTATTGTGCTGTAGCCACTCCTGAATCCAGCTTGTTCTCTCGGTTGAGCCATGTCCAGTGTTACCTTCAAGCGGTGTGAAAGAACTTTAGTGAAGATTTTATAAACCACTGATAGGAGGCTGATAGGTCTGTAGTTCCTGAGATCCTCAATGTCACCTTTTTTATGTAGCAGGATCATTGTAGCGTTGTTCCAATCCTCAGGAATCTTTCCTTCATTAAGGCATCAAGTGAAAATTTGGGCGAGCACTGTTTCGATTTCTCCACTTGCTTCTTGTATGATGTCTACAGTTATTCCATCTTCTCCTGGAGCTTTTTCCCGCTTCATGTTCTTGATTGAATGTGCAACTTCTGCTGTGAGGACTGGGAGAACTCTGGTACTGGTACCTTTCATGATGTCTGGAGTACATGTATCATCCCTTTCATATAATTTGGAGTAGAAATCTTTCACTCTTGTCAAAATTTCGCCTCTATTTCTTGTTACAGAACCATCTTCTTTTCTCAGTGCCATAATATGTTTTCTTCCCTTACTGAGATGTCCCTTTGCTATCTTTAGGCTTTGGTTGTTTTCAATTGCTTTCCTCACTAGCTCACAGTTGAATTTCCTTACATCTTCAGTGACACTTTTTCGTACTGTCTTGCATAGCTCTATATATTCCACTTTGGAAGCCACATCTTCTTTAGTTGTCCTCATCTATCTTCTTTTTGCATCAACATTTTCGTTTTTCCTGATAATTTATTTACATGCAACTTGTTCTTAGACCCAGCTAATTTTGTTGCTGTTTCCATAAGAGCTTTGGTTACTTTTCTGTTAACTTCAGAAATATCCACTTCTTCCGATGTTAGGCCTTCTAAAGCAGAGAACCTGTTCTTCAGTTCCAACTTGAAGGTATTATGGTGTTTTTTAAGGTTGGTTATGTCAATAGATTTTGTTTGTCTTATGAGCTTGCCACGTTCAAGTTTAGTGTTGAGGTGCATCTTACATCTCACCAATCTATGGTCACTACCTGTGTTGAACTTGTTTAGCACACTGCAGTCTTCTATGACGAATTTTTTGTTACACATAATAAAATCAATTTCACTTGTCGTCCCAATTGGATATCTCCATGTCCATTTCGTGTGTGGTTTTTTCTTGAAAAAGGAGTTCAAGATGAAAAATCCTTCTGCCTCTGCAAACTCAACGAGAGTATTTCCACGCTGGTTTCTGTTGCCGTGACCGAATTTACCTACTGAAGTTTCATTCTGTTGCTGTTGCCCTATTTTTGCATTGAAATCTCCCATAATTATCTTTAAGTGCTGCTTACCTTTATTATTTAGATGACGAATTTCCTCATAAAATTCTTCAATTTCTTCTTCAGGATGACTTGTGGTGGGTGCATAAGTTTGAATAATCTGAGCCTGGTATCTTCTCGAGAGTTGGATAACAAGTCGTGCAGCTCTGTCAGAGGAACTTTCAACTTCTACCACTTTATCCTTCAGTTTCTTGTTTATTATAAATCTAACACCACTAGTTCTGCCAGTATGTTTCCCACGATAGTAGAAGAGATGTCCACTTTTCAGTTCAATCATATCTTCTCCTTACCTCACTTAGCCCGACGATGTGCCACTTGATCCTTTGTAGTTCCTCTTCCAATTCAAGAAGCCTTGAATCAGAAGATAGGGAGCATCCATTACACGTAGCCAAGGTCAGCATCAGATGGCAGCCTAGTCCGTTCCTCCGGGGATTCTTAGCACCCTCTGCCTTCATGTCGCACTGGCCGCTGCCTTGGCCAGGTACATTCCAGCTGCCGGAGACTGAGGGCCAAGATTTAAGTTGTGGAATCATTTTATAGGGGTTTGGCCATAACTCACCACGCTGGCCAAGCGGGTTGGTGAGTGTGGGATAGCATTTCCTCTGATCCCGATGGTTTAGTTATACCGCTATTGGCGGTCGTCAGAGCCATTTTAGTGGGAACAGGATGCACCACGAGAAGGCGGGGTTGACATTTGTCAAGGAGAGGCTGTGATGTTAAGCATCACCTGACCTTCCCTCCCACTGTATATATATATATGTTTTTAAATTTAGCCTGTAGTTGTATTAAGGTATATATATATAATATGACACATTTTTTTTGTTCTATGGATTTCTAGTTCAACCTTTGCTACCCCTTGAGAAAATTGTATGTGTGCTGCTGCCTTGGATGTTTTGTATTGCAGAGTTGTGACACTCTGTGGTATTAGCATGTACCACTGTTTGCAACTGTGTATCCACTTCTAAAAGTGCAATTGAAAAAAATAATTTTCTACTATATATCAGTTACTGTAGTAAACATTGCAAACATTATATTTTTAAATAACATGCAGTTTTCTCATTGATATTCAAAAACTTTTTTCTTCGAGTCTCTGCTTGTAAAAATCTTATTTGAAAAATTCTTTTTCCATTGCATAACTTTTGCTGTAAAGAACATTTTGCATTTGCTTTGTGCTTTTTTATAATTCATAATTCTGTCACCTATTTCATCAATGTATATTCATATTTGAAAAAGTATCTCTAGGAAATACCTTGCCCTCATTTTTTTCAAATGGTGCACACTTGGAATGCAAAGTTAAAACTAATCTTTCGCGCATCTCTCGTCCTCAAATTATTTAATTTGAAAAATTCTTTTTGCTTCTGACATTTTTTTCCATTATGAGGAGCATTTTGTGTGCAGTTTGTGATTTGCCATTTGTTTTATACACATTCTTGCTGCTAGTGGGCATAAGTAGCTATTTTTATTTGTGAATGATTTATTGATTGTAGAATACCTATTGAACTTTTAATTTTTGTAATCGGTTCCATTCATTATGAAAGAACACTGCTCATATTGTATATTTTAAATATGGTGCAGTTTTTTTTTTTAATTTGGGGGCATAAAGACAGTTTTCTTTTTCTAGAAATCTATTTTGAAAATTTCTTTTCATGTCAGAAAGGAATCAAAAGATGTGCACTTTACACCCAAGAATTTGGTATCATCTTTGTTGTTATTTAATTTCTTCTTATGGATTCTGATTCCACCAACAGAAAACCTAAACTTGACATGTATTTTAAGAACTTTGGGAGCAGAAAAAACACAAAAGAATGGAAACTGTGGCTGAATAAGACCACTTGAAGGAATTTAAAATAGTTGTGGAAAACTTTTATAACTTATTACCAATTTTTCTATATCAAATAGGAACTTTTTGATAAGTGATACTATTTTTTAATTCGTTGTTAATAATTTCATTGTAATATTTTTTACACATGATTGTAAAATGGTTATTTAACTCTGCCTATTATTGTAAACCATTTTTTTTTGTAGTTCTTTAGAAGCTTGACTGACTTCTGTGGAAAAGATATTAAGTTCATTTTTATTATGCACCTCTATGTTTACTAAGTAATTTATTAAAATCTTGAACAGCCATTTGCTGCCATTGCAAAACAGATTCTAGAGGAAATCCAAATGAACATAAATTCATGCAGAAGTATTTCTAATATGAAGAGCTGGTTTTTTTTTATGTGATATGCCTGTTTAAATCATAAATAAAATTCTGCAAAGTTCCATTTTAGTAATATTTCTAAAGGGTCTAAATTCCATACCCAGTGTTAAAAGCTTTCTAAAAGTGAGTTTTCCGTGAAAGTCATATCTCCAGTTATATGGCTATGGTCCAGATTATCCAAAATAATTTAATCATATTGTTGTAAATTTTAAGTGTTTGGTTAAAAATGGTTTTTATTTATGCTATTAAAACAATATTTTTAGTGAAAAACAACCTGTTTTAACACCATGGGTATACTGTATGTAAACCTTAATCTTCTAGGTTCCTGCAGACATGAAGGGCACATTTTGTGTTACTATTCCTTGATGAAACCACAAAGAGTGATTCATTTATTTCTGCATTTCAAAGGTTTCATTTCAGAGTTTTTCTTTTCTACTTAAAACTTCCCTGGTTATTAAGGGCTATTTCTGAAGCCTATTCAGTTTTAATGTTGTGACAAAAACTGTCAAATTATTATGTTCATTAAAATATCCTTCATTAAAAAAAACAACCTGAAAAACAAACAAACATGATGAACAGAATAATTTGACAGTTTTTGTCACAACATTAAAACCAATATGCCACATAAAACACCTGATGAGAGAAACGAATAAGTACCTCTCACAGAGGTGTATATGCAGCTAATTCAGTTTTATGGTTTCTAAATGGTTTTAAGGGAAAGCATAAATTGATTTTTCAGAGAGAGCACAAAAGGTGTGTAAGTTGTATGGTGGATGTCACAAAGTTCAAGTTGTGTGTTGAGATAAGACACACTGCAAATGAAGATGTTAGTTACATCAACAGTAAGTAAAATCTTATGCCATAACTTTGATTTGGCAGCTGATCTTTCTTTAAAGAGTTAATCTCTAAATCTCACAGAACAGCTTAGTGATATATGTATTATGTACACTGTTTGACCATTGTGTATGAAATTTTCCCTTGAAAAATGTGTGAATGGATTTGCATGCATCTATGTGCAATGTGCAAGTCATTTGATTTAATTTCCAAGTCATTCACATGGTATTTGGTATAGTGGCTAAGTCATATACTTTTGCCATTGTAAGTGTCTTATAAGAAGCTGTGAAAAAGTGTGAAGGGTGGATATTGCATCAGAAATGTGTAGAACTTGCCTTGTCAGTATTGCTGTCAAGAATGTAACTGAATTTCCAATTTCCATGATGATTAGAGCACCTGGGTGAGTTTGAGCACCATCAGATTTTGGGTTTGTATAAGGCCAGTTGGTATGCCTGCCATATTGCAGTATGTATGGGGTCATGCTGCCAAAATGATAGGATTTGTTAACACTAGCTAGCTATCACAAGATAGTACCCACAGTTGTAGAAGGAGGTGCTGTCAGATTCATGTTAGAATGGTTGGATCACTGTATTTCTTGGCAGGCAGTTATGAACTGAAAGACAACTGTAATAACCATTTGTTGAAATATGGTTGCTAGCATGAACATTCCAGTTACATCCTGAATCACTGGCAAGGCTGTTGTGCCAAGTTCTACTGTACCACTGCCTTTGACTACAAGTGACCATTGAATTTGTCTGGGCTAATATCGCTATAGAGTTTCCAGGAGAGAGAAATAGAATCCCTTTGTGTTGAATGATAAATTCTGGTCTAACCTACACATTGATTATCTTCTCTTTCACATCTGGAGGTGACACAAGCAGATGGTGTATCCAGTGTTTGTCTGTGTGAGTATCAAAATGCTCACTTACAGGGTGTGTGTCCCTTTTTGTGTGCCATTACTTATAATGGCAGTCTCCTCTGGTACTCCAAACAGGGTCTGTGATAGCCATGTGATACGTGAACAACATTCTACTGTGCATCTCAGAAATCACCGTATAGCAGGACAGATCTTCAGAGTTCTCCTACTCATTGAAAAGTTGTGGAATGTAATTAGGCAATGCTTGCAATCTGCATCTCAACTGGCTGTGTTATGACACTAGGTAAACAAGGCATGGTGCAAGATCTCTCAGGACACCAAGGGACATTTCTACAACTCTGGTCAACGTTGAGTTACTGACTGTATCTCGAATCAATGTGTTGAGAGATGATGTTTTTCACATTTCCTTGTGCTGACAATTAAATTGTGTCTCATCCTTTTGACCATGCATGTCTCTACCGATTTTCTACTTATTGCATTCACTCCTTAGGGACAATTTAAGTGTTTGACTAATGCATATGGATAGTAATTTTACATTATTCATCATTGCCGTCTTTGTAGTCTTTAAACTGCATACCGTAAGGTGTTCAGTCATGTATGCTAAAGCATGATTCAGGAATGTCTTATTTTTAGGTTTTCTGAAATAGCTAAAATTCATTAAAAACATTTAAAAAGGTTACTTGCTTAATTTTGTTCAAAAATTCTTTTGCAGTGAGCCATGTGGTCATCCACAACTTCATGCTTTGTTGTGCTGTTAACATAGGGTAAAGATGTGAGTATCTTATAAGACATGACTTCTTTAAGATTAACACGAATCAGAATATTTTTCTGAAGGAACTCTGAATGTAGGAATGCTTAAGCATTTTTATACATTCAAATGTCCATCTTCAAACTCCTTATTGATAACTCTGCCTTTAGACTAGCTGACAAGCTCACTAAGACATTGTATCAGTTCTATTCCAGCTGTGGAGTTTGTCTTGCTTAAAGAAGTGGTGCCTTAGTTTATTGTGCATGCCATGTATTCCTTCATCAAATTTTAACTACCGGGTGCTAGGGGTCACTATTGTCCAGCCTCAAAGCTGTTTGTACTTAACCATGGTGCGCTGATTTTTATTACCACCTCTCTTCCCTCTTATTTTTGTTTCATGGTTGGGTATAATTTTTTTCTTGTAATCAATAAACTCTGGGGTTCAGGTAAATTTATAGGATCTTGAATATTGCATAAAAAGAGTATGTGATGATCATGAAATTAATTCATGATCAACTTAAAAAAGCTATTCAGAAAGTTTCCCAAGCAAAAATGAATTGTTCTGGATTTTTGTTTTCTTCTCTTTCTCTCACCACCCCTTTTTTGTGAATTTTTTCATGTACAGAGGAAATTGTACGTTGGTAAATATACTGAAAAAAATTGCTTCTTTTAAAATTTTTTATTGTATAACACTAAATTTTTTCCATTAATCAAACTATGTATTACAGACAGTCACTCTAATGATGGTGGATGTCAAAGTGTGACTGCAAGTTTACACTATGATTTATGTGTGTTGATTTATTAAAATCATTTTCATTGATCAAAATATTTTTGTTGGCTTTTCTGTGAATGAGTAATGACATATTTTTTTTTTCTTTTCTACCAGGCAGAATTTTCTGTGGAAGCCATAGGTAAAGCTTGTTATGAGCGCCTGTTTCGGTGGCTTGTCAACAGAATTAATAGATCTCTAGATCGAACAAAACGTCAGGGTGCCTCTTTTATTGGTATTCTTGATATTGCTGGGTTTGAAATATTTGAGGTAATTTTTAGTAGAAAGTTTTTCCTTGTTTTTTAAATTTACTGTTCTCCTAGCTGTTGCCATTGAATATTGAATTTATGTAATTTTAAGTGTTCTGTTAAATATAATTCAGCTCTTTTTGCTCATATCTTATCTTCCTACTCTCTACAGATATTTTCTTTTAAATAAAACAGTTGGCAATTTACAAAGTAATTTTTCAAGAAAAAAAAAATACTGCCATTCCTAGGATTTCAATCAGAATATTAGATGTGTTGATCTTGCTTATTTGAAATTTTTTTAAATGGAAACAATATAAAGAGTTGGCAAACTTTTTTGAGAGTGTGTGTTCCCAAAGTGGTGATAATCTAAAAAAATTCATGAGAATTTTGAGCAGCAGTTGTTTTTCACTTATCGTTATTATATTTGTGTTTTACATTTCTAGGAGAAAGGTAACACAATACTTGAGAAACCATTCTTAAAGAAGTCTGTTAAGGCAACCTATAACTCTTCTCAATTGTTTTAAATAAGCCAGCTTTGGGAATTACATGTAATTCCTGGCATGATCAGAATGCGTCTTGCCCCCCCCTCCCACATAAGTAACTCATCTCTCCTGTGCAGAAATGACTCCTCTGTCTCTTCTGCAGTAACCAGGTTTCACTGCCATATATCCAAGTAGGAACAATTACATTTTGATACACAGCCATTAACGTTTTTTTTGAGAACCTGTAATTCCTGTGAAATCCACCTAAAGCAGTTGTGACTTTCAAAGATTAATTCACTCACCTACTAATTTCACCATCTAATTTATTTTCTTTGTCAAACTTGCTTCCTACATATACAAACTCATTCACCTGGTCAATGTCTGTGCCATTTAGACTTATCTTGCATTCAGTACTAACAGTTCCTCGCTTAAAAACCATAACTTTGGGTTTTCCCTTATTTCTGTTGCATGTCCTGGAATTTTATCCATTCCCGTTTTTTGTCCTTACACGATGTTTTGCAATTCAAGATTTCTCTAGTGCTGTACTAATGCATAACTGCTAAGTGTCGTGATTTAATAGGATTCTAGATCTGGCTTTCGAACCTAGTGTCCTATAATCCATTTTTGTTTTTTGTTTTTGAGAAAATGGCCAGTTTTTGTGGAATATCATCAAGTTGTAATTTTTTGCTGTAATATGTATGTTCCTTGTTTGTTACCATTGCACACATTCAAAGTGTTACTGATTTTTCATAATCACTACAGAAATTAACTTGTACAAAATTCTAGCGGATAATGCTTACCTTGGCATTCCTATCTAGCGATAGGAACATTTCACGCACGTGTTTTCCGGTCTTTGTTGATGTTATTGTCCTAAAGTCCGTTGTATGCGATGACTGGCTTTACTTCTCACACTTTTCGCTGGGTATACTCATTGGATCTTTGCCTTAGGATTCCAAACACATCAATTTTTACCGTTCTTTATACTCAAAATTTTCGCCCATCCTCTGGGCATTCTCAGGAGCGTAGCGACTTTACCACCGATGTTCGTGGTTGACTTCGCGCTAATGGAGTCCGATACTCCTTGTTGACATTCATCGGATATACTTTCCTGGATATATTTCGTTATCAAGCCCGGCTGGCGCCATCTATGTTTCATTAAAACAACTTTTTTTATTTTATCTTTTATTTTTAATTTTTTTTTTATTTTTTTATTTTTTTATTTCTTCTCCTATCCTGGTTTTCTTGTCTTTTTTGCCGGTTTTTCTTTTGTTGTTGTTTTTCTTGTCTTATTAGTTCTTTCCACAGGCCCGATAATGTGCTAGGGTCGTTCTGGTTACACACCCTTGCTTTATTTTTATAGATTAATATTGCTTCTTCCCTCCTCATTTGCCTTTCCGATTTTTTCTTTTTTAGCATTTTAATTTCATCGAATTTTGGGAATGTCCGGTTTTCCATGCAGAATTGCACTAACGCAGTTTTGGCTTTTTTGCCAATTAGATATGTGTTGTTTAAGTCTTTTTTTTAATCTGTTTTTCGTACTTCCAATGTACGATATTGGGGGTATGTGTGCAATTGGAATAAAAAAAAACAGCATAGTAAACTTGATACGGCGAGCATACACACACACATCTAACAACAGGCTAAAAAATCAAGAGCTAGAGTTTATCTCGAAAATAGCACAAGAGTATGGGTACCCGAGCAAGCTAATTAATAAATGGATACATGAGAGTAAAAAGCATATGACTCAGAGTAAAAAAGGCCAAGAAGTGCACAACCAAAGGAAGATGAGGAAGAAAAATTGAAATACATTGGAGCTTTCTCATACTTGGAAGGAGTGAGTAATGAAATCAATAGGCACTGTGCTAAATATGACTTACAACTAGGAAGCTCAGTGCACACCGTGAAAAGTATGGCTGTCAACAAAAAAAACAGAGGAAAAAATGCTAGAAGAATCAGGAACCTACGAAATTCCAATTGCACACATACTCCCAATATTGTACATTGGAAGTACGAAAAACAGATTAAAAAAAAAGACTTAAACAACACATATCTAATTGGCAAAAAAAAAAGAAGCCAAAACTGCGTTAGTGCAATTCTGCATGGAAAACCAGACATTCCCAAAATTCGATGAAATTAAAATGCTAAAAAAGAATAAAAAATCGGAAAGGCAAATGAGGAGGGAAGAAGCAATATTAATCTATAAAAATAAAGCAAGGGTATGTAACCAGAACGACCCTAGCACATTATCGGGCCTGTGGAAAGAACTAATAAGACAAGAAAAACAACAACAAAAGAAAAACCAGCAAAAAAGACAAGAAAACCAGGATAGGAGAAGAAATAAAAAAATGAAAAAATAAAAAATAATAATAATAAAAAGAAAAGTTGTTTTAATGAAACATAGATGGCGCCAGCCGGGCTTGATAACGAAATATATCCAGGAAAGTATATCCGGCGAATGTCAACAAGGAGTATCGGACTCCATTAGCGCGAAGTTAATCACGAACATCGGTGGTAAAGTCGCCACGCTCCTGAGGATGCCCAGAGGATGGGCGAAAATTTCGAGTATAAAGAACGGTAAAAATTGATGTGTTTGGAATCCTAAGGCAAAGATCCAATGAGTATACCCAGCGAAAAGTGTGATAAGTAAAGCCAGTCATCGCATACAACGGACTTTAGGACAATAACATCAACAAAGACCGGAAAACATGTGCGTGAAATGCTCCCATCGCTAGAAAGGAATGCCAAGGTAAGCATTATCCGCTAGAATTTTGTACAAGTTACTTTGAAATATCGCACGTAAAAGAGAATAGTAGAATGATAAGAGCTATATAATAGTCAGAATTAGAACTACTAATTGGAACTACAGAAATTGTTTTGCTATGGAGTTTGGGAAACTTCAAATATACTATGGAAATTGAAATAATGATATTCAGCATCTATGTAAAGTGTTTAATGTTTTCAAGATTCTAACATTAATTATTAAAGATTTTGAGATTTGGGTATTGAATGTTTTTATAAGCATGAGAGAGGTATTTCTTTGATATTTTTTGGATGTTTAGAGTGTTAAAACCATGCTGGAAATGATTGTTTTTAGCAGTAATGAGAAGATTCCATGATTGTTGGAATTTTGAATTTTTCTATCCTATTTCTAACATTGTCTTCTTCAAAACTAGTCTGCAGAGCAAGTATTTTTGCCCCCCTTCCACATTTTTAAAACAAAAATAAATTTTAAAAATCAGTACTTAATCTGCTTGTTGTGGAATTTGACTCGTCTTAATCTGCTTGTTGTGGAATTTGACCCGTTTTTGTGATCTGTAAAATTGTTTTCACTGCAGAGTGAATAACACAGTACTCATATTTGATTTCCCTTAAAATGTGTGTGGAAGTAGGCTTTCTTTTTGTTTAAAGTGAAATTATGCTCAAAAATGGTACTGCCCGCACACTGTCAGAGAAAATGATTTTTTTGTGTGTGTAAACAAAAGATAAAAATGTGCTCTTTTTGTCTGTTGATTTAGAAAGCAGTAACTAAGCAATAGGAAACTATGCACTTTCAGTGAAATTAAACTTTAAAAAGCAATAATGCCATTCCTCACTCTGCCGTGAAAATAACTGTGTATGAATCATGGAAATGGTGTAATTTTTAAAAGAACAAATGAAGTAACGATTTTCATTTTAAATTCTGCTTTAATAAAAAATTGCTAACTCCATACTTCACCTTCCTTATTCTTAAATTTCCAGTGTATGTATGATTTTAAATTATTTTAATATAAACAGTATTTAGTTTATATATTTATTGTGGTGTATGAAAGCCATGTAAGAATAGTTGCACATTTATGGACTCTATAGAATGTTTATCTATGTATATATTTTTGAGTTACACAAACACACAGATATATATATATATATATAAATGCAAAACTCAAGAAGCAAGTTTTGATAAAACGAAGACTAACAAAACAAAAAGAATGAGAAGGAGCAGAAGAACAACAATTACCAATCCCCAACCGTCCAAAGCAGGCAAGTTCCCAACGATGGAAATTAAACGATCAGAAGAACGCAGGGAAGCATATCAATGACTGATTCTCCGATGGCTTCGTCAAGGGCAGGCATAAAGAAAATCACTCATTAATCTACTGAGACCAGAGAATTGTGGGTTTCTGCTAATTTAGTTTGCTATAAGGACAGATTAAATTTAGGGGTAAAATTGTCAAATTAAAATGGGATTTTTTAATAAAACCAACCCAGCAAACTAAAAAACATTGTCCGACCGCACAACAACCAAGATAAGCACAGCGGAAAACGAAAGGAAGGTAAACGAGCATCCCAAAAAATATCAAAACCAGGGAAAAATTAGTATTAGAACAGCGGGTCAGATTGAATTTAGGGGTAAAATTGTCAAATTAAAATGGGATTTTTCAATAAAACAACCCAGCAAACTAAAAAACATTGCCTGACCACACAACAACCAAGATAAGCACAACGGAAAACACAAGGAAGGGAAACGAGCATCCCCAAAAATATCAAAACCAGGGAAAATTAGTATTAGAACAGCGGGAAGATCCTAACCAAAAAAAAAAAGGAGGGGGGACAGAAATGATAGCTTTAAGCTGGTCATGGTAAAATTGAAAACCTAGAAACTTCTTAAAAATTGCATTAAGAAAAATAGTTCTCAAGCATAGAATTAAGGATGGAAGGCTTAATTTAATTTAAATCTTGTTGACCGAATGAATGGCCTAAATTAAAGCTATTTTAGAGGTTTAGGCAATGACATGGTCAACTATCTTTTAAGAAACCTATAATGCACTATTCTATCCCTCTCCTTTGATTAACAAAAAAAAAAGGTAATAATTTTTTTTTTAAATTACAAAAAGAGCAAAAAATTCTTAAGAAAAAATTCCTAAAAACATTTATAAAAATAAAAGCAAAAAAAAAATTAGTAATAATTAAATTTCAATGGTTTGGGAAGAATGCTGCTAAATAGGTTATGTAATACTTTTTGAATTCTTAGGAGCAGAGATACATATTCCCTACTCCCAGGAAGGGCATTTTGGTATTTAGGTTTGCTGTGAAAACTCGTAGCAGTTTTTTCAGAGCATTAAGTCTGTTACTTGAGGTTTACTCTGAGAAACTTCACTGTTATGCATCCCAGGAAGGTTCTAAAGTTGGACGCCAGATGGCGCTGCGATGGAAATGCCTCTGCATTTAGATTTTTCCACCCCAGAGGACAGTACACATGCACTTCCCAGGCCTGTTAAGTCATTTTTCTGTCTTCTGTTTGTTTCTTCTCATAATTTTAATTTTATTTTTTATGTATAATTTATTTTTGAGTTGTGTTTCCCTCTTTGCAAGTAGGTTGTTAACTTTGATAGCATTTAAAGTTCTTCCTCGGAACTTTTGGTCAGCGTTTTTTGTCCCTTTGTTGTTCTTGCAAAGGTTTGTTTCAAGTTCAATTTTTGTAGGTTTTGAAGGCTTTATGATTAGAACAATATTTTGTAAATAATTTAACTTGTACCAGCAAAGCACTGCATCACAAGTAATTTCATTTCTTATTTTATTTGTAGGCTTTTTTATTTTTTTATGCTCTTATTTGTTTAGGAATGGAGTGAATTTTCGTTTATTATAGATGTGCACTAAACTTAAATAACTATTAAATGTTTTCTTGTGTCATATAATTTGCTTCTCTGTGACTTGCAACCTAGCACTTTGGTTTTAAACTATTATTTTTTTAAGTATTTTTGCTGTGGGTATTGGGCATTTACCTCGCTTTTCTGAGACATGAAACTTGGTTATTTGGGTTCACTCTCTGTTTTTGGCATCTGTACAATGTTCCTTATGCACCTTTTGCTTCCTTTTTTCTTAAAACCGTTGTTTTGAATTTGTTTTTTTTTCAAAACGTAAAGTTTCTCTTTTTGTTTGAATTAATTTTTTTTCTGCTTTTATTGTATTTTATCCTGCTTTTCTTTTTCTGTGACAAAACAGTTTTAAATTTTACAGTGACCAGCTTAAAGCTATCATTTCTGTCCCCCTTTATTTTGGTTAGGATCTTCCCGCTATTCTAATACTAATTTCCCCTGGTTTTGATATTTTTTGGGATGCTCGTTTACCTACCTTTCATTTTTTGTTATGCTTATCTTGGTTGTTGTGTGGTCTGGCAATGTTTTTTAGTTTGCTGGGTTGGTTTTATTAAAAAATCTCCTTTTAACTTGACAATTTTACCCCTAAATTTAATCTGTCCTTATAGCAAACTAAATTAGCAGAAACCCACAATTCTCTGGTCTCAGTAGATTAATGAGTGATTTTCCTTATGCTTCCCCTTGACGAAGCCATCGGGAAATCAGTCATTGATATGCTTCCCTGCGTTCTTCTGATCGTTTGATTTCCATCATTGGGAGCTCTCCTGCTTTGGACGGTTGGGGATTAGTAATTGTTGTTCTTCTGCTCCTTCTCGTTCTTTTTGTTTCGTTAGTCTTTGTTTTATCAAAATTTGCTTCTTGAATTTTGCATGTCTGTCTTGGTTTGATCTTTCTTCTATGCAGCCTTTGGCACTTTAGAATTTCAAATTTGTTCTTGGTTTTTGCTTTATTCTTTTTGTTGTTTTTTGCTATATCATTATCATCATCATTGTCAACCATTATCAATCCACTGCTGGATGAAGGTCTCCCCAAGTTTCCTCCACAACGGTCTGTCTTGTGCCAGTCTCCTCCATGTCACTCCCGCATACTTTCGAATTTCATCCACCCATCTCCCATGTGGTCTTCTTCTGGGTCTTTTCCTGTCCCTTGGAATCCAATCTAAAATTTCGGCTGTCCATCGATGGTCTGTCCTTCTGGCAGTATGTCCAGCCCATTGCCATTTCAGGGATTTAACTCTGATCATGATGTCTTCCACTCTTGTCATTTTTCGGATCCACGAGTTCCTCTTCTTATCTCTCCTGGTTACACCAAGCATGCACCTCTCGAAGCTTCTTTGAGTTGTCTGTAGCCTTTGTATGTCTCTTTTAGTTAAGGTCCATGTCTCTGCACCATACGTAAGCACTGGAAGGATGCATTGATCAAACACTCTTCTTTTAAGACATAATGGCATATTGCTCTTGAAAATTATGCTGTTTCTTCCAAAAGCTCTCCAGGCAAGTTTTGTACGCCGATTAATTTCTTCATCAATGTGACCCTCACTTGATATCTGCTCTCCAAGATAAACGTATGTGCCTGTTATCTCCAGCTTTTCTCCATCAATCGATAAGTCTTCCTTTCTTGTAAAAGCATTGAACACCACTTTTGTCTTCTGAAAGTTCATTTTTAATCCCACTTCTTTACTCTTGTCAGCAAGTTTTTGGATCATACTCTGCAGCTCTGATGGGGTAGTTGCAAAAATGACTACGTCATCAGCAAAACGAAGGTGGGTTAGATAATCTCCATTAATCTTTATCCCCTTGTTTTCCCAGCTCAGCGACTGAAAGACACCCTCCAATGTGGCATTAAAGAGCTTTGGAGATATGGTGTCACCTTGTCTCACTCCCTTTCCAATTTTTATGTGTGTTGTATTTTCAAACAGCCGAATCTTTGCACTTGCATTTTCATAGATGTTAATAATAATATTAATGCACGCATCTTCAATACCGCAGGATTTCAGAGCCATTGTAACTGCTGATGGTTTCACCGAATCAAAGGCTTTTTCATAATCGATAAAAGCCAGGGCCTGATTTACGCCTAGGCATGCAAGGCACATGCCTAGGGCCCTCAAATTGAAAGGGCCCCAAAATCTTGGTTAAAAAGAAAAACTTTTCCTTTTTCAAAATATTTATACGTGGGTAGATGTGATGTGGAGTAACTATATATAAATCGCTGGCAAAACACAAGCAAGTACTGGCAATATAATATGTGATATTTCTAGTTAATATCAGTAACATTTTCCAGTTAGTTTGGGAGAGTTTTTGTGTGAGATTAAGCAAAAAATTGTCGTGTTGTGTAATAAAAACTAGCAGTATGTGCATGTTTGTAATTATGGCTTACTAAGATCAACTATATACTTCAATTTCAAATACTGCATGGTTCTGAAGCAATTTTTAAACATTTTGACATTTTAGCTCCCAAAAATTATATTTGAAAAATCTTTGGACTTAATTTGGGCAGGGTTTGAATCCCCCCAAACCTCTCTCTTAAATACACCCCTGGTTAATATGGTAATAGTATGGTTTAGACACACCTGGCAAAAAATCCAATGTCCAATTGAATTTTACCCGTCATAATGGCCTTGTCACACACAACTGTTTCATCGATGAAGGTTCAAGTCTTTTCAGATGCAAATCAGTAGGACAGCATAAAAATCTAGGAGAAAACAATATTTTTACCAGGTACTACCGTAATTTAATGTCAGTCTTATAAATGTATTGTGTTTATTAAATTATTACGCTGGATTGTAATACAGTCGCCCAAAATGGTCACACTACCTACTCGACTTCGTAAAGTAAATGTCGAGTGGAGGGGGCCTTGTTTTGGGTTGTGCCTAGGGCCCAATTCTGTGTAAGTCAGGCCCTGATAAAAGCCACGCACAATGGAAGTTCATATTCCCTCGCTCTTTCAATTAGTTCTCTCAGTACGTGGATATGATCTATTGTGCTGTAGCCACTCCTGAATTCAGCTTGTTCTCTCGGTTGAGCCATGTCCAGTGTTACCTTTAAGCGGTGTAAAAGAACTTTAGTAAAGATTTTATAAACCACTGATAGGAGGCTGATAGGTCTGTAGTTCCCGAGATCCTCAATGTCACCTTTTTTATGTTGCAGGATCATTGTAGCGTTGTTCCAATCCTCAGGAATCTTCCCTTCGTTAAGGCATCGAGTGAAAATTTGGGCGCTTACTGTTTTGATTTCTCCACTTGCTTCTTGTATGATGTCTACAGTAATTCCATCTTCTCCTGGAGCTTTTCCCTGCTTCATGTTCTTGATTGCATGTGCAATATATATATATATATATATATCATCATCATTGTCAACCATTATCAATCCACTGCTGTACGAAGGTCTCCCCAAGTTTCCTCCACAACGGTCTGTCTTGTGCCAGTCTCCTCCATGTCACTCGTGCATGCTTTGGAATTTCATCCACCCATCTCCCATGTGGTCTTCTTCTGGGTCTTTTCCTGTCTCTTGTAATCCAATCTAAAATTTTGGCTGTCCATCGATGATCTGTCCTTCTGGCAGTATGTCCAGTCCATTGCCATTTCAGGGATTTAACTCTGATCATGATGTCTTCCACTCTTGTCATTTTTCGGATCCACGAGTTCCTCTTCTTATCTCTCCTGGTTACACCAAGCATGCACCTCTCCATGCTGCTTTTAGTTGTCTGCAGCCTTTGTATGGCTCTTTTAGTTAAGGTCCACATCTCTGCACCATACGTAAGCACTGGAAGGATGCATTGATCAAACACTTTTCTTTTAAGACATAATGGCATATTGCTCTTGAAAATTATGCTGTTTCTTCCAAAAGCTCTCCAGGGCAGCCACGGTGGCGCAGTGGTCTAAGGCGCTGGCCTCTGATCATTCGTCCGTAAGGGGTCCGGGTTCGAATCCCGGTCAGGCATGGATGTTGTGTTTGTCTTACGGCACTGGCTCTCTCCCTTCCCTGGAACCAGTGACCCTAAATTAGGGACGGGCGACTGCTTATAGCCCATTGAGTTGTTCACGGTGGTCGTTAAACCTCCAATCCAAAAAAAAAAAAAGCTCCTCAGGCAAGTTTTGTACGCCAATTTATTTCTTCATCAATGTGACCCTCACTTGTCCAAGATAAACATATGTGCCTTTTATCTCTAGCTTTTCTCCATCAATTGATAAATCTTCATTTCTTGTAAAAGCATTGAACATCACTTTCGTCTTCTGAAAGTTCACTTTTAATCCCACTTCTTTTCTCTTGTCAGCAAGTTCCTGGATCATACTCTGCAGCTCTGATGGGGTAGTTGCAAAAATGACTACGTCATCAGCAAAACGAAGGTGGGTTAGATAATCTCCATTAATCTTTATCCCCTTGTTTTCCCAGCTCAGCGACTGAAACACACCCTCCAATGTGGCATTTGATGTAATGCCACATGCCACACATATATATTTATATATATATTTCAGAGAATCCTGCGGTATTGAAGATGCATACATTAATATTATTAATAACATCTATGAAAATGCAAGTGCAACGATTCGGTTGTTTGAAAATACAACACACATAAAAATTGGAAAGGGAGTGAGACAAGGTGACACCATATCTCCGAAGCTCTTTAATGCCACATTGGAAAATGTCTTTCAATCACTGATCTGGGAAAACAAAGGGATAAAGATTAATGGAAATTATCTAACCCACCTTCGTTTTGCTGATGACGTAGTCATTTTTGCAACTACCCCATCAGAGCTGCAGAGTATGATCCAGGAACTTGCTGACAAGAGTAAAGAAGTGGGATTAAAAATGAACTTTCAGAAGACAAAAGTGATGTTCAATGCTTTTGCAAGAAATGAAGATTTATTGATTGATGGAGAAAAGCTGGAGGTAACATACAGGCACGTTTATCTTGGACAGCAGATATCAAGTGAGTGTCACATTGATGAAGAAATTAATTGGCGTACAAAACTTGCCTGGAGAATTTTTGGAAGAAACAGCATAATTTTCAAGAGCAATATGCCATTATGTCTTAAAAGAAAAGTGTTTGATCAATGCATTCTTCCAGTGCTTACATATGGTGCAGAGACGTGGACCTTAACTAAAAGAGACATACAAAGGCTGCAGACAACTCAAAGAAGCTTCGAGAGGTTCATGCTTGTGTAACCAGGAGAGATAAGAAGAGGAACTCGTGGATCCGAAAAATGACATGAGTGGAAGACATCATGATCAGAGTTAAATCCCTGAAATGGCAATGGGCTGGACATACTGCCAGAAGGACAGACCATCGATGGACAGTCGAAATTTTAGATTGGATTCCAAAGGACAGGACAAGACCCAGAAGAAGACCACATGGGAGATGGGTGGATGAAATTCGAAAGTATGCGGGAGTGACATGGAGGAGACTGGCACAAGACAGACCGTTGTGGAGGAAACTTGGGGAGACCTTCGTCCAGCAGTGGATTGATAATAGTTGACAATGATGATTATGATGATATATATATATATATTCTATTAAGAAGAGACTGAAGCAAAAAAATTTTGACTCGCATCAAGTACAACATAGAAAAGGTTATATATTGACCGGTGTGAGTAAAAAGAGAAAAAAATAATAATAGAAAAACAGAATGTAGAAAGTGTCGAGAATACCGAGCCTTGGCTTTATCAAGGACCAGCAGAACTCTGCATTTTCTCACTTCCACAAAGACCTATTTGGAAATGGGTTTCTGCAAAGCCATAGATGCAAGTAATAAGCCCACCAAAAAATTAAAAAAAAAATATATATATATGTTATAACCTCTACAGAGTTGTATGACGAAGCTTTAGTTAACATTTTAGCATGCATCTATAACTTTCCTGGCCCAACCCATGCTCTTCATCTGTTACTAATAAACAGAAAGATAGAAAACTCAAGTTGTAAGAGTGACTTGATGAATCAGAATTAATGTTCAGCAGTAACACACTGCCAAGTTACCTAGTTGCCTAAGAGAGAATTTAAACCTGAATAGCAATACTAAAGTGCTACAAATTCTTAAACTTTGCAATAAAAAAAGGAAATATTAATTTTTTTCTAAAGCACAGATTCCTGAAAGAAAACTGGATTACAACCCCCCCTCTACTCCACAACTTCTGACAACTCAAAAACGAGAATAAAATAAAGACAATAATAAACTAAAGAAATGCTTTGTGAAGGTTATATTATATAAACAGTTAGTTGTAATATGTACAAAGTATTTCAGAAGGGCTTTTTAAGTGCATAATTAAGTAGTTATTAGGATCTTAACGGCATTGAAAACACATCGTTGGCTACAAGAACAAAAAACGGCCAGCTGCTTAGCCTAAGAGCCCTAAAAAACGCACAAAATTACATAGAAAAGAGAGAGTTAAAATCCGCAAAAAAGTTAATATACTTGCTAGTGCCTAAATGCTTAAAGCAAAACTTAGAAAAATGTTTAAAAAGTTCAGACATTGAACTTGGAAAACCCAAAACCTGAAGACAAAGAAGAGAGCTTATCTCATATGCAACTTTACTTCTTCCACTCTTAAAGAAACATGGCCGACCTTTTACCTATCTAATAGAAAACAAAATTCCTACTTCTTTCAGCAAAATAACTTTAAGAAAAATTATTCTGAATAATAGAGTAAGGTTGGCAGATCTGCTTTAATTTTCTACACAGTTAATAATATGATTCTGACCAATGAAAGCCTTTTTTGGAAGTTGGTCTAGAGGATGCATATTAACTACAAAAAGGAACCTTAGTGCTATGGATAAGAAGGTCCTAATAAAAATAAAAAAATAAATAATATAGACAAAATCACAAAAAAACCTTAAAAATCTGTTTATAAAATAAAATAAAAATAAATATAAAAGAAAACTAGTTATTCACTCACTAGAATAGCTATACTAAAAATAGTAAAACTAACATTAAAATTAATAGGATTCTGAATAGTCTATAGAAGCTCACCAAGGTGATTAAATACATGCAAAGGTTATTAAATGCACTACTTGTGTATTTCATAATATTTCTCATGTATTCTGGAGAGTTAGTTCTGCTCTTTCTGATCAAACAGGTCCACATTCTTAATTATATTTTTCTCTAGTTAAAATCTCCACAAGTAGGATTTATTTTTTTCAGTGTGTGGAGGCCTCCAGCCCCACCCACACTGCCCCCCAGCGACTAGGGAGTGGCAGGGGTGAATGAAAGTTTGGGGTAAAAGGTCGGCCATGTTTCTTTAAGAGTGGAAGAAGTAAAGTTGCATAAGACGTAAGTTCTCTTCTTTGTCTTCAGGTTTTGGGTTTTCCAAGTTCAATGTTTGAACTTTTTAAACATTTTTTTCTAATTTTTGCTTTAAGCATTTAGGCACTAGCAAGTATATTAACTTTTTTGCGGATTTTAACTCTCTCTTTTCTTGGTAACTTTGCGTGTTTTTTAGGGCTCTTAGGCTAAGCAGCTGGCCGTTTTTTGTTCTTGTAGTCAATGATGTGTTTTCAATGTCGTTAAGATCCTAATAACTACTTAATTATGCACTTAAAGCACTTCTGAAATACTTTGTACATATTGCAACTAACTGTTTATGTCATATAACCTTCACAAAGCATTTCTTTAGTTTATTATTGTCTTTATTTTGTTCTAGTTTTTGAGTTGTCAGAAGTTGTGGAGTAGAGGGGGGGGGGTTGTAATCCAGTTTTCTTTCAGGAATCTGTGCTTTAGAAAAAAATTAATATTTCCTTTTTTTATTGCAAAGTTTAAGAATTTGCAGCACTTTAGTATTGCTATTCAGGTTTAAATTCTCTCTTAGGCGACTAGGTAACTTGGCAATGTGTTATTGCTGAACATCAATTCTGATTCATTAAGTCACTCTTACAACTTGAGTTTCCTATAATTATCTTCTTTCTAATCTAAAGCAACTTTTATGGGAATTTTACTAGGAAATTTTTCATTAATAGCAAATTTTCGGAGAAAACTCTTCTCCTTAAAAGAAGAAGAGTTTTCTCCAAAAATTTGCTATTAATGAAAAAATTTCCTAGTAAAATTCCCATAAGTTGCTTTAGATTATTAATTCAATTAAACTAGGAAGCCATTTCTCAACATGAGCTTTATTCAAAATCTTCTTTCTGTTTATTAGTAACAGATGAAGAGCATGGGTTGGGCCAGGAAAGTTATAGATGCATGCTAAAATGTTAACTAAAGCTTCGTCATACAACTCTGTGGAGGTTATGACATATATATATATATATTTTTAAATTTTTTGGTGGGCTTATTACTTGCATCTATGGCTTTGCAGAAACCCATTTCCAAATAGGTCTTTGTGGAAGTGAGAAAATGCAGAGTTCTGCTGGTCCTTGATAAAGCCAAGGCTCGGTATTCTCGACACTTTCTACATTCTGTTTTTCTATTATTATTTTTTCTCTCTTTACTCACACCGGTCAATATATAACCTTTTCTATGTTGTACTTGGTGTGAGTCAAAAATTTTTTTGATTCAGTCTCTTAATAGAATGTGAATTCTGAATTTTCATAACTGCTGCGTTGCGCGTTTTGATCTTCGTTTTTTTTTTGCAACTTTCGTTTTAAATTCTTGAGTGTTTTTCTTATGTTTTCGGCTCTGCTCTTAAGTATATATATATATATATATATATATATATATTATAATTATATATATATAATGTAGAATTTAAGCTTAACCAATTTGTTAATGTAGGTGCTTGGAACTCTTATCTCAATTGTTGCATAAACAATAACCATATTTTATATAATAATACTTTCTAAAAGCAAGTAAACGGAATACCTATGGGAGTAGCTCACTCTACAAGTGTGGCTAATCTATTCCTGTTCTTTAAGGAATATAAGTTCATTTAAAATAGCTCCTCGTGCTCAGATAACTACTTGTACACTTATAGATATATTGACGATTTGTTTTGTATAAATAATTCAGAAGTTATAGAAAGTGATTTTGCAAATATCTATCCTAGCTCTCTTAACTTATGTAAAACCAACCACAGTAATCAGGAATTAGATTTCCTAGACTTAAGCAATAAACTTAACAGAGGTAACCCATCCATCAGCCTTTTTGATAAAAGAGTTAATTTTCCTTTCAAAGTAATAAAATATCTGCACTGGAACAATAGCATCTCGACCAAAGTAATTGAGAATGTACTGATTTCTCAGGTACTTAGAATTTCAAGAATATGCAGCAACAATTTGGATTTCAATAAGCACATTAGAATCCTATTAAACAGTTTTCTAGAAAACAAGATTCCAGCTCCTTTCATAAAAAGAATATTAAGAAAAAAAGGGTTAGGTTAGAAGATCTGTTTTAATTTTTGCACAGGTAATAAATGATTCTGGCCAATGAAAGCCTTCTTGGAAGTTGGTCTGGAGGATGCATATTAACTACAAAAAGGAACCTTTAGTGCTATGGACAGGACAGCCCTATTAAAAGTAAAAATAAAATAATGCAAATGAAATCACACAGAAAAAGTTTATAATTTGATTGAAAAATAAAATAAAAAATAAATAAATAAAAAGGGAACTAGGTATTCTCTCACTAGAATAACTAACCTAAAAATGGTAAAACTTACGTTAAAAAAATAGGTACTGGTAGTGTCTGTAGAAGTACACTAAGGTAATTAAATACATAAAAAGGTTATTAAATCCACTACAAGTATATTTGATAATTTTTTTTCGTGTATTCTGGAGAGTTATTCTACTCTATCTGGACAAGCAGGACTTCATTCTTAGTTGTGTAATTCTCTTGGTAGAAATTTAACGGGCAGCGTCTTTTTCTGTGGAGAAGACTTGGGAACCTCCCCCACCACACCCCTGCTTCTAGGGAAGCGGCGAGGAAGGTTGTCGGCCATTTTTTTTGGGTCACTTGTGCAGGGAAGAGGCACAGTAAGTAAGCTCTAATCTTTGTTCTTGTACTTTTTTTCTTTCTAAGATTATTAGTGAACATTCAAAGCGGAAATTTTCTATTTTTTTCTCATTAGGCATTTGGTGCAAGCAGTTTTACTAACTTTATGAGTTTTCTCTTTCACTTAATTTGGAAATTATGCGTGTTTTGGGGCACTTAGTTTGAGTAGTTAGCTGTTTTATTGTACTTGTTGTCATTGATGCTTTTTCATTGTTGGTAGGAACATAAAAATTACATTATTATACACTTAAAGCACTCCTGGAATATTTTGTAAATATTGCAACTAATTGTTAACTTCATGTAATTTTTCCAAAGCATCATTTCAATTTTTATTATTATTTTTTAGTTCTTGTGATGTCCGTTATTGCGGAAGTTGTGGGTACAAAAATCCTGTTTACTTTCAGGACTCTGTTGAAAATTTTTATTCTTTTGTTTTTTATTTTATGGCATTTTTTTTTTCACCACAAAGAATAAGACTTTGTAGTACTTTTAGTACTGTTATTAATGTCTAAATTCTCTGTCAGACGACTTGGTTGCTCAGCAATGTGTTTTAGCTGAATAATTCTGATGATTTGTTCAGACCCTCTCAAACTTGTGATTTTTGTAATCGTTTTTCTGTTTTTTGTGGTAGATGATGAGTGTGGGTTGGGCCATTAGAGTTATAGATGCATGAACATTTTTTAACTAAATTATTCTTCATGTGACTCTGAGGAGGTTATGCTAATTATAAACTTAAGTGGGCTTTAAACTTGCATCTATGGCTTTGCAGAAACCGATTTCCAACTAGGTCTTTGTGGAAGTGAAAAAATGCAGAGTTTAGCTGGTCCTTGATAAAGCCAAGGCTCGGCATTCTTGACACTTTCTACATTCAGGCTTGCTATTACTTTATTTACTTTTTTACTCATGCCTGTTGGGCTTTGAGGTTTTCTTTGTTGTTTTAGTACTTGTTAAATAATTTTTTATTACTGTCTCTACTTAGTAGTGTGTGAGTTCTGAATATTCATAACTGCTGCGTTGCACGTCACGATCTTCAGGTTGTTTTTTAAGCAAATTTAGTTTTAAATTCTTAGGTGTAAAATTTTGTCTTTGACTCTGCTCTTGGGTATATATATATATCATCATCATCATTGTCAACCATTATCAATCCACTGCTGGACGAAGGTCTCCCCAAGTTTCCTCCACAACGGTCTGTCTTGTGCCAGTCTCCTCCATGTCACCCCTGCATACTTTCGAATTTCATCCACCCATCTCCCATGTGGTCTTCTTCTGGGTCTTTTCCTGTCCCTTGGAATTCAATCTAAAATTTCGGCTGTCCATCGATGATCTGTCCTTCTGGCAGTATGTCCAGCCCATTGCCATTTCAGGGATTTAACTCTGATCATGATGTCTTCCACTCTTGTCATTTTTCGGATCCACGAGTTCCTCTTCTTATCTCTCCTGGTTACACCAAGCATGCACCTCTCGAAGCTTCTTTGAGTTGTCTGCAGCCTTTGTATGTCTCTTTTAGTTAAGGTCCACGTCTCTGCACCATACGTAAGCACTGGAAGGATGCATTGATCAAACACTTTTCTTTTAAGACATAATGGCATATTGCTCTTGAAAATTATGCTGTTTCTTCCAAAAGCTCTCCAGGCAAGTTTTGTACGCCGATTAATTTCTTCATCAATGTGACCCTCACTTGATATCTGCTGTCCAAGGTAAACGTACGTGTCTGTTATCTCCAGCTTTTCTCCATCAATCGATAAATCTTCATTTCTTGTAAAAGCATTGAACATCACTTTTGTCTTCTGAAAGTTCATTTTTAATCCCACTTCTTTACTCTTGTCAGCTAGTTCCTGGATCATACTCTGCAGCTCTGATGGGGTAGTTGCAAAAATGACTACGTCATCAGCAAAACGTAGGTGGGTTAGATAATCTCCATTAATCTTTATCCCCTTGTTTTTCCAGCTCAGCGACTGAAAAACACCCTCCAATGTGGCATTAAAGAGCTTCGGAGATATGGTGTCACCTTGTCTCACTCCCTTTCCAATTTTTATGTGTGTTGTATTTTCAAACAGCCTAATCTTTGCACTTGCATTTTCATAGATGTTATTAATAATATTAATGTATGCATCTTCAATACCGCAGGTTTTCAGAGCCATTGTAACTGCTGATGGTTTCACCGAATCAAAGACTTTTTCATAATCGATAAAAGCCATGCACAATGGAAGTTCATATTCCCTCGCTCTTTCAATTAGTTCTCTCAGTACGTGGATATGATCTATTGTGCTGTAGCCACTCCTGAATGTTCTCTCGGTTGAGCCATGTCCAGTGTTACCTTCAAGCGGTGTGAAAGAACTTTAGTGAAGATTTTATAAACTACTGATAGGAGGCTGATAGGTCTGTAGTTTCCGAGATCCTCAATGTCACCTTTCTTATGTAGCAGGATCATTGTAGCGGTGTTCCAATCCTCAGGAATCTTTCCTTCATTAAGGCATCGAGTGAAAATTTGGGCGAGTACTGTTTCGATTTCTCCACTTGCTTCTTGTATGATGTCTACAGTAATTCCATCTTCTCCTGGAGCTTTTCCCCGCTTCATGTTCTTGATCGCATGTGCAACTTCTGCTGGAAGGACTGGAGGAACTCTGGTACTGGTATCTTTCATGATGTCTGAAGTGCATGTATCATCCCTTTCATATAATTTGGAGTAGAAATCTTTCACTCTTGTCAAAATTTCGCCTCTATTTCTTGTTGCAGAACCATCTTCTTTTCTCAGTGCCATAATCTGTTTTCTTCCCTTACTGAGATGTCCCTTTGCTATCTATAGGCTTTGGTTGTTTTCAATTGCTTTCCTCACTAGTTCACAGTTGAATTTTCTTACGTCTTCAGTGATACTTTTTCTTACTGTCTTGCATAGCTCTATATATTCCACTTTGGAAGTCACATCTTCTTTAGTTGTCCTCATCTCTCTTCTTTTTGCATCAACATTTTCGTTTTTCCTGATAATTTATTTACATGCAACTTGTTCTTCGACCCAGCTAATTTTGTTGCTGTTTCCATAAGAGCTTTGGTTACTTTTCTGTTAACTTCAGAGATGTCCACTTCTTCCGATGTTAGGCCTTCTAAAGCAGAGAACCTGTTCTTCAGTTCCAACTTGAAGGTATTATGGTGTTTTTTAAGGTTGGTTATGTCAATAGATTTTGTTTGTCTTATGAGCTTGCCACGTTCAAGTTTAGTGTTGAGGTGCATCTTACATCTCACCAATCTATGGTCACTACCTGTGTTGAACTTGTTTAGCACACTGCAGTCTTCTATGACAAATTTTTTGTTACACATAATAAAATCAATTTCACTTGTCGTCCCATTTGGATGTCTCCATGTCCATTTCCTGTGTGGCTTTTTCTTGAAGAAGGAGTTCAAGATGTAAAACCCTTCTGCCTCTGCAAACTCAACGAGAGTATTTCCACGCTGGTTTCTGTTGCCGTGACCGAATTTACCTGCTGAAGTTTCATTCTGTTGCCGTTGCCCTATTTTTGCATTGAAATCTCCCATAATTATTTTCAAGTGCTGCTTACCTTTATTATTTAGATGACAAATTTCCTCATAAAATTCTTCAATTTCTTCTTCAGGATGACTTGTGGTGGGTGCATAAGTTTGAATAATCTGAGCCTGGTATCTTTTCGAGAGTTGGATAACAAGTCGTGCAGCTCTGTCAGAGGAACTTTCAACTTCTACAACTTTATCCTTCAGTTTCTTGTTTATTATAAATCCAACACCACTAGTTCTGCCAGTATCTGTCCCACGATAGTAGAAGAGATGTCCACTTTTCAGTTCGATGAGATCTTCTCCTTTTCTCCTTACCTCACTTAGCCCCACGATGTCCCACTTGATCCTTTGTAGTTCCTCTTCCAATTTAAGAAGCCTTGAATCAGAAGATAGGGAGCGTCCATTGTACGTAGCCAAGGTCAACATCAGATGGCAGCCTGGTCCGGTCCTCCGGGGATTCTTAGCACCCTCTGCCTTCATGTCGCACTGGCCGCTGCCTTGGCGAGGTACATTCCAGCTGCTGGAGACTGAGGGCCAAGATTTAAGTTGTGGAATCATTTTGGAGGGGTTTGACCATAACTCACCACGCTGGCCAAGCGGGTTGGTGAGTGTGGGATAGAATTTCCTCTAATCCCGATGGTATAGTTATACCGCTATTGGCGGTCGTCAGAGCCCCTTTAGTGGGAACAGGATGCACCACGAGAAGGCGGGGTTGACATTTGTCAAGGAGAGGCTGTGATGTTACGCATCACCTGACCTTACATCCCTATATATATATATATATAAATAGTACATAAAAAAATTACTTTATAAATAAATTATTTTAACACAAAACAAATTAGGCAAGAAAGGCTAATACCATGAGAAGCGCTGAAGGCAGCTAACACCATGTAGTAGCCTATACAGAATGAAAATATTACAGAACAATAATACAAAAATTTCAAAACAAGTGAAAACTGGAACAGGTTGCCGTCATCAGGAGAGCATCAACCTGTGGGAGTGGCCTTTCTAGTACCAACAAAACGACAAGGCAAGCCAAAATTGTCAGTTGGTCATGCTGCGTAGGCCACAAAACCAAATTCTAATAAGCACAAAAATTCCAAGAATCAAATTTATAAAACTAAAAAAAGAATTAAAAGCTTACCGGCTGAACAAAACCCGCCATGACAAAAAGTCAAATGAGACTGAATAGAGCACCCACAAGAACCCAAATATATACACTGATAATAAAAGGTGGTCACGGTTAATTAACTACCTGGTAAGCAAAAAAAAAAAAAAAAAAAAAAAAAAAATGTGTGAATTGACAAGATGCAAAACTGTGTATGTAGATAAGATCTTCAGCTATTAGGGACCCACCAAATAGCACTTTATGTTACCTATATATTTAAAATTGTTAGGTCCTAGGTTAATAAAGCATGTCAATGTGTAATTTGAAACTCTTGGACACCGAATTATAGTTAAAAATTAAATGGTTAAAATGATGTCTTAAGAAATTTTTAGGAAAATTGTTAGATTGCAATTTAAAAAGAAGAGCTTTCAGATTTTTTACAAGTAAGAGCTGTGTAGAGCAAATTTTAGCTATTCTATGAAACTGAGAGATGAGTAGATTGCGATGTATAACTTTTGTAATATCGGATGACCAGTGAGTGTAGTGAATGATATCAAACTCAAGAGTTTCTTTTATCAAATAAATTCACCTCACCTCTTCCCTCCTCGTCCACCTGAACCTCTAAATCGAGGTAACAAACATAAGTAGACGATCTGTTGGTTTTCCTAGGGTAAGGTCGTCAGGATACAAGTCAGTGGCGCAACGCAAAAGTCCGGAATGTTAATGACAATGATGTCATCAACATATCTTAGAGCAATCCCAGGTAAAGGATGATTGGCAACATATCTATCCTCAAAAAATGTAGATAGAGATTAGCCAAACTGCTAGAAAAGCGACTGGATCATACTCTGCAGCTCTGATGGGGTAGTTGCAAAAATGACTACGTCATCAGCAAAACGAAGGTGGGTTAGATAATCTCCATTCATCTTTATCCCTTTGTTTTCCCAGTTCAGTGATTGAAAGACATTTTCCAAGGTGGCATTAAAGAGCTTCGGAGATATGGTGTCGCCTTGTCTCACTCCCTTTTCAATTTTTATGTGTGTTGTATTTTCAAACAGCCAAATCTTTGCACTTGCATTTTCATAGATGTTATTAATGATATTAATGTATGCATCTTCAATACTGCAGGATTTCAGAGCCATTGTAACTGCTGATGATTTCACCGGATCAAAGGCTTTTTCATAATCGATAAAAGCCATGCACAATGGAAGTTCATATTCCCTCGCTCTTTCAATTAGTTCTCTCAATACGTGGATATGATCTATTGTGCTGTAGCCACTCCTGAATCCAGCTTGTTCTCTCGGTTGAGCCATGTCCAGTGTCACCTTCAAGTGGTGTGAAAGAACTTTAGTGAAGATTTTATAAACCACTGATAGGAGGCTGATAGGTCTGTAGTTCCTGAGATCCTCAATGTCACCTTTTTTATGTAGCAGGATCATTGTAGCGTTTTTCCCATTCCTCAGGAATCTTCCCTTCATTAAGGCATCGAGTGAAAATTTGGGCGAGTACTGTTTTGATTTCATAATATGAGAGGACAGGCGGGTGTAGGTATGATTTTAAGTGAAAAGATGAAGAACAACTTGATTCACTATAGTTGCGTAAGTGAGAGAATTCTCTGGACTCATTTGAAAGTGAAACTTCTTCAGAGAATTGTAATTGTTGTAGTGTATGCTCCTTGTGACTCGGAACCTTCTGATAATAAGGAAGATTTCTGCAATGAGCTAAAAGCTGTTTTGAGCCAGTTTGGTTGTAAAGAAAAAGTTACTATAGAAGGGGATTTCAATGCTAGAGTAGGTGTGTAGAATGGGATTTCTGACAATGTTCTGGGTAAGTTTAATGATCCTTGTGTGAATGATAATGGTGAAAGGTTAATTGAACTCTGCATTGAGAATGGTTTGTGTGTATCTAATACATTTTTCAACCTCAAGTATATCCACACATATACTTGGGAAAATCGTACTCTTGATCAAAAGAGTGTGATAGATTTTGTTGTCTATGATCAGCGTTTGAAACACTTAGTTGTTGACACCCGTGTTATGAGAGGTGCGGATGTTGGTTCTGATCATTACTTGGTAGTGTCACAAGTGAATCTTAATGTTGGTTGGAGGAAAAGGAATAGGAAGAGACCCAGGATAGAAAGAATAAAGGTTGATAGGCTCCTTGAAGATCATCAGCAGTATTCTGACTTACTCAGAGAACGACTGAAGGATCTGAAGTCTGGTGAGAGGGATGTAGAAAAGAAGTGGGTATGTTTTAAGAACTGTGTTGTCACTGCTTCTAAAGAGGTCTGTGGCACCACAATAGTGGGTAACAATAGAGGTGATGCTTGGTGGAATAGTGAGATTGAAGAGGCAGTAAAGAGAAAGAAGGAAGCCTATTTAGGATGTTGCAAGGTAGAGTCTCTGTGGATGAATATCGCTGTAAGAAGCGTGAAGCTGCTAAGCTGGTTCGCCACAGTAAGGCAAAAGATAGGAAGGAGAAAGTGGAAAGGCATGAACTGGCTTTTTGGAAAGAGAGGAAGTCCTTCTGGAAGTACATGAGACTCAGGAAAAATAGGGGAAACAAAGTTGTAAGTTGTGTGAAGAATGAGATTGGGGAAATTATATGGGAGCCTAATGAGTTAAGTGACAGATGGGGTGAATACTTCTGTGAGTTATTAGATCAGGAAAGCAAAGATGATTCTGAGACAGATGCAGATGATGTCACAATGAGGGATGAAAGCACCAGAGGGATATCAAGAGAAGAAGTGTGTAAAGCTCTAAAATCTCTTCAGAATGGTAAGGCTCCGGGAGTTAATGGCATAACTGCAGAGATGTTGAAATATGGTGGTGACTCTATAATTGACTGGTTAACTGAAATTTGCCAGTTGTGCTGGGAGTTTGATCCGTAAAAATTCATCTTGTTTATGGGTTTGAAAATAACTTTGAAATTAAAACTTTTAAGGATTTTTGAAATTGCGAAGCAAATCTGAGGAGCAAATGGGATAACTGCCCAATTCTTTTGCATTGGGAGGTCTATAGGCATGAGCGTGCAGACAGGCTTTGGTTTTCTAAACTTTTGGACAGCTTTGTCTATAACGGAAGGGCTGTATCCTCTGTGTGCTGCTATTCGTTAAAAAAAATTTCGAAACTTTCGACTTTAACGACTTCTTCGAACACAACTTCTGTAAAAAATTCCATTGATTTTGTCAATCGGCTAAAGCGACATCCATTCAACGACCAGTTCATGTTATCCTTCGATGTGAAATCCATGTTCACAAGTATCCCAGTTAATGGAGCTCTCCAAGCATTAAAGTCAAGTCTCAAAGAACATAATTTCAGCCAACCAGAAACAGAAGAGTTTTTGAGGCTAGTGGAAATTTGTGTAAGACAAAACAGTTTCCTTTTTCGTGGAAGATTTTTCCAACAGACCGAAGGCCTTGCAATGGGTAGCCCACTGTCACCTATTTTATGCGAAGTCTACATGCGTCACTTTGAAGACCAACTATTTCAGCTTGTTACATTTGACCTGTGGATTCGATATGTAGATGATACTTTTGTTCTCTGGAATGGCATGACCTCGGAAATACCTAAATTAGTTGAACTTATCAATTCAATCGATCCCCATATACAGTTCACATATGAGACTGAGAATAATGGCTGCTTACCATTCCTCGATGTCCTTGTGTCACGCTCTCAAGGATCCTTTAGTACAACAGTTTATCGAAAACCATTTGCTGTTTCCTTACCCCTCATGCAAAATCAAATCATCCGTGGAAACAAAAGATCTCGGCCTTCTTCACATACGTATATCGTGCAATACATATCTGCTCAACTGAGGATTCCTTACAGAAAGAGCTTGATTTTCTTAAACGAATTGCAGCACACAGAGGATACAGCCCTTCCGTTATAGACAAAGCTGTCCAAAAGTTTAGAAAACCAAAGCCTGTCTGCACGCTAATGCCTATAGACCTCCCAATACAAAAGAATTGGGCAGTTATCCCATTTGCTCCTCAGATTTGCTTCGCGATTTCAAAAATCCTTAAAAGTTTTAATTTCAAAGTTATTTTCAAACCCATAAACAAGATGAATTTTTACGGATCAAAAGACTACATCGAAGACTTAAACTCCTGGGGAATTTATCAGATACGTTGTGAATGTGGACTTTCATATATAGGACAGACCCGCAGGGCTTTAAGCTTCCGTGTGAAGGAACACAAGACATATGTACGGAACTATGAACTGAAGAAGTCGTCTATAGCTCAACATTGTCACGAAAATAACCATAACTTTTTGTTTGGAAACGCTACGCTTATTGATAAACCGGACTCGACTTTCAAGCTTAATATATTAGAAGCTTTCCACATATACCGGAACTCATCACGGTTTGTCAACGACATGACATCGACTCCATTTCTTTCAAGCGCGTGGAAACAACTCGCCAAAACCCGTAACCGTCAGAATTCTGATGATGTCACAATGATTTGAATGTTTACGCTCCATTCGTCCTGAGGAAGCCGAGCCAATCGCTCTGCGAAACTATAGTCTAAGTATAATAAACATTTTATTGTGCGAAACGTTGTTATTATTATTCTATCTTAACACCGCAAGCTTCGTAGTCATAAATTATATGAATGGTGTTTTATCAAAATGGTTTTCTATTGGTGCAGGAGAAAACCATTTTGATAAAACACCATTCACTTTAACTCTGTGCTGATAAACACATAGATTCACAGAGCGGTGAAAAGATAGAAAAACAGTAACTCGTAGCAGAATGTTGAATTATGTTTATGACTCCATGCTTTTCCAAACACAACCAAATATGACCAGTGGTGCTTTTTTTAAGGGCTCACACACTGGAAAGTTTAGCATCTGCGTTGAAATCACAAGAAAATAAAAACATCTGAAAAGCTTTGTATTACAGTTGCTTTAATGACCTGGCGTGTCTGCAGGTAAAACAGCACTGCTACAGCTGCAAATATTACTTACAATGTTTTGTTGACTGAACAAAACAATGAACCTTCTCCTCTAAGCAAAAATATTGCACAAGGAAATTAATTTTAGCCACACGCTCAAAGCCTTAGGACAAACTTGGGCGAGTTTTATTAGAAATACACTTAAAAAACACATACCCTCCCCCCCCCTCACACACAATATAACAGCAACTCATATCACAACATTGAATTGCACTGCTCTGTGGGACTGCAAGTGGCACTCATTTTGGCTAGCACACGATGTGCATTTGTAAAACCGCATACCCTAGGATCTTAGTGCGAATGCGATTGCTTACTGAATGAGCCTTCTCCTTTTAATGAAAACATTATGTGGGCAAATTAACTTTAACCACTACTCAAAGCCTTAGGACAAATTCTGGCAAGTTTTATTAGAAATAAATCCGAAAAAATAATACTGATAATGTAGGTTAAATTGTAACTCTGTGTAGGTGTGTGCCACACACTTAGCACACCCCGAATATTCGCCCCTGATATATACAGTATATATATACACTATCTACCAACAAGTAATTGGACACCCCTGCAATCGACGATATCTGCGGTCCTGATACACGTCACAGCCAGTGCCGTTAAACATTGTGTGGGAAACAACAACGCAAGCAGTCGCATGCAAGATGCCACGCAGTTCGGAGCTCTCTGGTTTTGAGAAAGGTGTAATCGTCGGGTATCACAGAAATGGCCGATCCATACGTGACATATCCAGCGAGTTGAAGTACCCAAAATCGACAGTGGCCTACGTGATTGGCAAGTGGAAGATGACAGGTGACTGTCGGAAAGTGCTCCAACCCGGCAGACCCACAAAACTGGGAGTTAGAGACCGACGGGTGCTGGCCAGAGAAATTCGGAAGTACCGCACCAAATCGATGGGCCACATCCGTGAGGAGTTTCAACAGGCATCCGGGAGTGTTTTTCGATGAATACCATCCGTAAGGAAGCCCATCTGCTCGGTTATCATGGATGTGCTGCCACCCACAAGCCTTTGATCACCAAGTCCAATAGCGCTGCTTGGCTAACGGGGTGCAAAGAACGTCGACAGTGGACCGCTGAGCAGTGGAAACAGGTTCTCTGGAGCGATGAATCAAGGTTCACCCTCTACTGTTCAGACGGCAGGGTCTGGGTTTGGCATCTGCGTGGAGAACGCTTCCTGCCGGAATGTATTGTGCCAACTGTGAAGTTCGGGGCGGTGGAATTATGCTATGGGGTGTTTCTCCTGGTATGGCACGGGACCCTTGGTCGCAATTTCTGGTAAACTCAAGGCTGAGATCTACTGCACCATTTTGGATGACCATGTGCTTCCTACGTTGTGGCAGTTTTACGGGGTGGACCCATGATACTTTCAGGATGACAATGCCACCTGTCATGTTGTGAGGTCCACCATGGCTTGGTATGGTGACAATGGGGTTAATCGAACGGACTGGCCTGCGCAGAGCCCGAACCTTAACCCTATCGAGCACCTCTGGGACGAGTTGGGGCGTCGACTTAAGGGGTGCCCCCACCGTCCGAAATCGGTGAAGGAACTGACCTGTCTTCTCCAAGCCGAGTGGAAGAAAATACTGCTAGCTGTCGTACAATGCCTGGTTGAGAGTATGCCCCGGAGGGTCGCAGCTGTAATCGCCGCTCGTGGAGGCTCCACCAACTATTGAAGGTGAATCAACTTCCTTTGCTAAGAGGTGAATAAACTTCAGTTTTCCTTTGCTATTACAGGTGTCCAATTACTTCCTGGTAGATAGTGTATATATATATATATATATGAAGGATAAAGTTGTAGAAGCTGAAGGATAAAGTTGTAGAAGTTGAAAGTTCCTCTGACAGAGTTGCACGACTCGTTATCCAACTCTCGAGAAGATACCAGGCTCAGATAATTCAAACTTATGCACCCACCACAAGTCATCCTGAAGAAGAAATTGAAGAATTTTATGAGGAAATTCGTCATCTAAATAATAAAGGTAAGCAACATTTGAAGATAATTATGGGAGGTTTCAATGCAAAAATAGGACAACGGCAACAGAATGAAACTTCAGTAAGTAAATTCGGTCACGGCAACAGAAACCAGCGTGGAAATACTCTCGTTGAGTTTGCAGAGGCAGAAGGGTTTTTCATCTTGAACTCCTTTTTCAAGAAAAGCCACACAGGAAATGGACATGGAGACATCCAAATGGGATGACAAGTGAAATTGATTTTATTATGTGTAACAAAAAATTCGTCATAGAAGACTGCAGTGTGCTAAACAAGTTCAACACAGGTAGTGACCATAAATTGGTGAGATGTAAGATGCATCTCAACACTAAACTTGAACGTAGCAAGCTCATAAGACAAACAAAATGTATTGACAACCCCAGTCTTAAAAAACACCATAATGCCTTCAAGTTGGAACTGAAGAGCAGATTCTCTGCTTTAGAAGGCCTAACATCGGAAGAAGTGGATATTTCTGAAGTTAACAGAAAAGTAACCAAAGCTCTTATGGAAACGTCAACAAAATTAGCTGGGTCTAAGAACAAGTTGCATGTGAACAAATTATCAGGAAAAACCAAAATGTTGATGCAAAAAGAAGAGAGATGAAGACAACTAAAGAAGATGTGACTTCCAAAGTGGAATATATAGAGCTATGCAAGACAGTACGAAAAAGTATCACTGAAGACGTAAGGAAATTCAACTGTGAACTAGTGAGGAAAGCAATTGAAAACAACCAAAGCCTAAAGATAGCAAAGGGACATCTCAGTAAGGGAAGAAAACAGATTATAGCACTGAGAAAGCAAGATATTTCTGTAACAAGAAATAGAGGCAAAATTTTGACAAGAGTGAAAGATTTCTACTCCAAATTATATGAAAGGGATGATACATGTACTCCAGACATCATGAAAGGTACCAGTACCAGAGTTCTTCCAGTCCTCCCAGCAGAAGTTGCACATGCAATCAAGAACATGAAGCAGGGAAAAGCTCCAGGAGAAAATGGAATTACTGTAGACATCATACAACAAGCAAGTGGCGAAATCGAAACAGTACTCTCCCAAATTTTCACTCGATGCCTTAATGAAGGGAAGATTCCTGAGGATTGGAACAATGCTACAATGATCCTGCTACATAAAAAAGGTGACATTGAGGATCTCAGGAACTACAGACCTATCAGCCTCCTATCAGTGGTTTATAAAATCTTCACTAAAGTTCTTTCACACCGCTTGAAGGTAACACTGGACATGGCTCAACCGAGAGAACAAGCTGGATTCAGGAGTGGCTACAGCACAATAGATCATATCCACGTACTGAGAGAACTAATTGAAAGAGCGAGGGAATATGAACTTCCATTGTGCATGGCTTTTATCGATTATGAAAAAGCCTTTGATTCGGTGAAACCATCAGCAGTTACAATGGCTCTGAAATCCTGCGGTATTGAAGATGAATACATTAATATTATTAATAACATCTATGAAAATGCAAGTGCAAAGATTCGGCCGTTTGAAAATACAACACACGTAAAAATTGGAAAGGGAGTGAGACAAGGTGACACCATATCTCCGAAGCTCTTTAATGCCACATTGGAGGGTGTTTTTCAGTCGCTGAGCTGGGAAAACAAGGGGATAAAGATTAATGGAGATTATCTAACCCACCTACGTTTTGCTGATGACGTAGTCATTTTTGCAACTACCCCACCAGAGCTGCAGAGTATGATCCAGGAACTTGCTGACAAGAGTAAAGAAGTGGGATTAAAAATGAACTTTCAGAAGACAAAAGTGATGTTCAATGCTTTTTCAAGAAATGAAGATTTATCGATTGATGGAGAAAAGCTGGAGATAACAGACACGCACGTTTATCTTAGACAGCAGATATCAAGTGAGGGTCACATTGATGAAGAAATTAATCGTCATACAAAACTTGCCTGGAGAGCTTTTGGAAGAAACAGCATAATTTTCAAGAGCAATATGCCATTATGTCTTAAAAGAAAAGTGTTTGATTAATGCATCCTTCCAGTGCTTACATATGGTGCAGAGACGTGGACCTTAACTAAAAGAGACATACAAAGGCTGCAGACAACTCAAAGAGCCATGGAGAGGTGCATGCTTGGTGTAACCAGGAGAGATAAGAAGAGGAACTCGTGGATCCGAAAAATGACAAGAGTGGAAGACATCATGATCAGAGTTAAATCCCTGAAATGGCAATGGGCTGTACATACTGCCAGAAGGACAGATCTCGATGGACAGCCGAAATTTTAGATTAGATTCCAAGGGACAGGAAAAGATCCAGAAGAAGACCACATGGGAGATGGGTGGATGAAATTCGAAAGTATGCAGGAGTGGCATGGAGGAGACTGGCACAAGACAGACCGTTGTGGAGAAAACTTGGGGAGACCTTCGTCCAGCAGTGGATTGATAATGGTTGACAATGTTGATGATGATATATCTGAAAAACCAACTAGAAGCACCAAACAAAGAACAACTTTGAAATTCTGAAGTCCAAAGGCTGCATAAAAGAAAGATCAAACCATAATACATAAAAAATGCTAGAAGCGAAGCTAGATATTTAAAAAAAAAAAAAAAAAAAAAAAAGGAAAATAAACACAGATTATAACCAAGAACAAAACAAAAAAAACCGAAACGTCCTGAGGCAAACGAGTCCCGGGGCAAAGAAAAAACAAAAATAATTTGAAAGAAAATCAGAAGAAAATAGGGATTGCAGATCAATGACTGATTCTCCTATGGTTTCGTCAGGGCCAAGCATGAAGAAAATCAAAAATGTCTCGCATATCTACAAAGACCAGAAAAGTGTGGGTTTCTGCTAATTTAGTTTGCTGTAAGGACAAATTGAATTTAAGATTAAATTCAACAAAAAGTTAAAAGGGACAAATAACTCAAATATCATGAAACTAAATCACATCGCCCAACACACACTCGAAATAACCAGTCCAAGAGAATACTAGAAAAGTGCATATTGAAGGAAAACAAACACCCCCTACAACACAAAACAAGAGGAGAAAGTAATTTACTGATGAAAAGTGAAGAGCTTTGCTTAAATAAACGTCATCATATTCAGTAACATTTGTTCTGAAACTTTTAAATAATGAAAGAACATACTTTTAAAAAATACATTAGCTAATGGAGCACGAGTATTAAAGCACTGTGGTAATATGAGAGATGGAATCCATAGACCAAAGGTGCAAAACTCAGAGAAGTAAATGAGAAGCCCTAGACACACATAAAAATTCCCAAAGAAGTTAAGCTTAGGTCATCCCAAGAATTAACGAATATGCACACCACTTCTAAACTAATATAGAACAACCATAATAATAAAAGATAATTTGTAAAACAGAGTGTTGCTAGTACAAGGAAAATTATTTACATAAATTTTGTTCAAATCAGTCAAATACCAGCAGGAAGGCCCTAAGCCTACAGTGCACCTGACTTGTAACAAAAACATTGGTTTTATTTAGTTTAAGGCATTTAGGATAAATAGCTGCAAAATCCTTTTCGAGCATTCCTGAATTATTTAAGCAAAGAAGGTCATCAATGTATCTGTAAGTATGTAAGTATCTATCCTGATTGGAATAATTTGACTTCATGAACTGATATTCTTTGAAGAACAAGAATAAGTTGCATACACTAGTGGAATATGAACAGCCTATAGGGATACCATTAGCCTGTTTGTAGAACTTATTATTGCAGATAAGAAAATTATTTTTAATAGCAAGTTAGAAGTGTATGCGAAGAATTTTCCAAAATTATGCTAGAGATCTTAAATTCAACGAAGAGTAACTTGAGGGTACTGATAATGTCTTCTATTGGGAGACTGGTGTACAGGTTTTCAAAGTCGTAGCTATTGGCCTTGCAGGCCTAATATCAAGAATATCAGAAATGACCTCAGCATTGCTTTTAATAAACCAGAAGTTCTTACATGTTAAGTTTACATTGGATTGAATTAGGTTTAATATCTTCTTCAAAACTGATTCAAAATACTGATCTATTTCTTCTTTATGACTTTTGGTCCCACTAGCTATGAATCTGAATTTCACCGATTCCGTATGAAATTTTGCAGCAGCAAAAAGATAAGGAAATTCAGGTTCATAACTATATGCCATTCTAATCTCCAGCTGTCTGTGAAATGCTTTAAATTTAGTAGCAAGTTCTTTACTGGAAACTGAAGTAGGCCTATATGTGACTTTATTGTATATCATCATCATCATCATTGTCAACCATTATCAATCCACTGCTGGACGAAGGTCTCCCCAAGTTTCCTCCACAACAGTCTGTCTTGTGCCAGTCTCCTCCATGTCACCCCTGCATACTTTCGAATTTCATCCACCCATCTCCCATGTGGTCTTCTTCTGGGTCTTTTCCTGTCCCGTGGAATCCAATCTAAAATTTCGGCTGTCCATCGATGATCTGTCCTTCTGGCCGTATGTCCAGCCCATTGCCATTTCAGGGATTTAACTCTGATCATGATGTCTTCCACTCTTGTCATTTTTCGGATCCACGAGTTCCTCTTCTTATCTCTCCTGGTTACACCAAGCATGCACCTCTCGAAGCTTCTTTGAGTTGTCTGCAGCCTTTGTATGTCTCTTTTAGTTAAGGTCCACGTCTCTGCACCATACGTAAGCACTGGAAGGATGCATTGATCAAACACTTTTCTTTTAAGACATAATGGCATATTGCTCTTGAAAATTATGCTGTTTCTTCCAAAAGCTCTCCAGGCAAGTTTTGTACGCCGATTAATTTCTTCATCAATGTGACCCTCACTTGATATCTGCTGTCCAAGATAAACGTACGTGTCTGTTATCTCCAGCTTCTCTCCATCAAGCAATAAATCTTCATTTCTTGTAAAAGCATTGAACATCACTTTTGTCTTCTGAAAGTTCATTTTTAATCCCACTTCTTTACTCTTGTCAGCAAGTTCCTGGATCATACTCTGCAGCTCTGATGGGGTAGTTGCAAAAATGACTACGTCATCAGCAAAACGAAGGTGGGTTAGATAATCTCCATTAATCTTTATCCCCGTGTTTTCCCAGCTCAGCGACTGAAAAACACCCTCCAATGTGGCATTAAAGAGCTTCGGAGATATGGTGTCACCTTGTCTCACTCCCTTTCCAATTTTTACGTGTGTTGTATTTTCAAACAGCCTAATCTTTGCACTTGCATTTTCATAGATGTTATTAATAATATTAATGTATGCATCTTCAATACCGCAGGTTTTCAGAGCCGTTGTAACTGCTGATGGTTTCACCGAATCAAAGGCTTTTTCATAATCGATAAAAGCCATGCACAATGGAAGTTCATATAAGCCGCACTGGCGTATACGCCATGCGCAGCAATAAAAAAAGGGGCGGAATGAAAAAAAAATCACCATCCGTATACGCTGCACCTTCGCAGTAAGGTGGGGTAGTGCCACCGCGGAATCTTGAAAACATTATGCAGATAAAAATACGGTACTTGATCTTTCAAATAATAAATAAAAATATCAATTAAACAAGATTCAATCTTAAGGATAACACTTACCCTACTACCTATTTTATAAAAATTTACTCGAAGAATTCATAAGGCGCTTAAACCTATTATAACTCAAGAATTTAAAAAATACACACAATATTCTGAAAATATATGGTACACATAGTTTTTCAATCAAATCCATCAAAATCGGAAACTTTGCTGTCCAAATTTAAAAGTTTTAAAAGCCCATCATCTAAAAAAACTTCGGGGTCGTCCGCATCACTTTCGCTGTCTTCTGGTGTTTCACCGCAATTTTTAGAAATAATGTTTGCTTCAGTGAAGCCCGAAATAATCATCGAAGTTTTGATGTTTTTCCAGGATTCGGAAAAACATATTTATTTACCATTAGCTTAAAACTAGAAGTATAACTTCTGCGTTTCTTCATTTTACTTTCCATGATAACGTAGAACTACGCGTAGCGTACTTGAGAAAATGCAATTTGGCGAACTGAATAGAACGAATGCCCATGTCACTGACAAAATTTGCACGTGCTGTCATTGACCAATGACAATCGATCTTGGATGGTAGTAGGATATCCAGTTTCAAGAGGGGAGAGAGAGCTTTAGCCTCGGAGCGAAGCTGATGACGTCATGAGTTCAAAGAGAGTTAGTTGCTTGGAGCATGGAACAAGATCGATTCCCTGCAAAGTCCACCCCCTCCCCGCCACGGATTTTTTCCGAATTTTATCGGAATCACCTCTCTACCTGTCCCACCTCAATCCTATGACCTGTTATTGTCATGTCTTGTTTAAAGAGGGGGTGGGTGGAATTTATTGCACATGGCTGTAACATCATAATTCCATTCCCTCTCTACTGAGATACCTTCCTGCAGATTATATTTAATTTGCTATTTCATGAATGCGGAAAAGATTAAGGTGGTTACAAAAATCATTTCGAATTTGCAAATGTCAGTGTCCGTACGACGAACAGGGGGGATAACGTATTATAAAATGTGGAGATTGGAAACAAACTAAAAACTTCAAAAATATATTTTTAAGGGCCTTGCGCCCCAAAGGTAAATTTTTTACCGAAAATTATTTTGTTTTCTAAACTGCGGGAGCCCCTAAAAGCAAGGGGCCTGAGGGCGACCGCCCCGGTTCCCTTATAGTCCAGCCGGCCGTGTATATATACTAAAAAATGCAAAACACTAAGAAATTAAAAAAATATATATATATCATCATCATCATCATTGTCAACCATTATCAATCCATTGCTGGACAAAGGTCTCCCCAAGTTTCCTCCACAACAGTCTGTCTTGTGCCAGTCTCCTCCATGTCACTCCCGCATACTTTCGAATTTCATCCACCCATCTCCCATGTGATCTTCTTCTGGGTCTTTTCCTGTCCCTTGGAATCCAATCTGAAATTTCGGCTGTCCATCGATGGTCTGTCCTTCTGGCAGTATGTTCAGCCCATTGCCATTTCAGGGATTTAACTTTGATCATGATGTCTTCCACTCTTGTCATTTTTCGGATCCACGAGTTCCTCTTCTTATCTCTCCTGGTTACACCAAGCATGCACCTCTCCATGCTGCTTTGAGTTGTCTGCAGCCTTTGTATGTCTCTTTTAGTTAAGGTCCACGTCTCTGCACCATACGTTAGCACTGGAAGGATGCATTGATCAAACACTTTTCTTTTAAGACACAATGGCATATTGCTCTTGAATATTATGCTGTTTCTTCCAAAAGCTCTCCAGGCAAGTTTTGTACGCCGATTAATTTCTTCATCAATGTGACCCTCACTTGATATCTGCTGTCCAAGATAAACGTGCGTGTATGTTACCTCCAGCTTTTCTCCATCAATCAATAAATCTTCATTTCTTGTAAAAGCATTGAACATCACTTTTGTCTTCTGAAAGTTCATTTTTAATCCCACTTCTTTACTCTTGTCAGCAAGTTCCTGGATCATACTCTGCAGCTCTGAAGGGATAGTTGCAAAAATGACTACGTCATCAGCAAAACGAAGGTGGGTTAGATAATCTCCATTAATCTTTATCCCATTGTTTTCCCAGTTCAGTGATTGAAAGACATTTTCCAATGTGGCATTAAAGAGCTTCGGAGATATAGTGTCGCTTTGTCTCACTCCCTTTCCAATTTTTATGTGTGTTGTATTTTCAAACGGCCGAATCTTTGCACTTGCATTTTCATAGATGTTATTAATAATATTAATGTATTCATCTTCAATACCGCAGGATTTCAGAGCCATTGTAACTGCTGATGGTTTCACCGAATCAAAGGCTTTTTCATAATCGATAAAAGCCATGCACAATGGAAGTTCATATTCCCTCGCTCTTTCAATTAGTTCTCTCAGTACGTGGATATGATTTATTGTGCTGTAGCCACTCCTGAATCCAGCTTGTTCTCTCGGTTGAGCCATGTCCAGTGTTACCTTCAAACGGTGTGAAGTAACTTTAGTGAAGATTTTATAAACCACTGATATGAAGCTGATAGGTCTGTAGTTCCTGAGATCCTCAATGTCACCTTTTTTATGTAGCAGGATCATTGTAGCATTGTTCCAATCCTCAGGAATCTTCCCTTCATTAAGGCATCGAGTGAAAATTTGGGAGAGTACTGTTTCGATTTCACCACTTGCTTCTTGTATGATGTCTACAGTAATTCCATCTTCTCCTGGAGCTTTTCCCTGCTTCATGTTCTTGATTGCATGTGCAACTTCTGCTGGGAAGACTGGAAGAACTCTGGTACTGGTACCTTTCATGATGTCTGGAGTACATGTATCATCCCTTTCATATAATTTGGAGTAGAAATATTTTACTGTTGTCAAGATTTCACCTCTATTTCTTGTTACAGAACCATCTTCTTTTCTCAGTGCGATAATCTGTTTCCTCCCCTTAACTGAGATGTCCCTTTGCTATCTTTAGGCTTTGGTTGTTTTCAATTGCTTTCCTCACTAGTTCACAGTTGAATTTCCTTACGTCTTCAGTGATACTTTTTTGTACTGTCTTGCATAGCTCTATATATTCCACTTTGGAAGTAACATCTCCTTCAGTTGTTCTCATCTCTCTTCTTTTTTGCATCAACATTTTGGCTTTTCCTGATAATTTGTTCACATGCAACTTGTTCTTCGACCCAGCTAATTTTGTTGCTGTTTCGATAAGAGCTTTGGTTGCTTTTCTGTTAACTTCAGAAATATCCACTTCTTCCGATGTTAGGCCTTCTAAAGCAGAGAATCTGCTCTTCAGTTCCAACTTGAAGGCATTATGGTGTTTTTTAAGGTTGGTTATGTCAATACATTTTGTTTGTCTTATGAGCTTGCCGCGTTCGAGTTTAGTGTTGAGGTGCATCTTAAATCTCACCAATCTATGGTCACTACCTGTGTTGAACTTGTTTAGCACACTGCAGTCTTCTATGACGAATTTTTTGTTACACATAATAAAATCAATTTCACTTGTCATCCCATTTGGATGTCTCCATGTCCATTTCGTGTGTGGCTTTTTTCTTGAAAAAGGAGTTCAAGATGAAAAACCCTTCTGCCTCTGCAAACTCAACGAGAGTATTTCCACGCTTGTTTCTGTTACCGTGACCGAATTTACTACTGAAGTTTCATTCTGTTGCCGTTGCCCTATTTTTGCATTGAAATCTCCCATAATTATTTTCAAGTGCTGCTTACCTTTATTATTTAGATGACGAATTTCCTCATAAAATTCTTCAATTTTTTCTTCAGGATGACTTGTGGTGGGTGCATAAGTTTGAATAATCTGAGCCTGGTATCTTCTCGAGAGTTGGATAACGAGTCGTGCAGCTCTGTCAGAGGAACTTTCAACTTCTGCCACTTTATCCTTCAGTTTCTTGTTTATTATAAATCCAACACCACTAGTTCTGCCACTATCTGTCCCACGATAGTAGAAGAGATGTCCACTTTCCAGTTCAATGAGATCTTCTCCTATAGTATATTTCTTTAGATTTGTACTCAATATCCCTCGTGTGTGTGTGAAGGGGGGGGGGGGGTGAGGATCTTCCTTGACTACGCCTATGGGTCACAGATTGAACAGACCTAAGGTTTCACTTTATTTTAAGTAGGAATATTTGAAGTGCCTGTCTTGGAAAAACATTCAAAAGTCTTTGAAATGTCCTGGAATTATGTGATTGACTAAGACTATAAACCATGCAGTTTAGAGTACTCAGATTAGTTTGAAGTGACTAGATTCTGTTCAAGGAATCACAAAACCCTTATGTTTAATTATGTAAATGATTTGAGACCTGTGGATAGGAAATAGCTTTTTTAGTTCTTTAGGATTTCTTAACAGATCACCTGGCATTTGTAGTTTTGATCCACATTACAGTCATTTAGCACTTGCAGTATGAAACCTTACAACATGCTTTTCACCTTTTTGGAAATCTTTTTTATTAATTGACAATAATTAATATTAAAAAAACGTGCGAATTCCAGAATTGTTGCATTTTTATTGTGATCGAGGCTGTTTAACCAAGAGTTTTACAATTATTTTTGTTTCTGTAATTGTATGCAATGAAAATTTTAGCATTACGTTTTCCATTTCTCTTGTGGCTGCTATTTTATAAAAACATCTTTAATTAAATATCTTTAATGATCCAAACTGGAAAATTTAAAAATTGCGTCATCCTGGAATTGGATTCTAATCTGTCTTCTGAATTTTGTCCAAGTATGCAGCTATTATCATTTCAGTTGCTTGGAAATGTTTTTCTATGTGCAATGTGATTACTTCCATATTTATGCAGAAATTTAGCCTTGTATTCTCTGCTCACTGGGAGGGGGGGGGGTATTCATTAGGGGATCACTTGCTGAAGGCATTTCTGTGCCTTAAGCAATACAAACCACCGGTATGATGCAATTGGCAGCTACCAGTTGAGCGTGAACAAGGTTCAGCACCAGGCCATGATGTATTCAGAGTTTGGGTACAATAAGTAGCTTGCAAGGGGAAATAAATATTGTCAGATTAGAATTTTATACACATTTTTTAATAGTGTGCAATGGATTTTTTTAATGCGTGCAACTTCTTACCTTTTGGGAAGAAATTACATTATAATGATATGTACTGCATGTGCTTAGTTGAGGAATTTTGTTATGTTTGTAATTAATACTAGCTTTGATTTTTGACTTATCTGATAAATTTCTTTTGACAATAATACTTGTTTCATTTCAGCTCAACTCCTTTGAACAAATGTGCATCAACTATACAAATGAAAAACTCCAGCAACTCTTTAATCATACAATGTTCGTTTTAGAGCAAGAAGAGTATCAGCGGGAGGGAATTGAATGGAAATTCATTGATTTTGGTTTAGATCTTCAACCTACCATTGATCTCATTGAAAAGGCAAGTACGATAGCACCCTGTTAAACTTCTCACATCATTCATAGTTGTAACCTGACTTCTAGGATTCCTTTCAGGAAAATCTATTGGAAGTGGAATGTCTGTATTTGGAATCTTTAGTTTTGGGTCATTTTCTAAAGTTTATCAGATAAATGCCCATTTATCATAGGGAACTCAGTGTAATCTGTGTTTTTGCATTTATTTAAATCAAACAGTTGGCATTAAAAAATCATTGGCAGATAATTTTTCTCAGTAGTAAACTAAATAAATTAAAAAAAATGTGTAAATTATTTTAGTACCTTAAACTTAGATTGGAGCACTTTGAAGCAGTTACAGTGAGGCAGTTTTGAAACGCATTACTAGATATTTTTGGCCGTGTGTGTGTGTGTTCATGGGGATGGCGGTATATGTATGATATGATGGTCATATACATGTTTTTATTACATTAATTTCAGAGTAGCCCATTTTGCATGGTAGATATACTTTGACTCTTCTTCTCTTCCTTGACTCTGATCAATCTGCTACTAAATAAAGGTCTCTCCAAAGTTTCATTCATGATCTTTTCTTGGCTGTTTCCCACTCCCACAACTATCTCTATTTCATCATACCACTACCTTCTTGGTCTTCTTCTTCATTCATTCTTATCACATGGTAATCATATGGTTACAATCTTTGTCCACATTTAGGCAAGAATCTTAGGATCAGATACCCATTGCATGAAAAGAATGAATTTTGTGGTTAAAGGATTAATACCAAAAACACAGATGTTTGTAATTGATTGTTTGTATTAAGGAGCCCGAATTCCAACTTATCAAGTAAGAAAAGTAGTTGCATTGTACACATATTCATACATATCACTAAGATGTTCTCTGAGATTCAGACATTAGTTCCTCAAAGAAAGATCATCTATCAAATAAAAGTTTAAAACTGATGGTTCTAGATTTTATACTTACTATTGATGTATCAAGCATCTTCACTTAACAGCAATCTTCGCACGCGACTCGAGCTTCACTGACATCCATCAGGTCTTGCTTAAGACCTTTTGTACTTCATACTCATTATTGTGCTTTTGTGCGGACACGCCTGAATCTGGTCCTTTCATGATTTCCTTGGCCTACCTCTACCTTTCTTTCTTGCCACTTGGGCTGAATAAATTCTTCTATTTAGCATCTTACCACTCATTCTTTCAACTTGGCCAAACTATCTAAGTATACAAATTTTGAAGATGACAATCCGATTTTTGGCGTAAATGTGACAAGGATTCGAGTCCCGCTCCAGGACGATGAAAATTTTCAAGTTTTCAGATATTATCTGACTTACCATCCTTGTCACATTTACGCCAAAAATCGGATTGTCATCTTCAAAAATTTGTATTATATGGCGTAATCCCGTATTTCTTTCATGATCTATCTAAGTATATTTGTGTCCACCTTACCAACAGCATTTGGCTTCACACTACATATCTGAAACACATTTTCATTCCTCACATGATCAACGATCAGCATGTGTCTTGCCCCCCCCCCCCATTATTAAGTAACACATCTCTACAGCACACAAACAACTATGTCTAGAAAAGTAGTACCCAAGTTTCTCTGCTGTATGTCAGAATAGAAACAATTTCACTTTCATACACAGCCATAAATGTGTTATTGTTCCTATTCTGATGTATGCCAGTGAAACCTGGGTACTGTTAAGAGTTGCATTGTCAAGTGTAGAAATACAAACTGTGCAAAAAGAAAGGAGAAAAAAAAAAAAAAGAATGAAATGGGCACAGATACTGCTTTCCTTTACACAGAAAGGAAAAATCGCTTGAAGAACTGTAATGATGAATCATTTCAGAACACTCTGGTCTTTATTCATCATTGATATAGAAAAAAAGTCACTGAAAAATTTAGTATGTAGATGCAATTTGTAGTTTATGCTCCAAAGCAAATAATTCACGTTCTTACTGTTATTCTCCCAGTTTAAGGATCAACTTAAAAGGATTTGTTTCCACCCTAGATTTAAAGCCTCCTGCAGGTAATTTTTGGTGTCAATTGGGAACTGGCCCTGGGGCTAATTTTTGTCTTTCAAAACTTCTGAAAATGGATGTTAGACAGAATTAAGATTTATCTTGTAATATTTTTTTTGCAGTATTTCCTCTGTCCAGTATTGCTGTCAAATATCGTTTTGTTGCATAAATGTTTGTATTTGTAGGCAACAAATTCCATAAATAGAAGTCGGACAGAGCAAAAATTTCCCTGTAATCTTAAATTCTGTTTTTTGCAATGTTCCTTCTGCCCTGTATTGTTGTTAAATATCAATTTATTGCAAACAATATATTTGTATTTTAGCTTTAAAGGGGGGGTTTCAAAAACCGATGTGTTGGATGGAGCAAATATTTCTCTGTAATCATACTTTTTTTTTTGTTGCGATGTTCCCATTGTTCTGTATTGTTGTTAAAATGCCCCCCCTGTAGATGTTTGCATATTAATTTGACAAAGGAGGGAAAAAGGACCAAATATAGAAGTGACAAAGCTGGAAAATTGGTAAGAATTGATGCATGATTTTCAAAAGTATTCATCCTCTCAAAGTTTTGCCATTTATCTTAAATGTGAAAGCTTTTATATCATATTATGCATTCGTGGTCTTAAGTTCTTTGAAAGTTCTTTCAGCATGATGCATTCATGGTCTTAAGTTCAGGCTGAAAGTTCTTTCAGCATGATGGATGAAATTTTAGTCATAAAGTCAGGAGGAATGAGCATTGACACCTATTTGGTTGTGCAAACTCTTAACTACAAACTTAAAAACAGAGAGTAAGCATGCAATATAGTTGTTCAAAAAAATGGATTATAGGAAGAAGCATTTGATTCCAAAAATATAGGGGCATAGAAAAGAGAAAAGGAAGAAAAGCTACAATAAAGAAATGGGAATGGAAATATATCTGCAGAAAGAAAAATTTAGCTAATGATGCTGTGCAGTTGCAGAGTCATGAATTAAACAACTTACATAAGGCTTTACTCAGATTAATGTATCTCTTTCATATTGAAGAACTGTACTTTTTATGTCTTCACTTCCTCTGAGTTATTTTATTTTCTCAGACATTTCTGGCCTCTAGATTTTTGTCAAGGCCTGTTCTCAGTGAGTAGTAAAAACAAATATGGTGCAAAACTTCCTTAGAAGAAAGCAAGGCTTGCTTGCAAGAAGAAACTTGAGCTGATGTTAAAGCAAGTACAACAATAAAGCAAAACAAGAAAAAAATGTGAAGCATAGTGTTGTAAAACTAATTTGATTTTGTTTTGAATTCTGTAGTTTTGTATTGTGAATAGAGGTGATGTGCTTTAGTTTAATATTTACATAAATAAATTATTGTGAATAATTCCATCTTGCTCATGTTTGCAGTATATTCACACTTCTTCGCTATATGTTCTGATTTTTCACCCAGTTAGCTTCTTTTTTTCTTTATCAGTTTCATGTATGTTTAATGCATTGTGTTTAATTTTCTTCCATTTTGAAGAACTTTACTTTATATCTTCACTTCCTCTGAGTTCTTTCATTTTCTCAGACGTTTCTGGCCTCTAGATTTTTGTCAAGGCCTGTTTTCAAGGAGTAGAAACTTTATATAAAGATTTGTTTACACTAGAAGAATTCAAAACTAGTTACCAGTTTCCTTTTGCCATTTATTCAAATAGACAGGACAGATAATTCTATCTCTTTTCCAATGTCGTAATATTCTCTAATCATAGAAATTGTTGCACAAATATTCAAATTATTTAAAATCTTTTGATGAAAGATTAAAAAACCTAAAAAATCACTATACATACGATTAATGTCAAAATTAATCTGGCAATGCACTGTAATACAACGACATAGAAGTCCTTTAAAATATACATCTCTTCTGCTCCAATAGAAATGGCATACACGAAATGAGTGAAAAAATGGCTTGACAAACTGAGAAAGATAATGACTGGGACACTTTATAAAATAGCTCGAAAATTTTCGCCCAAAACTCTTGGCATCTTCTGGAGCCTGGTGATGTCCTCATAGATGTGCATGATTCAACTATCACCAGTGGAGTGCAGCACTCAGAGATTCTGCTGTTCGCCAGAAGCCGCATGAGATACGTCATTTTTGCTGGCACCATCAATGGACCAATCTGTCATACACACTTTCTAGATCTCGAATAAAAAAAATAAAAAAAAATCTTATTGACTTTGCCAAATTTTTCGTTGTTTTTTATATCAGTTTTTTGACCATTTGTTTTATCGTTTGTTGGAGTTAACTGTCGAAGCACGATACTACAGGATACACATGCCTTAGTTGAAATACTTTAAAATTTAATGATTAAAATATATACAAGGCTAAAAACACACAAGATCTTTCACACGGGCACCACGTGCATCATCAGGTGAAGAAAACTGGTGTGTGTTTTTAGCCTTGTATATATTTTAATCATTAAATTTTAAAGTATTTCAACTAAGGCATGTGTATCCTGTAGTATCGTGCTTCGACAGCTAACTCCAACAAACGATATTCTTTTATCATGAAATATTTCTTCTACCTTTTTTTGACCATTGTTTAGTTTCTTGTGTTAAATCTTTCCAATGATTGGATAAGAAATTAGGAACATTATGATTACAGACTCTCCTCCTATTTTTATAAATTAGAATTCATTTTAATTTACAAAATCAATTCTAATTTATAAAAATAGAACTGATTTTATAAGAATCAATTCTAATTTATAAAAATAGGAGGAGAGTCGTAATCTTTCACTCGTATCGTATGTGCCGTTTTTATTAGAGTAAAAAAGATTTATATTTTAAGAAACTTCTATGTTGTTGTTTACAGTGTATTGCTAGCTTAATTTTGACATCATTTGTATAGTGCTTCTTTAGGTTGCTTATTTCATCAAAAGATTTTAAATAGTTTGAATATTTTTGCAACAATGTCTATGATTAGAGAATATAACGACGAAGACCATAATAGTTGAACACACTTAAAAAAAGCAAGGGTAATAACCTGAACCAAAAGCAATGTGTTTGAAATGTGATATATTTTTCAGAAGCAGACCTTAAGAAGTAAGCATTATCTGGAATATTTTGATATGTTTTAAGAACTGTGTTGCTGCTGCTGAAGAGGCCTGTGGCACCACAATAGTGGGTAACAATGGAGGTGATGCTTGGTGGAATAGTGAGATTAAAGAGCCAGTAAAGAGAAAGAAGGAAGCTTATTTGGGGATGTTACAAGGTAGAGTTTCTGTGTATGAATATCACTGTAAGAAGCATGAAGCAGCTAAGCTGGTTTGCCAGAGTAAGGCAAAAGATAGGAAGGAGAAGGTGGAAAGGCATGAATTGTCTTTTTGGAAAGATAAAAAAACTTTCTGGAAGTACATGAAACTCAACCTTGTTTTATTCAAAATAGGCACCTTCAGCTGCTACACACCTCTGCAAGCTAGTAGTGATAAATGCTTCAATGCCAGTCCACAAGAAATCTGGCTCCGTGGATGCAAGAAAGTCACGGAATGCAATTTTGGCCTCTTCTCAGTTTCTGAAAGCCCTGTCCTTGAGGTAATTGCAAAAATGCACGAACAGGTGGAAATTGGTAAGTACCAAGTCAGGCAAGTAGGCTAAATGTGGGAGAGTTACAAACTTCAGTTCATGTAGTTTCTGTTTTGTCATTTGTGACATGTGTGGGCTCGCATTATCATGGAGGTGGATAGGACCTTTCCTGTTCATCAAAGATGGCTGTTTGGAGCACGAACTTGTGGTTTCCAAAATGTGACTAAGGTAATGCTTTCATTAGCATTTAAGAACAGGAAAGGACACCGTGAACAGTCCATCACACTGTCAACAAAACCTTCTTTGGCGTCAACCTTGGTTTAGGGTGTTTCAGTGGTTCACCATAGTTCAGCCACTGCCCAGATCGTTTATGGTTGTATAGCACCCACTTTTCATCACAGGTTACAATGCGATCAAGTACGGCCTCCTTTTCATTGCGAAGCAGAAGATTACTACACATCTCAAACTGTTGTTGTTTCTGATGCTCCATCAGTTCATGTGGGACACAGATATCAAGCTTCTTGACCTTACCAATTTGATGAAGACGTTCAGAAATGGTTGACACCAACACATTGTACTGTTTGGTGAGCCCTCTGACTGTGATACAAGCATTTGCTTTCACATTTAGTTTCTGTTATGGCAACCACTTACCATCGTCCATTCGTTTCCAAGTTTAAAAAGACTAAAGTAATCCATTCAAAGCTTGCTTACTTTAAATTTTTAAGTAGCTTAAGCCTGTTCTTAAGTTTTAATACTTGTCTCCTACACCTGAAACCGAACTGTACTTCACTCATCTTGAGTTTCCCACCTTGACAAGTTTGTTACTCAAATTACTTGAGTAAACTTTCCAAAGCTCAATAATTGAGAACATGTCTCAGTAGTTTTTACAATTTTTCCTATTCTTTTTCTTATATACAAGCACAATGACATTGCTTCTCAGATTGCACTGCCCATTCAAATCAATATATTAATACATGGTTGTATCAGAATAATATGACCACCTACCTAATAATGGGAATAACCACCTTTGGTCCGGATGACGGCGGCAAGACGGTGTGCCCATTCAGACCGCAGCAGAGCACGGAGGACCTGGAGATGATGTGGTTGTGGGTCGGCACTTCGAACCAGTCAATCAAAATGGTCCCACAAGTGCTCTATGGGATTGAGGTCAGGCAATTTTGTTGGCCAAAGGAGAATGGAGACATTGCTGTTGTGTTCCTGGAACCAGTCACGCACCCTCTTGGCGAGGTGGCAGGATGCATTGTCCTGTTGGTAGACACCATCACCACCAGGGTAAATGCCCAACATGAAGGGATGCAGGTGGTCAGCGAGGATGGACAGGTAGCCATTGGCATTCGGGTACCCATCCAGTTGTACCAGAGGTCCCAGATCATACCAGGAAAACATCAACCAGACATGCACACTGCCACCACCGGCCTGTACTTGACCAACAAGTGTGTCCGGGTGTTGGTTCTCGTGTGTCTGATGCTGTATCCATGCCACTGCCTGTCAGTTCTGTGGATTAGAAACCTCAATTCGTTGGAGAAGGCAGCCTTTTTCTACTCTTCCACTGTCCAATTACGGTAGTCCAATGCAAATTGCAGGCGTCGTTGCTGGACCTTGGCTAACATTGGTGCCTTGACGCAGCGTCAACTCTGGAGAGCCATGCATAACAGGGTTCGCTGTACTGTTATCGGGGACATGTACCTGGGTGCCCCAGCATTCATTTGCATGGTCAATTGCTGCACTGTTGTATTTCCTTTTACCAGTCAACAGAGGCGTAGTTTTCTTCTGGGGTCGATAGCCTTCGGGGCTCCACAGTTGTGACATTCGGAGGTACTCGGTGTGTCAGCAGTTCATTCTTGGTACACCCTTACTACCCACAAAGTCTGCTGTTTCTGAGATGCTTCCTCCTTGGCATGGTAACCGATGATCATTCCTTTTTGAATGTCTGTCAAATCACTACCTCTGCCTATTGTGCTCACGTAACACACTATGGCTCATCTGTCCTGGCCTGCCACTTATATTTCCGTATGGTCGACTTTGTCACATGCACTTTGTGACATGCCTGGGTGGGTAGACTATGGTTCCGGTGGTGGTCATATTATTCTTATACGACTGTGTATATAGCTGTTACATGTAGAGCCAGGATTCTGCTGTCCCCATGATGAAAATGCAATAAGCTTCAAAAGTTTATTGCATTTTTGTCTTTGGTATGGCAGAATCCCGGCTTCTCATGTCACAGCTATATTGTAATCTGAATGAATACTGTAATATGTGAAACCCTTGTTTGGTAGAGCTCTGATGATGTCCGTCCTGAGCAAAGTTGAAGTCTAAGTAGAATTTGAAATTACTGACAGGATTCCAAACTGCATTGTTCTTTTATTTTCTTGTAGTATTTTAGTTCCTTGAAATTTTAATATGTTGCACATGCATTGTTTTCAAAAGTTATGATTTTTTATTTTAATGGTAGTTGAATGTAAGTATGGCCATGAGGTTCAGAACATTGTGTTTCTCAGTTTGAATTCGATTTGATGCTTACATTTTTGTAGTTCAAGTAATTTTTAAATTATTGTAACATTGTATGCTTTTAAGAATGGAGGCTTGTATTGCCTGAAAGAACATTGTAGTTTAGTACACATGTTTATATGATATGTTTATCCAAATCATTACAGAGTTGGTTGAGTTTCATTTGTCCTAACTTATGGTAATAATATATATATATAGTACAAAATACGGAGAATGTAATTAGCACATTATGATATTTGCACCAATTATTTCATCTAAGTACATTATTTAAGATTAAATTTCACATTAAAAACAATAGTATTAGTTGTAAATGCATTTATGGCACCTCTATTCATAGTGATTGTGGAATAACTTTTTTACGGGTCTTTTAGAGGTTATTTTTAATGAAAGTTGGTTGTCAAATTTTCGAACTAAAGCCTAGTTCGTCATCAGGACTATGTCACTGGAGTAGTTGCTGCCACTCAATTGGAAGAGACCATCCGCAATTATCGTTAATTGTGGTACTTCTTCTTCTTGCTATTTCGATCCCTTCTTCTAGTTTTCTCTTTACTAAGTTTGACTGGTGGGCGATTATTTTCTAAAAATAACCTCTAAAAGACCCGTAAAAAAAGTTATTCCACAATCACTATGAATAGAGGTGCCATAAATGCATTTACAACTAATACTATTGTTTTTAATGTGAAATTTAATCTTAACTAATGTACTTAGATCAAATAATTGGTGCAAATATCATAATGTGCTAATTACATTCTCCGTATTTTGTACTATATATATATATATTATTACCATAAGTTAGGACAAATGAAACTCAACCAACTCTGTAATGATTTGGATAAACATATCATATAAACATGTGTACTAAACTACAATGTTCTTTCAGGCAATACAAGCCTCCATTCTTAAAAGCATACAATGTTACAATAATTTAAAAATTACTTGAACTACAAAAATGTAAGCATCAAATCGAATTCAAACTGAGAAACACAATGTTCTGAACCTCATGGCCATACTTACATTCAACTACCATTAAAATAAAAAATCATAACTTTTGAAAACAATGCATGTGCAACATATTAAAATTTCAAGGAACTAAAATACTACAAGAAAATAAAAGAACAATTAATCGCCCACCAGTCAAACTTAGTAAAGAGAAAACTAGAAGAAGGGATCGAAATAGCAAGAAGAAGAAGTACCACAATTAACGATAATTGCGGATGGTCTCTTCCAATTGAGTGGCAGCAACTACTCCAGTGACATAGTCCTGATGACGAACTAGGCTTTAGTTCGAAAATTTGACAACCAACTTTCATTAAAAATAACCTCTAAAAGACCCGTAAAAAAGTTATTCAACAATAGTATGTTCATTTTGACTGGCCATATGCTGGGTCATAAGTTAAAAGTTAGCTTTTATTAGATTGTATACAATTTTTATTTGGTATGTTCATTTCTCTTGTCTTGTTTGATTTTGCATTGTTATATGTTGAAATGCTTAAAAGTTTTTTTTTTTTTTTTTTTTGTAGCCTATGGGAGTTTTAGCCTTGTTGGATGAAGAGTGTTGGTTTCCAAAAGCAACTGTTAAAACATTTATAGACAAGCTGGATACTTCACATGCTATGCATCCCAAGTTTATAAAGTCAGATTTTAGGGCTAATGCAGATTTCAGTATTTTACATTATGCAGGAAAGGTAAGGAAACCTATGTAAAATATTCAAAGCAATTTTTTTTTCATGCATTTCTGATTTAACAGATTTCTGTTTTTGCATTTTGCTTAAATTCATTTGTTTCTTTTTTAGGATTTGTCCACAGCATTATACATTTTTGGCACCATTGTAAAATTCGTTATGTAAAGTCATACCTGCAAAGTTTTCTGGATTTTGCTGCTATTTCCCAGTTTTCTGACTGAAAAAAGTTTTTTTTTTTTTGATTTATTTATCCATTCATTCATAATGATTTATCCACCTGTTTTTTAGTTTTTTGCATCTAAATTTTTAAATAGCCATTTTTAATGCAATAATAATTACTAATGTGAGGATAAATCAAAACAATTTACCAATATATATTTTTTCTTGGAAATAACATTTCTAGTACATAATGTTTTATTAATTTTCTGTTCATCACTTCTATTTTTCCTTTCATTGTCTTTAGTTCATTGTAACTTCCCTTCTAGAGGAAGAGGGTTTTATATGTTTATCAATATACATTCACTCGCATCTGTTCTTGCATTGCTCTGTCCATTTTTGTTAGTGTTTTAGTGTTCATGTAATTATTCAATCCAAAGTCATAGGCCTAAAGATTTGTAAAGTTATTAAAAGATAAAGCGATTGTTAAAACATGAGGTCTGGGGATAAAATATTGTGATGAAAACCTAAAATTAAAAAAAATGGTAGACAGTTTTCTCATCTGAGGTCAAGCCTGCTGGAAGCTGATAAAAAGCATGAGTGAAATGCATCTAGTAGTAGCCTTTAACTTGACTGTGAAGATGGGAAGAGTGCCAATTCTTTTTTTTTTTTTTTTTCTTTTTTTAAACTCAGCTTTTAATAATAGTCCATTATTTTATTCCAAAATCTCGTATTTTATAATAAATGGTTGAATGCTATTTTGAATAGCTTTTGTAAAATAATATTTTGCATGTTACTATCCTTGGCGACCAATGCATCTCACCCTGAATAACTAATAAGTATATGTTATAAACAATTATAAACTTGAAATAATCAAGCCAAACATAAAACCATAATATTATGACATATCTTACGGTTGAATCTTCCCCAAACATGGTCTAGTTGATAATCCATACCTGTTATTTTCATCCATGACTTGTGCAATACAATTAGATGATTCCTATTGTGGGATGTATTAAAGAAATATGTATCCACTTAAACATAGGTAAAAGAATCACAATTTGAATGAAGTATTTACATGACTGAACGGCAAGACAACTATGAATGGCAAATTAAATTATGAAATAACCCAGAATAAAGCACGAGGAAACAGTAATGTCCAAAGTAAATAGCATAAAGATAGACTAATTAGTAAGGGAGGGGGAGGGATATGTCAAATACAAAAGAGAACATATAATACAAACCAGAATTAAAAAGCAGGTACCAACACAAAAGAAATGGAACAAATAAACATTAAATTATCAATGAAAAAAACGTCATAGTCAACAGCTTTAGAAAATCTCATCATGCTAACCTCGAGAGTCGCTCAAGAGGTAAAGCTTTTAAGACCGACAATGTTAACAGCTTCAAAAAATCTCACCATGCTAACCTTGAGAATCGCTCAAGAGGCAAAGCTTTGAAGACCGACAATGTTAACAGCTTCAAAAAATTTCACCACGCTAACCTTGAGAATCACTCAGGAGGTAAATCTTTGAAGACCAACAATGTTAATAACTTAAAAAAATCTCACTGTGCTAACCTCGAGAGTCTCTCAGGAGTTAAAGCTCCAAAGACGACCGACAATGTTATACTCAATAGCAATGGCATTAAAAACGTAATTAACTAAAATACATTGCTACGAAAGTGTAAAGATCAAGGACATTACTTAAAAATAATACATAAGGTCAGTGATTAAGAAATCACCAGCTCACCTGTATTAGATACCTTACCCAAAATAAATAAGAAAGATGACACTTAATTTTTGGTTGTAATGAACACATCTTTTGAATCCTTTCTAACACACACACACACACAAAAAAAAAAAAAAATATCCAAGTTATTCAAAGTCAGTGGAACTGGTTAGAAAAAAAAAATCAATGGATTTCTGCAATCGATAAAGAAATCTAGAAATTTGGGACAGCTATTTACTTCAACCATCAGCTAAAAAGTATGTTATGAAAATTAAGAAATGACACACAAAAAGTTTTTTTTTTCGATGAGAAACACAATGCGCTTATCTACCGATACTGTAAGCCTCACCCCCATGGCTTCGTCCGCTCACTTTATGCCAGACCCTGGCTGTCTTCAGGAGGCCTGTCGAACCGTTCCTCTCTGCAGCTGCAGAACAAGTAATGCAATCGTCTCCGGTCCTCTACTCTGTCACTGTATCTCACAATGTTTGCCTGTGGCGCCATCTGTTCTTTAATTTGGTAAAAATCTAGTATTGGAATTTTTATTTTCTGTTCTATTTTTATCAGGGCCTTCCAATTATCATTTAGTATATTCGGGTCGTTATAATTACATAATCTATTCCTTTTTTTCAATAAGTACTGACTCATCTGTTCTCAAATATCTTTCTGTTTTACATTTTTCAACTATTCTAATGTCTTCGAATCTTCCAAAATTCGAAGAATGTTGTGAATATTAGGACGTGGCCGACAACTAACTACCAAGAGAATTAGGGTTAAAGTCTTTGATGAATAGAACGGAAGTTATGTATGGTGTTTTAGATTTTTTAAATGTATGTTGAAGATAATGAAAGTTGTGTGTATGTGAGAAAAATGTGAATGTAATAGTGATGTATTGGCTCAAAAATAACTGGCAAGAGTATATGTGAAGACACAGGGAAGAGATACGACAACCACGAAAAGTCCATCACGCATTATGACAAGTCAGCTGGAAAAATATGTGCAGTAAATGTTGCAAAAGGAACAACAACCTTTTAAGTGAGTTTCCATTAATGAATTTAAATATAATAAAAGGGTTGTGCTCCCAGAAAATTCTGTTATCACACAAAGATTAGATGTAAGGAAAGAGGTAATCAATCTGTCATTTCATGCTTTTGGAACATAAAATGGACTCTTTCCATAAGTCTTTCTAAGAGGAGTCTGGTACCATTTAGAAAAAAAAAAAAAGTTCTTGGTACCTTCACAGTGTCATATAATCTTAAAATAGCTTCTTGCCATAGTGGTTCAATTTAAAAATCTCGCTTTCACAAAGCCATTTCATGCAGAAAAGGCTCCTTTTCAAAGTCATTTCCTGCAAAAGTCTGAGAAAGAGTAAGAGGGAAATATTGCTTTCCCCTTCCATTAAAGAATACACTAAACATATTCCAGTTGTAAAAAAGCCATTCACTAATTTAAATTATATTAAGGTATGGCTGCTTTTAGAAACACACACACACACACACACACACACACACACACACACACACACACACACACACACACACACACACACACACACACACACACACACACACACACACACACACACACACACACACACACACACACACACACACACACACACACACACACACACACACACACACACACACACACACACACACACACACACACACACACACACACACACACACACACACACACACACACACACACACACACACACACACACACACACACACACACACACACACACACACACACACACACACACACACACACACACACACACACACACACACACACACACACACACACACACACACACACACACACACACACACACACACACACACACACACACACACACACACACACACACACACACACACACACACACACACACACACACACACACACACACACACACACACACACACACACACACACACACACACACACACACACACACACACACACTCTCTCTCTCTCTCTCTCTCTCTCTCTTTAAAGAATTTAGTAATTCTTACATCATTGAAATGTAGACAAAACTTTGAACATTTCCTTCTTATTTAACTGAAGTATCCAACATCAAGTGAAATTATAAACATGACAGGAAAAATAATTTGCATTGAAATTATTTTCATAGCAGTGTCAGAAATCTAGGTTTATGAACACACAACCATGTGGATAGTTAGTTATATTGAATTGTGCACATTGTATCATTAAACCTGCTAGGCATGATTGTCAAGTGATATAAAGAAAATCCTAACTTCAGTTTTTGAATTACTTTTTCTTATGAATGTTGTATATGTGTAATTTAGATGATAGTAAGAGTTTATCAGAAATAATATGGCAGACTTAGTATGTATTATTTTGCACTCACAGATTGATATTTGGCTGGAAATAGTGTATCATCTTTTCTTTTTTTTTTTTTTTAATGTATTTTATGGATTACCATGAATTTATGTTTTGCTTTCTATCCATTAGGTCGACTATTCTGCAATTCAGTGGCTCATGAAGAACATGGACCCATTGAATGAAAATATTGTTTCTCTTCTACAAAGTTCAACAGAACCATTTGTAATGCAAATATGGAAAGATGGTTAGTTTTATTTATGGATGTAATTTATTGCTCTATCACTTTAAATTAGTGCAACATATAACCTGTGCTGTTATAATAAATAAATGTTTTTATAAACATACATTATAATATTAATCAAAATTTATGTGGTACAGGTAATTAAGTACAATTGGTATACATCAACGATCTACACTGTATAACATTCTGTTCATCACATGTCAATAAGTATGATAAAATTGCATGTATTGTGTGCTGTGTAAGTCGTAAGCACAAGATGTAGATGGAAGGAAAGAGGCAATCTGTCATTTCATGCTTTTGGAACATAAAACGGACATTTTCCAAGAATCTCTCTAGGAAGAGTACGCTACCAGTTTTAATGCTTATCAATTTAAGGCATTTCTTTATTCTGCTTATGACCCGCACTGCACTACACATAATACGCATGCAATTTTATGATTTTTATTGATACATGGACAGAATGTCATATGGTGTAGATCACTGACCTATACCAATTGTACCTTATTAATTTGAAACTGAAATAGATGTTAAACTAATGGTTATGACTGATCATTCTTGGTTAATGATCTGGCTGATGAACTTTTCTGTATTCCATAATTCAAGATGCCTAAAAAGAATCACACTGCTTTATTGCTTAATTACTTTACCAGTCCTGTTCATAATACAATGGGGAAAAGTGTGAGACTTGCTGCAAAATTAAGGTCACACTGTGAAGCTTTCCCCCCCCCCCCAAAAAAAAAAAATATTCTGTCATGAAAGAAATACAGGATTACACCATATAATACAAATTATCTGGGAGACGCGGGTTCGAGTCCCGCTCCACGACGATGAAATTTTCAAGTTTTCAGATATTATCTGACTTACCATCCTTGTCACATTTACACCAAAAATTGGATTGTCATCTTCAAAAATATTCTATGTATGGGCAATTTTTTCTGTATATTTGAAAACTTAATGTCTCCTATTAAATTTTCAGCATGTTTGATGTGATATGTGTATTATTTAAAGTAATTAGACTACTGCATATTTCATAAACTGCATGAGATATGACAAAAAATAATCAGAAAATAGCCCAAAGCGTCACGTTAATCATTTTTGGGTGGTTGAGTGGTCACCCTCTTCCCATCCCTCCTTGAAGCATAATACCCCAGAAATTACTAATCAAAAACTTCTATTATGGGAATTTTTTTATTTTAATTGCAAATTTTCGGAGAAAAATTTTCTCCTTCTTCAAGCTGTCTTTCGTTGTCACTTTTTTTCCGTCACTATTGATTGCGGTTTCGGTTAACCTTGATGTTTACGGTTATTTTTCACTAAATCCTGCCAGATGTTAGGCAGGGAAAATCCTCTGCAGTCATTGAAGATGGAATTCTGATTTTTCCTGATATTCCTTCTTTTAGTTTTCTTTTTGAAAATTGCTTTGGAAACTGATGACTTTAAGGAAATTCTAGTCCATGTTGTGACCAGTTTCTCTAACATGCCTATCTAAACCTGTCTTGGAGCAATTTTTTATAACAGCTTTGTGCTCTGCTATATGAGTTAGAACTGTCTCACCTATGTAAGACAGTCCACAACTACATTTTATTTCATGGACAACACCTTGCATTTTAAAAATATCTTCTTCTATGTGAACTATGTTAGGGAATTTTTTTTTAACTTCATTCTCAAAACTTGGAGCTAGCCTGATGTTATACTTCTTACTAATTCTCTTTAAGTACTCAAATAAACCTTTGTGATAAGTAATTTTTCTAGTGAATTTTACTTGTTGCCTTTGGGGGTTCTTCTTACCAGTAAAATTTAGAAGCTTCTCAATTTCTCCTTTAGGATAGTTATTTTCTGCAAGGATGACTTTAAGTTTTTCTTTGTGGGCTTCTTTCTTATCTGCTGTAGATACTATTTTATTAATTTTTTTCTAAAAACTGACTTGCCGCATTCTTCTTAATAGAAACTGGATGATAGGAATTGGAATCCAATAGTTTATTAGTATTCATAGGTTTTTTATACCAACTAGTGAGGAATTTTCCATCATCATAATAGTAATATCTAAGAAGTTAATTCTTCTTTCTTTTTGAAGTTCCATAGTGAACTTAAGGGAATCATATAATTGATTGAATAAGTCTAGAATTCTTTCTGTTCATGTTGTAAGGATCACTTAACTTTTGTTTCACTGGTAAGACACAATTTTTGGGGCAAGGGAGGAATTCCTCCATCACCCCTAATGTGAATGTAAACAGTGTTTCATCAAATTGATTTTCTACTGGGGGAAGAGTTGAGCAAGGGTTGTGTAAAATCACCATGGCTGCTGACTATGTTCATGGAGACACATATACATAATGACAAACGTTTTGTGAATTTCCATGTATGCAGGCGCTGTATGCTGATGACAGTTTTCTTATCTGAGAACAAAACTGAGTTTCAGAGGATGTTGTCTTGGATGAGCATAGAATGTCTGAAATTCAGACTAAGTGTAAATAAGGGAAAAACCAAAGTTAAGGTTTTTGAGTGACTGATTGTTTGCATTGAATTCAAGATTAGAGTAAAAGATAGAGAGTTTGACCAGGCGAATGTGTTTGTGTATTTAGGAAGCATGTTTAACAGAGAAATTAGGTGAGTGTGGTGAAATTAGTAGTTAAGTGAATTCAGCTGCGAAAATCATAGCTGCTTTATGATGGTTTGTTATAAGTGTCCTGAACAGCTGTATTTGAAAGTGTAACCATTTCAACTATAATACATGTTAGTGTAAGCAAGGCACTGCAGGAAAGAAATGATAATTCATGTGCTGGAGCGATGGGTTATTTCTGGGGAGTTTGTCGCTCTTTTGATCATGTATGAAATAAAGATGTGTTGCAGATGTGTAAATTGAAGCAGTGTTGTTCATGGAGAAAAGTATTTTGAGGTGGTTTGGCCATGTTTATTGAAAGAACGAGTGGTGAAGTGAAACTAAGAGAATATGAAATACGGGATTACACCATTGTACAATACAAATTTTGGAGTTGTGAATCTGTTTATTGGTATAATAATTTATTGGTCATGGAAATGAATTCTAATCCTCTAGATTTGCTATATATGAATGCTGGTTGCTTTGACTAGTAAATCCTGTGTTGGTTATATTCAAATTAATTAGAAACTTGAGACTTGGCCGTTTTGGGTGGTGTAGTGGTTAGCATACTCGGACACTAGCCGGGAGATGCAAATTCGATTCCCGCTCCAGGATGACAAAATTTTCAAGTTTTCAGATATTACCTGACTTACCATTCATGTCATATTTACACCAATAGACGGATTCACAACTTCAAAATAAGAGAATTTATTCAGCCCAAGTCGCAAGGAAGAAAGGTATAGGAAGGCCAAGGAAATTATTAGAGTACCAGATGCAGAAATGCCTGAAAGAGGAAGAGATTATATGCATGAAGTTAAAACGGTCTTATGTGAGATGTGTGTGTCAGTGAAACTTGAGTTTAATGCCAAGATTAATGTAATGGGAGACATTTGATACATCAGCTGTAAGTAAAATCTCACATCATCAGTTACTTGTTTTAAATATGATCTTACTTTGATAATCAGACATGAGTTTTTCCACAGAATCTTGTTTTTTCCCCCATCATTTTGATAATTCTTGAAATCAATACAAAACTGAAGAGAAATTTTTTGAGTATTAGGTAAGGGAGGTGTTCATTTTACTGAAATTCCTTGTCTAGAATCTGGGATTTACTTTTTAAGACACTTGCTATAAATATTTTAACTCTTGGGATATACTCAGGAAACTTAATTTCATTTCTGAAAAGTTTAATTTATTAAAGTGCTAGTTAAGTCAACTTAATAGTTTGACTATATCCTGTATTACAACATTTGGCCAAAACAAATCAGTGCACGTACAATTTGTATATGTTACCGGTGAAGTGTATAATTCAGTTATTTCATAGAATACCTAGTTATTTCATGAAATAACTGATCAAGTTAGTTAAATCGTGTAATAAATTAATAATTCCACACTTTAACTAGTTATTCTATGAAATAACTAGGTATTCTATAAATTAACTAATGATAGACAGTTAAAGTGTGAAATAAACAATTTGACAGCATACAAAATGTTATTTATATAAAGACACAATAAAATCATTTGTTACAACAGGGATTACTAAAATGGCATTTGGAATTGCATAGAACATTATTTCTAAAACAAATACATTTTTTGTTGACACACTGCGTTTTACATGAAACATTTTTAAATCCCCGACCGGTACCTAAACTTTGAGCTGTAGCTACCGACCGGAGCGATTTCTCTATATCCGGCACTTCTTCGATCTAAATTAGTTTTTGTTCACAGACGCTGAACTGGGATCGGGAATATAGCTGTTTTATGCGGTCGTTTCTTGTTCCCAATTGAGAAAATCCTTCTTCTGTTATTTTCATGATAACAGCTAAAATAGATCTGGCATCACCCCTTCCTCTGTCAACTTCAGGTACTGGGATACGGACTGTAAGCCCCACAGAGGCTTCAGAATGAGATTTATCTGACATTAATTTCATCTTCTTAGCTTGAATTTCCAAACATTCTTTAGAGTTTTCTCTTTCCCTTTGAACATTCAGTTCATTAAAACACAGTTTGCAGATTTTTTGTACAACTTATTTCCGAAAAATTTATAAATAACAAAACGAAACATAAAAGTTAAACGAAACATAAAAGTTAATATCATTATTATTATATAACACTTTATAGTGGGTTGAAAATGGTGTGCTATTTCTGACCAGTGGTTCCCAATTTACAACCTTTTGAATTTGGGATTTATTTACTCAGTTATTTTACGCTTTAACGGGGTGTAGATCGTTATTCTATGAAATAACTAGTTAAACCATAGAATAAAAGTGAGTTCAGGGATCGCATTCCTCCTAAAATTCCTAAAATTCCTAATATTTTGTGACCCTCCTTAAATTCCTAAAATTATACCTAAAATTTGCTATTCATCCTAAAATTTTCGTAAGCTTATTTATTAAAAACACAACCGTTATTAACGCCAATAAATTTACCATTACCCGCAGGGTGCGCACGCGTGCTTGAAAACCTGGAAAGTCCTGGAAAATCATGATTACGTTTTCAAGGCCTGGAATATCCTGGAAAAACGGTGTTTTTTTAATGCCGTCTTGAAAAGCCTTGAAATTTGAAATTAAAGCTTAAAAAATGCCCTTTTAGGAAATCGTGTTACTGTTACCCCTTCATTTTTTAAAGTTCCTTTTCTCTGTTCTCAAAGAAACCACCGGCAGCGGTTTCCGATGTGCACCAAATCCTAATTTGGCTGGGGGGAAAAAAAGAAAAAAAAAGGCACTACTTCCAGTGCAATAAAATTGGATGATTACTAGTAGGTCAAAGGGGAGCTTGATGTCCGTCCGACAATTGAGAACAGAAGGGGAAAGAAGAGGCATTTAGCATTTGCAGGGGGTCGCGTATGTACCAAGTCAGCTGGCATCCACCAGTGAGGAGTATGCTTGAACAACACATTCATCTTCTTCTTGTTTATGTGCATGCCACCCTCCCTCCCCTCAAGAGACTTCCACTACTTATGATAAAAAATAAGAAAACTATCTTTGCGAATTTTTCACGAAAGTGGCTGAAATTTTTACATTCACTGTAATTGGATTACAGAAGCTCACTTCCAAAATTCCAGTTGAATCGGTTTAAAACTTTAAAAGTTAGCATTGGTAATTTTTATTATGGACAAGTATGTGTGCCTCTTTGGACAGAGTGAGCCTCCAGCAGAAAGGGTGTTACCATAGCAACGGTTGATTGACAGCTGGGAGCGCTGATCTGAAGCCCCTTGGTTGGGAAGAAAGCAAACACCTGTTTATCACTTCCACAGCACAAAAGGACTAGGAGAATATTTTCAGAAATCCATTTTTCTAAATTTTGAAAATAACACAGTAAAATTTTTACAGTAGTTAAGATACATCACAGTAAAGTTCTAGTGCAAATTTCGCCAAATTCCGTTAGGAACTTTAGCAGATGCAAAAAAAAAAAAAAAAAAAAAAAAAAAAAGCGTTGCATAATCGGATTGAAAAAAGAAACAGTAATTATAAATTACGGGAAAAGCAAGTGAATTATTTTTTTTAGATGCCATGGTTTATTTAAACAGAGTGATCCTTAAATTTTATTTCTGTGATGATATGGACTCTATTTGAATTACAAACACGTTTTTATTCAGACGTCTGAGTTACTGTTTTAATAAAAAAATCATCTATAATTAAAAAGTTTTCAATGGATTTAAGCAATATTCAGCAGATAAACAAACGTATTTTAGTAAATTGCAACATCATGACGTAAATTTGGTAATTTAATTTTGTCGAAAATTGGGGAGCATTTTTTTTTTACAGTTTCTATTATAGTTAAAGTGAAGGAGGAAGGGTGCAACTTGACAGTTCAGTGAGCTGCAGGTGGTGATTTATGGCGATGTGCCAAATGAAAAGAAGCCATTCCATCAGGTAATTCCAAAGAGCATTTTTTTTTTTTACAGTTTCTATTATAGTTAAAGTGAAGGAGGAAGGGTGCAACTTGACAGTTCAGTGAGCTGCAGGTGGTGATTTATGGCGATGTGCCAAATGAAAATAAGCCATTCCATCAGGTAATTCCAAAGGTTGTGTTGTGTGGACGCGTCCTCCTGCTGTTTGATCTTAATTGGAATGTTTTTGTGCATGGAAGGGGGGGGGGTTCGAGAGAAATATCCGTTTCAGCTTTACAGCTTTCACGGCTTTTTTTTTTTTTCTTGGTAATAAATAGGTTTATTATTGCATTACTTATGCAACTCAAGCAGAAGAAAATAATAATCTTATATTTTGCATGTGCTCATATCATAGTCTTGTAATTTACATGAAAGAGCAGTCCATGAAACAATATTTAAAGTCTTTTGCTTAAAGCGAATGATATTTTAATATGGAGTATCATCATCCCTGAGATGATAATACTTTAATATGCACTTCTCAACAACAGATGTTCTGAGTTCTTGAAGAGGTCTTGGGCGGGTCTTGATGATCTTCATTTTGCATATGCTGAATTCAGTTCTGTGGGAATAAGGAATGACTTATACTGTGAATATATACAAAACTACATATTTTTGAGCTGAAAAAATAGGTCTACTTGTACACAGTAGCTAAAGTGTGAACTCAGATGAAGACAATCAGACATACGGACGTCTGATTCCATAAAAAAATCAACATAGTTTTTTTATTTACACTACAGGTAAAAAAGCAAAAACATGTTTTTAAACGTTATAAAGGAAAACGGATTTTTGAAACGCATGACTTGATGATCTTAATTTCTGAAAGTTTCTTTTTTCCACATCCTTTTTTTTCAATTACAATACACTGTAACAGGATACTGTGTGTTATATCACTTAGAGATATGGCAGATTTTCTGTTGCTGATATCCGCGATCGTAAGCGGTAGTTGCATTGCGATTGTTGATGATGACAAGATAAATACTGGAGTGATGTAAAATGTTGCATAAACTAAAAAATAAAAAAAATAAAGCCCTCCCCCCCGAACTTTTATGCGGTCATCATAGCTGATCAACCATTTCATTCCATGAACATCAGCACATTTCAATCATTTGAACATTGGGGGTATCTGAAGGAATTCAGCCGTGCTTAAGCGCCCTAGCGCAACGAAAACATGCTAATTTTGGACAGTTCTATTCCCTTCCCCTCTACCATCCCTAATAATTGAGAGTGCATACATTGAGAGTGTTTCAAATATTCTATTTATGAGCTAGTTTTCGCGCTGTTTGTTATGCTTTTATTTTCGAAGAAAGAGAGGGAAAATAAGGAAAAGCAGCTAGAGAAAAAAAGAAAAGCTGAGTTTGATGACAAAATAAAAGAAAATGATGCAGAAATAAATAGGCTTAAAAAAGATAAAGAAGCCTCCCTAGCAGTAATTCAAGAGGGAACAGAAAGAATGAGAAAAGCTGTAGAAAAACAAAATACTGTTGAAATAGCAGTTGCCTCTAACTTGATCATACAAGGTTCAGCTGAAATAAAGAAAACTGAAAGTAAATTAGTTGTGGTGGAAGCAGAAAAAGATAGGCTAATCAGGAAAAGGTTAAAACAATAATATGAAAAAAGTAATTCAGTGAACAATTGTACATAGTTCTTGGTTTTCAATTACCTTTTTAGGATATTATAGTTTAATGTGAAACCTGAAAACTTTACTGTGAAAATCGTGAATTGCTTCTGGTTCAACAGCATATTAATGTTCAAAGTGAAACTTGAATGTGGTAAATATACTTGAATATAATAATAACACGTGAAAAGATAAGAACTGAACATTAGAAGTAAATCATACTTAAACTTTAGACATTAGACGTTATGCAAAAAATTTGGGTGTGAACTTCGACCATATATACTAATGGACTGCGCATTGGCAGTAGCTGCATCAAAGCCGCCATGGCTCAAACATTGGGCACGTCATCATCAGACTCCAAATTTCGTGTACAAATGCTGTTATGATTACTAATTTACGCTGCAGAACTTCAGTGTTTTCGGTGTATTATGTGAATGCACCTCATATATAATGAAAACTCTTCAGGTAAGTTTACTTATGAGCTATATACATGCATGATCGTGTTGTTTACATTTTGTGATTTATAATGTGATGAACATTTGCGAAGAATTTGGAACATGCATTCCATTTTTTTCTTAAGTTACTATATTTTTATATCAATAGCTGCAAGTTTCTGGTTAAGTAATTGAACTTTATTGACTTAGGTATTTAATTCGTTTCTTACCCATGAAAAATCATAGAACTTTCTTTACTATATCGGTCAGAGCAACCATAAGCACAGCAGGTGTAACCCATCTTTTTGACTGTTGTCATGTGATTTTATGTTGGAGCCAGAAATTTTGATGTCATGCGCAGTCTATCAGTATATATGGTTGAAGGGTGTGAAGCAAACTCTTTACAATGTATACAAAGTTGTTTTACTAGATGTATACAAATATACATCTAGTTTTTATTGAAATACACTCCTAAAATTTTCCTAAAATTTTTCTAAAAATTCCTAAAATTCCTAAAATTCTTACCTGAAATTTTCCAGAAGTATGCTATGATCCCTGTGAGTTTTACGCTTTAACTGACTGATCAGTTATTTCATGAAATAACTAGGTATTCTATGAAATAACGGATTTCATACTTTAACGATAACATACATATTTTTATTCACTGCAAGCTTCTGGAATTGCTTTACTAAATGCATAAAACTTCTCACCATAGGATTTAACAATTAATAATTCACATGTAAGTTTTAAATCCTTCTTTTTAGCATGTAGCATTTTATTTTGTTTTGAATTCAGTAATTTTATATTGCAAATATAGTGAGATTGCTCTACTTTAAAGTTCTGACATAAATTATAGTGAGCAATTCCATACTGAATATGCTGAAGCTAAAATAATGTATGTGTTGTATTCACATTTTTTGTTGTTGTTGTTGTTGTTGTTTGTTTTTGCCATGTGTTTCAATTTTCTACCGGGTTAAAAAGTTCAGCTTTTGTTTTTTTCTGTCAGTCTCATTGATGGAGGATCTAACCTCTGAATCTCTAAGAACAGCTGAATGATATTTATGAATGTAGAACAGTTAGCTGATTTGAAAACTGCATTGAATCCTATCAATAATATCACAATCAGCTGGTTTTCCTTTCATATAGTTGTATTGCACAGCAGAAAGCATTTGCCTTTTCATTATACAATTTTTTATGGCATTGTTTGGACCAAATCTAATATATGTAAGTGTTTTTCAAATGAGAGCAAAACTGTAAACCAGATTAGTTAACTGGCAGGAGCACCATAAAGTAAAGTTATTTTATAACATTGAAATCTTAAAAAGTAAGGCACCATAATATATCAAATTGTTACTGACTTATGATTAAAAAAAAAACTAATGAGATTCAGTTGTCCAGCCAATTTTTGATGTCTTCATAAGAACTAAACCGTTCTCCAGAAAGTGCTGACTGCATCAACCGGAACAAATGGTAATCCGATGGCGCAATATCTGGCGAATATGGCGGGTGGGGTAGAACTTCTCAGTCGGATCCTTCTAAGTACTTTTTCACAGGTCAAGAAATACATGGTCTTGTGTTGTCATGCTGTAATATGACTTTATTGTGTCTATTCTCCCATTCCGGCCATTTTTGCATGAGAGCTCGTTTTAAATGCCTTAATTTGGTTCGATACCAATCACCAGTAATAGTTTCTGATGGTTTCAGCAGTTCATAGTTGATCACACCAGGGTGCGCACGCGTGCTTGAAAACCTGGAAAGTCCTGGAAAATCATGATTACGTTTTCAAGGCCTGGAATATCCTGGAAAAACGGTATTTTTTTAATGCTGTCTTGAAAAGCCTTGAAATTTGAAATTAGTGCTTAAAAAAATGCCCTTTTAGGAAATCGTGTTACTGACTGTTACCCCTTCATTTTTTAAGTTCCTCTCCTCTGTTCTCAAAGAAACCGCCGGCAACAGTGGTGTTTCGGATGTGCCCAAATCCTAATTTGGCTGGGGGGGGGGCACTACTTCCAGTGCAATAAAATTGGATGATTACTAGCAGGTCTGTTAGGGAAGGGGAGCTTGATGCATTCTCTAGCCCTGAGCTTGATGTCCGTCCGACAACTACTGAGAACAACAGAAGGGGAAAGAAGAGACATTTAGCATTTGCAAGGGAAGGGGGTCGCGTGTTTACCAAGTTAGCTGGCATCCACCAGTGAAGAGTATGCCTGAACAACACATTCATCTGCTCCTTGTTTATTGCATTAAGACGCTTGCTTCCGGCCCACCCCTCAAGAGACTTCGGCTACTTATGATAAAAAATAAGAAAACTATCTTTGCGAATTTTTCACAAAAGTGGCTGAAATTTTTACATTTACTATAATTGGATTACAGAAGCTCACTCCCAAAATTCCATTTGAATCGGTTTAAAACTTAAAAAGTTAGCATTGGAAATTTTTATTATGTGTGCCTCTTTAGACAATGAGCCTTGAGCAGAAAGTGTGTTACCATAGCAACGGTTGATTGACAGCTGGGAGCGCTGATCCGAAGCCCTTGGTTGGGAAGAAAGCAAACACCTGTTTATCACTTCCACGGCTCAAAAGGACTAAGAGGTATTTTCAGAAATCCATTTTCCGGAATTTTGAAAATAACACAGTAAAATTTTTACAGTGGTTAAAATACATCACAATAAAGTTCTAGTGCAAATTTCGCCAAATTCCGTTTGAAACTTTAGCAGATGCAAAAAAAAAAAAAAAAAAAAAAAAAAGAAATCTTCCGTTGCAAAACCGGATTGAAAAAAAGAAACGGCAATTATAAATTACGGGAAAAGCAAGCAAATTATTTTTTTTTAGATGCCATGGTTTATTTAAACAGAGTGATCCTTAAATTTTGTTTCTGTGATGATATGGACTCTATTTTAATTACAAACATACATTTTTATTCAGATGTCTGAGTTACTGTTTTAATAAAAAAATCTATAATTAAAAAGTTTTCAATGGATTTTGGCGAAATTCAGCAGATAAACGTATTTTAGTAAATTGCAACGTAATGACGTAAATTTGGTCATTTTGTCGAAAATTGGGCAGCTTTTTTTTTTTTTACGTTTTCTCCTATAGTTAGGGTGAAGGAGGAAGACACTTCAGTGAGCTGCAGGTGGTGATTTATGGCGATGTGCCAAATGAATAGAAGCCGTTCCGTCAGGACATTCCAGAGGTTGAGTGTGCGTGGACGCGTGCTCCTGCTGTTTGAACTTAATCGGAATGTTTTCGGGAGGGGAGAAATATCCGTTTCAGCTTTACAGCTTTCAGGCTCCTTTTTTTTTCTTGGTAATAAATAAAAACCATAGTTGCTGCATTCACCATTGATCCATATTCGCATTTCTTGAATATAAACTGCAGACAATCGGAAACATGGTGTTGGGTGGGTCTTGATGTTCTTCATTTGTATCTGCTGAATTTTGTTCTGTGGGAATACGGAATGAGTTATACTGTGAATACATACAAAACTACATATTTTTGAGCTGAAAAAATAGGTCTACTTGTACACAGTAGCTAACGTGTGAACTCAGACAAAGACAATCAGACATATGGACGTCTGATTCCATAAAAAAATCCACCCACTTTTATTATACACGACAGGTAAAAAAGAAAAAACATTACATGTTTTTAAACATTATAAAGGAAAGCGGATTTTTGAAACACCATGACTTGATGATATTAATTTCTAAAAATTTTTTTTTTCGATTTTAATTTCTAAAACCTTTTTTTTTTTTTCAATTACAATACATTGTAACAGGATACCTGTGTGTTGTATCCCTTAGTTGTATGGCAGATTTTCAGTTGGCCGATATCCGCGATCGTAAGTGGTAGTTACATTGCTATTGTTGATGATGACAAGATAAATACTGGAGTAATGTAGAATGTTGCATAAAGTAAAAAAAATGGCCCCCTCCTCCCCCTTCGAACTTTTATGCGGTTATCATAGCTGATCAACCATTTCATTCCATGAACATCAGCACATTTCAATCATTTGACCATTGGGGGTCTGACGGAATTCAGCAGTGCTTAAGCGCCTAGCGCAACGAGAACATGTTAATTACGGACAGTTCTATTCCCTTCCCCCTATCATCCCTAATAATTGAGAGCACATACTGTAATTTCAAATATTCTGTGTATGAGCTAGTTTTCACACTGTTCGTTGTGTTTTTATTTTAGAAATTACTAACCCTTTCGAACTGTAGGTTGCAGAAACGTTTATGCTTTGGTTTTTTCCATTTGTCCGTACGATAATTCGCGTAAAAGGGGTTGGATTTTGGCGAAATTTTAGTATGCTGTTAGGTACAACCTAGGAACCTACCCTGTTGAAAATGGTCGAAATTAAATTCAAAGGCATAGATATAAGAGCAGTATTCATTCTCCAAGCTTGAAGCCCTACGTCCACTCTCCAGCTGGGTAAGTATGAAAGATTTGAGACTTGGAGGAGGAGACCCAGTACAAAGTTTTGCTTCTCAGGCACTAAGTGTTTGTTAACATTTCCTTTCCTCTGGTTTGGAGCCCAGCTGTAAGAGGTGATGCTTTGTAACAGTCTTTTAGCACAACACTCTGTCTACTGATTGGCAGACAGGTCATAAAACAGTAACTTCACTAAGTGTTGTTTCCTTGTTTTGAATGAAGACTAAATCAATGCCAAAGCATTTGCAACCCAGGCTGCCTAAAGGACAAAGCTGGGGGAGCAGGAAAGAACATAGCAGTAAGACCCCTTTTTCTTTAATTACTTAAAATCTGGCCTATAGTAATTGGTCACATGTGTAGCCCCTTACTCAGGGGAAATTCTCAATTTTTAGTTGTGTGCTTTCCTTTGTGTCAGACAGTCATTCAAATTCAGTGTGGTTCCTGATCTTAGATATTTTTTGGTTTTCATTTACTGTTTCAGTTGATTTACCCATTTTTTTCATCCCCCCTCCCCATTAAATATGGGTAAGTGTACTTTTAGTGATCTTTGGCTAATAAATCCTAAATATGCTGGATGGATTAAAAAAGATGAAAGCAATTGCCATGTTGCAAAATGCATTTTATGCATTAAAATAATAGATATTTCGAATATGAGGGAATCTGCTTTAAGAAGCCACATGAAAGGAAAAAAACATAGTATGTTGACAGAAAGCTGTAAAATGTTCCACTAACTGTTGATAAATTGCTATGTGTATCAAGTGATAAACAAGTACAGCCTATTGCATCCACATCTAATCCTCTGCATATTCCTCTTGAAAAAAATGCAACCATTAAAGCAGAAGCATTGTGGTGTTTGAAAGTGGTTAAATCCCATTACTCTTACAGGTCTTGTGCAGGTAATGATGTTTTATTCCACCTAATATTTTCTGACAGCAGAATTGCTGGAAACTTCAGCTGTGGTGAAAAAAAATGTTCCTACAAAAAAAAAAAATGTTGCTTTTGTTTGGCACCTCACTTTAAATCAGTGTTGGTTCAGGAAGTCAAAACTGAAAATGAAAATTTTGTGATTTTGTTTGACGAAAGTTTAAACAAGTTTAGTCAGTCAAAACAAATGGATATACATGTTCGTTTATGGGGAAAAGGAACAGTTTCAACCAGATATTTGTCATCAGTTTTTTTGGGTCATGCTAGTGCAGACATAATGATGGAAAAATTTCTTGAATGCATGGCGTGCCTCCCACTGTGTAACATTGTGCAGTTATCAATGGATGGACCCAATGTTAATTGGAAGTTTTTTGATATGCTGCAATCAACACTTAGTGCTGACTCAAATGTCCAACTCCTAAACACAGGGAGCTGTGGACTTCACATTGTAAACAATGCCTTTCGACATGGAGCCTCAGCAACAGGGTGGGAAATTCAAAAGTTGCTTTCATCATTATTTAGGTTTTTTAAAGATTCACCTGCAAGGAGGGAAGATTTTTCTAAAATAATTTTAGCCAGTAAGATGCCATTAAAATTCTGCCCACACAGGTGGCTAGAAAATACTCCTGCCTGCGAGCGAGCATTAGAAATTTGGGCAGACATTGAAAATTATGTTAACCAAGTTGAAAAGAAGTGCATCAAGAATCCCCACACTGTATCATTTGATGCTATCAAAACTTTCACTAAAGATCCTTTTGTTTTGGCTAAACTGCATTTCTTCAATTCAGTTTCAAAACAGCTGGTACCATTTCTCAAGGCATATCAGTCAGATAAGCCAATGAAGCCTTTTATGGCCACATATCTTGAAAAGATGCTAAGAAATATGATGAATCGATTTGTTAAAAGAACCGTAATGGCAGAAAGTAACTCTGCCTTAAAGCTGTTACAAGTAGACCTTACAGATGCATCTCAGTGTTGTCACTATAAAGAAATTGATGTTGGGTTTCAAACAGAGAAGGTATTGAAAGAATTAAGTGCTAAGAACATTAGTGAACGCAAACTTACGGAGTTTAGAATGGAATGCCGAATATTTTTGCAAAAGCTAGTTGTGAAGCTATTGGAAAAAAATCCACTTAAGTACTCTCTTGTTCGCCACATGAAGTGTTTAGATCCTCGGTTGATGTCAAAAAATAGTGAGACTTGTATTAAGAATCTAACATCCATTCTCACACTTCTTGTTGATGCTCATGGAATACAACCAGAATTATGTGATGGTGTAATATGGCAGTTTAAGGAATTTGTGACCAGTGTTGCAGCAGTAAAATCTTCATTCATAAACTTTGATCCAGAAGATAAACAACAAAGAGTAGACACATTATTGTATGAGTACATGTCTTCTACTAAAGCTTTTAGTGAACTGTGGAAAGTTGTGAAACTTCTTTTACTGTTGTCACATGGGCAAGCTTCTGTTGAGAGGGGTTTCTCAGTCAATAAGGAGCTCATTGTAGAAAACATGAGAGAGGAGTCAATTGTAGCACAGAGAATTATTTATGATCATATATCCTATGTAGGTGGTATTGATAAGGTAAATATCTCAAAATCCCTTCTGTTATCAGTTGGAGCTGCAAGGCAAAAATACATACATTATTTGGATGATAAGTCCAAAGAAAAGGAAAAAGCAGCCATATGTGGAAAAAGGAAAGCTATTTTAGATGAAATTGATAGCATAAAAAAGAAAAGAAAACTCATTGAAGGAGAAGTCAAAGAATTACTTAACTCTGCTGATGATTTAGCTTTAAAAGCTGAAACTACAAATAACATTACATACATTGTAAAATCTAATAGCTTTAGAAAAACTGCTCATGAGAAAAGAGCAGTACTTAAAAAATTGGATATGGAACTTGAAACCAAAGTCAGCAATCTTATATCTGTATAACCATCCATTGATACTCCATATTTGTGGTATCTTCCAAGCATATAGAGAATTAATACTAAAACATAAAATTTTTATATTTGTACAATTTACAATAGAAATGAACTTTTTTTTCTTTGAAGCATGTTGAACTTCAAACCAGTTTTGATCCTATATCTTCATAATTATTTAGTGTTTTTCATATGAAGTTCATGTAAATAGACTAATGAACTCTTCTGTTCCAAAAACTTATAACTTTTTGCAACTAACTTCCACAATTGGGCTTCTTATTGGACTAAAACTTTGGTAAGTAATATAAAACCTTATATATACTTGTACAGTAAATACTCATGGGCTCCTAAAACATATTTTTGCTGTACATTTTACTATGAATTTGTGGCCAAAACAATTCAATCAATTGTCCTTAATGCATTGATCAGATTTTGGTTTATATAACTGACAAACTTTAATTAAAAAAAAAAAGCTTTTAAAAACTTAATTCATATAATTAAGATGTCTTATGTTTTGGGAGTTGAACAAAAAGTGGTTATTCTGATTCTGGTTATGACTGAAGCTTAACTGGAGGTAGAGATTCCTTATGCTCATCATTTTTCATTTATGTAAAATACTTAAGAATATCCTAATTTATACCAATAAAAAACTGAAATTGTTTTATGTTTAAGGTTTTTATAAATAGTTTAGCTAGTTCCACATTTTGGGGTAGCACTTCATAAATTTAGTTTAGCAGTGATTTTGATTTAAAAAAATAAAAGTAAATTGAGGCAATCTTGTTTGATATGAAAAATAATTTTTGGAAAGTAATATGAGGCAAGTGTACTGGTAGACATAAAGGTGGTTAGATTCTTTTGGGTTGGGTGGTGGGCCAGGACTTTCTGACTTCTATGATGAAACTTATTTGAAATTTGTTGCCATGTTCCTAAAATTACACTTTCTGTTTTAAACTCTATTGGTTCACCCTTCTGTGATCGTCCACTCCCGAATCATTTCTTGAGGTGCATAGTGATTCCATGGCTTATGCTTTTTGATTTAACATAACTGTACTACAATTGGGGGAAATTTTCCTCAAGTCTGGAACATATTCTGTCTAGTAATTAAGATTTTCATTGCCTTCAAAAGTCACATCCCAATATGCAGCCACCAGTGGCAGTCATTGGGAATGTTAAAAAATAAATCATTCCCATGTATGGAAACACTTTTTATCAGAGCTAGAATCCACCTATGGGCATAACAGGCACATGCCCTATTTAAAAAAAAGGGGGGGGGTTGAGTAAGTAGATAAGTGCTTTGCTTTGTCTCACGTTTCTTGTTTTCAGACATCACACTTTTTCACATATGGATTTGCAACTCCACGTTTTGTCTTACATTTGCCCGAACTTTTCAGTGATCCACACAGCAGTACTTCAGAACTACTGTTTGTGATGTACTCTGACAGGCAAGCACCCCATCTCCCCGTTATGGGTCCTCCATGTTTTACCACCATGTTTTTTGGAGGAAATAAATCTCAGAGATTTTTTTACCAGTCCTCTGTTAGATGTGCGCCCTCCCCATTCTTTAATTCTGAATCTGCCCTCACTTTATTTTATAATAATTTCAGTTGTTATCAATAATAGTCTGATTACATGGAAGATAGTGCAGAATAGTGATGGAGCTAAAATGACTGATTGAATTAATCATTTTCTGATTGAGGGAAAGGATTTTCTGAATAGCCTTGTGGTAATTGCATCATGATTCAATTTAGCATTATTGGGTAATTCGCCAATTAAAAACTTTAAAAAGAAATGTAATGGGTAAAAAAGCACACTCATCCATTTGCATCTTTCATCATTTTTATTACTTAAAACTGAAATTGCTTTTAAAAAATAATTTGAGCATGATACTGTAAAGCGTAATAATCATCCTGGAATTTTTTGTATATGGCCTGGAAAAGGCCTGGAAAGTCCTTGAATTTTTTTCCCCAAAAAGAGTACGAACCCTGTCACACCCTTCTGGTCCCACCAGATACACAGCATTACTTTTGAACCATGGATATTGCGTTTTGGCGTTGAAGGACCTGGTTCACCTGGCTTCACCCATGCTTTCTACTGTTTAGGTTATCGTACCATATCCATTTCTCGTCGGCAGTAATAATACGATGCAAAAAAACTTTCTTTTTTGCCTTTGAAGCAGCAATTCGCAAATGGTTTTTCGACGTTCAAGGTCTCTTTCCCGCAAAGCATGTGGAACCCAATTCTCTTCTTTTTGCACCATTCCCATGGCAGCTAAACATTGTGAAATGCATGGTTGACTAACATTTAATGCTGCTGCTAGTTCTTTTTGGGTTTGCCAGGGATCCTCATCAAGTAAAGCTTCCAATTCGGCAACAGCAATTTTTTTGGGTGGTCCAGAACGTTCTTTATCACTGACATCAAAATCGTTCCTTTTGAATCGTCTAAATTCTAAACCAATACTCACATGTTTTTATGGATGGGGAATGTTCACCATAGATTTCTGACATTAAGTGATAGCTGTCGGCAGCACTTTTCTTGACAATAAAGTAATGCAGTAACACTTCCCGCAAATGCTGTTTTGTCGGGACGAAAGTTGCCATTTTCCATTGAGTAAAGCAAATACGTCTTCGCACCTCAATCGAACATTGTATACTGACTCTGACAGCTGACGTCTCGTACTGCGATATCGCAGTGTTGCCACCTTAAAATACATGCGAGCAGTAATAAGTACGACACCGAACGGAAATCCCTCAAAACTTATTTATATACCCAATATATATATATATAAATCCAGGAACTTCCTGACAAGCGTAAAGAAGTGGGATTAAAAATGAACTTTCAGAAGACAAAAGTGATGTTCAATGCTTTTACAAGAAATGAAGATTTATCGATTGATGGAGAAAAGCTGGAGATAACAGACACATGCGTTTATCTTGGACAGCAGATATCAAGTGAGGGTCACATTGATGAAGAAATTAATTGGCGTACAAAATTTGCCTGGAGAGCTTTTAGAAGAAACAGCATAATTTTCAAGAGCAATATGCCATTATGTCTTAAAAGAAAAGTGTTTGATCAATGCATCCTTCCAGTGCTTACGTATGGGGCAGAGACGTGGACCTTAACTAAAAGAGACATACAAAGGCTGCAGACAACTCAAAGAAGCTTCGAGAGGTTCATACTTGGTGTAACCAGGAGAGATGAGAAGAGGAACTCGTGGGTCCGAAAAATGACAAGAGTGGAAGACATCATGATCAGAGGTAAATCCCTTAAATGGCAATGGGCTGGACATACTGCCAGAAGGACAGACCATCGATGGACAGCCGGAATTTTAGATTGGATTCCAAGGGATAGGAAAAGACCCAGAAGAAGACCACATGGGTGATGGGTGGATGAAATTTGAAAGTATGCAGGAATGACATTGAGGCGACTGGCACAAGACAGACCGTTGTGGAGGAAACTTGGGGAGACCTTCGTCCAGCAGTGGATTGATAATGGTTGACAATGATGATAATGATATATATATATATATATATATATATATATATTCTATAAAGATACCCTTCGTTCTAAATTCTAAAATTTTTTCCTTAGTCTTCAGTTTTGCTCTTAAGTATATATATATATATATATATATATATATATCATCATTGTCAACCATTATCAATCCACTTATGTCTCCATGCTTCTTTGAGTTGTCTGCAGATTGATAATGGTTCACAATGATGTTGATGATATCAGGACCGCAGATATCGTCGATTGCAGGGGTGTCCTAACACTGCATCACAAAATGTGTCTCTGCTTGCAAGTACACCTATGTATATTTATATTAGTGTCATGGAAAACTTTTTATGATTTTATATTTGTTTTCCTTTATTTACGTGATGCTGTAAAAATGTTCATCACTACTGTAGATGCTTGTTCCAGTTTGTTCCTGAAATTCAGGCTTCTTAGATAAGTTATCTTTAGCTTCTCCACTAATTTGTCACAGAAATTTGGTGGAAAAGCTGAAGCCAACCAGAAGTTAAACTTAAGATAACTAAATTACTATAATGGTTGGGCATTTCCAACTGAATGGCATCAACTACTCCAGTGATGTGATCTGGATGATAAACTAGGTTTTAGTTCGAAAATTTGACAACTGAATTAAAAAAGTACTTTACCTCTAAAAAAATTCATCAAACTAAATTTTCTACAGTATTGAAAATTTAGATGTGGCATGACTTCATTTATTACCAAGAATATTTTTTCTTGTAAAAACCTCAATTTCGTAGTTTTTTATTTTTTTTAAAAAGTGCAAGTTTAAGTTACATAATTTTGCATAACTTATTTTATTATTTTTACTGATTATCCTGTCATAGTGTTTATGGCATTTAACATTTTTTATCATCTTATAATTTGTAATATTTGCTGTCTTTAAATTTAGCTGAAATAGTTGGTATGGCTGCTGCCACAATGGGTGATACTCAGTTTGGGGCAAGAACAAGGAAAGGAATGTTTCGCACAGTGAGCCAGTTGTACAAAGACCAACTATCCAAATTAATGGTTACCCTGAGAAATACCAACCCTAATTTTGTTAGGTGTATCATTCCAAATCATGAAAAGAGGGTAAGGAAAGATTTTTTTTTTTTCCTGTTGCTTAATTACATGCAAGTTTTTTCTTAAAATTTTTGAGCATGTGTTGTACATTTATAGGAGGAAATATAGATCCATTATTTGTATTCATGTATGTCTTGTCTATACAGAGTAATAATGTAGTGCTGATGGTTTTGTACACATGGTTCGTACGCATCCTGGAAAAGTCTTGGAAAAGTTCTGGAATTCCATTTTGTCCCGGAAAAGTCCTAAAATTCTGTTACATGGCGTGGAATTTTACCCATTTCTGTCATTTTGTCCCTGCATGATGTTTTATAGTTGAGGATTTTTCTTCTGACATAACTTAGGTTTAACAAATTTTCTGAAAATTGTACGGGGGAGGGGGTGGGGGCGCTGTTGGTTTTCTTGTCTGGTAGGAGGACTGAAGCTGCATTATTAGCATCTTTTGATCCTTTGCGTTGTGCTCATGTCAGCACTTTTTCTGTCCAACAGGGGAGACCATATCTCTGCAATTATTAGTTCAATTTGTAAATTGTATTGGGAAGCTTAAAATGTAAGACTATGATGATCCATGGGTTCCAGTTTTTTTCCGATGCACAACTTGATCACTAGAAAGCGCAAATGGAGATCGTATTGAATTTAAAATACATTTTATTTCATATAATTGCTTCTAAGTATCCAACTGAAAAAATTCGTTTTCCTTTCGATGACATTTATATCGAAGACCATTTTAGTTACAGTTCCTTTTTCAAATAATGTATAAATTTCTCGCTAGGAGGCATGAAGGTAAATCACGATTTCTCCAATATCTCTGCTTCTAAAAGTCTGATTTGAAAAATTCTTCCTGCGTCGGATACAGCTCTTGAGGGGAAATGTTTTGCATATAATTTCTCATTTTTGATAAAGAATTGTTTGGCTACCAGGGGTGTAAGTGTTTATTTTTGCTTCAGATGTATTTGCAACAAAATCTGAGCTGTAAACTCGATTGAAAAAATTCCTCTATGGACCGATACTGCTCATCTCGGAAAACATTTTGAGAATACCTCCTGCGTAAAATAGTGCATAATTTTTCCACCAGGGTCGTACACATATATTTTATTTTTGTCCATATCTCTGTTTCTAGGAGTCCAATTTGAAAAAATCTCTCTTTGTTGGAGAACATTTTTGGTGCGAAGTGTTTCTCATATAATTTCAAATATTTCTTAATGCACAAATGCGCCACTAGAGGGCGTAAGTTCACGTTTCCATTTACAACAATATCTGCAGGACTAAAAACCCAATTGAAAAATATTCTCTTTCGATCAGGTACTACTAACTATGAAAACTCCTTGTGTGTATTTTCTTCCCCAAATAATGCACAATTTCGCCGCTAGGGGGCACAAATATTTAATCTATTTATCTCAATATCTACTTCTAAATGTCTGATTTAAAAAATTCTTTTGAACACAAAATACCATTTACCTTATGGAACACTTAAGGTTTGTATTTGAGGAGTTGGTAGTTCACAATTCTGCCTCTGGGTGGTGTTTGTACTTCCGTTTGCAGCCTATCTCTGGCTCTAAAATCCCTATTGAGAAATTTCTTTTTTTACTGTATGTAATTCTCTATAATAAAGATGGAGAGTGAATAAGATTTTTGCTATAATAAGAAGATCCCTCTTCAAATAATGTACAACTCCCCCCCCTAGAGGTTGTAAAGTTCAAAACGTTTTTCTTGCTATCTCTGCTTCCGGGAGATCTATTTGAAAAGTTATTTTTCTTTAACACAGCTTTTGCTATGAAAAATACTTGTATCCTGTTTTCAACTTTTCCATTAGGCAAAATTATTCTGCTAAAAGGCATAGTGTTATATCATGTTTCCTTCTATAACTCTTCTTTTAACTGTTTGATTTGAAAATATTTTTGTCTCTAATATCTTCCTTCTGCTATGCGAAACGTTTTTTGCACAATTTGTTAATTTTCGTAACATACTTTTTAGCCACTGGTGGAAGTAAGTAGCTGATTTTTTTATTTGTAGGTTATGTTGACCTTTACTAAAATTTGCTAATGAATGCTTTATATAAAAATTTGCCATAAAATCAGATTGCTTTCTAATATTAAAAACTTAAATCTAGCCGTTTCTTAGTATTTCCTGATGAAACTAATCACTTTGCATCTTCTATAATTAGTTTTATAATCATGTCCAGTGAAATTACCTTGATCACTAATGAATTCAGTTGTACACAGCCCTTGGATTTAAGGTTTTCCTGTCATCCTCTTTCATTTCACGTTGGAAATTTTTGTGCATACTTTGTTTGCAGGCGAGTACAAATTAAAACATAGCTACAGCATCAGTATTATGTTGCAAATTCCTTCCCTAAATAAAATGTAACAGGAATACTTGCTCCCATGATTATGTATTTAAGAAATAACAATCCCTTTGGTCCTCTGAAAAAGCTCCAAATATTTCACTTTTCCTTACCCTTAAATTTCCAATGTAAGCATCATTTCAAAATAATTAAATGTAAACAGTATTTTATGTATTGATTGTGTGGTAAGGTCTGTGGCACCACAATAGTGGGTAACAATAGAGGTGATGCTTGGTGGAATAGAGAGATTGAAGAGGCAGTAAAGAGAAAGAAGGAAGCCTATTTAGGATGTTGCAAGGTAGAGTCTCTGTGGATGAATATCACTCAAAAAAGCGTGAAGCTGCTAAACTGGTTCGCCAGAGTAAGGCAAAAGATAGGAAGGAGAAGGTGGAAAGGCATGAACTGGCTTTTTGGAAAGATAGGAAGTCCTTCTGGAAGTACATGAGACTCAGGAAAAATAGGGGAAACAAAGTTGTAAGTTGTGTGAAGAATGAGATTGGGGAAATGATATGGGAGCCTAATGAGTTAAGTGACAGATGGGGTGAATACTTCTGTGAGTTATTAGATCAGGAAAGCAAAGATGATTCTGAGACAGACGCAGATGCTGTCACAATGAGGGATGAAAGCACCGGAGGGATCTCAAGAGAAGAAGTGTGTGAAGCTCTAAAATCTCTTCAGAATGGTAAGGCTCCGGGAGTTCATGGCATAACTGCAGAGATGTTGAAGTATGGTGGGGACTCTGTAATTGACTGGTTAACTGAAATTTTGCCAGTTGTGCTGGGAGGTAGGAATGGTCCCTCGGTATTGGAAGGATGCTATTATTGTTCCTTTGTATAAGGGAAAAGGTGATCAGACTGAATGCAGGAACCATCGTGGTATTAGCCTACTGAGTGTGCCAGGGAAAGTGTTTGGTAAGGTTGTTATTGAAAATGTACAGGGTCTTACATCAAAGAAAGTGTGGTATGTTCAGAGTGGTTTTATGCCTGGTAAAGGCTGCACTAACCAAATTTTTGCATTACGCACGATGATTGAAAAGTATCTGGCTGTTGGTAAGAAAGTTTTTGCTGCCTTCATAGATTTAGAGAAAGCTTACGACCGAGTAAATAGGACATTTTTGTGGAAGGTATTTAATGAATATGGTGTTATTGGAAATCTACTTAATAGTGCAAAAGCCATGTATGCTGATAGCAGAGCTTGTGTACCAGTGAATGGTGTTTTATCAAAATGGTTTTCAATTGGTTCAGGAGTTAGACAAGGTTGTGTAATGTCACCATGGCTGTTTAATATATTTATGGATGCGTGCATGCGTTATGCCAAAATAGATAATAGTGGTGTATGTCTTGGGGATATCTGTGTGTGCAGATTGCTGTATGCTGATGACACAGTCCTGTTGGCAGAGAGCAAAAGTGATTTGCAGAGTATGTTGTCTCGGATGTACGAAATTTGCATGAAATTCAAACTGAGTATAAATAAGGGAAAAATCAAAGTTATGGTGTTTGAGAGAGGAACTGGTAGAACTGAATGTAATGTAAGTATAAACAGCACTGTATTTGACCAGGTGAGTGAGTTTGTGTATTTAGGAAGCATGTTTGACAGAGAGAACAAATTGGATGGTAAAATTAGTAGGCGAGTGAATTCTTCATTGAAAGTCATAGCTGCTCTGGGAGGTTTTCACAGGAATGATGGGTTCTCTAGAGAGTCCCACATGGCTGTGTGTGAAAGTGTAATTGTTCCTACTCTGATGTATGACAGTGAAACCTGGGTACTGCAGAAGAAACATAGGAGTTGTTTGTGTGCTGGAGAAATGCGTTACTTACGGGGGTTTGTGGCAAGACACGAGGAATGAAGATGTGTTGCAGTTGTGTGATGTGAAGCAAAATGTCGTTAGCAAGGTGGAGACCAATATGCTTTGGTGGTTTGGCCATGTTGAAAGAATGAGTGATGAGATGCTTACTAAGAAAATCTTTTTAGCCCAATCGGCAGGAAGGAAAGGCAGAGGAAGGCCGAGAATTATTACCCATTTGTTTGCTGCATGTATTAATGTTTTTCTTGTGATTTTTGTGGATTTTGTGATGTGTAGTGTGATAATAAGTCAATCTTAGGTTTTCAGAAATGGGTAAAAAGGCGGAGATCCCTGTTGGAGCTCGCCAGGCGGCCGTGAACATGATGGAATCCGGAATGCGCATCACCGACATTGCAAGGGCCCTGAAGATCCGACACCAGTCCATTTCAGCTATCCTGCAATGTTATAAGAAGACTGAGACCATCGAGAACAGTCCGCGATGTGGTAGGCTTCGTTCCATTACGTTGCGTCAGGTAGACGCATCCTCCGTCGATCTCGTGCTGATCCCACCTTGACTGCTGTGGACATCGCCACCGAATTCCGCGACAGCGATGACCTGAACGTCAGCCGAATGACCATCTCCCGTCGTCTCATTGCTGGTGGATTGAATGGAAGATGCCCCGCCAAGAAACCACTCATCAGAGTCAAGAATCGATGAGCCAGAGTCGCGTTCGCATGCCTTCATCGACACTGGACCGCTGCGGACTGGAGTAAGGTGCTTTTCACCGACGAGAGCAAGTTCAACTTGTTCGGAAGTGATGGCATCTGATGCGTACAACATTCGTGTGGCCAGAGATTCAACACCCAGTTCATTCAGCCGACTGTCGAGCACGGAGGAGGATCACTCATGGTTTACGGCGCCTTCTCTCGCAATGGAATGGGCCCCATCATCAAGATTGACGGAATAATGACTGGCCAGATCTACACGAACATGCTCATCAATGATGTCTTCCCATGGGCAAACCAGAACATGTCAGCCGCTCAGGTGGCGCAGTGGTCTAGGCGATGGCCTCTGATCATTCGTCCGAACGGGGTCCGGGTTCGAATCACGGGGAGGCATGGATGTTGTGTTTGTCTTACGGCACTGGCTCTCTCCCTTCCCTGGAACCAGTGACCCTAAATTAGGGACGGGTGACTGCTTATAGCCCATTGAGTTGCTCACGGTGGTCGTTAAACCTCCATTAAAAAAAGAAAAAGAAAAAAGAACATGCCACCCAGATGGATCATGCATCAATTCAACGACCCGAAGCACACCTCCAGAGTAGCGAAGGCAGCCTTCCAGCAGCAACAGGTCACACTTCTAGACTGGCCAAGCCAATCTCCAGACCTCAACCCCGTCGAGCACATGTGGGAGAACCTGGAGAGACGATGTGCGAAGAAAACCCGCCGAAATAGGGCCCAGAAATTCGACCAGCTGACTACTGAATGAGCGCAAATTCCGCAGGTCACCGTCGAGAAGCCAGTGGACTCGATGCTGGCCCGTTGTGCAGCTGTTATTAAGTCTCGTGGTTATCCCACTAAGTATTAGTTATTGTTTTGTCGTTTTCTGTTATTGTTGCATTAAATGAATGTGATACACACCTACTTTGTTGGCCAATTTGTATGATCTTTGGGATTAAGCTAGGTACCTGATCTGGGTTAAGGTTTCCGATCCATCTGCATATGGGTCACGTTTACAACTGAATAACACATATCATATCCCAAAATGACCTGATTTGGTTCAGCAGAAAAAATATTATGGTTGAAAAAGTGTTACGCCAAATACTTTTGTTCGCTACTGTACATCTGTTAAATACCAATAATATCCTTTGGTTAAAGTTGAACAGTTGTTGGATGTTGGATTTTTTTCTTCCGTATTTACTCTGTGAGGCTTGTTTCCTCATCTGTAACTGGCTTCCACAAAATCTTTCAAAATTGTAAATTTTGTTTTCTCTAGTTGAAAATAAAAACTTTAAAGCATTATCATACACTAATAACTTTAAGGTTTTCTTGCATTTCAATGTTGGAAATGCATTTTGCTGCATTTTTATATGTTGGCATCTTTTGGCTGTGATGTGCTCAAAACCACTGTGCATTTCATAAGGGTTTTTTTCTTCTGCCCCTTTGTTCCTCTGCACATGCATGATCCTTTCTAAATTATTCATGTTTGAGCAATGGAACCATGTTTTGGTGTTCTTAGTATTTTCTTCTTTTCTTTATGTTTTAATTATATTTCATAATTTTTTTAATTTGATTTTTCCATTGTTTTGGCAAAATTATGTTTTTATTTTGGTTTACAATTTTTCCCCTAGTCTTCCTAATGACAATCAATTGTGCCAGTCACTAAACATCTACTAGAACCGTAATTTCAGGTTCTAGTGGATGTTTTATAACATACATAGTGCGATCAGAAAGTTCCGAGACTAAGTACGTAGCGCACCAACAGATGGCAGTGCGTGGGTGCGCAAGCAGCGGTCAAGGGCAGTGACCTTCATGAGTCATTGTGCCAAGTGATGTCGTTCTGTGAACATCGAGAGCTGTGCTACACAGTATTTGGTGACCACGTGCAGAACACAGCTGCGATTTCAGTATGGGCTGCAAACTAGAGCAGTGAGTGAACATCAAATTCTGCATCAAACTTGGCAAATCGGGAACGTAGAGGCATGAAACGTGGCAAGCTTATGGCAAAGAAGCAATGAGTTGTGCAAGGTGTTTTGAGTGCCACTTGTGCTTCAAGAGCGGCAGAACGGCACTGGAAGATGACGAGAGGTCAGTGCGACCATCCACGAGCAAAACCCCTGAAAATGTGGACATTCGTGGCGTTGTGCACTGTGAATTCGTCCTCAAAGGCCAGACCGTCACCACTCTTTTTTACTGTGATGTTCTGCGGCATGCATCTTGGAGAAAACATTTGCAGCAAATGACCTGAAATGTGGCGCAGGGGTGATTTCCTGTTCCATCATGACAATTCAGCAGCTTACAGAGCGTTAGCAACACGACAGTTTTGCAACCGCAACAGCACGACTACCTTTCCTCACCCGCCTTACTCACAGGATTTGGCCCCCTGTGACTTCTTTCTGTTCCCGAAGATGAAGATGGAGCTCAAGGGTCGTCGTTTTGAAACCGTGGACAAGATCCAGCGCAAATCGCAGGCAGTGCTTGACACGATTCGTGAACAGGACTTCCAGGGAGAGTTCCAACAGTGGCAAAAATGCTGGCAGTGGTGTATCGCTGCCCAAGGAGACTTACTTTGAGGGAGATCATAGCCAGACTTAAGCAACGTAAGTACTTTGTTGTATATTGGCCTAGTGTCGGAACCTTTTGATCGGACCTCGTATAACATGTTCTGGGTTTTCAAAATCCAGTATTTTTGTTTTTTTGTACAAAACAAACTGTAATGCTATCCTTAGGCATAATTGGGAAGTCTCAATACTGTCAGTGAATTAGTAACTTAATAAATAAGACAATAGTAGCAGGATGCAGTGAAACTGTAGGATTTGCTTATTTTATTGCATCACTATTTTTATTAAAAGCCCCTGAAACTTAGGAGGAGTCAAAATATATCGTTGTTCAAATTTCGCCACTTTGCGATGAACATATTTTTACATGGCCAAGATAATGTACTTAATTGACATTAAATGTCAGTTATTACTGTTTCACACGTTATGTAAGTTCTGCAATCTGGAGATTATTAAATGATGTTAGATACGTATGGGACATAGTATCAGCAGTTAAAATCAAGAAATAATGAACATTATACCTACTTACAATATCGGTAGTGGCTGTCGGGGCTTCATATGTATGCCTGTAAGGAATCCACTCACAAGACATTTTCATAAGTATTCAACTCACTGTATGAATGTGAGCTTTTTGCAAGTGTGAAGTTCAAAGATAAAATTCATGATACTGTAAAATCTGCACCTGATAAAATTGAACAAGATGAATTTTTACAATGAAAGCAAATAAATCCTTGACAACAACAAAACATGAAAACGATTTAAAAATTCGGCAAGTTTTTAATTCGTTTTCATGTAATATACATACTGTATGTACATAACGCATATTTAAAAGGCTTATCTGAACTTGGTTAAGATGCCTGTGAACTGATTTCTGCAATATATTATTTTTTTGATGGATGGCCATCGAGGTGGGAAGCATTTACAAATATTCAAAATAAAGAGAGACTGCCAAATAGCAGATTCATAAAACATTGTTCTTCAAGGTAGTTAACTGTAGAACCAGCTGCTAAGCGACATCTTGAACAATGGCCTGTTATTAAATATTATTTTTTAAAGCATGTCCCAAATAAGAACACAGCAGCTGGCTTAAAATATAAAAGTATCATAAATTTGTTGAAGAAAAGCACAATTAAGGCTGAACTGCATTTCTTAATATCTAGTGCCAATATTTTTACAAAATTTACAGAAACCTTCCAGAAGGATGAACCATTAGTACATGTTTTGCATACTGAACTCACTGCTTTGGTTCAGACTTTAATAGGAAGGTTCTATAAAAATTCAAATTTGGATAGAAATAATATAGATGTAGAAAGCATCCTCCAAGAAGCAAATCAACTTCAACTTAAACAAGTTAATTGTGGTGAAGCAGTGATGAATGAGTTGTTAAATGTAAGTGAAAATGATAAAATATATTTTTTCAAAGCTGTTCAGAAACATTATATATAAGTGCCTGTAAATTTATTATTGATAAAACATCTATCTCACCAGGTTTGCTTAAAAAGCTTCGTTTCCTTCATTCTGCTGAAAGAAAAACTGTATGCAGCTGTCGGGATATAGTAGCAGATGCAAAGGCATTACAGATTGTTGTTCCACATGACAGACTTTTGGATGAATGGAAGTGTCTGCAACTAGAAAAAGAATGTATGTCAACCGATGAAAAAATTGACATCTATTGGAATAGCCTCCTTTCCATAAAAAATTGTGTTGGAGCATTTAAATGTATTACTGTGGCAAAAGTGGTAAAAGCTGCTTTTATCTTGTCACATGGCAATTCTGAAGTAGAGAGAGGGTTTTCATCTTCTGGCAGAGTTCTCACAGAAGATAGAGCTTCAGTGTCACAGAGGACTTTAAACTCCATTATGACTATAAAAAGTGTATTCAAAGTACATAACAACAAGCCTGAACTTGTGCCTATTACCAAAGAACTATTAGTTTTTGCACATAATGCTCATAAACAATATAAGATTTATTTATATGAACAGAAATGCATTAAAAAGCATGAAGAACTGAAGAAAAAGGAGAATGAAGAGAGTAAAGCAAGAGAAAAGGCAAATGAACAAAAGATGCTGAAACAAAAAGAAGTCATTAAAAAATGTGAACAAACATAAAAAAAAAAAAAGAGAGACAAAAAGAAGAAACTATACGCAAAACAGTAGATACTTTATTTTTTCGAAGCGACACAAAGGTTAAAGAAAGGAGTACAAAATCAAAATATTGAAGAAATCCGTTTGGCTGAGGCTATGTTAGAAGGTGTGGCAAATTTGCGAAAAGAAGAAGAAAAAGAAAGAAACAAGAGAAATAGAATTCAAACCGTAGTGGGGAAAAGGAAATCCACATTAATAGAAAACTATGTGTAAAAAACCTAAAATTTATTGAAATACTTTGATATGCAAAAAGAAGAAAGAGATAAGTGACTGACGGCAATGCGGTAGCATTTTTAGTGTCACTTCAGACTTATCTGCTTAATGCCTCACTTCGGATGTAACGTCAGAATGTACTGGTCCCACAGGGTAACGTTAAACTGAGGGTTGACTGTATATCAAAATATCATGATGATGATACTTTGATATACAGTCAACCCTCGGTATAATGTCACCCTGTGGGACCAGTACATTCTGACGTTATATCTAAAGTGACACATTAAACGGATAAGTCTCACATGACACTAAAAATGCTACCATGTCGCTGTAAGTCATTTATCTGCTGTGGAAATAAGGAAAAACAAGGTAATACATATTAGTATGGATCTTCAAAACAACAAAGATGTGGAAAACGAAAATTTGTAGAAATTTTGAAACATCAAAGTACGTAAAGCATTTGAAAGTATACCACAGTACATTCATACCACTACTGAAAAAAACGAGCAATTCTTGTTTGAATTTGCTGAATGTTTTTTGATGCTACAATCTTTTCCAGTTCAATTACTTCCCTGAAAATACTTTCATCCATTCCTACTGTGGACGTTAAAAATCTGCTTACTCGATCCAAAGCAGCCATAGCATCCTCTTTCGTAACACTTGGTGGCAAATTTTCTTTACTTCATAATTGGACTCACTTTGATCATGTAGAACCTCTGTTAACTTGAGACACAATGTCACTTATATGCAGTGTACAGTTTGTTTCCACCTGATCATCAACAGAAACGTAAGTGTTCCTATCAAACACCACACATCTACAGTTATGGATCAATTCCACTAATGGAATGTCATTTTCTTTGTCTGTATTTAAATCATCATTACTTTCATCCCCAACTTTTATCAATGTAAAGAACTGCATCCAGCACTGCAACTGTGAACCCTTGCTTGTTATCAGTAGCTGCAATGAGATCCTTCAGGAGTAGTTTGCGGTACTGAACTTTAAAACTGTAGATAACACCTTGATTCATTGGCTACAAAACTGAGGTGCAGTTTGGTGGGATGAAAACAAGCTCAATTGCTTTCAAGTTCTTAACCTCGCAGTGAGCTGTGCAATTGTCAACTATGAATGTGACTTTTCTGTTGTTGCAACAGAAATTTTCATCAAAACATTTCAGTGTTCTTTCCCATATTTCTGAAGTCATCCGTGATTTAGAATTCATTGGCATCGTAAACAATTGAAGGTGATGTTTTATCCGGATTAGTGGTATGTTCAATTAATTTAAATTTTTAAAAAAGATTTAAAATTTTAATTTTAATTTTTGTATGCATCATTGTTTGGTCGGTCACTATTTGGTCACTTTTTTTTTTTAATTTCAGCCACTATTTTCACTAGTTTTGAGGCTGTGAAATATGCTGAGCCCTATCTTAACCAGTGCTTGCTCTGAGAACTTGAGAACTTTGGTAGGAAAGGGGGCACTGGAACAATTCTCACTTGACCAGTAGATAACCCATTGATATAGTGTCTTGAAATTTTCCCAAAATTTGGGCAAGAACAGCATTGTTAGCTCTTTAATGTCCAATTATGTCCCCATATCTTTGGTTTGAATTTCCATTGCTTTAAGTTTGTAGAGCCACCTTCAATAAAGGCTCCCAATACAGTAACTTTTTCTGAACTTCATGCTGTGTACTTAGTTCACTGTAACTGGGATGTCTGATATAATATTCATGGAGTGAGGTTATTTTGAAGTTAAATTTTTCATAAGATTATAAAAGACAGTACTTTAAAAATCAGTTGTTGGCAGATATTATTTACGGTGTAGGTTACTATGAAATGAAAGTCTGAAATAATTTTTAATATTTTCCCAGTGTCAGCATCTCGTTCTTTCAGCACCAGTAAATTAACAAATTCATCAGGACAATTGTACTGATACCTCACTTTTCTGAAATAAAAGCCGTGTGTGTGTGTGTGTGTGTGCGTGCGTGCGTGCGTGCGTGTGTTCAGAATCTTGTATCCCATTTTATGTATTGTGAGCATCTCAGTTGCTGTGTTGATGATATATATACTTAGTACCATCATAAAAGAAAAAAAAATCTTAAGTTTTCAAGGCAACCTTCCCAAAGTTCATTTTGCTGGTATTTATGAATGATTTTGTTACCTTTTGATAATAGATACACATTGAAACCTATGTATTTTTTTTTTTTTTGGTAAAGTCGTTTGGTTGCCAAATCTTAAGATAAAAGCTTTGTTAATTATCTTGCTTTTGATTCATTTAAGATAATTTTAATGTCTTTTGTTTTAGATATCAGTTAATATCTCACTGTCTGAAGATAAATTAACCAGTGCTTGAGGGAAATTTGAAAAATTTCTAAGTATAAAACATTTTGTGAAAGGTGTTTAATTCAGAACATGTGAAACGTATTACAGTGTTCCACAACTGTTATAAATCTAAAAACTGAATGGTATGACTTTTGCATTTGAGTTCTGAACACAGAATTTCATAAAATAAATAACTGTATCACAGATATATGGACTTATGATAATTGTTTATTTATTACACTTTTATACAGGCTGGCAAAATTGATGCAGTATTAGTTTTGGATCAGCTACGTTGTAATGGTGTTTTAGAAGGTATCAGAATATGTCGTCAGGGATTTCCAAACAGAATTCCATTCCAAGAATTTAGACAGAGGTGAGCTTTTTTTTTTTTTTTACCACAAAATTAATTTAGATAGAGGTGAGCTGTTTTTCTGCTCAAAATGAAAGTGAACATATAAGTCTTATTCTTGTTCACTGCATTCTGTTGCTTTATCATAAATTTTTTAATGTGCCAGTGTGAACTTGGGATCTACAGTATTTAGTCCTTTGAAATGGATTTTGAAAAAGCATAACTTCAGATTATCATTATTACTGTCATTTTGTAAATTTTGAAATGCTTATGTAACCAGCTGTATTATAATTATTTTAATTATATTTTGAAAATAACAAGCAGCTCACTGAAATTATATGCATTTAAAGTTTTTTAATGACAGTTATGAAAGTGGTAAGAGCAATAAAATGTCACTAAAATGAGCATGTTAATGGATTTGTTTTCTACCACATTTCGGGAACTTTCATTAAATGCAAATCTTTTGTATTTTTGTGCAATGTGGAGAGAGAGAGAGAGAGAGGAGGAGGAGGAAGAGGAGGAGGAGGAGGGGGGGGTTGAAGTGGAGAGTGAGATGTGCCACTATTATGTTGCTTTGGACTGTTTTTGATGTCATAGAAATTCTTCAAGATTGATTTATTTGTACTTAGTCTTTTTTATAAGAACCAAGTGCAGATCTGGGAAACTTAAAAGGGTAGGCCATAAAAATGTACTTAAATTTACAGAAATTAAATTTTGATGTGGTGAAATAACGAAGCCACATTTGTTTTAAATAAAATAAAATTTTACAGATAAGAGTATGGTCATTAGCTGCAACAAAACTGGAGAAAACTATCAAAATTAAAATCATTGTGACGAAATAGATTGCATAAAGTAAAGTATAACAAATTTAATTCAGTAAACTCTTAAGGTGCAGTCCACAGCCTTCATGGCTTCCCCTCACATCTATGCCTGGTAGGAACTAGTGCAACACTAGTTTGCATCCATCATTATTGTAGTTTAAATTGCCCCCTATGTTTTTTTCTCTCTCTTCTTAAGCTCCTGAAATGTGTGGTAGGGTGTTTTACAAAATGGGTTACACTGTAATATGAGTTCTAAGTGTTAGAAATATCTAACTCATGAACAGCACTACGTGGAATATATTCTATGTGAGCACAAACTATTTACAGGGTTCCCACGGGTCAGGGAAAACCTGGAATTGTCAAGGAATTTGATTTTGTCCAAAAAGTCAGGGAAAATTGCTATTTTTCACTGAAACCTGGAAAACGAGCGATCCCTTGTCAAACCTGCCAAGTGTTAACATTTTGTCGTATTTTGTACCTGAATCCTCCTTCACTAGCCAGTTCCGTTTGCTTCTGAACCCGGAAGTCCGAGGAAGAAACAAGAAGGTCAAGTGCCACTCTTGCTGAGAGAGAGAAAGGGGGATTAAGCAGGGGGAGAGCACGATATTAATGCCAAGGTGAAGATTTCCCATGCTTCTGCTGTCACCCAGGATAGGGGGAGGGAATGCAAGTTCTAAAGTTGCTTCCCTTCCCCCTCCAGCTCTTTGTTGATGGGAAGTTGCTCCAATGAATGAGAGCACAACCGTAAGTACGGGTTATTGTATTTTAGCATTATCTTTCAGGTGGAAGCATGTGAGCTTTGAGCAGCCTTTGAGTTAAAGGATCTTCACGCTTCTTTTACATTGTTGCACGTTAGCATTTTGTTCAAAATGAGCAATAAGAAAACAGTTTTCAATTTGGAATGAACCAATAAAGAATTGAATCCACAATGGGCAAACTGGATCGAAGTGATACACATGGACTCATATACAGCACATTGTCGACTTTGCTGTAAAACGTTCAACTTAAGCAACATGAGCAGACAAACTATATTTAATCATGAGAAGACTGTTAAGCACCGGAAGTCAATCGAGAGTACAAAACAAGTTTCAATTTTTACCTTATTTAGTGGTGCTTCTAGTGTTGAAAGTAATAAAAAAATGCAAAGAGAGGAGTCAAACTTTGCAATGGTATGTTCTTCAGTGGCAAATTATGTTACTAAAGAAAAAACTCTTACATCCAAATGGTGGGCTCTCAAATTAGTGATAACACACTCATCCTACAATGGCTTCAAGGATGCAGCACAGATATTTCAAGCCATGTTCCCTGATAGTGAGGTAGCGAAGAATATCACCTTGGGGATAACGAAAATGACGTACTTCATTACTTTTGGTTTGGCCCCATATTTTCATTCTTTGCTGTTGAAAGAAATTTCACCATCATATTTTGTACTATGTATTGATGAAGCTTTGAATGCTGTTGCCCAAAAAGAGCAAATGGGCTTTTTAATTAGGTACTGGCCTAAAAATTCTAATAAAGTGAAGGTTCGTTTTTTTAATTCAGTTTTCCTTGGCCATTCTACTGCCCAGGATTTATATGAAAAATCTTGTGAAGGCTCATCAGTTTTAAATTTGGAAAATCCTTTACAGATTTCTATGGATGGGCCACACGTGAATCTTAAATTTTGAAGACATATTTGTGATGAACTTAAAGAAAACAAAGGTCATTCTTTATTAAATATTGGGACATGTAGTCTCCATGCAATTCGTGGAGTGTTCCAGATAGGAAACAGAATAACAACGTAGAAGTTAAATTTTTTATTTCAAGCTATGTATAGATTGTTCAAAGGCAGCCCAGCAAGGCATGCAGACTTCATAGCCCTAACAAACAGTCATGTCTTTCCAATGAAGTTCTGTCAAATTAGATGGGTGGAAAATGTTAGGTTTGCTGAAAGAGCACTGGAGGTCTTCCCTCATGTTAAAAAATATTTTGAAACAGCAAAGAAAGATTTACCATAAACCGTATCTGTTGGAAACATCAAAGATGCATGTAATGATAAGTTAATTTTGGCAAAAACATCATTTTTTTATATTCAAGTCCTTCACCTTTGATTTCTTTTCTGTACAGCACCTTGGCGGATCTGTTAAGGCAAATAATGGCAAGATTTGTCAAACATGAACTACTAAGGGAAGCTCCCACTCCCTTTAAATTAGTGCAAATAGATGTGTTTTCCATTAAATCCAGTAGAAGGAATGATGAAGTTGATATTGGAATTGCTGCTGGAGCTACATGAAAAAAAGTGGTGCCTCTGAATGCAAGAAGGACAAATTTGCCACTGAATGTAAAAATTTCCTGGTTAATATGATTGAAAATAGATGATTGAAAATAGTCCAATAAATTTTTTGACCGTGAGATCTATGTCCTGCTTAGATCCTCATCTACTATGTTCTAATGATGTACTATGTGGAAAACGAATGGATAATTTGCTGCAACTTCTGCAAGTTTGTAGCATTTTACCAGCATTATCAGTGGATCATGCCAAACAGCAACTTTCAATGTTTATGAACCAAGAGGAAAAAGAGTGAAACAAAGATTTCTCTTTATTTTGTGCAAAAAAACACACGATTAGATGTTTTTTTGTTTTTTTTTCAAAGTACCTGAGTAACGAAGAATTTAAAGAGCTGTGGCAAGTAGTGAGAATCGTTATGACTTTATCCCATGGCAGTGCCTCATCAGAGTCAGGGTTTTCAATAAACAAAGTCATTCTTGTTGAAAATCTACAGGAAAAATCTTTAAATGCTCTACATAGCACATATGATGCAGTGAAATCATATGGTGATCTACTATCCGTGCCAATAACCCCTGAGATGTTACGGACTCGACTTCATCTTGCACTAGAGGAGAAGAATGTGGAGAAGAAAAAAAGGGGCTGAAAATGCAATGTAAAGAACTTGGGACCAAATTAAAGTGCTTCAGCAAAAAAGAGCAAGACTTGAAACAGAAAAAAAAACCATTAAAAGCAAAACAATCGAAGAAGAAATTACCGAACTAAAAAAGAAATATTGTGTACATGTAGGAGTAATTTATTTTTCCAAGCAGTGCAAGTTAATACAGCCAATTCCTTGGAGTCCTAATTTTGCTTAAAGTTCCCTGGTTTAATGATACCCCCAATTTAGCGATTATTTTTGCCAATTCACTGAATCATAAAACTGGGCTTTAATTGTATTTTAAAATATTTTGATTGCTAATTACTAGTAGGGCATATGGTTTTATTATTAACCTGTTATGTTAATGCACTTAGGTCAATTTTACTTCATGTTGAGTAGAAATCCTAGTTTTTCTACTGTAAAAGTGCAGTGAATTGTAAAAGTATGGTCTGAAATTTTGTGGAAATTTTCCTGGAAAATCTGGAAGAGTCAGGGAATTTCATTTCTGAAATTGAGTGGGAACCCTGTATTTATCAAAATATCTTCTTAAACTTCTGTTTCTCACATTAACAATGGTTACACTGTGTTTTCTACAGTATCATTTTGACACTTCAGAATATGCAAAATCACGATTGATTGTTATGATAAAGTTTAGAACTGTGACCCCACAATCTGTGTAAGATCAGTTTAAACAAAGTGACTTCAAAAGTTGCTTTCTGAGTCACTAATGCTACCACGCTGAAGCAGAACTTCAGATAACTATTGAGTGGTTTAGGATGCAGGCATATGAACCTTTAAATTACTGGAATTTGACTGGAATTTCACATAAGACTGGGATGTTATTGTTAAGGCACTTGCTGTGCAGCTACTGTCTCAAGTCAACAACAACAGAACATGTGGCAGAGGCGTAACTAGGGTGGTGCAGGGTGGGGGCACAGCTCAAAAGAGGACGCAAAAATCACTGCTTACAATCTGATTAAAACTGGACATGAAACTTTTGCATCAGTTTCTGGTACTATTTTTTCTCACTTTGCTTTGTCATTTCTCCATTTACGGATGTTACATATTGTATGCTTCAACAATGTGGCTTTGGCAAATTTGCATTTCTTCCTCAAAATATTCAGGAGATTGAAATCTCTTTATACTAACAAGTATCATGGCATTCTGTTCACCACGTTTAATATTGTTCGCAAGAAATTGAATATACTCCATGTCATAACAAAAATATTTAACAAGGATTTCTTGTACATACCGTAATTTAAAAGGTGTTGAAATGTAGTGTAGTAGTCAATATTCCACATAAAATCTTCGTGAAAAGGAGTCGCAGTTCTTCTTCGAAGCTCGTATGTTTCCGTTAGGCCTAAGGTCTTCATGCCACTAAGCCCAATTGTGGTTCGAACAAAGGCATTGATTTCTGTCAATCTTTTGACTGAGTTTTCACGATTTTCAAATCAATATCCATTATGCACGTCCTGAAATTATGTACTTTCTTTCAAGTTGAAATAGTTGTTAAACGATGTAATAAATTTTTTTCGAAAGATGACTGTGGAAATTGGCTAAAAGACAATATTTAAACCCCTGGATGGTATGCACAATGAAAACAAAAATGAAATAAAGAAATTGAACAAATGAATGAACGTTAAAAGAACCTTAAAACCATGGAATCACTCAACGTCTCACAAACCAACACGTCCAGTGATGTGTTGGTTCGTGAGACGTTGAGTCGTTGAGTACTGTAATGGATTAACGGTTCGTGAGACGATTCATTGAGTACTGTAATGGATTAACGGTTCGTGAGACGATTCATTGAGTACTGTAATGGATTATGGATTTAGCAATCGAATATGGGTACAGAAGAACTGCTATTGAGTGTATTGTTAAACAATTCAGTATAACAAACAAGAATTTGATAACCCTTCAGCATAATGAAAAAACTACAACATTTTGTGGATCATTCCCGTATATACCACAAATTACGGAAGTACTGCGGGGCATCTGTAGAAGATATAATAAGGATATTGGAATCAAGGTGCAGGACATACGACGTATGCTTTCCAATACAAGTGAAAAAATATCTATAATGAAAAGAGCAGGTGTTTATAAAATTCCTATTCAAGATGACAACCTTAATAGACTTATGTACTACATTGGTAGTACCAAACGTAACATTGAAACTAGACTGTATGAACATATTAAAAACTGGAACAGGAAACAAAATACAACTGCTTTAATATATTATTGCATTAAAAATCAAGCTTTACCTGTATGAACTGACATCGAATATATCGAGCAACGGAAAAAATGGACAGAGATATTGACAGCAGAATCGGTTTATATTGAAAAAACACGAGAGCACAATTGTAATAATAATAGTCTTGTGATCTTATCCTATGCCTGGAAGAACCTTATCAGTAATGAGAAAAAAAGAAATAAAAACAAAAAAGTAAATTAAGTAAACATCTAGAAAATATGTACCTATACTCACTGCTAGGGGGAATGTCAGCAACATGAACTGTCATTGATGGCGTGATGGCTGGGTGAGTTTGGCGTCACGATGAGACTTGCAGACTGCTTGCATTTGATTCATGCTTTCCATTGAGGATGCCTTGAGAAATTGCAGGCGAAATGCGTCCAGTGACGTGTTGGTTCATGATACGTTGAGTGATTCCATGGTTTAAAGGTTCTTTTAACATTCATTCATTTGTTCAACTTCTTTATTTAATTTTCGTTTTCATTTTGCATACCGTCCAGTGGTTTAAATATCGTCTTTTAGCCAATTTCCACAGTCTTTTTCGAAAAAAATTTATTACATCGTTTAACAACTACTTCAACTTGAAAGAAAGTACATAATTTCAGGACGTGCGTAATGGATATTGATTTGAGAATCGTGAAAACTCAGTCAAAAGATTGACAGAAATCAATGCCTTTGTTCAAACTGCAATTGGGTGTAGTGGCATGAAGACACCTTAGGCCTAACAGAAACATAGGTGCTTCGAAGAAGAACTGTGACTCCTTTTCGCGAAGATTTTATGTGGAATATTGACTACTACGCCACATTTCAACACCTTTTAAATTATGGTATGTACGAAAAATCCTTGTTAAATATTTTTTGTTATACCATGGAGTATATTCAATTTCTTGTGAACGATATTAAATGTAATGAACAGAATGCCATGGTACTTGTTACTCTAAAGAGATTTCAGTATTCCACATATATACGCGTATTGGTACATACAGTACTTTATGCAATAATTTTTATATTCAGGAGATGTTAGTGCGCACCTTCAAAAATGAAGGCTCGGTTTTACTTATGTTGCAAGATAAAATGTTCACATTGTTGTGATAATGTTAAGATTGGGGTTGGAGTTACAAAATTAATATTATGATGAACTTGAGCTTACTTTTTGTTTAATATTTTTTAATAGCTAGTTTAAACTATTCAACAAGTTTATTTTCAAAATCAGAAAAAAAGAAAAGGCAGGAAAAATAACTCTCAAAATAAAAAAAATAAAAGGTTATTCACTGTTGTTTGCCCCAACAAGCAAAACCAAATAATAATAATAATAATAATAATAATAATAATAATAATATTTACTAATACCCAAAACACGATCCTAAGAACTCTCTCAGTAAGTGGAAGGTGATTCCATCACCGCCGACAAGAGAAATTCACATGGGACACAAAATGTCTTGCTCAAACATATATTCCAGATTAACTTGGTTTATTGTGTGCTCACAAGCACTGTGAGAAAATAACATTTCAGTTTACAATTTAGCCTCTTAGTGGCTGATTTTTCTTTAGCTAGCTAGGCCAAAATAAAATATTAAAAAATATGGTGTTTAGAGTCCAGAATTTAACAGTCCTAAATAATTCCTCTCAGAAATCTTGGTCTGCAAACCAAGTAGTTTTCACCTGTGTGATGTTTTTTAGAGACGAGGGAGTTAAGTGGCAAAATTCATTTCATGGGCTACTTTACAAATTATCATCAAAAGATCTGAGCTGAAACATGTGATGTGCAGCTTTGTTACATGTTTAAATTTGAGCTAGACATTCTTTACAATTTAATTTAGAAGGTGACATTTTAATTTTTCAACAATACACTGTTTCAGTTTAGTTACCTGGAAAAATTTTCTTTTTCTTACATTACAGCAACACAAAAGAAAAGAAAAAGAAAGAAATTACTGCCAGGATTCCCACATTAGCTATGATTAATCTACTCAGAAGTTATGTTTACAACCCTACTAGTGAAACATAAAAAAAAAGAATAGAATAAGCTATTAGAAGAAGTATTCTTCCCTACCTGAGCCAAAACCGAATTCCCCACGACACTTTATCCTAAGGAAGGCATGCCATTACAATATCCTACTTTGATGGCACATTACTCTCACATAAGCAAATGAAAAACACTCTTTTAACAAAAACCAAAATTAATACTCTTCAATCAATTTAGCTTTACGTAAGGCTATCACTGGCAGCAACTAGACACTTATATCAGGATACACAATGACATTTTCAGTGCTATTTGGGGTTCTGGCCAGCACGCATGCACGCACAAAAAAAAAAAAAAAACCAAAGAAAAGAAAAAAAAAACTTTCCCCTTGTTAAAAAATTATTGATCTCATGAAAAAACATTTTCCATTCCTCTTTTTTCTCTTTTTTTACCAATACCCCAGAAATTTTTCATTCCAAATCACAATTTCCTAAGAACACATTTTAGACATTAGTTTTTTAATTAGGTGAACTCCAGATTATTTTTATGCTGGTGTTGAGTTTTCTCTTCCTCTAGGGAATTTTGGAGGTTCTAGTGCCAATGTTACTTTGCCAAGCTATTGTGTGGCATCTTTTCCTTTAGTTGCCGAACCATGTGGTCAGGAGACCGAAGAAAAACTTTAGTCCGTTGGAAGAATGTTAGAAACCGAAGAGAGGCAGAGGAGGATTTTACTGGGCTTTTTTCTTCAGAGAGAAAACAATTTCCATGGCTGGGTTGGTTGTTAGGAGGGAGTATCTCAAATTCCCGCATCAGGCCGGGCCAAGTCGGTTGCTTGGACCTCTTAAATTAAGAGGGTCCTGAACAGGTGATGTATTCTCCCCATCTCTCTTTTTATACACATGAAGCTCTCCTTGGACAGCAAAGAAAAAGTATGGAAATTTCTTACATCAGTGGTTTTCTTCTGACCCCATGTCGCTGTGCGAAGACTGAGTTTACATTTGGATGACTCTACTGATTTTTGGCCGCGGATGGCCTCTTTTGGTTTTTCTGTCTTGGAGTCGCTGTTTTAACTCCTGTGAAGAGTGCCGAAAAAGATGCTCCTTGCTTTACGCATCGCCCGTGTGCGGGAAAGCACCAACTTCCGATTGGCTGAAGCAAGCATTGGGAGATAACAAACTTAACCGATTGATGTGCCACTGATCCCCACTGTCGACCGCTCCTGGACTTTGAGCTAAAAAATATGGCCACCGCAGTTTCCACGAAAAAGAATTTCTTGCCCAAATCACCGATGGACCTTTGCACAAGAGAAAATGCGCACTTCCCAGACGTAAACAAGGACATAAATCCAACTTTCTTCACTGGAAAAGCATGGGAAAACGCCCTCACAGATGCCATTCTAAGAATTTAATGCTTTTAGAAAGGGATGCCAAAAACTATGGCCATAAAGACTACTGGAGACCACCTTTACAATATTCATTAATAATTAACTTTAATAATCATCATTACAATCAAATTACATAATGCTTAAAAATCATATTTTCTCTAGCTACAAGGTGCAAGGGCTGAATTCGCGATTGGGATGATGAAAATTAGCGTAACAATTTTTCTCTGATGCATTAAGGTGGTTCCACCTAAAATCTCTGCCTTATGTTTCTAATGGTAAAACTTCTTTACATATTTTCTTCGCAATTAATGTATTCCCAAGGATGAAAATTTGCACATCAATAAAACTAACTTTAAGTTATAGCATGGGATCCTTAATACTTGCTAAAACATAACCATAATTATATTAAAAATTAATCATTTTTCTTTGAGAAATGTTCAGACCTGTTAGTAGATAGTGCGACATGTACATTGATGATGTCAGTAGACAAACAAATGTTGGATTGCTTAATTATGGTTATGTTTTAGCAAGTATTAAGTATCCCATGCTATAACTTAAAGTTAGTTTTATCGATGTGCAAATTTTCATCCTTTGGAGTACATTAACTGCGAAGAAAATATGTAAAGAATTAATGAAGACATGGCAAATCCTAGTGAAGAATTATTGTAGTTAATTGTGCATTACGGGGATTACTAGGATATAAGTTTTCACTTTGTCCAATTTTCGGGTTGTACCCCAACCTTTCTTCAGGACTGACTAAGATAGATGGTGCTGCCACTCAAGTGGTAATGTCATAAGTGGCAGCACCTTCTATCTTAGTCAGTCCTGAAGAAAGGTTGGGGTACAACCCGAAAATTTGACAAAGTGAAAACTTATATCCTAGTAATCTCCGTAATGCATGACTGGCACTACGAAAGTGCTAATGGTTTTAATCTGTAAATAGTTTTCGTTTTTTATAATAAATCGTCCTTAGACGGTGTGTTATTTTATATTGTAATTTAGTAGCACGACATCTCTTTCATATTGAACTCAGCTATACCGCAGTTTTATTTTGTTTCGTCGTGGACGTAGTCTACATAGGTCATGTGTGAAACTTCTGTGCGATTATTTCGTGCTCTTTGCATTAATCTTGCAAAAGAATCTAGTCATCTGTTGTTCTTGATCAACTGCAAGGGTTTGGATGTGATTCCTAAGCACTTGTGTATCAATACTACAACCTTCTCGCGCAAAGATAAGTACATTATAAAGACAGCGGAGAAAAAACAATTTTCCCAAGCCGTTCGCACCAAACGTGTATTTGTGGACTTGCTAAATCGTAAGTGCTATGCGTCATTTTTGAAATTCTCATATGGTACTCATCCAATATTAGTGAACCGTGAACTAATTATCATTAATGCTATCATCGATAGTGAAGTTTGGACATTGACTGCAACCCATATAGGTAAACTTCGATGACTAGTGGCTAATGAGATAAAAAATCGAACTTATTGTCGTTCCTCGCAATTTTGGAACTCTGTTAAACAACCTACCTCAGTTGTCAATTTGAGTGACTGTTCATTGAACTCAATTCAACTAAGAGCATTCGAACGTGGAGCAAAGTTCGCTTATCCCAATACACGAAGAAATATTTTGTCTCTTATTCCACAGGTCGAGCAAGTAGTTCAGAATTTACCTGATACTAATAATGAACGTGAGTTTACACGTATGAAGGTTGCTGAGTTATTAACGAGTAAACCGAACCATAAGCGGTCTTCACTGTTGGATAACCAATATAAAGAGGAACAAGTTCAGCTCCAATTGCTTAAAAACAATCAAGATTTAGCAATTTTATCTGCTGACAAATTAAATCAGATAGTGATCATGAATAATTACCAGTATAACCACAAAATGAAAGACGTCATTGATTCTATACCACATATGGTTATTGTTACAGATCCTTCTAAGGCAGTTGTTGCTGCTTTGTGTAGACTAAGGACTGCACATAGTTTTCCTGATAGCTTTCAATATGCTTTTACTCAACCCCCCTCCCCCGGCTACTGTGTGCCTGATATTTTTGGAGGGATAAAACTACATAAAGATGGGTACCCACTTCGCCCACTGGTATCAGGCTATGTTAGCCCTACCAGGCCATTGGAGAAAGCTTTAGCTTTATATTTGTCCAAATTGGTAGTGGATTCGTCTCACTCCGTTCGAAGCTCCACTAGGGCTATTGAAAGGCTTAAAATGTTTCAGCCACATGGTAAGCCTTTTATTTTGGCGTCCCTTGATATAGTTTCCTTGTACCCTAACGTACCTGTGGAATCTGCCCATCAAATTATTGAGGCTCTTCTCGCTGATTCTTGTGTCCCTCCTAATGAAATTTCGGCAATTATGAACGCTCTTCAGCTTGTCATTCAACATTCATATTTTAAATTTCAAGGGTGTATTTATCAACAGTTGGAGGGCTCACCTATGGGCTCTCCACTGTCTTGTATCCTTGCAGAAATTGTTATGCAATTTATTGAAAATAAGTTCTATTGGAATTCCCTTACACCCCCAGCTTATATTTAAGGTATGTCGACGATATCCTGGTCATTTGGCCTCATGCACAGGACTTACTGATTCAATTCGTCGACACGCTTTATTCTATTTTCCCACTATCAAGCTCATGGTAGAACTAGAATATAATCATATTTTACTGTTCTTAGGTATTAGTATCTTACATGATCCAACTACTCATAAATTATCATTTTCAGTGTATCGTAAACCTTCTTATGTTTGTTCCATTATTCCATACTGTTCAAACCACCCTTTTGTGCAGAAGACGTCAGCTGTCGACTTTTATTTCAGACGAGCATATACTCACTCCTCTACACACTCAGCTTTGCATAGTGAGATCGATAGAATCTTTGAAATGACTAAAAAATTTGGTTATTCCAATTACATTACTCGTAAGATCCATGCAAGAGTTTTGGCACAGCGATCCACTACATTAGTAGGGATTAATGAGAGTAATCCAAAATTTATTGGGTCATTATAGTTTTTGTTCTTAGGTATTAGTATCTTACATGATCCAACTACTCATAAATTATCATTTTCAGTGTATCGTAAACCTTCTTATGTTTGTTCCATTATTCCATACTGTTCAAACCACCCTTTTGTGCAGAAGACGTCAGCTGTCGACTTTTATTTCAGACGAGCATATACTCAGAGATCGATAGAATCTTTGAAATGACTAAAAAATTTGGTTATTCCAATTACATTACTCGTAAGATCCATGCAAGAGTTTTGGCACAGCGATCCACTACATTAGTAGGGATTAATGAGAGTAATCCAAAATTTATTGGGTCATTATAGTTTTTACCCGGAATAAGGAATTTTCTGTCATGTGTGTGTTCCAAATATGAATTACAATTTGGTGTCAAGTGCAAGGATTTATTTGCACAACTCAGGCGTGATAGAGATAAACCCGACATATTACGACGTTGGGGAGTATATAATGTTCCTCTCTTGGACCCTGTTACTAAACAGCACATTTGTAACTACGTAGGTTCCACAAGGAGACATTTGAATTTGAGATTATTGGAACATAAATATAGTGTTAAAGCACACCTTCAAAATACTTCTCTTGCAAGAAATGTTAATAATGGGACTTATTTTCCGGATTGGTGCAATGCTCGTATACTCTCGACACCCTCTTCTGTCAGTACCTTACTGATAGCCGAGAGTGTATTTATTAAAGCGTTGGACAAAAAATGTTGTAATGATTATTACCCAGTGGACCTCCATGAAAGTTGGACACTGATTGTGAAGTCATTGAACTTTAATATAATTCGCAAGAATCTCACTTTATCTGTGGCAACTACTGTGTATGTTATATCGTTTTGTGGTATATGAATAACAAGTAGATGGCTTTGTGATGTCACACATGGCCTGTGTATATATACAGCTATCAGTGATAGCTGCCTGGAACATCTGATGATGGAGTGAACGGCACTTCGAAAGTGCTAATGGTTTTAATCTGTAAATAGATTTCGTTTTTTATAATAAATTGTGCTTAGACGGTGTGTTATTTTATATTGTGAAGTTTCATTCTGTTGCTGTTGCCCTATTTTTGCATTAAAATCTCTCATAATTATCTTCAAGTGCTGCTTACCTTTATTATTTAGATGACGAATTTCCTCATAAAATTCTTCAATTTCTTCTTCAGGATGGCTTGTGGTGGGTGCATAAGTTTGAATAATCTGAGCCTGGTATCTTCTCGAGAGTTGGATAGCAAGTCGTGCAGCTCTGTCAGAGGAACTTTCAACTTCTACAACTTTATCCTTCAGTTTCTTGTTTATTATAAATCCAACACCACTAGTTCTGCCAGTATCTGTCCCACGATAGTAGAAGAGATGTCCACTTTTCAGTTCAATGAGATCTTCTCCTTTTCTCCTTACCTCACTTAGCCCGACGATGTCCCACTTGATCCTTTGTAGTTCCTCTTCCAATTTAAGAAGCCTTGAATCAGAAGATAGGGAGCGTCCATTGTACGTAGCCAAGGTCAGCATCAGATGGCAGCCTAGTCCGGTCCTCCGGGAATTCTTAGCACCCTCTGCCTTCATGTCGCACTGGCCACTGTCTTGGCCAGGTACATTCCAGCTGCCAGAGACTGAGGGCCAAGATTTAAGTTGCGGAGTAATTTTGGAGGGGTTTGACCATAACTCACCACGCTGGCCAAGCGGGTTGGTGAGTGTGGGATAGCATTTCCTCTAATCCCGATGGTATAGTTATACTGCTATTGGCGGTCATCAGAGCCCCTTTAGTGGGAACAGGATGCACCACGATAAGGCGGGGTTGACATTTGTCAAGGAGAGGCTGTGATGTTACACATCACTTGACATTACATCCCATATGTATATATATATATATAATCATCATCATCATCATTGTCAACCATTATCAACCCACTGCTGGACAAAGGTCTCCCCAAGTTTCCTCCACAACGGTCTGTCTTGTGCCAGTCTCCTCCATGTCACTCCCGCATACTTTCGAATTTCATCCTCCCATCTCCCATGTGGTCTTCTTCTGGGTCTTTTCATGTCCCTTGGAATCCAATCTAAAATTTCGGCTGTCCATCGATGGTCTGTCCTTCTGGCAGTATGCCCAGCCCATTGCCATTTCAGGGATTTAACTCTGATCATGATGTCTTCCACTCTTGTCATTTTTCAGATCCACGAGTTCCTCTTCTTATCTCTCCTGGTTACACCAAGCATGCACCTCTCCATGGCACTTTGAGTTGTCTGCAGCCTTTGTATGTCTCTTTTAGTTAAGGTCCACGTCTCTGCCCCATACGTAAGCACTGGAAGGATGCATTGATCAAACACATTTTCTTTTAAGACATAATGGCATATTGCTCTTAAAAATTATGCTGTTTCTTCCAAAAGCTCTCCAGGCAAGTTTTGTACGCCGATTAATTTCTTCATCAATGTGACCCTCACTTGATATCTGCTGTCCAAGATAAACGCACGTGTCTGTTATCTCCAGCTTTTCTCCATCAATCGATAAATCTTCATTTCTTGTAAAAGCATTGAACATCACTTTTGTCTTCTGAAAGTTCATTTTTAATCTCACTTCTTTACTCTTGTCAGCAAGTTCCTGGATCATACTCTGCAGCTCTGATGGGGTAGTTGCAAAAATGACTACGTCATCAGCAAAACGAAGGTGGGTTAGATAATCTCCATTAATCTTTTTCCCTTTGTTTTCCCAGATCAGTGATTGAAAGACATTTTCCAATGTGGCATTAAAGAGCTTCGGAGATATGGTGTCACCTTGTCTCACTCCCTTTCCAATTTTTATGTGTGTTGTATTTTCAAACAGCCGAATCTTTGCACTTGCATTTTTATAGATGTTATTAATAATATTAATGTATGCATCTTCAATACCGCAGGATTTCAGAGCCATTGTAACTGCTGATGGTTTCACTGAATCAAAGGCTTTTTCATAATCGATAAAAGCCATGCACAATGGAAGTTCATATTCCCTCGCTCTTTCAATTAGTTCTCTCAGTACGTGGATATGATCTATTGTGCTGTAGCCACTCCTGAATCCAGCTTGTTCTCTTGGTTGAGCCATGTCCAGTGTTACCTTCAAACCGTGTGAAAGAACTTTAGTGAAGATTTTATAAACCACTGATAAGAGGCTGATAGGTATGTAGTTCCCGAGATCCTCAATGTCTCCTTTTTTATGTAGCAGGAACATTGTAGCGTTGTTCCAATCCTCAGGAATCTTCCCTTCATTAAGGCATCGAGTGAAAATTTTGGCTAGTACTGTTTCGATTTCTCCACTTGCTTCTTGTATGATGTCTACAGTAATTCCATCTTCTCCTTGAGCTGTTCCCCTCTCCATGTTCTTGATTGCATGCGCAACTTCTGCTGGGAGGACTGGAAGAACTCTGGTACTGGTACCTTTCATGATGTCTGGAGTACATGTATCGTCCCTTTCATATAATTTGGAGTAGAAATCTTTCTCTCTTGTCAAAATTTCGCCTCTATTTCTTGTTACAGAACCATCTTCTTTTCTCAGTGCCATAATCTGTTTTCTTCCCTTACTGAGATGTCCCTTTGCTATCTTTAGGCTTTGGTTGTTTTCAATTGCTTTTCTCACTAGTTCACAGTTGAATTTCCTTACATCTTCAGTGATACTTTTTCGCACTGTCTTGCATAGCTCTATATATTCCACTTTGGAAGTCACATCTTCTTTAATTGTCCTCATCTCTCTTTTTTTTTGCATCAACATTTTGGTTTTTCCTGATAATTTGTTCACATGCAACTTGTTCTTAGACCCAGCTAATTTTCTTGCTGTTTCCATAAGAGCTTTGGTTACTTTTCTGTTAACTTCAGAAATATCCACTTCTTTCGATGTTAGGCCTACTAAAGCAGAGAACCTGTTCTTCAGTTCCAACTTGAAGGTATTATGGTGTTTTTTAAGGTTGGTTATGTCAATATATTTTGTTTGTCTTATGAGCTTGCCACGTTCGAGTTTAGTGTTGAGGTGCATCTTACATCTCACCAATCTATGGTCACTACCTGTGTTGAACCTGTTTAGCACACTGCAGTCTTCTATGACGAATTTTTTGTTACACATAATAAAATCAATTTCACTTGTCGTCCCATTTGGATGTCTCCATGTACATTTCCTGTGTGGCTTTTTCTTGAAAAAGGAGTTCATGATGAAAAACCCTTCTGCCTCTGCAAACTCTACGAGCGTATTTCCACGCTGGTTTCTATTGCCGTGACCGAATTTACCTACTGAAGTTTCATTCTGTTGCCGTTGCCCTATTTTCGCATTGAAATCTCCCATAATTATCTTCAAGTGCTGCTTACCTTTATTATTTAGATGACGAATTTCCTCATAAAATTCTTCAATTTCTTCTTCAGGATGACTTGTGATGGGTGCATAAGTTTGAATAATCTGAGCCTGGTATCTACTCGAGAGTTGGATAACGAGTCACGCAGCTCTGTCAGAGGAACTTTCAACTTCTACAACTTTATCCTTCAGTTTCTTGTTTATTATAAATCCAACACCACTAGTTCTGCCAGTATCTGTCCCACGATAGTAGAAGATATGTCCACTTTTCAGTTCAACGAGATCTTCTCCTTTTCTCCTTACCTCACTTACCCCGATGATGTCCCGCTTGAGCTTCCCTAAGATCAATTTCCTAGCTAGTTACACATCCCTTAACTAGCAACAGACATCACAAGGCTAACTTACCATGACATTCACCTCATAAATTTAACCACACAAACAAACAGAGAGATCAACACTTCACAGGGAAATGAGAAATGAAAGAAAAGAATAAAAGAATTTACTTGATTTTTCTTGACTCTTAATTTATTTTTTTCCTAGCTCACTCCTTGCCAAAGGGATTTGAGATAACCTCCTGGAAAAAAAAATCTCATTCTCATTGAGAGTGTGTGGATCTGGTAATGGGTTTTCCGATCAAAAAATATTTTGGGCCCTTTTATTTAGAGATCAGAAAACAACATCAGATGAGTAGAAGATTCTCTGGGGGCTATTCGTTCTTTACTGCAAGCCACGACTTCCAGCTGAATACAGTCAGTCTAATGCGGTACCACCAGGGCCAGACTTAGGGAACCCAGGGCCACTAGACAGTTAACAGAATCACACCCCCTTTTTTTTAATAACAAAAAAAACCTTACTTTTATATTTTTTATTTAACATTCTTTGACCTTCAAGTAAATAGACAAGTACCTTTGTACACATTACATTATACAATGACATTTAATTATGAGTTTACGATTTACATTGCAATGTGACGAACTTTCTTTTCTGCAAAGGAACGGATGACCTCACTATAGTCCACAGACAGCAGAATTTCTTACTCTTCGTACAGCGCAGAGAGCAAATTAAGACTGTTCTCTTCTGTAGTAGATCTCAAATAATTGTTCACTCTCTTTAGCACCGAAAACGACCATTCTTCCAAGCAGTTTGACCCTGGTGTACATAACAGCATCCGGAGGGCTATTCCCACGTTTGGATAAATGTCCAAAAGGCCTTTTTTTTTTTTCAGGATGAACTTATACAGTTTCAGCTCTCGGCAGCACGTGATCTGACAAGATTCAGCAAGTAAGCCGAATAGAGGACGGAAACTGCCAGAGGATTCACTTCTTTTATTCTCGCTTGAAGAGCGGAATATACGCCTGACATGTTGCTCGCATTGTCTTACGACTGTCCATGACAATTGGCGATATCCAAGTCGTGATTTTTGAAGGTCTTGAGAACGACGTTAGCCAGGTCTTCTGCTTTATGGTCACAATTTGATATGAATTTTAGAAATCATTCGACAGGAGATCCCTTTGCAGACACATATCGTGCAATGAACAAAAGTTGATCCACGTGGGAAATGTCCGTAGTCAAGTCGACACAAATGGAGAAATACTTTGCATGCTTTGTCTCAGTCAGAATCATGCGTATGACCTTTTCTGCCATGATATTGATAATTTCTACACATATTCTGGATGAGACGTGATGTTGTACCACGCCCTTGTTTCCACAGCGTTTCATGTGCGTGTCCAAAAAAGGATTGAATTCTGCCATAAGTTCTAGGGTTATGACCATAGTTCCCACTATTTCTTGATCCAAATCTCTTCTGGGAACCTCTAAATGGCAATCCCTGTGCAAACAGTGACCTCACAATAGACACGATGCACTTCAGAACCTAATAATAATAATAACTCTGACAAAATAAAGAACAACATCCCCATGACCAAACCACGAATTTCTTCTTCCGTTTGAAGAACAAGACTGTTCTCTACCACCAGCATTCTTTCTCACCAACAGTGTCGCGCATGCTGACCTGTGATTGTCCGAATTTTCATGTTCCCATCATTCTTTTGACCTGCATCCCCCTCGCCCCAGTCGTTGTATCTTTCATTAGCTAGTGACCCCGATATTCCAAAGATCATACAAGGGGCACAGAACACGGTAACCTAACATAGTAGCCAAGGCTGAGGTTGTGGTTTACCATTAGGCAATGTTTGGCTGAAGAGTAAGAGGGATAGATACCTGGTTGTATCTGCAGACTGGCACTTTGAGGAAGATAAATCAGCATGCATATTTTGCTTCACACCATGCTGGACGAGGTATTCGTGGGTGGCATGGTCTAGTATCCACTCGGCAAGATCGTCACTAACAAATGAAATCGGAAAACCTGTATCTGCATGCGATTCAAAATATTTGGAACCTTCTGCAATTAAGTTTTGAGGTAGCTGGTCACAGTCTGACATGCTTGCCTGTTGAACGTCGTCGTTCCAATCGCCAGAAGCTGATGCTCTGGTACTGGGTCTAGAACTGGAAGCAGTGAAGAATGAGCCCAACTTAGGAACTGTTCAAAGAAGCTTTTTTTCTGTATCTAGTTTTTCCTTATTCCTGTTTCTTTTCTGGGCCCCAGTCAGTTTTTTGTTGACGCCAGACTGAAACATATTCTACTTTTCCATGTGAAAATAACATATGTTCAATTAATTTAAAAAAAAAATGTTAACAAGTTAATTGTAGAATTTAGTTGAGATTGTTGTCACACTTAAAAAATAAAAACGAGTGCCTTCAGCTCCAGGGCTCCCTCCGAGGCTGGGGTTCTAGGTTGCCTAGCCAAAAGTCCGGCCCTGGGTACCGTAGGTCCAGACTCCGAAGCAATTAAGAAATGTAGTCACAGTTTGATTGTGTCTTACATATAGAAATAACAGAAAACATTGGGGTGTGACATTAATTTTGCTTTGACGAGAAATGTACATTTATGTGTGCTTATGTGTGATGGTGTTTGAGAGAAGAACTGGTAGCACTGAATGTAATGTAAGTATAAATGGCACTGTGATTGACCAGGTGAGTGAGTTTGTGTATTTAGGAAACATGTTTGACAGAGAGAACAAATTGGATAATGCAATTCGTAGGCGAGTTAATTCTTCAGTGAAAGTCATAGCTGCTTAGGGGTGTTTCACAGGAATGATGGGTTCTCTGGAGAGTCCCGCATGGCTGTGTATGAAAGTGTAATTGTTCCTACTCTGATGTATGGCAGTGAAACTTGGGTACTGCAAAAGAAACATAGGATTTGTTTGTGTGCTGGAGAAATGCATTACTTACGGGGGGTTTGTGGCAAGACACAGTCTGATTGTGTGAGAAATGAAGATGTGTTGCAGTTGTGTGATGTGAAGCAAAATGTTGTTAGCAAGGTGGAGACTAATATGCTTCGGTGGTTTGGCCATGTTGAAAGAATGAGTGATGAGATGCTTACTAAGAAAATCTTTTTAGCCCAAGTGGCAGGAAGGAAAGGCAGAGGAAGGCCATGCAAGGCATGTGTATATCAGATTCAGGAGTGTCTGCATGAGAAAAAGATTCTGAGTATGAAGTATAAAAGATCTTGTGTATGGCATGTAATGGATATCAGTGAAGCCCGAGTTGTATGTCAAGATCGCTGTAAATGGAGAAGTTTGATACGACAGCAGTAAGTAAAAATATCTGGTAGTTTTTGTATTTCTTTTTGGAGCTAACCTCTGAATCTCAGAGAACAGCTTAGTGATGATGATGATGATGATGATGTGTGTGTGTGTGCGTGTGTGCGTGTGTGTGTGTGTGTGTGTGTGTGTGTGTGTGTGTGTGTGTGTGTGTGTGTGTGTGTGTGTGTGTGTGTGTGTGATGCCCCAGTGGCACAGTGGTCTAAGCGCTGGCTCTGTCCCTTTCGTGGAACCAACAGCCCTGAATTAGGGCGGGTGGCTGCTTATAGCCAATTGAGTTTCTCACAGTGGTCATGAAACCCACAAAAAAACAAAGACATTTTAACAGAAGATAGAAAGACAGATATACAGGTGGCATAGTGATCCAAGTGCCAGCCTCTGACAGTTGGTTCGAATAAGTCTGGGTTGAAGCCCGGAAGGAAGCATGAATTGTGCACCTGCCTTCCGGCAATGTCTGCCCCAGTCCCTAAAATCAGTGGCCTCTAATAAGGGACAGGGGACTGCTTATAGCTTTTAAAATTACCTACAATGGCCATAAAACCCTGAAAAAAACTGAGAGAAGGAGAGAGTTGGGGGCGCAATAATACGTGGTTTGCCCCGGGCGTAAAAATTCCTAATTACGCCTTTGACACATGGGATGGTGGGATTCCCACCCAAAGTTTTAAACTCCCACCTTAGAAGGTTTTAAGGTAAAAAATTATATACATATATAAAATTTGGGTCCATATTTTGACCACTCTTAAAAATTTGATCTTTAAAAACTTATCCTTCATAAAAATTACATGCACTAAAAGCAAATTCTTCACAAATTTCCAAAAATTGTAGTTGAATGCATCATTTATGTTGGGAATATAATCAATTTATGGACACATGAATCAGCTCCCATACGTAGCAGCTGCCTGAACAATTAATTTTGCATATCACCGCCTTTTTACAAATCAGCCATGAGATTCTCTCACGGAATTCCGTGTTTTTCATGGAATCAATACAAAACTGAAGAGAATTGGTGTGTGTGTGTGTGTGTGAGTGAGTGAGTGAGTGAGTGAGTGAGTGAGAATTTGTTTTTCTCGTAATCAGTATTACTTCTTGCGAAGTTGCCTCTGTCCAGATTGTTGCTAAACATCAGTCTATTGCATAAATTATTGTATTTCAGCTTGAAACTGTAGGCAAGAATTTCTGGAAACATTAATTCCACGGAGCGGAAATTTCCCTGTAATCTTTAGTCATGAGTTTCTCCTGCAGATTCCGAGAATTTTGCCTTTGTCATCATCATTTGCGTCAGTCACTCTTGAGAGCATAGATAATGGAGGGGAGAGGGGCATTTTCTGGTTTTCCGGCTGGAAATGGAATTCTGTCTTTCAAAATGGTAACTAGACAGAGTTAAGATTTCACCCGTAATCATCATTTTTTCCCTTGCGAGTCCTTTTGTTCAGTATTAATGTAAAATATGATTTTGTTCGATAAATGATTGTGTTTCAGCTTGAAAATGGAGGGAAAATTTTTGAAACTGGAAATCGGACTGAGTGTAGAGTTCGAAAACCCTATGCGCCACTCAGAATAACTCTGACATAGCTCCCTTATGTAGTGATATTCAGAAGATAACAGGCTACATTGGTGATCTAGTAGAACAATACATTGTATATTTTGAAAAGGAGGAAATTGTTGACATAATTATAAGAACAGCAGGCATTTTATTGGATTTTGAATACTTAATATTTCCTAAAACTCATGTCAATTCTGAGTAGAAGAAAGAATTGGAAGATCTTTCCAATTTCATTGAATTTGTGAAGGTTTTCCCATGTGTTCCGTGTTCCACACTCTGAAGACCGGGGGGGGGGGGGGGCAGGTATATATTTATTCTTTGAGTACACTGTTTTTGTCACTTGGATCTATAGAAATCTGCAAGAAAGTAGGACAAGTGGAACATTTTTTTCAAATTAAAGCACTCTTAAAACAAGCTAAATGAAATGAAAGCAGAGATCCCCAAATTTATTACATTTGCTGTTTTTATTCTATCTGTTCCTGTCTCTGAGGCAATTTGTGAATCCTGGGGTTCAGCAATTGACAAATTGTAAGTAAAAGACCCAATGCTAATTATGGAGATGATGTTATAGTTGGAACAAATGATAAGTGAATTTTTATAATGTCAAACAGAGCGCCGTCTGGAAACAAATCAGTTTGGAAAATACTGAAAGCTGCTCTGTTTTCAATGTACGGACCAAATTAGCGCAAACACTTTGTAAATAATTTATCTGCATCAGTGGCACACTATTTAACTTCAAAAGTTGTTGACAGAATATCAAATTTTAAATGCATACCCTGTTTCTAAATAAATTTATTTGATTTAAATAACAGGTTTATGTATTGTTATATTTAATAAGGGGTTTCAACTGATGGTAACTTTTTAATGTTTGTTTTACTGTGATTTGTTCACCTGATTTTTTTATTTATTTATTATTATTTTTTTTTTTATGAAATGTTGTCAAAGTGTTGCGTGCTTTGCCCGCAGAACACTTAGAATTCTTGGAAGTCATGTTGCAGAACACTGAACATAATTTTGCTCGCTCCTGGGCCTGGGGCATGTACCTAGGTAAATTATTGGCTTGGGTAGGTGAAAAACAAATCTAGTTGCCTGACAGGGCAACTATATTTTAGAAAATAAAAGTTTGGAATGGAGAATTTCCTCCTATGAGAAAAAAGATGGTCATCGCATATTGTTTTTCATTTCACTGCAAATCACTGGAAGTTGTATTATTGTTACGGAGAGCCAAGATAGGAGAATATAATTTCTTTAGTTATATTACGATCTAGGTCCAGAAATTGGGGCCATATGTAGTTTTGCTCCAAATGTTTGCAGTTAGCAATGGGATTGGGGAGGGGTGTAGGAAGGAGAGTGAATGACAGCGGGATATTGCACAGCCCCTGATGCGGGTTGGGTCTCTCTGGTATATAACTTGAGCAAGTGAGGCAAGACGGAGGTCATGAAATTCCCACTAATGAACAAACAGCAGTAAAACAAAGGCAAAGTGTTGTTTAAAAATGAACCTACGATATGTGTTCCAAGTTAGCCAGTAGATGAGCTAACATTACTGATGCCAACACTTAGTGTATCTGAACAGCAGCTTGTCGCTTCAGCTACAATTAATCAAGTCCTGTTAAATAATGGATATCCAATGCTTTTTTTGGAAAAAAATTTAGCAGTGAGAGTTTAACTTCTAGTAAGTAAATGCGTGAATTCCCATTCAGTGTCTACAGAATTGGAATCTACATCATTGGTAAAACGGAAATGTACACAGGTCGGCATGGCGATAAAGTGTACAAAAAGTGTGCTGACACATAGTTCAGGAATTGTGCATAAATTATTTAATTCATAATTGCTACACTATTTAAACTGTTGCTCATATGTTTAAACTATGATTATTTGTTTAAAGTTTATCTATTTTTTAACTTAAAAGAAATGAAGCTTCTAATTTGTTAAAAAGGATGAATTTTCCTGGACATCCAGCTTTTACTACCTGGGCAAGTAAATAATTTCTGCACATGCCTAGTCAGGCTTTTAACTAAACATGTAAAACAAGCGAAACACACGGAGTCACGTACGGTAAAAGGTTCGTTTAGCGGTAGCTTTCAGTCATCTTACGACCATGATCACCCGCGATCGACTGGATGGGCTGGTTGCCAGAACTACAATTTGAAGTTGGGGTGTTGGAACTGTTGCCAGATTTTACAAGAGAGATCCAAATAAATGGGATTTGGTGAGGGGTCTCTGAATTGCAGTTTTTTTTTTTTTAACTGCAATTCAGATACTTCTCACCAAATCCCATTTATTTGGATCTCTCTTGTAAAATCTGGCAACAGTTCCAACACCCCAACTTCAAATTGTAGTTCTGGCAACCAGCCCATCCAGTCGATCGCGGGTGATCAAGGTAGTAGGATGACACAAAGCTACCGCTAAACAAACCTTTTATCGTACGTGACTCCGTGTGTTTCGCTCATAAGCCCTGTTGTTGTTAGAGGATCTAAACTGACGTTATAGCTTCAACTTAACCATTAGTGCACATACCAGTGCCAGCATCATACGAAACTGAATTTAGTATTTGGTGCTGTAGCTTTTGGTAATGTACATGAAATTTTTTTGAGTTTTAGTGTGACATGTAACCTGATGATATTTCATGTTCATTTATTATGAGGAATTAGCATGAAACTTGCTTTTGCATGTGAGACTTTCTTTTGCTTGTGATGTGTGTGGGTTTTTTTTTTTTTTTTACCAGTTTTGTGTTTTTTGAGATTTCCTTTTACAAGTTATTGTGTTTTAGATAAGTGTACCATTTTTATAATGTTTGATGAAATTAACTGTAGTTAAACTGCTGTAAGATGTTTTCTCTTCTTTTTTACAGGTATGAGCTACTGACCCCAAATGCCATACCAAAAGGATTTATGGATGGAAAATTAGCTTGTGAGAAAATGGTTAGTAAACTTTCTGGTTACTTGATGTAGCTATCTGTGGCTAAAACTTCAAAGTTAATTTTGGTAATATTCCACTGCTGTCTCATGTTTTTCTTTTCTTTTTGCTAATTGCTATTAAGAAATTATTCTTTATGTCTATATACACTTTTAAAATGAATGAATAACACACACACACACACACACACACACACCCCACCCCACCCCACCCCACCCCACTAAGCTGTTCTCTGAGATTTGGGGGTTAGCTCCACAAAGAAATACAAACTACCACATAATTTTTACTTACTGTTGCAATATGAAACTTCTCAATTTACAGCAATCTTGACATACAACTCGGGCTTCACTGACATCCATCGCATGCTGTACACAAGACCTTCTATACTTTATGTACTCATAATCTTTTTCTCATGCAAACACTCCTGAATCTGATCTTCCCATGGCTTCCTAGGCCTTCCTCTGCCTTTCTTTCCTGCCAGTTGGGCTGAAAAGATTTTCGTAGTAAGCATCTCATCACTCATTCTTTCAACATGGCCAAACCACTGAAGCATATTTGTCTCCACCTTGCTAACAACATTTTGCTTCACATTACACAACTACAACACATTTTCATTCCTCACACAATCAGAACTTGTCTTGCCACACACACACACCCCTCCCATAAGTAAGGCATTTCTCCAGCACACAAACCACTCCAATGTTTCTTTTGCAGTACCCAGGTTTCACTGCCATACATCAGAGTAGGAACAATTACACTTTCATACACAGCCATGTGGGAATCTGTTGAGAACCCATCATTCCTGTGAAAACCCCCCAAAGCAGCCATGGCTTTCAATGAAGAATTCATTCCCCTGCTGATTTCACCATCCAATTCGTTCTCTCTGTCAAACATGCTTCCTAATTACACAAACTCATTCATCACCTGGTGAATTACTGTAGCAAATGCTTGTTGAGGAGTTTCTGTACTTCATTCAGTTTAAAACTCAGTTAATAGATTTTGAGGTTGGCGTTATATAATTGTAGGAATCAAGCTTTTCTTCTTTTGCAAAGCTGTTTTTTTTTTTTTCGTTGCTTTTTGAATTAAAAGCAACAGCTTTGCAAAAGAAAAAAAAAACTCGATTCCTACAATTATATAATGCCTTGCTAAATAAATGAAGCAGTCTATTCTTAAATATTCATTATAAGACATACTTTATATTTTCAGCAAAAATGGATAAAAATAAAAAGTAGTCTTACCATTTTATGAATTGTTAGGCATAATAGGTACATAGTCATCAACTTCACCCCCCCCCAAGCTGTGTAAGTTTTCATTTGTCTTCCAGTACTAATTCTTTTGATCTCTCAGATTTTTGAAAATTCTTTTTAAGAATAAACAAGTTTTTTTCTCCCTAGTTTCATGAGTTAAAAAAAACAACAAAATACACATTGATGCATGCAAAATTGTTGTTTTCCAAAATGTTTTTATCTTCGACTTTTGGTACATTTTGTAATTAATACTGCAAACTCTGGAAAGATAATAAATGTGTATAACTTTATTATTATTACTACTGTTTTTTTTATATTTGTTTATAGAAGGATAGTTATTATAGTTTGATCATGGATTGCTTGTCAAGAAAAACTGTGATTTGGTTCCTCGACCTTCCTTGAAAGGGGGGGGGTCAATGCTTGTTGAGGGGTTTCTGTACTGCATTTGCTACAGTGATATATATATATTTGGGGGATGAAAAGAGTGGAAGACATCATGATCAGAGTTAAATCCCTGAAATGGCAATGGGCTGGGCATACTGCCAGAAGGACAGACCATAGATGGACAGCCGAAATTTTAGATTGGATTCCAAGGGACATGAAAAGACCCAGAAGAAGACCACATGGGAGATGGGTGGATGAAATTCGAAAGTATGCGGGAGTAACATGGATGTTTTTACTTACTGTTTGCAGCAGATAAATGGCCTCGATCTTGGTCTCATCATCATCAACCATTATCAATCCACTGCTGCACGAAGATCTCTCCAAGTTTCTTCCACAACGGTCTGTCTTATGCCAGTCTCCTCCATGTTACTCCCGCATACTTTGGAATTTCATCCACCCATCTTCCATGTGGTCTTCTTCTGGGTCTTTTCCTGTCCCTTGGAATCCAATCTAAAATTTCGACTGTCCATCGATGGTCTGTCCTTCTGGCAGTATGTCCAGCCCATTGCCATTTCAGGGATTTTACTCTGATCATGATGTCTTCCACTCTTGTCATTTTTCTGATCCACGAGTTCCTCTTCTTATCTCTCCTGGTTACACCAAGCATGCACCTCTATATACTACTTTGAGTTGTCTGCAGCCTTTGTATGTCTCTTTTAGCTAAGGTCCACGTCTCTGCACCATAGGTAAGCACTGGAAGGATGCATTGATCAAACACTTTTCTTTTAAGACATAATGGCATATTGCTCTTGAAAATTATGCTGTTTCTTCCAAAAGCTCTCCAGGCAAGTTTTATACGCCGATTAATTTCTTCATCAATGTGACCCTCACTTGATATCTGCTGTCCAAGATAAACGTATGTATCTGTTATCTCCATCTTTTCTCCATCAATCGATAAATCTTCATTTCTTGTAAAAGTATTGTACATCACTTTTGTCTTCTGAAAGTTCATTTTTAATCCCACTTCTTTACTCTTGTCAGCAAGTTCCTGGATCATACTCTGCAGCTCTGATGGGGTAGTGGCAAAAATGACTACATCATCAGCAAAACGAAGGTGAGTTAGATAATCTCCATTAATCTTTATCCCTTTCTTTTCTCAGTTCAGTGATTGAATGACATTTTCCAATGTGGCATTAAAGAGCTTCGGAGATATGGCGTCACCTTGTCTCACTCCCGTTCCAATTTTTATGTGTTGTATTTTCAAATAGCTGAATCTTTGTTGCACTTGCATTTTCATAGATGTTATTAATAATATTAACGTATGCATCTTCAACACTGCAGGATTTCAAAGCCATTGTAGCTGCTGATGGTTTAACTGAATCAAAGGCCTTTTCATAATCGACAAAAGCCATGCACAATGGAAGATCATATTCCCTCACTCTTTCAATTAGTTCTCTCAGTACGTGGATATGATCTATAGTGCTGTAGCCACTCCTGAATCCAGCTTGTTCTCTCGGTTGAGCCATGTCCAGCGTCATCTTCAAGCGGTGTGAAAGAACTTTAGTGAAAATTTTATAAACCACTGATAGGAGGCTGATAGGTCTCTAGTTCCTGATATCCTCAGTGTCACTTTTTTTATGTAGCAGGATCATTGTAGCATTGTTCCAATCCTCAGGAATCTTCCCTTCATTAAGGCATCGAGTGAAAAATTGGGCGTGTACTGTTTCAATTTCTCCACTTGTTTCTTGTATGATGTCTACAGTAATTCCATTTTCTCCTGAAACTTTTCCCCGCTAAGGTTCTTGATTGCATGCGCAACTTCTGCTGGGAGGACTGGAAGAACTCTGGTACTGGTGCCTTTCATCATGTCTGGAGTACATGTATCATCCCTTTCATATAATTTGGAGTAGAAATCTTTCACTGTTGTCAAAATTTTGCCTCTATTTCTTGTTACAGAACCATCTTCTTTTCTCAGTGCCATTATGTGTTTTCTTCCCTTACTAAGATGAGATGTCCCTTGATTATCTTTAGGCTTTGGTTGTTTTCAATTGCTTTCTTCACTAGTTCACAGTTGAATTTCCTTACTTCTTCAGTGATACTTTTTCGCACTGTTTTGCATAGCTCTATATATTCCACTTTGGAAGTCAAATCTTCTTTAATTGTCCTCATCTCTCTTCTTTTTTGCATCAACATTTTGGTTTTTCCTGATAATTTGTTCACATGCAACTTGTTCTTAGACCCAGCTAATTTTGTTGCTGTTTCCATAAGAGCTTTGGTTACTTTTCTGTTAACTTCAGAAATATCCACTTCTTCCAATGTTAGACCTTCTAACGCAGAGAATCTGTTCTTCAGTTCGATTATCTAACCCACCTTCATTTTGCTGATAACGTAGTCATTTTTGCAACTACCCCATCAGAGCTGCAGAGTATGATCTAGGAACTTGCTGACAAGAGTAAAGAAGTGGGATTGAAAATGAACTTTCAGAAGACAAAAGTGATGTTCAATGCTTTTACAAGAAATGAAGATTTATCAATTGATGGAGAAAAGGTGGAGATAACAGATACGTACATTTATCTTGGACAGCAGATATCAAGTGAGGGTCACATTGATGAAGAAATTAATCGGCGTTCAAAACTTGCCAGGAGAGCTTTTGGAAGAAACAGCATAATTTTCAAGAGCAATATGCCATTATGTCTTAAAGCAAAGTGTTTGATCAATGCATCCTTCCAGTGCTTACATATGGTGCAGAGACGTGGACCTTAACTAAAAGAGACATACAAAGTCTGCAGACAACTCAAAGAAGCTTGGAGAGGTGCATGCTTGGTGTAACCAGGAGAGATAAGAAGAGGAACTTGTGGATCCGAAAAATGAAAAGAGTGGAAGACATCATGATCAGAGTTAAATCCCTGAAATGGCAATGGGCTGGATATACTGCCAGAAGGACAGACCATCGATGGACAGCCAAAATTTTAGATTGGATTCCAAGGGACAGGAAAAGACCCAGAAGAAGACCACATGGAAGATGGGTGGATGAAATTCGAAAGTATGCCGGAGTGACATGGAGGAGTTTGGCACAAGACAGACCGTGGTGGAGGAAACTTGGGGAGACCTTCGTCCAGCAGTGGATTGATAATGGTTGACAATTATGATGATGATGATATAGCAAAACCATATAAAGGAAAAAAACAAAAAAAACAAAAAAAAACCAAGAAGAAAGTTGAAATTCCAAAGCGGCAGAGGCTGCATAGAAAAAAGATAAAATAAAATAAAAATATGAAACTAAAGAGCAGATTTTGAACAAAGAAAAAACAAAAAAAAACAAAAAATCGGGGAACAAGAAGAAGAACAACAATCACCACTTTCCAACCACCCAAAGCAGACGAGCTTCAAACGATGGAAATTTAACAAACGATGGAAATTTAACAAACGAAAGAATGCAGGGAAGCACATTAATGACTGACCCTCTGTTGACTTTGTCAAGGGCAAGCAATAAGAAAATCACTCATTTATCTACTGAGACCAGAGAATTGTGGGTTTCTGCTATTTTAGTTTGCTATAAGGACCAATTAAATTTAGGGGTAAAATTGTCAAAAAAAAAAAAGGGATTTCTAAAAAAACCCAAACCCAGCAAACTAAAACACGTTGCCCGACCGCACAACAGCCAAGATAATCACACATAAAATAAAAAGAAAAAGAAGAAAGGGAGCCGAGCTCCCCAAAAAACAAAACCAGGTAAGAAATTAGTATTAAAAATCAAGAAAATCCAACCAATGAAAGGTACTGAAAAGATATCTTTAAGCTTGTCACAAAAAAGTGAAACCTTAATCCTGCCAGACAAAAAGATAAACAGGAAACACCAGAAAAAAAAATAAAAAAAAAAAACTTACATTACAATTTTGAAAAAGAATGCAAGCAACAAATTTAGGAAAAAGGAAGCAAAAGTTGCTTGCAGTTACAAATCCCGAGAGTGAACCCAAATATTCAAGTTGCATGTCTCAGAATGGCAAGGTAAATTCCCAATACCAACGGCAAAATTTTAAAAAATTCTAAAAAAATAAATTCTTTAGAAAAATAAAAGTTTAATACCAGAGGGCGAAGTGTCAAGTCACAGAGAAGCAAATAATATGCCTAAGACACACAAAAAAACATTAAAATTAAGTTTAGTGCAAATTTATAAAAAACTAAAAATCACCTATTCCTACAAAAAAAAATAAAAATAAAAAACGACTTACATACAGTTAAAAGATGAGATTACATGCGAGGTGTTGCTTTGCTGTTACAAGTTCACATATTTACAAAATATTGTACTAATCTTTTAGTCCACAGGAAGGCTCAGAACTACTAAAATGAATTTTTGTAAAATCTACAAAGGGACACGAAATGCTACTAAAAGTTTTGTGGAAAACTTGAAGCGTGGCCAAAGCGAATGTTTATTTTCTTAAATATCACGAGTCTTTGAAGGTTGACCGAAAGTTTTGGGATACTATTTGTGGGTTTTGTGTTTTCAACATTATATTTTTGATCAAAAAAACCTTCTATTGCAGATCAACGGTATCCCCATGAGTACAAGTTTTTCAAGCCTTCTTGCAAATCTATACCTACACTCATATGAGGAAAGTTGTATTGTTTCTCATATTGTGTGTCTCTGATGTATCGACAATTTAATAGGCTTTAGACCTCACAATGTTTATGTTGATTAGAAGGAGATATATCCTGACTCTTTAAATCTGTTGAAAACTAATGATGAGGGGGTTATTAACTCTTTGGATCTCAAAATTGAGTTCAGAGGTAATAACGTTTACACCGAGCTTTTTGACAAAAGAAAGTTCTTTGACTTTAAGCCAAAAGTTTGGAGCCATTGGACTTCTAACCTTTCTAAGGGTATTTTCTGAAATGTCATTGTCCCTTAATTTTTAAGAACATCTTGAGTTTGGACTAGTATTATCATGTTACAGTGATTGCTAGTAGTGTATAAATGCTGTCATTACACAATCGGAATATTCAGTATACAAACTTGGATTAAAATTAAAAGTATTTTATTTTAATGCCAAGTAATACATAAAGGTACAAGATCTAACAAAGCACCAAGCACTTCTCATCAGGTACAATGTTCTAACTGTGGAATTAGAAGCTAAACTTTAAACAAATAGATATACATGATATGCAAGACAGTTGATACAATGAGCATGCATGCACACGTGATATCTTAGGGTGGATGTGTTATAAACTCGTTCTGCATGTTATATAAAAAAACAAAACAAAAACAGTAACAGGGTTTATCATTATTAGCATTTATTGTAATTAATTTGGTGGATAATTAGGTGTGTATGTGGCAAGCTGATCTATATGCGTTGATCGTTGCAGAAGTAAGGTAGTCCATGGTACGGGGATGTTCAGAGGGGTATCTTTGTTGCAGCCTTTAAAATCATAGGAGTGAATAAAAAGACTTTCAGTGAATAGGAGGGTCTTCCTTGTACGTGTGGCTCCTAAGATTTTTACCTGTGTGCTTCGTCATTAACAAGACAGGCCAAAGATGTGGCTTCAGAATGGTTCATTATAGCATATTTGTGTTCATAGATTCTAGTGCTTAACTGGCGTGGGGTGGACTTTAGCGGTATGCAGTATGTAAGCAGTGTCCTCATGTTAATTGTCCTCAGACTTCAGCGGTATGCAGTATACACCGTACCTACTGAGCACAGAGACAGGGTCCGTCATTTTTTACGATTGTGAGAATGTTTCTTGTACTGTCACCAAAGGCCAATTGATGCTTAGTGCAGGCATTCTTTAAGATTGAGGAGATCCTGGGCACAAAATCTACAGATCCAATATATCTCATGACCTTAGTTTTTCTTTCTAATGTACTGAAATCAGAGCTTGCAACCTTCTGGAAAAGCTTGTTAACTACACGATTGTTATATCCATGAGTTTTAGCGATCACATGAATTTGGTTCAGTTCTTGATTTCTAGTACTGTCACTTGAGGAATGTGTGAAGGCACATCTCACCAGGAATTCCAGAGATGAAATCTTGGCCTGTTTGGGTGTGCTGAATCCTTCGGGATGATGGCATGATTATGAGTAGTGAATGTGTTTGATTTGAATGAATTATTTTTATGTATTATGATCACCTGCAGCCTAGAGAAATGAGCGCACCTGGAAACAAAATGGTGGCGCAGGTGAAATTCACAAAGCAACATATACACAACCTGAGGACCAGCTTTTGGTTAGTAGAATGTGCCAATTTATCAGAGTTTGATAAAGGACAAATTGTGATGGTACAGCGCCTCGGAACTATGATCTTGGAAACGGCGCGGCTTGTAGGTTGTCCTTGTGACACAATAGTGAGTACGTATCAAAAGTGGTACACAGATGGCCAAACGACGAACCATCTTCCAACTGTGCGTCATCTGCAGCTCATTGACGGGGGGGGGGGGGGGCATGAGAGGAGACTGTCTCGCATTGTTCACAGTGCGACAAATCCCCTGCAGCTACAACAGTGATGATCAGAGCAATGTGTCACAGTACACGGTTCTTCACAGCCTTCTGCGCATTGGCCTGTGTAACCAAAGATGCAGCCAGGTCCCCATACTCACTGCACGTCTTAGCCAACAGCGCATGAAATGGATCCAAGATCATCTAGCTTGGACCATGGATGATTGGAAGAAAGTGGCCTGTTTTCTTGCAACACTTTAGGCCCTGCTGTGGGCGATGTTTTCTTGGGACACTTTAGGCCCCATTATCCCAATAGCACAATCCCTGACAGCTGTCAGGTATCTGGACATTGTTGTGGACCAAGTGCACCCATTCATGGCAACTGTGTTCCCTGCTGGTGATGGCCATTGTCAACAAGATGATGCGTCATGCTACACTGCCAGAATCATCAATGAGTTGTTTGAAGAACATGCTGGTGACTTTCTGTTAATGCCCTGGCTTCCAAATTTACCTGATATGAACTCAATTTAACATTTGTGGTTTGTCTTGGAAAAGCGGGTTTGCGCTAAATCACCACCACCCTGAAATGTACAGAAACTGGAGGACTTGCTGTTGACTTTATGGTACCAGATACCCCAGGATACCTATTGCCTCCTCATCGAATCGATGCCTCGCCAAGTGGCTGCTGTTTTGCGGGCTAAAAAGGTTCCTGCAGTGTATTAGGTAGGTGGTCATAATGTAATGGTTCATTGGTGTATATATACGACAAAAGTGCATATTCATGTGCTATATTATTTTGCCAAATTAAAATGGCTGCTATCATGTTTTTGACTACTTTTCTAATCGTGTGGAAGAATTCTTTTGTATCAAGTAGAACAAAAGTTTACTTATACTAGATTTTACTGAATATCAGGTGATTTTCAGGAATGTTTTATGTCTGTAAATTCATTTGTGTTTATGAGGTGGGTAAACATATTATGTTTCACTAACATAAAATGAAAGTTGTAAAGTCATTAGTTTGGCATCATTATGTCTTAATGAACTGTCATCAATTTGTTCAATTGCTCAGGAAACTTGAAAACTGTACCATCCTGAAGAGACAGTAGAATATACTTCTCCCAATTTTCTCTGCAGGTATGTTAGCATTACACCACCTAGGATAATGTGTTAGCCAGCAGCTGAAGTAATTTTGTGCATAGGCATGTTGGAATTGCACCATCTAGAATAATATGTTTGCAAACAGCTGAAGCAATTTTCTGCATAGGTATGTTGGCAGAATTGCACCATCTAGAATAATATGTTTGCAAGCAGCTGAAGCAATTTTCTGTGTAGGTATGTTGGCAATTGCACCTCCTAGGATAATTGTTTGTGAGCAACTGAAGCAAGAGAATCTGAACAAACATGCAGTCTAGAGGAGGGCCACTTGGATGTTATTTTAATAAGACATTTCTGTGGCAAAAATGAGTTTGTAAATTACTTATTTATGTCTAAAATATTACTTAGAGGATTAAAAGGTGCTATTGTGATTCCTTATTTTCACTTTCTTTTGTGTTCTATATGCTAACTTTCAGACAGCACCACAAGCCTTTGTTTATGTGCACACACATAGGCACATGCATGTGAGTACATACAGGGTGTATAGGAAAGTCCTTAAACAGGGAAATAAATTTTGAACGCAAAATGCTAGAGTTGTGGAAGTAGTGCATATAGTAAAGTGACTATGTTCTATCAGATGAGACCGATTGCAGCACCCCTAGCGGCGAATTTTGGAAGTTAGCGATCCTGTCGCGAGAACCAAGAGAGATGGCGAAAAAAGTAAATTGCAAACGTGTAGAGCGTCACCGATTTAGTATGAAATGATGCCCTACATTCACCAAAAACTCCAATAGAAGTCCAGAAATGCAGATCTCTTGGTATCCGATCACCGGCATAAATACGTCACTCATCACATGCAGAAGTGGGACATTATAAGGTGATGCAAATTTACTAATAAAACTAATACATGTACATATCAGCAAGGTACAATTTATTATGTACTGTACAGTAAAGTAGTAGGAAATTCATACATTATAGCAGTAGGACATTATGAAAAAGAAAAACACAAAATAATGTTCTAGAAATACAAAATGCCAGTACTAATACTTAAGCATTCACGATGTGTCCACCATCGGCAACAATACACATCTGTATTTGAGCTAGAACTTCTTGTTGGACGTTCTGCAGCATTTCAGGTGTTACGTTACTGCATGCTTGGATAATACGGGGTTGTAGAAATTTGCCATACACGACCAAATGTGGTCACACGTCGCACTGATATCTCTTGTACTGCAGTGTGGGTGGGCTAGTGCATAGGCCAGGATGTCCACTGGCTGCACGTGCACACCTGCAAGTGTTGGCCTACCAAAATGGGAATGACTTGTAATGCTCCCAGTTTCTCTCAGCCGGCGAACAACATTGATGATAGTAGTTGTAGTAGGATGAGAACGATTAAGGAAACATAATGCACATTAGCATGCTGCCTCTCTTGCCCGACGACCACATTCCCCGTACAACATAACCACCTCGCAGTACTCCTCGTTGGAATAACTAGCCATGTGTAGACTCGAAGATGCAGTCCACACACTGTCTGACAAACCTTCCCTGACCGCCAATTTATGCTTCCCGATGAGATATGACGTAATGTTTCCATTTGCATACTTTCATCAGTCCATCGCTGTTTTGCAGGCAAAATTTGTTTACAGATTTTACGCTTTGCAATGTCTTTCATGACATATTTATGCCGGTGATCGGATACCGAGAGAACTGCATTTCCGGACTTCTATTGGAGTTTTTGGTGAATGTAGGGCGTCATTTTATACTAAATCGGTGACGCTCTACACATTTGCTATTGACTTTTTTTCGCTATCTATCCTGGTTCTCGCAATAGGATCGCTAACTTCCAAAATTCGCCGCTAGGGGTGCTGCAATCGGTCTCATCTGATAGAACATAGTCTTTTTAATATATGTACACACTACTTCCACAACTCTAGCATTTTGCATTCAAAAGTTATTTCCCTGTTTAAGGACTTTCCTATACAGCCTGTATATATACATAGGTGTGTGTGTGTGTGTTTGTTGAACTTGGAAATCAGTCAGTAGTGTATGTCTTTTTCTGTTGTTAAGTTCCTGCACTCTTGAAATAAAGTGAAAAATTCTAAACCAAAAATGATGTCCATGAAGGAAATTCTGAAACTTCACTGGCATCATTAACTTTGGAAGACACTTCTGCTAACCTGTACAATAAAAAAAACAAAACAAAAAACTTTAAAAACCTTGGAACGATACCAAGCGAATTGCCCCATTCCATTGATTGTTTTTGGTTATTCTATCAGGAAAGTTTGGAAATTTTTCTCAGCTCCAAGAACTGCAATTCTGATTCTCCTTTCATTGTGCCATTAATTAAAAAATCAATTAAAGAAAAAAAGAAAAGAAGAAGCAATAATGTATATGAGTTTACGGATCTGGCAACCGCTACTATTGTTATCGCCCATCTGTCGCAAGGCTGACAAAGACTGAAGTTATCAATTGAAAGCTCTCTTAAACCTTCTTGCGTAACTTAAGTGAATTTTAAAGTTTTTATACTTATTAATAACAGTTATGTGCATATGTCCACATCTTATCATGTTATGACCTGTAGTACTTGTAGTTTCTGAGATTAGAAGTTTTGCTTCTTGAAATAAATTTGATATGAAGTTAAAAACAAGAAAATGGTCGGATGAAATGACAGGCTAGAAGAAGGAGGTGATATTTTAAAAATCGAAATTGAAATCAATTCAATTAAAACCTAAATAAGTGTGCTTAAAACTGACTGAAGCTCTGTTCATGTTTTTAGGTTTTAATTTGATTAATTTCAGTTTTTAAAATATCATCTCCCTCTTTTAGCCTGTCATTTCATCCAACCATTTTCTTGTTTTTAACTTTATATCAAATTTGTTTAAAAAACCACATATTTGCCTACAGCCAGCAATTACTTTATAGCTCAACTTCAAGATATCAGGAATTACAAGCATCACACTTCTGCCATCAATATTTGAACCAGCATGTTGAACTTTCTGTCAACATAAATGATAATTTTAATGCAGTTTTATTTTCATAAACATGGTTTTAAATGTCATCCCCAAGCTAAGTTTTCTTTGCTTTGCATTAAAAAAATGCATGTAACCGAAGTATATGCAGGGAAATTGTTTCAATATATCTTCGGTTAATTTTGTACACTAATGAGTATTATATCATTAGTGATCTGATCAAATATTGTATTTTTTTGTAATGCTGCACTCTTTTTCTCTGTGTGTCCCATTTTGTCATGCATGTTTTTATATGAAAATGAATAATACGAATCAGATATGTGTCTTTTTCATATTCTGAGTTACACTGCAAGCTCCCTCTGATTTTTGTGGTTTTTTTTTTACTAAAATTTATCATAAATCTTGCAGAATTAGCTGCAATGACTTCTCAGTTTTAAATGTACTCTTTGTGGTCAGTGACAGTTTTTTTTTATGTTGATTAGAAGTATATGCATAACTTTTAAATGTAAAAGTCCTTAAGCTTTTTCATAATAGTGATTTGGCATTGTTTCTTTCTGTTGCATTAAAGTTTGATGCATATAGTTTACTAAACTTCAAATTTTGTTTCAGATTTATGCTTTAGATTTGGATCCAAATCTGTATCGAGTGGGGCAGAGCAAAATATTTTTTCGAGCTGGTGTATTAGCTCATCTGGAAGAAGAAAGAGATATGAAGATCTCGGATTTGATTGTTCAATTCCAAGCATTCTGTCGTGGTGCGCTGGCCAGGAGGTATGAACTGCATCTTGACTGTTTTCCTCTTGGATGTATTTTTACACAGCTAAGTTTCTATAAAATATAAACTAATTTTCAACAATACAATATAATATGGTTCTTGATAACTTTTGTAACCACTGAAAATTGTGTGTAACTTTTCTTCTTTTTGCTATTGGAAGCACTAAAGTTGATCTTAAGAAGAAAAAGAATTGAGCGAGATTAACCCTGGTACCCTTTGTAGATAATTTATGCTATGCATCTTTTGCATGCCGAGATCTTTGTGGGCGTGAAGTAAAATGAGTGATTCGAGAGCATACATTTATTTACGTACAACATGTATTTATTCATGTCACTCGCAACCAACCTGAGCCACAGTCCAGTATGTACTAAGTGGAATTAATTCATAACAACAAACAATAAGGTTTACTAATTCATGACATTGAGTGGTACTTAGGTAGGTGGATTAATGAATGTTATTGTAGTAAAACCAATGAAAGAAGATATTTGAGTAATAAAAGTAAATATTTATTAAACTGTGGCAGTGGCAATAGTTAATATTTTGACTGTTAATACAATGTTTATTATTATTATTATTTTCTTTATTTGAAATATACGAATCACAGCATCTGACAAACAAAATAAACAGCAAATTATCATTGACTGGTATTGTTGAACTGATACGAGTTTCCACCGGAAACCTAGGTATCAGTCAAGAATCGGCGTAAAATATATGATGTCCCAAGTAAAGCTGTCTTCTGCAGTTCTGTAGGTGGCATATCAGAAAGCTGCAATTTTTCAAAATGATTCATAAAATTTTTTGACATTGTTCCAAGTACCCCGATGACAATGGGGACTACCGTTGTGTGTTTAGTCTATAACCTGGTAACTTCTATGGCCAGGTCTCTATATTTAGTCATTTTTTCCAATTCTTTTTCATTGACTCTGGCATCTCCAGGGATCGCTATATCAATTAGCCAGACTTTCCGATTTTCTATGTGTATTATGTCTGGTGTATTATGCTTTATGTGTCGATCAGTTTGAATTCTGAAATCCCACAAGATCTTGACTTCATTATTTTCTATGACTTTCTCAGCCTTGTGTTCCCATGAGTTTTTCAATGCTGGCCGATTGTGCTTTCTGCACAATGACCAAAGGAACAATTGTGCAACCCTGTCATGTCTAACTTTGTAATCTGTCTGTGCAATTTTGCTACATTCACATATTAGATGAGACACAGTTTCATCTTTTTCTTGACAAAGTCGACACTTTGGATTATCACTGACTTTCTGGATTTTAGCCTTCATAACATTTGTTTGCAATGCCTGTTCTTGTGCAGCAAAAATCAGACCTTCTGTTTCTTTCTTGATGGAACCTGATTTCAGCCATGCCCAAGTCAAGTTGTTGTCACTTTTCCCATCAATATTCTTTAGAAATTGTCCATGCAGTGGCTTGTTCTTCCAGCCGTCTAATCTGCTTTCAAACTGTTTCCTCTTGTATTCAGCATTGTTTTCTGTTGTTTTAAAGATATTTTTATTATTCACTGCTTGAAGTAGCTTTTCTCTGCTTCTGTTGACGTAATCATTCAGGCTTCTTTTTTCTTCCTCTACTACCTGTTGTACTTGTAGTAGCCCTCTGCCTCCAATCTTCCGAGGTAAATACAATCTGTCAACATCACTTTTTGGATGGAGTGCGTGATGCATGTTCAATAACTTTCTAGTTTTTTTATCCAGTATTTCTAATTCACTTCGGGTCCAATCAATTATTCCAGCTGGGTATCTAATTACTGGAATGGCCCATGTATTTATGGCTTTGATTGTATTTCCACCATTTAGTTATGATTTCAATATTGTTCTTACTCTCTTGATATACTCACTCTGAGTCAGACCTTTGACTTTTGTATGTAAGATGTTATCTGATTCAAGAATTCCAAGGTATTTATAATTTTCATTATCTGACAATGATTTCATTATATTACCATTTTCTAGTTCTGTTCCATCTATATTCTGGACTTTTCCCCAGCGCATGGATAGTACTGCCCATTTTTCCAGTCCAAATTCCATCATTATTATTATTATTAAGATTTAGATGTACGTAAGAAATGACCTTGACATCGATGAAATGTGAAGTGTATTAGTGAGGGGAATTCGTAGCTTTTGGTCTAGGATATTTACAGGTTACACCCCATTATGTTATGCATCATTTTTAATCTGTCAATAGCAGATAACTCTCCCGAAGCCAAATCTTGCTGCAACGCACCATTTTCATAGCATCAAAAATCCTTTTCTGTAATCACTTTTATCACATTTAGCATCAGGTTCTCAAAATTTCCACAGATTGCAATGAGATATTGTTATATTTATGTAAAACATGATGAAATGATGTTTGGTGATAGTTAATAAAACATATTGTTGTGTAACAATGAAATTGACTGTTGTTGCATCACTTCATGGGACAGCATTAAAAATCAGATTTCAACAATGATTTTGACTACTTCCTTTACCCATTTTTGAAACATCAAAATGTTACACATGGAATTTACTTTACTGTTGTCAGGAAAGATGCATAGCATCAAAAACTGCTACTTTTCATAGACAGACATAAAACGCTTTTGTGGCTGGGTGGGTATCAATCAAACATCAATGCCATGCATTCAGGAAAGATGCATGTCATCAAAACGCATTTTGTAACCAGTCATGGTGAAGCAGACAATGCTAAAGATACAGAACTAAATCACAAATGCACGAAAGGCGAAAATAAATGTTTTTTTTTTTTTTTCCCTCCATGATGTTTTGATATAAGTTTGTTTGTGGAATCAGGATAGAACTGAAATTTAAACTTCATGAAGAAAAAGGATCTTTAGCACTGTTTCTTCTGGAGCAGTGTAAGACCAACCCCCCCCCCTTTTTTTCCAACTTTAGTGTTTCCGTTGAACTGAAGAAGAAAAATTAAATTACAACTTTCATTGCCTGTCAAAGGCATTGAATACAGAAAGGCAGTTGCATTAACATTAATTATCACATAAGAAGTGCAACTATGAAAGGAATTCACCATAACTGCAGTTGTATTAAAATATCTCCTCCTTTATAACCAATAAATAATATTTAATTGGTCTACGAAGCCTAATGTGATAATATTACAAGATAGATACTTTCAGTACAATTAAACCTTTATATTGTGTGTGGATTTGGGGGGGGGTCAAATACGACTTTTGAAACATATATCAGCATATGTGTGCCACATTACATTCTGAAAAATGCATTTTTTTCATGGATGGGCATTGATAACTAACAAGTTGTGTATATCACCTGTGAAGCAAACGCTACACATCTATTGATCTTCCTGGTGTGTCAGTTCAATTTCGGCAGTTTTATCACCTACTTTCATGAGAGGTGGCAGTTGATTTGGTTACTTGTTATTCAGGCATACACATTGGAAAAAGAAAAGAACATGATTTTGGTTCTGTCTAACCTTCTGTCTGCATAAGTACAGAATCTCAGCTTCAGAATTTTTAACTTTCAGACATATATAATGCTGGTAATAATTGATGTCATGGCTATTCCCAGAGTGTAGTTCTAAGGAAGGGTAGGGGTGCTGCTCGAAAATTCGACTGTAAGTATATCCTTTTATTCTTGAGTAAATCCCATAATCTAGTGAAATTTATAATATATATATAATGTTTTCAACCCTGATGTATCATCTATGTTTGCTTTATGCATTGTAACTATATAATTTTTGCTACAAGACATTTTCATTAATAAAAATATAGTAGTGGGACTTAAATTTTAGATATAATTTAGTACTACACTTACTTATCATGCAAAAATGTTTTTTTTTTGTTTTTTTTTTTTTTTGCTGCCACTGCTGATATAAATAGTAATAATGATTGTTTTCTTTCTCTCTAGAAACTATCAGAAACGACTGCAACAATTGAATGCTATTCGCATCATTCAGAGAAACTGTGCTGCTTACTTAAAACTCAGGAATTGGTCATGGTGGCGCTTATACACAAAGGTATATGAATATTCATTTCTCTAACCCACAAATTATTCATAGACAATTTATCAACAAATTACAAGTATCTTATACATGTAGATGTTTATAAATTTTATAAAAACAATGGGGAAACAAAAATACTTTTTGAAAATATGTTAAGAACTTTTAGCAAAATTGTAGTTAACTCTATCTTATTTTCAATGTCAATTGGTATTTTCTGTATATAGATTTGTATGATCAGTTTTTTAGTGTAGTGTCTTCTTTATGAATTAACTTTTAATAGGTATGTGCATTAAGTTGTAACTAGAATGTGAAATATGTAAAGAGAACAAGTATTATACATGTAATTTAAAATTTCTGTGCGCATCATTCCATCATTTAGTAAATCTAGATAATGTGTATAACATTTTATTAAAAATTATGGGGGAAAAGTAATAATAACCTTGAATAATACAAATATAAAATATCTGTTTATCAGCCATATATACCAGGACGAGTCAAAAGTTTGTAGCGTTTCGCGGTACAGATGGAGAAGCTCTGCTGAACAGATGGGACATGCGCAGTATAGTGGAATATGTCCCACGCCTGATTGGATGACCTGCTCAGACAGGCAGGCATGTGCTGGGCCTAACACGTGTGTGCCGCTCATACGAGACAAAAATGTTGGCAGAGAAACTTGTTGTTTGTGTGTTCCTACGTCATTATTGGAAAAATTATTGAATGCAACAGCTGCTGTGAATTAAATTTGTAGTGTAGAAGGTGAGGGGACAGTGCATCCTGCAACTGCAAGAAAATGGTTCCAACACTTACGATCCGGAGACACAGAGCTCATTGATAAACTGAGGTGTGGGAGACCTGTCACCACCAACACTGAAGCCCTGCATATAGCTGTTGAACAGTGCCCAGGAACCAGCACCCATTGATTAGCAAAGGAGATCCATGCATCACAAGCCACCATCATTTGTCACCTACATCAGCTCGGTTTCCACTCCAGACATCCACGAATGGTTCCCTATGAGTTTGAGCCCAAAGCAAGTTGAGGAACATGTCACTGTGTGTCGAGAATTGCTGCAAAATCCACGTGACTACTAGTTTTGGTAGAGAGTCTTAACGAATGATGAAAAGTGGGTCTTCCTACTTTTTCCTGATACCGGAAACTGGTGGCCACTGCCAGGAATGAAGCTCAAGCAGTGGTTCAAAGAAGGCCTTTTGAAGTGAAGATAATGTTGTGTGTATGGTGGAATTTCAAGGGTCCTGTCCACTGGGAGCTTGTGCAACATGGTCTGGCTGTTGATGAGAACCTGTATGCTGATCAGCTGCAACATGTATATGACGTTCTACCCCATCACTACCCCACAACGGTGAATCAAAAGAAGGCCCTCCTGCAATATGACAATGCCCCATGTCATAGGTCACGGATTGTCTGCCAGGAAATTCAGGATTTGGATGGCGTCGAAGTCCTATCACACCCAGCATATAGCCTGGATCTTGCCCCCCTCAGATTGTCACCTGTTTCATTCCATGGCACACTTCTTGGCCGGCAGACAGTTCCATTCAATGGAGGCTGTGAAAGATGGCATCACTGAGTGTTTTGCTTCCAAGCCAGCTGCCTGGTATTGCAACAGCATTGCATCTTTGGCTGAACATTGACAAAGAACCATAGGCTCTGATGGACTGAATTTTGCCGAAAATATTATGTGGTCAACATGTGGAACCAGACTGAACATTGTACCCCAAAACGTTATCAATTTATGACTCACCCAGGCATATTATGAATAGCATAGAGATTTTTTTTTTTTTTTAAATATGCCCCAAATTGCTGTAAAAGTGCTTTGGTGGAAATTATGGCATCTTGGAATTGTTGTCGCTCCTTAATTAGAGGAGGACATAAATGTATAGCTGGAGTAAATATTTTTAAAACCTGCTGAATGGAAATTCAGGCATAGTGGGGCATGTTAATATTCATTACAGTGATGGTTATGATGGTGACCGGGGGATCAAAAGTGTTCATGAAGTAAGTGATTTTTTTTTTCGTTTTTTGTCATTGAAAGTGGTAAGTGATATTTTTTTTTGTCATTGAAAGTGGTGTTGACTGTGATGAAACTAATGTTGAAACGATTAAACATAGTGAATGGGTATGTGCCCTTTGATTGGTTACATAGAATTATTTTAGTGGCAAGCAGGGGGAAAAATAACTGTTTCAATTTGATGTGCAAAACTGTTCTTGACATTTCAAATTGAGGAGCAAATTAGGTGGCTATGTGGAGCAGATTCGTAATTTTTTACCTTTGCTTTTTAATATTCATAATCTATTACTATCATTGTACAGAGTAACCCAAAAGTTATGCAACCTATTAATAAACTATACTTAACAAAGCTGTGTGTTACAATGCAGAGTGAACGAAAAGCTAAACACTATGTACATGACATACACTGTAAAAGAACAGTTTCCTCACAATAGGTGCTAGAAATATCCTTCATCTGTGGATATGTGGGCCTCAATGCATTTCTTCATGTTTGTTGCAACCTTTTGGATGGTTGCTACACTAACGTTGGAGACATGGCCCTCATGTTTTGTCTTAGTTTCACGAGTGTGTGAGGGTTGTTCTTGTACACATTGTCGTTGAGATGACTCCAGAGATAAAAGTCTGGAGGAGACAGGTAAGGTGATCTTGGTGGACACAGTCCACAAGAAATGATGCACTCACCAAAGAATTCATGCAACACAATCATAGTGTCATTTGCTGTGTGTGTTGTTGCACCGTCTTGCTGTAGCCAGCAGTTGCATTCATCAGCATCTAACAATGGTATGAATTGCTGAATGATGTCCTGATAATGATCAGCTGTCACTGTTCCTATGAAACAAATTGGACGCACTATTCTTTTCCATGAAACAGCACACCAGACTCCTGCTTTTGGAGAATGTAATGGGCTCTCGTGAAAAAAATGTGGATTTTCAGAAATCCAAAACCTATTATTCTGACTGTTTACATACCCACTTAGATCGAACCATGCTTCACCAGAAAAGAAAACTTAATCCAGGATATGAAGACCATTGTGTGCAAAACACAGAAACCATTGGTATTATTAGTCCTTTCTCTGTATCAGATTTTTGCAGCTTGTACTCAGCGTTAATCTTACGTGATGCAGGTTTAGCTTCTTTGTTACTTTGTGAACACTCCCCGTAACATAATCCAGTTTGTTGGGACACTTTTCAAATTGACTTCTGGGGTGAATGCATGAAGGACTGATGGACAGTTTCCAAAGACTCCTCGGTTAAGACTGACGGACGGCCCAAACGTTTATGATTGTCCACACGACCAGTTTCTCAAAAACATAAGACCAAATGACATATAAATTCACTTTTGAACATAGAGTACAAGGTACTTAAAATCCACTCTTAATATAAATTCCCTCTGGCATTTTTAGAAAGCCTACCATTTGAGACAACTTTCCAAAATGAAAGTGTGCTGAGCTGGGGTAAAAGGCATGTTTGTTTGCTTGGTTGTGACCTAAGGACTAATGGCGGCAGATACGAGTCATACTATGTGATCAGTGCATGCTGACCCTGACCCCCCCTCTCTCTCTCTCTCTCTCTCTCTCTCTCTCTCTCTCTCTCTCTCTCTCTCTCTCTCTCTCTCTCTCTCTCTCTCTCTCTCTCTCTGAGACACATACACAGTCTACTGTTGCCACTACATACATTCATATTATCCGTATAATCGATATGCCATGCCAGTGCAGTGTTGAAATGCAGGTTGCCTAACCTTTGGGTCACCCTGTGTAATCAAGCATTACAACCTACAGTTTCTTCATTTAAAATTATAATTCAAATTTGAGTCTCAATACATTTTTTCCCATGTGGAAAAGGAATGCAAAACATTTTTAAATTTTACCTGTTGGTCTACTCACTCTTGCTATTTGAAAACGGAATCACTTCTCTTGAACAAGGTGCACCTTCTATATCTATTTTGCCTAGCTTGAGTTTTTAGCTTTCTGGCTGTATCATTTCTAGAACAGAATAACAGTCATGTTCTTTTTCATAGAGTTGGAGTCTTTTACTGATATGGTTCGTACACAATCTGGAAATCCTGGAATTCCATGTTGTCCTGGAAAAGTCCTAAAATTCTGTTATGTGTCCTCTAATTTTATCCGTTCCTGTTTTTGCGCAATGTTTTGTAGATGAGGATTTTTCTACTGACATAACTTATGTCTGACAAAACAAATCTACCTTACCCCTGCAAAATACAGGGGGTGGGGGTTGCTATTGCTTTTCTTGTCTGTTAGGAGAACTGATGAAGCTGTATTATCAGCATCCTTTGCGTCGTGCTGATGTTATCACTTTGTCTGTCAGGCCAGGGAGACCATGTCTCTGCAACTTTTAGCTCATTTTGTAAAATTCTTTTTGTATTGGGAAGCTTAAAATGTGAGAATGATGATCCATGCATTCCGGTTTTTCCCGATACACAACTTTGCAGCCAGAGGGCACAAATGAAGTTTGTATTGAATTTAAAATGGATTTTACTTCATATATTTGCTTCTAAATATCCGATTGAAAAAATTATTTTTCCTTTCCATAACATTTATGTCGAAGACTGTTTTAGTTATAGTCTCTTTTTCAAATAATGCATACATTTTCCGCTGGGGAGCGTAAAGGTAAATTGCAATTTTTCCAATATCTCCGCGTCTGAAAGTCCGATTTGAAAAATTCTTCCTGCACCGAATATAGCTTTTCAGGGGAAATGTTTTGCATATAATTTCTCATTTTTGGTAAAGAATGGTTTGGCCACCAGGGGGCATAAGTGTTTATTTTTGCTTCTGACGTATTTGCAACAAAATCTGAGTCGGAAAATCGATTGAAAAAATTCTTCCGTGAACAGATATCACTCACTACTCAGGAAACCTTTTCAGAATACCTCCTGCTTAAAAGTAGTACATATTTTTTTCACCAGGCGGCATACATTTATATCTTATTTTTGTCGATATCTCTGTTTCTAGGAGTCCGATTTGAAAAATTCTTTGTTTGTTGGAGAACATTTTCGGTGCAAAATGTTTCTCATATAATTTCAAGTTTTTCTTAATACACAAGTGTGCCACTAGAGGGCGTAAGTTAACTTTTCCATTTACAGCAATATCTGCGGGACTAAAAACCTGATTGAAAAATATTCTTTTTTGATCAGATACTACTAACTATGAAAACTGTTTGTGTGTATTTTCTTCCCAAAATAATGCACAATTTTGCCGCTAGGGAACACAAATATTTAATTATTTCTCTCAATATCTGTACTTCTAAATGTGTGATATAAAAATTCTTTTAACACCAGATACCATTACTAATCAAAAACAACTATTATGGGAATTTTACTAGTTAATGTTTTTATTTAAATTGCGAATTTTCGCAGAAAACTCTTCTCCTGCTTCAGGCTGTCTTTTTGTTGTCGCTTATTCCCGTCACTATTGCGGTTACTGTTAACCTTGAAGGTTACGATTATTTTTCATCAAATCCTGCCAGATGTTAGTGAGGGAAAATCTCTTGCAGTAATTGATGATGGAATTTTGATTTTTCTCAATCTCTATTCCTTCTTTTAGCTTTCTTTTTTGAAAATTGCTTTGGAAACTGATGACTTTAAGGGAATTCCAATCCATGCTGTGACTAGTTTCTCTAACATACCTATCTAAACCAGTCTTGTTGGAGCAATTTTTTATAGCAGCTTTATGCTCTGCTATACGAGTTTCTAGTCTGCGACCTGTTTCCTATATGTAAGATAGTCCACAACTACAATTTACTTCGTAGACTACACCTTGAATTAAGAAACTAGGAAGCCAATTCTCAACATGAGCTTTATTCAAAGAACCAGATACCATTTATCTTATGGAACTCTTTAGGTTTGTATTTGAGGTTTGTGGTTCACAATTCTGCTGGTAGGTGGTGTTTGTGTACTTCCGTTTGCAGCTTTATCTTTGCTTCAATATACTCTACTGAGAAATTGTTTTTTTTACCGTATGCCATTTGTTATAATAAAGATAGGGAGTGAATAAGGTTTTTGCTACAATAAGAAGATCCTCTTCAAAAAATGTACAACTTTCCCCTAGGAGTTATAAAGGTCAAAACATTTTTCTTGCTATCACTGCTTCCGGGAGACGGATTTGAAAAGTTCTCTTAGCCTAGCTTTTGTCATGACAAATACTTTTCTCCTGTTTTCAACTTTTCCATTATGCAGAATTCTCCTGCTAAAAGGCATGGAGATATATTGTGTTTCCTTCTATATCTCTTCTTTTAACTGTTCGATTCGAAAATCTTTTTGTCTCTGATACCTTCCTTCTACTATGAGAAACTTTTTGTGCGCCATTTGTTCATTTTTGTAACATACTTTTTAGCCACTGGTGGAAGTAAGTAGTTTTACAAGTAACTGATTTTTTATGGGGTATTTTGACCTTTACTGAAATTTGCTAATGAATGCTTTATGTAAAAATTTGCCATGAAATCAGATTGCTTTCTAATATTATAAACTTAAATCTAGTTGTTTCTTAGTATTTTCTAAGTAATCACTTTCAATGTTCTATAATTAGTTTTCTAATCAAGCCCAGTTAAATTGCCTTGATCACCACCCAGCAATGGCCCAGCACTATGTTGCCGCTACCGAACCGTCAGTAAAATGTCCAGGCGGCCAACAGAAGGGCCTGCAGTTCAGGCCAGCAGATGGCCAACAGTTGCCACCCCCATCAGTTGTCATATGCCACAACAGGGCCATCAGTTATCCATCACAGGCAGTAGCTGCCACAAGTGGCCCTTCAGCGGCCCTGCAAGCACGTGCCATAAATGTTGGCTAGCCTAATGTGTTCCGCTAGTTTCCCGGCATTGGCAGCTGGCAATCACGTGCTGCAGCTGATGGCTTGCCGAATCTTGTCCACCAATTCCCCAGTAGTAGCCATAAAAAATATAAAGGATAACTGCAGTTTTCCAAAGCAACAACTACTTTTTTTTTCTCTTTACAAAACTTCTAAATTACAGCACTGTGCAGGGGAAATTTTCTCAACAGGTCCGGAAATATTCCCGTTTGGATCTGGTTGGAAACAAACCAGGGACTGTCTGCGTGGAAAGCGGGCACTCTGCCAACTGGACTGATTTGGCATGCACAAACATGGATTGAAGCTGACCCTCTTTTCTGCAGAATGTGTAACGAATGGTTCTTTATTTAATTTTACAATATTGTGAGGTATTTTTCATAAATGTCAGTTTCATATAATTCATAAATTTATTTCTTCAATGTACGATTGTTTTTTTTTTTTTTACTTTAATGGAACTTCACTTTTTCAACGGGTGTATCAACTTAGACGCTTTCCAAAGTTTTGATTCTTGAAAGGTGATTGTTGAATTAATATATTTACCTGTTCATGTCACATTCTGTTACATTTTTAACATTGTATCTTTCCTTTCCGCTGTCCGAAGCTACATTTGTTTTAAAGAGGAAAGATATTTTATTTTACTTCTCATTATTTTTAGAAGTGAATTCCTCCAGTCTTGTGTATTCGACCCATGAATGAGTACATTATATCCACATAGCGTTGCTTCTTTTTTTCTTCATATAATTGATACATTTTGTACCTGTATAATTCTTCTACTTCTTCTTCTTCTTCTTTTTTTTTTAACGTAACATTTTTTTTATGTTTTTCCAGGACTTTTGTTTCAAGTGGTTTAGTGACTGTTAAAACGAAAGATTACACAGAAATTATTTCTTGTTATTCATGGGAATGGAGTGGGTGTATTTTATGGCTATAATCTAGTATTTCATGGCTTAATCTGATTTATTCGTTGACATGGCATTTCATTAGGAAATTAATTTGCCTCTCTACATATGCTTTTTTTTTTCTTCACGTCTACTAAAATAACACAATGGCTATAGCGTCGTCTTCAACTTACTGGTACCACGAGAGACACAGCACGTGTTGCTTCTGCACATGCACACTTCCGTTGCTTCCATTGTTGGGGTTTCATTGGTTGCCAGTAATGGGCCACTAGTGGTACTTGCTAGGTGGCCCGCAATTCATGGCGATGCTGCAGGGCCATCAATGGCTTCCAACTAATGGTGCTACCACCAACAGACTGCTACCGGGCCATGAGTGGCAGATTTCAGCCAGCAGTGACCCATCACTGCCAGCTGCTGGCCAGCAGTTTTCCAACACTTGTGTTTTTGCTGGGTAATAAATGCAGTTGTACTCAGCTCTTGGATTTAAGTTTTCCCATTATTCTCTTTCGTTTTGTGTTGGAAGTTTTTGTGCATACTTTGTTTGCTGGTGAGTACACATTTAAAACATAGCTACAGCATCAATATTATGTTGAAATTTCCTTCCCTAAATGAAATGTAACACAAATACTTGCTCCTATAAATATTTGTTAAAGAAATAACAATCCCTATGGTTCTTAGAAAAAGTTCCAAATATTTCACCTTTCTTTATCCTTAAATTTCCAATGTATGCATTATTTCAAAATAATTAAATATTGATTGTGTGGTATATGAAAGCATTTCAAAAGTAATGCCACATACATATGCATTTTTGAGTTTTATGTTTGCTTTTATTTTATAATTTGCTTCAATAATTGAACTGAAGCCAAAGTAGAAAAATAAAATTTTCTCAAAATCAGTGTAGTATACTGTATATAAAAGTTTACTAGAAATTAAAGCTTGTTACATTTTCAGTGACAGTTTTGGTATTTCAGTATTTATCTGTGATTCTAAGTTTCTTATTAGCTGCAGTGGACATCATTTTTAACATTTTGCATTCTGTATGAAATTTGCCTAAGCATGTAGGAAGTTGTTTGTTGTAGGTTATAGGTTGAACAGACCTATGGTTTCACTATATTTTAAGTAATAGCATTTGGATCATGCCCTTGAAAAAAATTGAAAAGTACTAGAATTCTGTGATTGAAAAAGCATATGAACCATGTGTAAGCCATCACATTTGCATGCTGTAGCTTTTTGAAGAATACATCATTTGTTATCTCTGTGTGGGAGTTGCAAAGTTGAGGTCCCTATATTATTTTCAGAAGATGTGTTAGTGCTTCAAAACTTATTCTATTTCTGAAATCGTTTTTATTCTATTCATTACTGAAAAGGCTCTTTCAACTTTTACTCTTCTGTCCGCTAATGAACTCTGGCGCTGCAGGCATGGAGCAGGAACAGGCTTGGCCTTGGCCGTACATACTGATGCAGATTTCTCGTCTGTCGACGGTATCGGAAGCACGTTTTGGTTTGTTTGATGTACTTCGTCTCTTTTAACAGGAATTTCTGAGAACTTTTCGTGCACGTGTTTAACCACGCGATGGCTGATAGAAAATATCAGTCTGTTTTTAGGAAGTGTTATACGACAGATTATCCAGGTATAATCGAATCAAGGAAGGGCCAACACTTTGTCTGTTGCTCTATTTGTAGATATGATTTTTCCGTTGTCCACAAGGGCAAAGGAGATATCATTAATCACATTCGTATGCAAAAACACGTGGACAATTCTAAGTGTGTAGAAAATAACAAAACGTTAAATTTTGCTCGAGATAGTTCCTCTTCTGATGCCATTATCCGTGCTGAGTGCTTGTTTACTTCATTCCTCATGTAACACAACTTACCTTTAAGCTCAGGGTGCGCACGCGTGCTTGAAAACCTGGAAAGTCCTGGAAAATCATGATTACGTTTTCAAGGCCTGGAATATCCTGGAAAAACGGTGTTTTTTTAATGCTGTCTTGAAAAGCCTTGAAATTTGAAATTAGTACTTAAAAAAATGCCCTTTTAGGAAATCGTGTTACTGTTACCCCTTCATTTTTTAAAGTTCCTTTTCTCTGTTCTCAAAAAAACCACAGGCAGCGGTTTTCCGAAGTGCACCAAATCCTAATTTGGCTGGGGGAAAAAAAGAAAAAAAGGCACTACTTCCAGTGCAATAAAATTGGATGATTACTAGTAGGTCGAAGGAGAGCTTGATGTCCGTCCGACAACTGAGAACGGAAGGGGAAAGAAGAGGCATTTAGCATTTGCAGGGGGTCGCGTATGCACCAAGTCAGCTGGCATCCACCAGTGAGGAGTATGCCTGAACAACACATTCATCTTCTTCTTGTTTATGTGCATGATACCCTCCCTCCCCTCAAGAGACTTCCGCTACTTGTGATAAAAAATAAGAAAACTATCTTTGCGAATTTTTCACGAAAGTAGCTGAAATTTTTACATTCACTGTAATTGGATTACAGAAGCTCACTTCCAAAATTCCAATTGAATCGGTTTAAAACTTTAAAAGTTAGCATTGGTAATTTTTATTATGTGTGCCTCTTTGGACAGAGTGAGCCTCCAGCAAAAGGGTGTTACCATAGCAACGGTTGATTGACAGCTGGGAGCGCCGATCTGAAGCCTTGGGTTGGGAAGAAAGCAAACACCTGTTTATCACTTCCACAGCTCAAAAGGACTAGGAGAATATTTTCAGAAATCCATTTTTCCGAATTTTGAAAATAACACAGTAAAATTTTTACAGTAGTTAAGATACATCACAATAAAGTTCTAGTGCAAATTTCTGCCAAATTCCGTTAGGAACTTTAGCAGATGCAAAAAAAAAAAAAAAATCCGTTGCATAATCGGATTGAAAAAAAGAAACAGTAATTATAAATTACGGGAAAAGCAAGTGAATTATTTTTTTAGATGCCATGGTTTATTTAAACAGAGTGATCCTTAAATTTTTTTTCTGTGATGATATGGACTCTATTTGAATTACAAACATACGTTTTTATTCAGACGTCTGAGTTACTGTTTTAATAAAAAAATCGTCTATAATTAAAAAGTTTTCAATGGATTTAAGCAATATTCAGCAGATAAACAAACGTATTTCAGTAAATTGCAACATCATGACGTAAATTTGGTAATTTAATTTTTGTCGAAAATTGGGGAACATTTTTTTTTTTTACAATTTCTATTATAGTTAAAGTGAAGGAGGAAATGTGCAACTTGACAGTTCAGTGAGCTGCAGGTGGTGATTTATGGCGATGTGCCAAATGAAAAGAAGCCATTCCATCAGGTCATTCCAAAGGTTGTGTGTGTGGACGCGTCCTCCTGCTGTTTGATCGTAATCGGAATGTTTTTGTGCAGGGGGTTGAGAGAAATATCCGTTTCAGCTTTACAGCTTTCACGGCTCTTTTTTTTTTTTTTCTTGGTAATAAATAAAAATCATAGTTGCTGCATTCACCATTGATCCGTGTTTGCATTTCTTGAATATAAACAGCAGACAATCTGAAACAGTGTTGGGCGGGTCTTGATGTTCTTCATTTTGCATATGCTGAGTTCAGTTCTGTGGGAATAAGGAATGACTTATACTGTGAATATATACAAAACTACATATTTTTGAGCTGAAAAATAGGTCTACTTGTACACAGTAGCTAACGTGTGAACTCAGATGAAGACAATCAGACATACGGACGTCTGATTCCATAAAAAAAAAAAAATCAACATAGTTTTTTTATTTACACTACAGGTAAAAAAGCAAAAACATGTTTTTAAACGTTATAAAGGAAAACGGATTTTTGAAACGCAGGACTTGATGATCTTAATTTCTGAAAGTTTCTTTTTTCCACATCCTTTTTTTTCAATTACAATACTGTCATCATCATCATCATCATCATTGTCAACCATTATCAATCCACTGCTGGACGAAGGTCTCCCCAAGTTTCCTCCACAACGGTCTGTCTTGTGCCAGTCTCCTCCATGTCACCCCTGCATACTTTCGAATTTCATCCACCCATCTCCCATGTGGTCTTCTTCTGGGTCTTTTCCTGTCCCTGGGAATCCAGGATACTGTGAGTTATATCACTTAGTGATATGGCAGATTTTCGGTTGCTGATATCCGCGATCGTAAGCGGTAGTTGCATTGCGATTGTTGATGATGACAAGATAAATACTGGAGTGATGTAAAATGTTGCATAAACTAAACTAAAAAAAAAAAGCCCCCCCCCCCGAACTTTTATTTGGTCATCATAGCTGATCAACCATTTCATTCCATGAACATCAGCACAGTTCAGTCATTTGAACATTGGGGGTATCTGAAGGAATTCAGCCGTGCTTAAGCGCCCTAGCGCAACGAAAACATGCTAATTTTGGACAGTTCTATTCCCTTCCTCTCTACCATCCCTAATAATTGAGAGTGCATACTGTAGTTTCAAATATTCTATTTATGAGCTAGTTTTCGCGCTGTTCGTTATGCTTTTATTTTCGAAATTCCTAACACTTTTGAACTATGGTTGCAGAAACGTTTATGCTTTGGGTTTGTCTGTAGGATAATTCGCATGAAAGCGGTTGAATTTCGGCGAAATTTTAGTATGCTGTTGGGTACAACCTGGAAACCTACCCTCTCGAAAAAGGTCAAAATTAAATTTAAAGGCCAAGACATAAGAGCAGTATTTGTTCTCCAAGCTTAGGAATGTTAACTCACTTAAAATCTGTTTGATTGCGACAAAGTTTTGGTATGTTATCAGGGAGGAGAAACCTACCCTTGTAGAAAATGATCCAACTTGAATTCAAAGGTCAGGGCATAAGAACAGAATTTATTCTTTATGGTCTTGTGCTTGATAAACTTGATCAATTTGCATAAAGCACATTCATCCATTTGCATCTTTCATCATTTTTATTACTTAAAACTGAAATTACTTTACAGTATCATGTTCAAATTATTTTTTTAAAGCATAATAATCATCCTGGAATTTTTTGTATATGGCCTGGAAAGTCCTTGAATTTTTTTGTATATGTCCTGGAAAAGGCCTGGAAAGTCCTTGAATTTTTTTCCCCCAAAAGTGTACGAACCCTGTAAGCTGTGCTGACCATGCAAGTGTGCTTTTTAAGAAAATGTTCCCAGATAGTAATATTGCAAAAAAATATGCATGTGACAGGACAAAAACATTGTGCGTTGTTGCCGAAATGGGGAAATCTTCAAAAATGGACATGCATACTTGCCAACTTTTACGGATTTCTGCTTAATTTTACTGATTTACAGATAGAGGTCTTTTTTTACAGATTTTTTAATATTTCGATTGCTCAATCGAAATATTTCAACCCCCTGCAACCATCCACTTAGATTTTCTACCAGACCTTACGAACGCTGTGTCACGCGATTATGTCATCTTTGACTTGCTGGCTTCATGACATCATGCGATAGCTCTCTCTCTCTCTCTCTCTCTCTCTCTCTCTCTCTCTCTCTCTCTCTCTCTCTCTCTCTCTCTCTCTCTCTCTCTCTCTCCACGGGAGTGCTCAAGTGATGTGCCGACCAGAGTTCTCCAAAATGCGTAATTACGCATTTAGTACACATCAAAATTTACCAACGCGTAAAAATATGCATCAGGAATTTTTCTCGATACGTAAAAATATGCGTCAGGGAATTTTTCTCTGCGCTTGAAACTATGCATCGAATAATTTTACCAATTCGTAAAAATATGCATCGGGATGGTACTTCGTCTTTCAGAAACGGAAGTGAACGAAATAAATATTTTTTTCCGTAATCTTAATTTCTTTTTCCTGTGATGTTGCGTCTGTCCAGTATTGTTGTTATATATCATTTTATTCCATAAATATTTGTATTTCAGTTTAAAAATAGAGGAAAAATTTCCGAAATCGGAAATTCGCCAGCGAAAAAATTTTGCTGTAATCTTTAGGCATAAGGGTGCAACGGCTTCGAGGAATTTCTTCTTTTCCATCATAATTTGGGTTATCCTCGAGATTGATGCATAACTGAACAGAAATTTTTAAAATATTTTTAGCAGACATTTTTTTTGCATTTTTTATATGCCTTAACATAACATTAGTGCTTCAAATTATGTCCATTGATATTTCAAACATATGAAAGTATGCTTGCAGGATTTTCATAGAAAATTGCAGGATTTTCATAGAAAATTGCAGGATTTTTCTCTTCTTAAGGTTGGCAAGTCTGTAGACTTGATACACTATAAATTTCACTAAATTATGGCTTTTACTCAAGAATAAAGTAAATTACTTTCAGTCAAATTTTTGGGTAGCACCGCTACCCGTCTTCAGGACTACACTGTAATAGTAGGTGTTGCCATTCATTAGCTAAATTCCAACCTTTCACATCATTTAATGTTGTACCTCTTCTCTCAATTTCCAGTCCTTCTGACAATTTTTTTCTTGAAAAAGTGCTGTTGATGTGTCAGAACTACTGCAGAGTCCCAAAGCACTTTATGTCCTGTATTTTGAACATGTCTGTCCAAACCTGTTTTGTTTGTGAAATTTTTAATTGCAGCTTTATGTTCTACTAATCTGGTCTTAATTTTTCTTAAAATATTAAAATAATTGAATCAAAATATCAAGGGCAGGCTGCATATGTGTAATTCATCTAGTACCATGGATCCCAAAGACTGGTATGTCAGAGACATCTTCCCCAGGTATTGCATAGAGCTTGCAAAAGTCTTGAAATCATTTCACACTCTTTTCATTGTAGTTATGTCTTCCATTAACTTCAGTGTTACACGAAAATATGTGGATAGCACAAACTCTTTTAGAGCCAACTGTAAACAATGGATCAAGCAATGTACAGAAACTAACCAAGGGCACATTTTGTTCAAAAGAGCCGCAATCCCCTTTTTGTTCCCATATTTTAATTCCCTCTGCCCAGTATGAACTGTGCCACATCTACAACAGAGTTCATGTGGAGGCTTAGATAGACACTGTATCCTTAAAGGTAAATTATGCCAGATATTGTATTAATTATATGTGTTCCATTCCATATCATTTTTATTTTATCTCTACCTAAATGGATCACCTTGTATGATGAAATGTTGTGTCCTTCAGCTATGTAATAGCATTGAGATCATGTAGAGAAATAGTTTAATTCCTGAGGATTGGCAGAAACCAGTTAGTGTAACTACATACAAAAAGGAACAGTAAATACTATGATATCTCTTGAATTAGTGTTCCTGGTATGAACACTATGACAGTGCATGTAGCTGATGAAGGACTTGTGTGTAGTGAACTGCTGAAGAATGTGTCAACAGATTCTTCACCAGCTGATCATTCCATCATGCCTCACATGACACCAGCAAAGTTTAACATAACAGTTGTTTTGTCATGCATTTCAGTTCACTATACCCAAAATAGGGAGTTGTACATGTTCATTAATTTTAGCCATAAACTTGGGAATATGGCTATCTGAAAATCATGTTTGATTAAAAAGCAGCTATATGATTCCAACATGTTTCTTACTGGTCCTTTGACCAAATAAATAAAGTGATGAAGGCAGGGAGCAAGCAAAGTTTCTAGTGTCGAAGCAGTGACAAGATAGAGTGATGATGCTTATTACTTGTTTGCATTCCAGAAGATTTTTGTTATTGTTTGGAGTTACATTTAAAATAATAAAATAAAAGAGAGAGAGAGAGAGAGAGAGAGAGAGAGAGAGAGAGAGAGAGAGAGAGAGAGAGAGAGTGTGTGTGTGTGTGTGTGTGTGTGTGTGGGTGTGGGAAACCTTTTTTCACATGTCATTACTGGGCACTTTATAAGTATGCTCTGAAAGGCTGAACTCTCATCCAGCATTTTTATTTACAATTCAAAAACTAAATTTACTGGCTTTACTCCAGGGGTTGCTTTAGTTGAAGAAATCATCTCTTCCTTTGATTATTTCATTTCCATGCAGACATTTCCAGCCATTAGATGGCTATCAAGGTTTATTCTCAATGCTTCACTTCACTCTGCATTAGTTGTTGATATAGAATGCCCACATTAGTTATTGGCATGGACATTTTACATATGTCAACAGCTAATGTGGAGTGAATTGAAGCATTGAGAACAGATAGACTGAGATAGTCACCTTTTTTTTAAAGAACGAAAATGTCTTAAAGGAAATAAAATATTCACAGGAGAAAAAGAATTGAATTCTTGAACTAAAGATAACCTTTATTTGCAAGTATCGTGATGTCTTCATGACACATTGCATCATAAGCAATCAGAGAAATGGGGGTATTCTAGTGTTCATCAAATTGACATTGTGATAACTGTCACACTTGGCCTAGCTTGTACATTGATTTTTGGTCAAACATGACATTCTACAAGTATGACAACTTGTCTTTTTTTTACCTTTTTCTTTTTATCCTAAGAAATCTTTGAAAGGGAAAACGTTTCGATGCTAAAACAAAATTTCGTAGAGAGAACCCTTAGCACCTTCCAACACTAAGTCTGAGCTCATGCAAAAGAAACCTGTGAAAAGGTCAAACTTCCATTGTTGTGAGTTATTGATTTGTTCTACAGCTTCAATCTGGCTTTTTTTCAAGCAGACATATTTTAAGCAAGGATTGCCATTTTTTTTGGTCATGACTTTAATTTCTTTTAACTTCAGCATCAAAATTTGACTTGAATTGACCCTGATATTGGGGGAAAGTGGGGCAAATTTAGTTACATATGAGATGCCAATTTCAGGACTTAAAAGGATGGCCACATTCTTATGTTAAACTGAACCAGCATTATTAAGATAACATTTATGCTCACCCAGTGAATTCCTTACATTTTTTCCGAGTTCTAAATAGCAGTAACTCCCAAAATAGTTGAGAAAACAGATCTGAAGTTTCATATATTTGTTTTTGATTTAGAGAAAATATTTTACCAACTTTGATCAAAATGAGGGCATTTAATATTGTAATGGTTATTTTAACATATTAATTTGTTATGGAATGTACCAGTTCATGTACAGTGGAACCTCGGTTCTCGAACGTAATTGGTACCTAAAGGCTGTTCATAATCCGATTTGTTTGAAAACTGAAACCATTTTCCCATAAGAATTAATGTAAAAAGGATTAATCAATTTCAAACCCCAGATGATTGCAGTGATGGAAAGTTTGCACCGAACTGCGCCAAACTGCTACAAATTATGAAAAAAATTAATATTTGCACCCAACTGTGCCGAAACAGCAATCTACACAAAAACTGCCGAGCAAAAAAAAATTTTTCATGGTAAAAAACACCGTTTTAAATGGATAATCGAATGACCCTTTTTTAAGGTCTACGTGTAACTTGGTTAAACATAGGACGGGACTTAATCAACACGTACTCCCAATCCCAACATTTCGTGATGTAGGTGGAGCTTATTGAGAAGGAGTTTTGTTGTAATCACGTGGTATGTAGGAGAAACAATGCTGTGCATTATGAAATCCAGATAAAGATTGTTTACAGATGGTTTGGTGGTCTTTCGGACTGTTGTGCAATTGAGATTGTTTATATGTCGTTCCCTGCTCTCTGGGATGGCACAGTTATTTCATTCCGGTTGAGGTGCACGATTACGTAAATACAGCGTAAGATCAGTTGTTCACCATTTCGTTGACGGGGAGAACAGCTGAAAATGGCTCTCCTGTGGCAGGATACGATGGTTCTGTTTCTAAAGGATTCATAGGTATTCAGAGATGTCAACTTTTACGGATTTTTCTTAGTTTGTACAGATTTTCACTCCATTTTATGGTTTTACGGAAGCCACTCAAAAAACTAGTGAAAAGCCCACGCAAGATCCCTGCACGCAATTTTCTATTTTTAACCGTCTTTTGGTCGAAAAAATGCACTTTACAGATAGTCCCTATACGTCTTCGATGTTCTGACTTCTCCTCCCAGTGGAGGCGGAGCTTCTTGTATGCAATTGTCATGCAATTCCCCGTACAGCCATTTGAGAGTGCCATGCGCAAAAGCCAAGAAGGAGCTCAGCTCAGCGCCTTTTGCAAACTCCTTAAATTGATTACATGTGGCTTTGTGTAAAAAATTTTATGCAAACATTTTAACCCTTTCCGCTCGACTGTCGGGCGACATCCGACATTACAAAATTGCCTAATAGCTCGCACACCCGCCACGGCGATGATGCCTCTATAGCTTGCATGTCGGCGCTCGTGAGACATTTCTTTTTCGTCGAATAGGTCGGGTGTCACTCGTCACGCCAATGACGCCTGTATAGCTGGCATGTCGGGGCTCGTGAGACATTTCTCTTTCACCGAATAGCGAAAAAGAAACATCATCAGCGTGTCGGGTGTCACTCACCATGCCAATGTAACCTCTATAGCTCGCATGTCGACGCTCGCGAGGAATTTCTTTTTCACTGAATAGCTTGCGTTCCGGCTGTCATCCGTCACGCCGATGATGCCCCTGAATAGCTCGGGTGTCAGCTGCGCCGCCGATTGCGTATGTCGGGGCTGCTGAGCCAAAGCTGAGCTTTCACTGCTAAGTTGTGGCCTCTACTACAGAAATAAAAAAAAAAAAAGTGCTGGGTGAATATGGGTGAAAAGTTATTCGAGTGGAAAGGAGAATGAAATGAAATTAACCGTAGCAGTGAAACAGCTGTGACAACAAAAGGAACAAAGTCAGATAAAACTTATCGTCAAGTCCATCGCGACATACAGGGTGTCTGAGAATTATTGGACACATTACAAAATTATGTACAAAAAAAAAACCCCAAAAAAACTATGAGCATTGTCTGTTTTTCTATGTCACGTATTACTAACACGGTTTTTATATTTTTGTTTTGCAGAATTGTTATTCCCAGAATCCGATAGATGGCGCTAAGTGTGGCCTGATGAGGAATGTATGAGAAATGCGCAATCAGTGGACATGTCATCCATACAGCAGAAGGCAATGTGTGTGTTGTGGCTTGCGGAATTAAAGTCTGTCATTAAAGTTAAAAGACGCTACCGTTTAGAGTATCGTTGTAATCCTCCGTCAACGAATTAAATTAAGCAGTAAATGAAACAGTTTAAAGAAACTGGCAATGTGGAACATCGTGGAGGAGCTGGTAGGCCTAGTGCCAGTGGTGAGATGATTGACCAAATTAATGAAAGTTTCCGACGAAGCCCCAGGAAATCCATTCGTAAAGCAAGCAGAGAACTGTGCATTCCGAAATGGACAGTTCACGATATCTTGCACAAGAAATTAAAGTTTCATGCTTATGAAATTCAAATAGTGCAAAAGATGCATGTAAATGATCACACTGTGCGATACGATTTCGCTGTGGATATGCTGAATCGAGTGGAAAACGACGAAAAGTTTCTCAGTACTGTAATTTTTAGTTATGAATCCACATTTCATTTATCAGGTATTGTGAATCATCACAACTGTACTGTAGGATATGGGGCAGTGAACCGCCTCATTCTGCTATTGAACTGGAACGTGATTCTTCAAAAGTTAATGTGTGGTGCGCTCTATCAAAAAGAGAAGTGCTTGGCCCTTTCTTCTTCTGTGAAAAAACCATAAATGGTGACATTTACTTGGATATGCTAGAAAATTTTGCTATACCCCAGATCAAAAGATATGACAATGTCGTTTTCCAACAACACGGCGCGCCTCCGCATTGGTCAACATGTGAACGTAAGTGCCTAAATGAGCATTTTCCCAACAGATGGTTTGGGAGTGGTGGTTCCATTCCGTGTCCTCCTCGCAGATCTAACTCCATTGGAATATTTCATGTGGAGTTATGTGAAGCATCGTGTCTATCAGACTCCTTGTACTGATTTGCAGGAACTGAAGCAGTGTATCACAGCTGCTATTAATTCCATAACTCCTCGGATGCTTGCCAATACATGGCATGAAATCGAGTATCACTTGGACATATTACGAGCAACCAAGAGATCTCACATCCAACTTACAATACCAACTTACAATGTGTAGTTACATTGTAAGTTGGCACAGTCAGTTTCTTTCTATCTGTTTAATGTTTTGTTTTATATAATTTTGTAATGTGTCCAATAATTCTCGGACACCCTGTATATATATAGTGAAGAATGCCCTTTTTATGAAGCATCAAAAGTTTTGCCAAATCACGTTTTGTAAGCCAGGTGGTTGCGATTTTAGCATTTTAAAGTAGCACATGGCGGCCGCGATGATTGTAGGCACCATTCAGAGAGCAAGGAGCGCAAAGATCATGTCAATAGACTAAATGGAGATGTGAGTAAAATTAATGTAACTAATAAAACTATTGACAGCTTATATAGAATCCTGAAAAAAAGATAAAGAGCAGATTAGTACTGGAAAAATGCAGCAAAATAAGTGAAAAAGAGAAGAAGAAATTAAATGTTCACAAGGTGATTTGAAACGGGAAGAAGCTGAACTTTTGCAGCAGTTGGATTCCTCTCATAAAATGTTAAACAATGCTGAGATGAACATTGAATGTGGCATAAAAAAAGGAGACATGAGTGCAATAGAATGTGGACAGGTACTATTAAAAGAAGCAAAACAAAACATTGCTAACTATCTTAGAAAATTTGAAAGAAATAGAAGCGAGCGATTAAATATTGAGAAAAGCAGCAGAAAAATTAAACATTTTTTGTAAAATAAATGATTAATAATAGAATCCTAATAATTTTGAAGATGACAATCCGATTTTTGGTGTAAATGTGACAAGGATGGTAAGTCAGATAATATCCGAAAACTTGAAAATTTCATCATCCTGGAGCGGGACTCAAACCCGCATCTGGGTTTGGGCCCGGGTATGCTAACCACTACACCACCCAGAATGATCAAGTCTCGAGTTTCCGATTAATTTGAATATAACCATCATAGGATTTGCTAGTCGAAGCAACCGGCATTCATTTTTAGCAAATCTGGAGGTTAAGAATCATATCCCGTGATTGCCCAGAGAAGCAGATAAATTATGAAATAAATACGGGATTACACCACGTAATACAAATTTTGAAGATGACAATCCGATTTTTCACTCCATGGTTACAAATTTTTTGATCTATTTGAAAACTAAAATATTTGCATATGAGTGTGTGTGTTGCAATGCAAGATGTTTTAAATTTGAGTAGAGTGCATCTAGTTCCGAAACATTTTTTGCTTAAGAGTTTGTTCTATCCATTACTATTTTACCTGCTCCAAAAAAAAAAAAATGTTTTCTTACACCAAAAATGTATTTTATCTGCTCCAAAAAAACATTTTGTTGCTCCAAAAATGATTTTGCAACTTTCCATCACTGTGATTGCTTATTTGAACCTTTGCAATTATAACAGTATTTCATGCATAAAATCGTATACAAAAACAATGAAAATGCATAAAATCTTACATGAAAAGAATAAACTCAATAAATAGAAAAAATATAGACGAAAATTTAACTTCACTTTACCTGTACAGAGGAGGGTTGATGGCATTAGTAGAAGGTGGTAGATATTATTGTTTGGAAGGGGAGTCCCCTTCCATAAGAAAATATCAGGTAACTGTCCTGAGTTTTTTTTTTCTTTCTCTTTTCTGTCTGTTGGCACTACTTGACTCTGCTTGAGACTCACTGGGCCTTTGTCTGTCTAAAAACCTGTCCAATGTGATTTGTTTTTGTCTGTGTTTTAAAATGTGTTTGAAGTGATACATGACATTGTCATTGAAAAAGTTTATGATGTGGTTTGCTACAGTTTTGTCAGGGTGATATCTTTCTCCACAAAACTTTGCACCTCACTCTGTTTCGCACACATTTCATTGATCAAAGAACTAGGCACATTTTCCCTTCCTTCCTCTGTCTGAAGACATTTCCTCCACCACCGTCTTTTGAGACTCCTTCTGAAGGTGTTCCAGTTCTTCCATGGTGAGCTCATTCCTGTGGTCCTCCACTAACTCCTCCACATTAGCATTGTCAACTTCCAAGGCCATGCTTTTGTCCAGAGACACAATATCATTGAAAACAGCAACAGACTCAGCCTCAAAGCCCTCAATGTCTCTGTCTGCTACACAGTCAGGCCACAATTTCCTCTAGGCCAAGTTCATGGTCCTGTAAGTCACTTACTCATAGGCTTTTTGTCAATGATACTTAAGCATTGGAGGATGTTCAAGTGATTTTTCCAAAATTCTCTGAGTGTTGATCCTATGTCAGAGGTCACTTCAAAACACTTTTGAAACAGTGCTTTGATGTAGAATTTCTTAAAGTTTGAAATGACCTGCTGGTCCATGGGCTGGGTTAAAGGAGATTAAAGGAGTTGTGGTAAAGGGCAGGCACTTCACTGTGATAAAATCAAACTCTTCCACCAACTCTTCCTCCAAGCATAGAGGGTGAGCAGGAGCATTGTCCATCACAAGAAGGCATTTCATTGGCAAATTTTTTTCTTGAAGTTATTTTCTCATGCTTGGGGCAAAGACTTCATGGATCCACTCGATAAAAAATTGCCTGGTTACCCGAGACTTACTATTTGCCCGCTACATAACAGACAATTTACTTTTCATCACATTATTTTTCTTAAACACCCTTGGATTCTCAGAGTGGTACACAAGCAATGGCTTGCCCTTGAAGTCCCCACTTGCATTTCCACTTAGCAAAAGAGTCAACCTCTCCTTCATTGGTTTGTGTCCTGGCAATGTTTTTTCCTCCTGAGTGATGTAGGTCCTCCTCAGCATTTTTTTCCAAAATAGGCGGGCTTCATCGCTGTTGAACACTTGTTGGGGAAGAAAATCCTCAACCTTTACATAGTCACTAAATTTTGGCACATATTTCTCAGCAGCTTCTTGGTTCGAACTTGCAGGCTCCCCATGCCTAACCTAACTATGTATGCCACTTCTCCTCTTAAATTGCTCGCACCACCCTCTATTAGCTTTGAACACATCACTATCAGCACTTGTATCAGGGCTGTTCTTTAACAGGTCATCATGTTATTGCCTCGCTTTTTCACAAATTATAGCCTCAGAAACACTATCACCAGCTAACTGTTTCTCGTTTATCCAGATCAGCAACAATTTTTTCAAAAAACAATGTGGAAGAAATATTTTTCTCATAATACGTGGCCAATACCTCATGATATAATCAACACAGAAATCAGACACTGCCGAATTGACTGTAATTACTGTTTCACATGTAATATCAATCACATCAGAAAACTTGAAAATTTCGTCACCCTGGAGCGGAAATTTCCTCATAGCAAAAGAGTCAGTCCCGCTCCAGGGCGACGAGATTTTCAAGTTTTCTGATGTGATTGATATTACGTATGAAACAGTAATTACAGTCTGATTGCTGTGTTGATTATATCATGACAATTTTTCCACTTCTTCAATTGTCTGTGATATTTGTTTAGTAAGAACCTTCCCTCCTTTTTCAACATCAGCTCCCTTGATCGTTTTTATTTTTGAGTATAGTACAGATCATTGATTTTACCATACCAAACTGCATAGCAAGATCTAAGACATGAACACCATTTTCATGGTTGGATACAATTTCTTTTTTCACTTCTGTCATGGTTCTAACAACTTTTATTTTCGCATTGCTGCTATCACTATTCTTCTTTGTCCCCTGTGTGGCTTATTTAATAATAATTTATAAAAAATCAAAACACAAAGAAAATCAAGAAAAGGCACTGCAAATTCAAGCAGGAGTCTGCACTGAGCAGAGGCTGCAGCGTAACTGAGGCTCTCCCACCGTACATCTCAGCCCGACGTGGTTGCCGGTTTGCCTGTTCGGGAACTGAGATTCTGTTCAGAAACTGGTGCGTTTTTGTTCGAAAAATATGTTCAGGGACCAATTTGTTCAAGATGAGAGTTATTTGACAACCGAGGTTCCACTGTATTTTGTTATGAAATTTCTTAGTTTAGTTATACATTGTTTTGATATTTCTAGTATTTTGTTATACATTCCACAAGTATAAAAATCAAGAAGTATAATTTTTTAAATATTTGTTTATTTAATGTAATGTATAATAAATCTTATGATAGCATCTCTAATTAGATATTGGTGAATTGTTATTTTTTAAAGGCAGTTGAAAAGTTTTACTCTGGAAAAATGTTTTTCTGCTGGTAGTGTGAAGAGAGTGAACTTCTTATGTGTCATAAATTCACTTATAATGTCTTTTTCTGTATAGGTGAAACCTTTACTGCAAGTAACAAAACAGGAAGAAAAACTTAGTGCAAAAGAAGATGAATTGCGTCAGGTTAAAGAAAAAATGGAGAAAGCTGAATGTGAAGTTACAGATTTACATAAAAAGTGTCAGCAGGTTTGTCTTCATTCTACCCCAGTTCTAGGAGTATTTCATGAGATATATTTTCTTAATACATTTTATTTAGCACCAGACGTGCTGTTAAAGATATGATTATCAGTTTTTATTGCAGGTTTATGCTCTTTTATTTTAGAGGTTGTACACTGTAATTTACAAAGAATTACAGTGTATGACTTATAAAATATGAATGTTGTTTTTACCACAGAAGCACTCATTGTGTTTTCACTGTTTACCATATAGCACACCATCTCTTCAGAAAACTTCAAGAGCTGGTATTTTTCATAAAGCAAATCCTCTTGAAGAATTGATGCCAAGAATTTTTCTCAATAATTTCTAGAGTAATCAGGTTTGCCCAAAATTTGAGAATTTGTTGTGGAGCGGTTTTTAAGTCATGAACACTAATTCATAAATAGAACAATCTGGGTTGCACAGCATTTGATTATTTATGGTGAATGGATTTTAGTGTCCACGTACAAAGTTGGCAGAGATTCTTCCTCATGGCACAATGTAATTACACTCTGGTCCTTAAATTTTGCAATTGGGGTGAAAATAATGTTATGAATTGCTCTTTTTTTTTTTAATATTTTTTATGTAAAGAAATAAATTTGTGGCTGGTAACAGTCTCCCAGCTTCTATGACCATTTCCTGGAGAAACACCAGCTTGTACAAGCTAGTGTTTTTTCCAGAGTCCTGAGATGACTCACCAGATGTGTGGACTGCTAAACAGCTCCAAGAGAGGATGGATTATTGGCTTCTTGGAATTGCATCTAGACTTGCTGGTTGTGGGACATGACGATACTACAGTCTGTCTGATCCATCGACAAGCCTACACGGCACTTACCCCCATGCTAGGTTCCATCAGCAGCAAAGTGACTCTAAACAGGCACTTCATCATTGGATGAAAGTTTCTTGCCCACTGGTAGAGGCAGGAGGATCATCTGCTGTGGATAGATATCAATCAACACCAACTTCTGGAGTTTCACTGCTCATGAGTTAACTATGATACACAGTGGTGTGCTAAGGGCTATAGCAGTGTCTCGTTCTCCTGCTTAGAATTTTATGATTGCTTTATATGTGTTGAAGTGATGCAGACAACAACTGATCTAGGAGCTGTCATCGATTGACATGCAGCAGTGTGGTCTAACTAGATTTCTTTATCAATCCCAAAATATTTTCAGTATGGCTACAAGTGTCAGTAATTTTACCTAGCAATTTTTTGAGTAAAATTCTTTAATACAACAGTACAAAATTTGCCATTAGCTATGCAAACAGTAGAATAAACTACCAGAATGTAAGAAAAAAAAATACAAGCATGTAAAAATGTACTAATTTTAAGTTCTTATTTATATTAAATTCAGTTTGAGCACTGAGTTCGTTTATGAGAGGAGAAATGCCAATTTCTAACTCTGTTTTGTTGCTAAACAGAACAGAAGTTTGATTGCAGTGTACAAACACACAGATCTTGAGATAATCTGCAAATGCTTAGATATGAGTATCTTCATTCTAGAGGTGTGCCTTCATATGTATCTGCTGACAAACACCAAACTTTCTTTTAAATCAAAATCATGAAGATTGGAATACTGTTCAGTTTCCAGAGCTCCTCAACTGAAGGTTGTTTTGAGATGAAAGAAGTCACTCGGAAGTTTGCACAATTCCATCTGCAGTGCAGGTTCTTGTTCCTCAATTTTGGCTCAAAGGGGTGTTGATGAAAATCTTGAATGTTGATTTCAAGCTGTCAGAATCTGAAAACCTAGACTCAAATTTGTTCTTGAGATGAGCAGTGTATTCTGCTGATTGTGTGAAGTCAGCATTTTCTATTTCCTTCTTTACTTTGGCACAGGCCTAAAGTATTATTTAAGATCCTTTTTTATGATGGATGACCTTCAAAAATATATATTTTTTTAAATCCTCAGCCTGGCTTATGAGTTGTGTTATTGATTTTTCCCTTGAAGTTTCAAATACAGGTAGTGAAGATTTTCTCTATTTCTTAGGAAAGTTGCTTTACAAAGCCATTCCTGACTAGATAGTTTTTCCTGCATGTGAGTTGTTAGTGTCATGTGTGCCATTTTTCACAAGAAACTAGAAATTTTCTTTTCTTATATGGAAAAATGAATTCAGTTTTTTCTGCATTTGACCTGCAAATTTCAAGATGTAAGAAAATAACAGCAAATTCAGCAGATACGTGCATGTCATGAAAGTTATCAAAATTAATAACTTAATGTTTCAACATGCATTTAAATCAATTGCAAGTAATAGAGGTAACAACTTACCTCCAATTTCAACATGTATGGCACGTTATGAGCTCCGCAGACACGTGCTCCCACCCTCAAAGAGGCCTAATATACGTAACTACAATATCTGTTAGTTAAAATGAAACATTTAGAAGCTGAAGCACTATTAATAATATTAATTTACAATGCTTAATTAAATTATATTTACATACCTTAAACATTTAAACTTCTAAAATATCCTAAAGTTAAAACGTACACAACATCAAACCTAATTATCTCAACGTGCTGGGAGACACCAACTGCCCAAACACTCAGCATCAATTGCGAGTGCTTTCGTCAGTACTCTACTGACATCTTCAGGCATTCGTCATTCACACGAGGGTACCCCCCCTCCCTCCCCCATGTCCCTGGCATTTGAAGTTGCACGCTGGAAAGTGGAAGGGGTGTGGCTCATTTGTTACGCATCTTAAATGCACACATCTCACTTGCCGGAGACATGCGAGAGAACCGTTGTGTGAATGATGAATGCCTGAAGATGTCACTGGAGTACTGATGAAAGCACTCACAATTGATGCTGAGTGTTTGGGCACGCTGTGTTTCTCAGCACGTTGAGATAATTAGGTTTGATGTTGTGTATGTTTTAACTTTAGGATATTTTAGAAGTTTAAATGTTTAAAATATGTAAATATAATTTCATTAAGCATTATAAATTAATATTATTAATAGTGCTTTAGCTTCTAAATGTTTCATTTTAACTAACAAATACTGTAGTGTATATTAGGCCTCTCTCGAGGGTGGGAGCATGTGTCTGCCAAGCTCATAATGTGCCATGTATGTTTAAATTGGAGGTAAGTTATCTTTATTACTTGTAATTCAGCAGATACTTTTAGAAATGACACTAACTTCTAAAGGAATTTTTTCTTAACACACAAACTAAACTAGTACTTTTTGTCAGCCATATATTTTCACCATCTGTCAAAAGGTGTAAATATGGTATTTTATGAACTTGCCATTTTTATTTACAAAAGAAGTTTGCACCTCAAAAATATCTCAGCCTTTTAATAATAAGGAGTGGCACTAAATCATACAATTCTTGTTTGATAGAAAACTTCTCTTCAATTAGTCTAATAAATACTGTACTTAGATCTGACAGATACCTTTAATGCCTGTACTTTCGTCTAACACTACAAAGAAATACTTGCATTTTTTAATTTTTTTACTTTAGCTGTGTCTGAAGTTAGTTTTTAATATCACAAATTCTTCTCAAGATTGTTTGATGTGAAAGAGAAACTGTTTCAAAGTTTTTTACAGCTTTTGCTTTACAAAATGACTTGGGTAGTTTCATTAATATTATTAGCATTTATAAAAATGCTAGTACAATGGTTCAACTCTTCAGAGAAGCAGCATGTATAAAAACTGGAAAGGGAGTGAGACAAGGTAAAACTATCTCCCAAGCTCTTCAATGCCGCACTGCAGAATGTTTTTCAATTACAGAACCAAAAAGACAAAAGAATAAAAAATAATGGAGATTATTTAACCCATCTTTGTTGTGCAGACATAATAATTGTTTTTGCAAGTACCCGCTCAGAGCTGCAGAATATGATCCAGGAACTTGCTGACAAGAATGAAGAAGTGGGTTTAAAAATGGACATACAGAAAACAAAGTTGATGTATGCAATGCTTTTGCAAGAACTGAATATTTTAAACATGAGATCTGAAGTGAGAACTGAAAACATCTGCACAGTTTTGTTTGAGCAGTTTCCTGAAACATTCGAAACACTACTGAGCAAATCGAAAGTACAATAAAAAGGCCATAGGGGAAGCTTGCCATCCAGTCGAAGTAGAACATCACGATTTCAACGAGCACCACCTGCTTCTGACTGCTGAGTGAAACTGGAATTCAATTTTAAGGAGGTTTACATAGAAGTTCATTTTATGTACGAGTATAATCATGTGATGCTAAAGAGCAGAATAAAGCACACCCATTGCTTTTCATGATTAGTCAGAATATTTTTTTATCAGGTAACTACAAAAGTATTTGCTGTGACAAAATGTAACACATACATAGTAGAAAAGCAATCTATTCATCAAAATAATTACCACTGGCATCAACAACATTCTGCCAACGGGTTAACAACTTATACAGTATATACCCCTGTGATAAAATGCGGGGTCCTGGGAAGAGAAGAAGTTTTGGAGGACAGCATGCAACTCATCAGAGTTGGAGAAGTCCTGTCAACACAAATGATCATTGAGTGAAAGAAACAAGTGGTAGTCTGAAGGAGAGATATCTGGTGAGTAAGCTGGATGGCATAAAAGCTCCCACCCAAGTTCTTTGGTAGTGTTTCTGATTAATGAAGCAGAGTGGGCACAAGCATTATCTTGAAGGAGCAGAACTCCCTTTCTGTTCACCAGTGCTGCTTCCTTCTTTTTCAGGTCCCCATGCACACATTTCAGTTGTGTTCACAGTACACTGCAGCAGTAATCGTTTGGCTGCGTTGCAAGAGCTTATAATAAACAACAACACATGCTGTCCACTATACACACAGCATAACTTTACGTGGATGCAATGCTGGCTTTGATGTGTGAGGAATTGAGTCACTGATGGACATCCAATGTCTGGATCGTTTTGGAGTGCTGTACTGAGCCTACTTCTCGTCACACATGAGTACCCTATCCAAAAACGGTTCCTTGCCATAGCAAGACAGCAATGCAAGACAAGCTGATACACGTTGCTGTTTGTTCACTGCAGACAATTTGGGGAGGATCCACTTAGGCTTAGACAATTTGTATGCCTTACCTATTGCATGCAGATGTCTTTGGATGGTTTCATTACTACATCGTTCGTACATGTCCTGGAAATCCTGGAAATGTTCTGGAATTCCATTTTGTCCTGGAAAAGTTTTGGAAATGTCTTAAAATTCTGTTACATGTCCTGGAATCTTATCCATTCCCTGCCTTTATGCCCGTGTGATGCTTTGTAGTTGAGGATTTTCAACTAAACATAACTTATGTCTGACAAATTTCCCTCCCCACCTCCCTGCAAAATGCGGCGGGGTGTGTGTGTGTGTGTGTGTGTGTGTGTGTGTGTGTGTGTGTGTGGTTTTCTTGTCTGTTAGGAGGACTGAAGCTGAGTTACTAGCATCTTTTGCATCGTGCTTATGTTATCACTTTGTCTGTCCGACCGGGGAGACCTTATTTCTGCAATTATTAGTTCAATTTGTAAAATTATTTTTGTATTGGGAAGCTAAAAATGCAAAAATGATGATCGCTGCATTCCGTTTTTTGCCGATGCACAACTTCGTCGCTAGAGGGCGCAAATGGAGATCATATTGAATTTAAAATGCATTTTCTTTGATATATTTGCTTCTAAATATCCAATTGAAAAATTTCTTTTTTCTTTCCGTGACATTTATATCGAAGACCATTTTAGTTACAGTCCCTTTTTCAAATAATGTATAAATTTTCCCTAAGGGGCATAAAGGTAAATCACGATTTTCCCAATATCTCTGCTTCTGAAAGTCTGATTTAAAAAATTCTTCCTGCGTCGGATATAGCTCTTGCGGGGAAATGTTTCACATATAAGTTCTGATTTTTGGTAAAGACTGGTTTAGCCACCAGGGGGCGTAAGTGTTTATTTTTGCTTCTGATGTATTTGCAACAAAATCTGAGCTGGAAACTCGATTGAAAAAATTCCTCCGTGGACCAATACTGCTAAGCTTGGAAAACTTTTTGAGAATACCTCTTGCTTAAAATAGTACAAAAAATTTTCCACCAGGGGCGTACACTTATATCTTATTTTTGCCCATATCTGTTTCTAGGAGTCCGATTTAAAAAAATTATTTCTTTGTTGCAGATAATTTTCGGCATGAAATGTTTCTCATATAATTTCAAATATTTCTTGACTCACAAGTGCTCCACTAGAGGGTGTAAGCTCACGTTTCCATTTACAGCAATATCTGTGGGACTAAAAATCCGATTAAAAAGTATTCTCTTTTGATCAGATACCACTAACTGTGAAAACTCCTGTGTATTTTCTTCCCAAAATAATGCACAATTTCACCGCTAGGGGGTACAAATATTTAATATATTTTTCTCAATACCTGTACTTCTAAATGTTCAATTTAAAACATTCTTGTAACACCAGATACCATTTACCACACGGAACACTTTCCCAGCAAAAACAGTGTTGCTGGGCTAGCATTGGCAGCCAGCAGTGGACCAATACTATGTTGCTGCTGCCCAACTGTCAATAAAATCTTCCGGCGCCCAGCACATGGGCCATCAGCTCGCCAACAGTTGGCACCCCATCAGTTCATATGCCAGAACAGGGCCATCAGTTTTCCATCACAGGCAGTGGCTTCCACAAGCGGTCCTTCAGCGACACATGCCATAAATTATGGCTGGCCTAATATGGTCTGCTAGTTTCCCAGCAGTGGCAGCCGGCAATCACATGACATAACTGATCGCTTGCCGAATCTTGTCCGCCAATTTCCCAGTAGTAGCCATAAAAAAAAAGGTACCTGCAGTTTCCCAAAGCCACATCTACCCCCCGACCCCACGAAACTTCTGCATGACGGCATGGCACTGGGGAAATTTTCTCAACTGGTCCTGAAAAATGCCTGTTTGGAGCTGGCTGTTAGTTTTATATAATTCATGAATTTATTTTTTCAATGTAATGATTGTTTTTATTTACCTTAAGGGAACTTCATTTTCAACGAGTGTATCGACTAAAAGGCACTTTCCAAAGTTTTGTACTGTTCTTGTCTTGAAAGGCGATAGTTTAATTAATATATTTGCTCGTTCATGTCACATTCTGTTACATTTTTAATGTTGTATCTTTCCTTTCTGCGGTCCAAAGCTACATTTGTTCTAAAGAGGAAAGATATTTTATTTGGTGTCAGGACTGAATTACATAGGAACAAATACACGGAATGAAATTACACAGCAAAAATTACACAAAGAAGAAATTACACGAAGAAAAAATTACACAAGTCGAAAATTACACATAGAATGAATTTTACAACAGATTATACAAAATTTGTACCCATGATTATATAAAATCATGAAACTCTAACTTAGACTGTAGACTGTTTTTAGAAGGGGTCGGAGCCCGGGGATCCAGGGCCCCCCATACAAAATTTTCGTAAAATCTACATTTCAAAATTGCCTTTATTCTTCAGTAAAATAACATTTCTGTGTACATGATAGTGGAATTCTACCAATAAATACAGTGGTATATACATCAGCTGGAAAGTTCCAGTGAAACGTAAAACAAAATATTGTTAAAATCATAAAATTATTTCGCCACTTTGGGCGAAGGAGAGACAGACAATAAAGCAGGAGCGATACAAATGAAAATGTATACCTACAGTATTGTAGACAGGGAAAGACATGATTCTATACTATGCACAAATTCCAATCAAGCATTACTACCATACTAAAGATTAAGCATGCACAAGGTACTAATTCACATAAAAGACCATGGGTGAGAAGGAACTAACAGGTGCAACAGTATTTAGAAATATGACAGTTATGGTAGAAACAAATAAGCACAAATACTTATCATATGTACAGAATTATGCAGTGACGAGAGAAATACGCTAAACGGACCCAGGAGGGCAACTTTACAAAATAACAGAAATCGAACAGTAATGCAATGCACAAGTTTCATATCATATGTACAGAACAATACAGTGACAAGGAAGAAAGCTGCTAAACATACCCAAAAGGGCAGCTTCTCATGAAACAGAAATGTAACCGTGATGCTACATTCAAAATTTACAACATATGTACAGAAGTATTCGGTGACAAGGGGAAATAACGCTAAATGTACTCAGAAGGGCATCTTGTTACATTAAATTATTGACCAATATTTAAAAAAAGTATTCAACATAATGAAGGGGACATTGTGTGTGCAGTAAACTGTGCAGAAGGAAGAATTATATACAACATCATAAAATCCAACATTATCGAAGAGAACATGGGAAACATGGTGAGCTATCTCCAATGGCACATTAAACAGAATAATCACAAATAGCAAAACACCATAATTAATACATAAAATCATGATTTGTTACAGTGAACGTGAGTGACAACAAAAATCCCACTTATAGGTTGAGATGTAACTGCAAATTGTGGATATGGAACCACCCAGCAGATTGGGCCCAGGTGGATTGAAAAACGCTATCGGTGTTTGTTGAGGCAGCACGAGAGTGCTCCATTTGGAGGCGAGTGGTTAACCGTGCTAGAAAGCGTCTCCGAATGATAGCACTTCCCTCCTGAGGAGGTGGAGTAAGAGCAGGGAAGTGTTGTTGAAGATGGAAAGCAATGACAGTGAACTTCCCAAGAAGAAAAATATAATGGCACACAGGAGGCAAGTGAGTAGGTGGATGCTTTGTTTGGAGTAACCAAGCATATGCAAGAAATGGTAACGATCGAGCACAAATTCGATCAGCAAGACGAAATGCTGTGTTTAGGACTGGCAGGAGTACGGGGCAGAATAGGTATTGATGTTGGACGTCGCTGACTTCAGGGCAAAAGGAGCAGTGTGGAGAGGTGAGAAGGGTCATGCGAAATAGTACTGATGGGGCGTTGAGACGAAGGTGAAGAAATTGCCAATGGACATTGAGTTCAAGAGGGGAGGAAAGGGGAGAGTTAGAGGCTGTCCAGATGATGGGGAGAAGAGAAGGAGGAGCAGAATGAACAGAAAGTGGAAGTGCGGGAGGGGAAAGAAGAAGCTAATAAAGAGAAGAGGAGGAGATAGAAGTAACAAAGACCGGGAAGCTACGAATTACGAATGAGGAGAAAGAACGGTAGAGAAAGAGGAGCGAAGGGGACTGAGAAGAGACCATCAGGGGAAGCGAGTAGTGGAAAGAGACTTCAAAGCGCTGTGCGAAGGAGAAGATATTCGTTAGCAAAAGTAATGGTTGGAGATAGAAACAGGGAAGAAAGAGGTCTCCAGGTTAGATCAGAAGTTACGAGAGAATGGACAGTTATCACACCAGAGCGGATCCAATGAGGAAAGTAAAAGAAAGCGAGGTTAGGAGGGTGAATAAGAGAAGAGAAGAAGAGAGGTTCATCTAGGAGATCAAGAGTTGAAGAAGGAAATGAACGGAGAAGAGGAAGCGAACGAAAGAGAGAAAGGCCCTTCGCAGGACAGGAGGGAGGTGGGACGGGAGAAGAGAGTATGCATCCATCTTCAGAAACAGTAGGAAGGTGAAAGATGGGTCACGGGAAGAAACTAGAACATTCAAGGTAGTGGTAAGGGACGGTACAGTTGAAGTGGCAAGGCGAATAAAATGAATAATGCGATGTGTTTTATAAAGGACAGCTGGATCAGGAAGCTGGAAGCCACCTAATGAGGCTGGTAGATGAAGCGTGGCAGGTTTAACCCAGTGATGTGAAGACCAGATGACGGAAGTCGAGAGGCGAGTGATGGTCATCATTTGTGACGCGGGCACAACCGTCGACATCCAAGAGTATTCGCATAGGGAGATAAGTTGTCGACGAACAATGGCTGCTCGTTGACGGAACGATGTGAAAGGGTGGGCCTTACTCCAGTAGGCAGCAGCCCGTTGTATCCGGGGAAGAAGAGCAGTCCAGGTGGCGGATGCAGAAGCCAAGGGCAATCCGACATACGCACTGAGGATCTTCTGTGTCGTGGCCGTCCACTGCGCACCCCAAGGTGCATCGGTGCGGGCAGCCCATGCCCCACACCATAAGCCAGTACTTTTAGTGGCATTCAGCGCAGCTCCAGAGATAGCGACATACTGATGATATACTGAATACAGGCAATCAAATTGAGATTCATCCCGGACGCAAAAGGTCACATCATCAGCATAGGCGGTGAAAATTATCCGATGATGATGAGTACTAGCCACTGTCGGCAGTAGCATATCCAGGAGAGATCTTCGGGCTGCTAACAGGAAAGGCTCAAAAGCAAGAGCGAATAGCTGGCTGGAGAGCAGACATCCTTGCCGGATGCCTCGTTTAAACGGAATTGGAGCAGTTAGAAAAGTGGCCGCTCGAACATGGAAACTGGCGCCCTGATAAAGGGCCAACAGAGCGGAAGAAAAGGCTGGAGGAAAGCCAAATTGTGAAAGGACAGCAGAGAGATATAAGTGAGAGACATTATCAAAAGCAGACTTTTGATCCAGATTGAGAAAGGCAAGAGGTTCAGAAAAAAAGCGAGCGAGGAACTGAAGATGGAGAAGAGAAACGTTAGTGGAAATAGTCCGACCAGGCACGGTGTATGTCTGGTCGGGAGAAATAACAAAAGACAGAACAGAATTAAGGCGACGGGATAAGAGTTTTGTATAGAACTTATAGTTACGGATAAGAGTTTTGTATAGAACTTATAATCTACAGTTTTCCATTTAGAACCACCAAATTTGGTATACTATCACATGAAACTCTAACTTAGACTGTAGACAGTTTTAGGAAGGTGTCAGAGTCTGGGAGGTTCGACCCCCCCCCCCCATTTTCGTAAAATCTACAGTTTTCATTTTAGAACCACCAAATGTTGTATACTATCTCATGGTACTCTAACTTGGACGGTACACGGTTTTTGGAATGGAACGGGACAGGGGGTCAGAGCCCCCCATGCAAAATTTTTGTAAAATCTACAGTTTTCAATTTAGGACCACTAAATTTGGTATACTACCTCATGAAACTCTATCTTAGACTGTAGACGGTTTTTGGAAGGGGTCGGGGCCCGGTGGGTCAGGCCCACCTACCCCCCCCCTTCCCCCCCAATTTTCATAAAATCTACAGTTTTCAATTTAAAACAACCAAATTTGGTATACTATCTCATGGTACTCTAACTTAGATGGTAGACGGTTTTTCGAAGGGGCACAGCTGGGGGTCAGAGCCCCCATACAAAATTTTAGTAAAATCTACAGTTTTCAATTTAGAACCACCAAATTTGGTATACTAACTCATGGTACTCTAACTTAGATGGTAGATGGAACGGAACAGGATTAAGGTTAGAGCCCCCCCCCCCACAAAATGTTCGTAAAATCTACAGTTTTCAATTTAGATTACCAAATTTGGTGGTTCTGAATTGAAGACTGTGGATTTGTATAGCAGACATACGAGCGAACAAACAAACATTCAATTTTATATACATAGATTTTGGCAAATTAGTAAAAATTGTTGGAATCACGTCATCTGCCAAAACTGGACGATTGTGTGGTATGAATGAATACATTCTCACCATTTACCTTATGAACAAAATTCCGAATAATATGATCGTCAACGAAATGTTTTTCACAAACTGCACTAAATGTATAAAGTGCTTTTTCAGCTCTGGGTAAACACTCATTACTTTTTTTTTTTTTTTTTTTTGTCGTAGTAATCACAACAAAATTGTTTACATTTGGAATCATAGTAGAAGAAAAGCCCACTTCTATTGATGATAACGTAGTTACTGTGACACAATCTCATGAGACGGAGATAAGGGAAACAACCGTCAGCGACACCTACACATGGGGTTAATTTACTGACCGTTTCCTCTGCTGAAGCATTAGGGCGCTTTCCACACTGCCCCTTATAGCTGCTATAGTTACGCGTAATACAACCAGTATACAATAAGTGTTTGCTTTTGCATTTATAGTGCCACTTCATAAATTTCGGTATTTAAAATTAATTTTTATTTTTCCCATGGATAATTTTGAGTATGGCATTAGTAATAAAGGTGGTCAAACTATCATTTACAAAGGATTTGAGTTTGTTCGCCATCGTGAAACTGCTAGAGGAACTATTCATTGGCGTTGTGCGAAGTTCAGAACTTTACACTGTCGATCGCTGCTCCATACCAGAGACCACAAAATCATCCGTGAGCCTTCCGAACACTGTCATGCTAATAGGAGTTTTAGCACTCCAGGCATTATATTCCAGCAGAACAATGCCTGACCTCATGTTGCCAGGAATGTTCAAGCCCTCTTCACAGCACAGCAGATACCGCTTCTTCCCTGGCCTGCACATTCACCAGACATGTTGCCTATTGAACATGTCTGGGATATGGTCACTTGGCAACTGGCCCATCAAAGTTTACCAGCGGTCAGTACCAGTTATCTTTGGCCACGTATACATGCTGCCTATCAAGCAATTACCCAGGACACCATCCAACATCTTTTCGATTCAATGCCAACCTGTCTCGAAGCTCTTATTGCACTCGCAGAGGCTTCACAAGATACATATTTTTGCATGTAAAAGTTGTTGTATTGTTCTGAAAATTAAATCCCTTATGTACAGTCATATCAGTAATGTTTGGTATAAATCATTCAAATCGCATGGTTCCTCCTTCTTCGTGTTGCAATTTTCACAAACAGTAGTGTATAAAAAAATATTGAAAGGAATCACCTGCCCATCCAATATATTGTTTTTTTTTTTACAACAGATAATCACATTGATTAACATATGTTCTATCACAAATTATAAAGTGAATTGTTCACTGTTGAGCAAAGAATAAAGTAAATCCGTTCAAAGTACAAATTATATGTTCCATCCATATACTGTGTATGTGTTCTATCATTTTAAATGGTTTAGTCTGGTTTTCAATTATTTGAGCAGTCACTATTTAGTCACAGAAAAAAAAAAAAAAAAAAATTGGCCACTTTTCTCACTTTTTTCATCAAAAAAGTCACTTTTCCCCTACTTTTTACAATGAAGTCTGTGCTGAGGTCTGCATTACCTTTAGTTCCTACTAGCAGGGGTACCCGGTATGTATTTCCCGAGTACATTTTACTATTTGTAGAATCACCAAGTTCAGCTGGCGAAAGTTAATGAACGAAAAAGATATTTCTGTAAATTTCCAGCAAACTTATTTTAAATTTTTTGATTTAGTTAATTTAATTATACGAAACAAAAAGAATTTGCATTATGTACATTACATTGCATTTCTGCCTGATAAGGCACCCGTTGGTGGTGAAAGCTAACTAACGTTTGTTAATTTGTGTTTTTAATACACCATTAACCGGTTATTTTTGCACTTTATTGTTATCTACAGCCTCTAACTTAGACCGCAGGTGGGGTATTGGAGTGCTGAATTGAGCTACAGTTCTTAAGAGTACAAAATGTAATTTTTACGAAAATTTTGAATTGGGACCCCGGGCCCCGACTCCTTCTGCCTGCGGTCTGAGTTACAGTACCATGAGATAGTATACCAAATTTGGTTGTTTTAAATTTAAAACTGTAGATTTTATAAAAAGTTAGTGGGGAAGGGACTCTCGTGCTCCAACCCCTTCTAAAAACCGTGTACAGTCTAAGTTAGAGTGTCATGAGGTAGTATACCAAATTTGGTGGTTCTAAATTGAAAACTATAGATTTTATGAAAATTTTGTGTGTGTGTGGGGAAGGGGGTAGCTCTGACCCCTGTCTCGTTCTGTTCGAAAAACCGTCTAGCGTCTAAGTTAGAGTACCATGAGATATAGTATACCAAATCTGGTGGTTATAAATAAACTGAAGATTTTACGAAAATTTTGTCCCCCCCCCCCCCCCTCATTTTGTGGCTCTGAACCCTCGAACTCTGACCCCTTCCCAAAACCGTCTACAGTCTAGGTTAGAGTTTCAAGTGATAGTATACCAAATTTGGTGATTCTAAATGGAAAACTGTAGATTTTACGAAAATTTTGTATGGGGAAGGGGCTGACCCCTGGCTCTGACCCCTTCCAAAAACCAACTACAGTCTAAGTTAGAGTTTCATGATTTTGTATAATCATGGATACAAATTTTTTATAATTTGTTGTAAAATTCATTCTGTCTGTAATTTCCGACTTGTGTAATTTTTTCTGTGTGTAATTTCCAACTTGTGTGATTTTTTTCTTCGTGTAATTTCCGACTTGTGTGATTTTTTCTTCGTGTAATTTCTTCCTTGTGTAATTTTAATTTTGGCTGTGTAATTTCATTCTGTGTAATTTTATCATGTAACAATTTTATTTTACTTGTCGTTATTTTTAGCAGCGAATTCCTCCAATCTCGTGTATTCAGCCCACGGATGAGTACATTATATCCACATAGCATTGCTTTTTTTTTTTCAAATAATTTATAAATTTTGTATGTGTATAATTCTTATTTTTTTTCCAACATAACGACTTTTTAACATTTTCAGGACTTTTGTTTGAATCGGTTTAGTGTATGTTAAAACGAAAGATTACACATAAATTATTTCTTGTTATTTGTGGGAATGGAGTGGGTGTATTTCATGGCTCTCTGTATTCTTGATTATTTGTGTGTTAGTGCAGGAATTTTGCTACGAAATAAGTTTCTATAAATACATGAGAGTAATTGACTATTTCTTACAGTTTATTAATAATTATTCATATATTTTTCTTCCGACGGTAATCTTCGTCCACATGGCATTTCGTTAGGAAATTTATTCGCCTCTCTACACATGTTTTTTTTCTTAACATCCACTAAAATAACACAATGGCGATAGCATCATCTTCAACTGACTGGTACCATGAGAGACACAGCACATGTTGCTTCTGCGCATGCACAGTCCCGTTGCTTCCACCTCATGTTGGGGCTGCTTTGGTTACCAGCTACAGGCCACTAGTGGCACTTGCTTGGAGGCCCGCAATTCACAGCAATGGTGCAGGGCCATCAATGGCTGCCAACTGATGGCGCTGTCACCAACGGACCTCTACCATGCAGTGAGCGGCAGATTTCAGCCTGCAGTGACCCATCACGTACAGCTGGTGGCCAGCAGTTTCCCAACACTTGTGTTTTTACTGGGTTAGATTTGTATTTGAGGAGGTTTGTGGTTCACAATGCTGCCAGTAGGTGGTGTCTGTGTACTTCCGTTTGCAGCCTATCTCTGCCTCTAAAAACCCTATTGAGAAATTTCTTTCTTTACTGTATGCCATTTGCTATGATAAAGATGGAGAGTGAATACATTTTTGCTACAATAAGAAGATCCTCTTTAAATAATGCAAAACTTTCCTCCTAAGGGGTGTAAAGGGCAAAACCTTTTTCTTTCTATCTCTGCTTCCGTGAGTTTTATTTGAAAAGTTATTTTTCCTTAGCATAGCTTTTGCTATGAAGAATACTTTTTGCCCATTTTGAACTTTTCCATTATGCAAAATTCTTCCGCTAAAAGGCATAGAGTTATATCATGTTTCCTTCTATATCTCTTCTTTTAACTGTCGATTTAAAAATATTTTTGTCTCTAATACGTTCCTTCTGTTACGGGAAATGTTTTTTGCCCCATTTGTTAATTTTCGTAACATACTTTTTAGCCACTGGTGGAAATAGCTTATTTTTTTTATTTTATTATTTTTTATTTTTTTGGGTTTATTTTGACCTTCACTGAAATTTGCTAATGAATGCTTTAGATAAAAGTTTGTCATAAAATCAGATTGCTTTCTAATATCAGAAACTTAAATCTAGTTGTTTCTTAGTATTGCTTGAGCTAAGTAATCGCTTTCCATCTTCTATAATTAGTTTTCTAATCACGCCCAGTTAAATTGCCTTGATCACTAATGAATGCAGTTGTACACAGCCCTTGGATTTAAGGTTTTCCTGTTATTCTCTTTCATTTCACATTGGAAATTTTTGTGCATACTTTGTTTGCTGGCGAGTACAAATTTAAAACATAGCTACAACATCAATATTATGCTGCATATTCCTTCCCTAAATAAAATGTAACACAAATACTTGCTCCCATGAGTATGTGTTTAAGAAATAACAACCCCTTTGGTCCTTTCAAAAAGTTCCAAATATTTTACCTTTTCTTATCCTTAAATTTCCAATGCAAGCATTATTTCAAAATAATTCAGTATAAATAGTATTTTATGTATTGATTGTGTGGTATATGAAAGGATTTCAAGAGTAATGCCGCATACCTATGAATTTTTGAGTTTTATGTTGTTGTTTTTTTATTCTGTAATTTGCTTCAATAATTGAACTAAAGCCAAAGTAGAAAAATATTTTTTTCCCGAAATCAGTGTAGTATACTGTATGTTTAAACTTGGTCACATTTTCAGTGACAGTTTTGGTATTTCCATATTTATCTGTGATTCCAAATTTCTGATTAGCTGCAGTGGACATCATTTTTAGCTTTCTGTATTATGTTTGCTCAAGCATGTAGGAAGTTGTTTGTTGTAGGTTACAAGTTGAACAGGCCTATGGTTTCACTATATTTCCAGTAAGAGCCTTTGGATTGTATGTCCTGGAAAAAAATCCAAAAGTCCTTGAAATGTCCTAGAAAAGTCCTAGAATTTTGTGATTGAAAAAGCGTATGAACCATGTTACTAACACCAAATGACTGGTGTAGTTCCTGGCATGTTTGGCTGCTGTCCTGCTCAATAGAAACTTTCAGGGCTTCTGTGTCAAGGCTGACGGGATAACCACTCAGAGACTTGTCTTGAAGGGATTCATCTCCATCCCTGAACTTTCTAAACCAATTCCAAGTTGTTCATTCCTTCACAGCATCTGTCCCAAATGCTAAGCAAATGCAATAAGTGGTTTATGTAACAGATGAACAGAGTTTAAATTTGTATAACAAACACCCACGAACAATCTCCACTGATACCGCCTTTGTAATTGTATGTTTTTCCACTACCAAACTGCTTACTCATATGATTCATATGCCCAAAGCATCTTGGGATTTCAGCTGACGATATACCGAGGGCAGAACACCGTCTTTCCGCAAATATGATCATTACAGGGTGTTTCTTTTGCCCTCTCAAGAAACGGCAAATACTTTTGTGGTTACTTGAGATTTCTCTTTGTTTGAAAGTCTTTTTCTTTGCGCTGAAGCTAAAACAGAACGTTTTCTTTCAAATTCACTGTGAATTTCAATCATTATATAAGATTCCATGATAAACTGCACATTTATTACTATAATTTTACAATAAATAAATAAATTAGTTATTCATAATCTTGGCCATTTAAAAAGAAAAAAAAAAAGTTTTATCTGCCATTGGAAAGAGGTAGTGGACAGTTTGACTGTCTGTGTAGCAAGGAAGGATATAAACTGTCTGGACATTAGTGTTCTCTATACTGTATATTTCAAAAACCAATGATGATAGTAATAATAATAACTTTAAAAAAGATGTGCATCAATGGAGCAGTGGTGGTGTTCCAGTAGTATGGGCTAAAGAAATTGTGGCTGTCTCCATGAGCAGCAGGCATCATAATCTGGAGAGTGATCATCTACAATAACCAAACATTTGTAGTGTGTCTCACAGGCAATTTGGTGGCGGAGCACTGTGTCATAGATATCATTGCACCTTTAATTATCTTCTTTGTAACTAGGGCACTTAGCAACATGTTGCAGCAAAACTATATGTTCATATTACAAACCTTTCCCAAGAACATCAGTTTTAGGTTGATATGCTGCCATGACAAGTTAGGTTCCTAGATTTATCTCTAATAGCATGTGTCAGATATGGTTGCAAGTCACCTCTGAACTTACCTTGCAAGAAATGCTGCGACATCCACCATGGAAGACCAAGTACAGATAATGTGGTTAGCAACTGTCTGTTGCCTATTCTATGACTACATTCCGCAATAGGAAGTTGAGAACCAATGGAAGCTGTGATAGAGGTGAGGGCTACTTTGTTTTGCTGTGCCCTGTGTGATGATCTATTTGTTGCATTAAAGTTGCTCATTTATTGTGAAATTGCTATTTATCTTACAGCCTCCAACACCTTCCCCATGAGTTTCTGATGAATTGTCGTACTACTACTCTTTTTTTTTTTTTCAGCACATTGTTAGCAAGTGTATTGTGAATATTGCATGCAGTTGTGTAAAGAATGGTCTTACAACAGCTCTATGGCATAGCAGTCCTCTTTTGAGGCATTGATCATACTTGATGATTCCTTGTACATTGACAGTAATTTACCTTTGAGAACTGCGACATTCTGTTACTTAACCTAGGAAAACATTCTGTTATGTCTTCTATCTTAGCTGACTTCCTTCATATCAGTACAAGAACTGTGCTTCTATGGAAATTCTTGATTTTATATGCAGTCTGTGTGTGTACTGTGAATCACAATGTGTATTGTACTTTATTTCATCCCTTTGCATTCTTGTGTTTGTACATTTAATTTATTTTGCAATTTTTTTTTTTTTTTTTTGGGTTATATAAATAAATTTTTCTTTATTTCCCCAGTTGGCTGAAGAAAAACAACATTAGCTGAACAACTTCAAGCAGAGACAGAATTGTGTGCTGAAGCAGAAGAATTACGGTTGCGACTTCAAGCAAGAAAGCAAGAACTTGAAGATATACTGCAAGATATGGAAGCTAGAATCGAGGAGGAGGAGGAAAGGAATCAAAATCTTACAGCTGAGAAAAAAAAATTGCAGTTGAATATTCAAGATTTGGAAGAACAGTGAGTTTAGATCAAATTTTACCTGCATCCTTCTGTCTACTCATCATATTATGAATGCTGGTGTAGAAGAAATCTCATTTCAAGTGGCCCCAGAAAATGTGTGATTGTTAATAATAGAGGTGGGGTGAATAAATGAAGGTAAGAATAAGGGAAGAGTTAGCTAGAATTATAACAGAGGGCCATGAAGAAGAGGTCGGAGCAGTGCAATTTATATCAAAAGTGCAGACATTTATTTAATAGGTTGTTAAAAATCTTTAAAGACAAAATCAAAGTTATATGATGTGCAGCAAACATTTATCAAGTGTGCTAATGTTGTAAACATTCTGGTTCTAGTTCATCAAAATGAGCCCTGCTTGATGTACTACTGCTGATGCAAACATTTGGACATGACATGCAATTGAGTCCTCATTGTGAAGTTCTTTGCCTGTCATGAATGGGTAAAGTGACAAATCTACTTTCAGGAAAGTGTCCAATTTGTTATCTTCTGCAAGAATATGTGTTTGGGTAGTACAACCTGGCTCCCATATACCCCATTAAGAAGAAGATATTTACCTGCATGAAAAAAAGAGGTACATCATGACAATTTGCAAAGATTCTCTTACTGTTGGTCAACTTGATAAACATCCCACATGCAGAGCTTCTTCTCATCATTTCCCATCGGGGCTGAGGGGGCCATGGCAGTCCCACCCCCACTCTTCATCCAGAGAGAGGAAAAGTGAGACATTCGATCAGTTGTTCACCCCCACACAGCTTTTGATCGCTAATGTCCACCATTGGATGGGGCCATAAGGAAGTTCCTTCTTCGCTTTGATTCTGTCCTGTTGATCTCCAGCAAAAGGTAAATGTTAAAGCACCTACCCAGAGATCTTATTGACATACACACCTTTCAGTGTTGGAGTTGGTCAAATGCAACACTTTATGGGTTATAGTAATTTGTTAGTCTTCAATCTTTAAATAAGACTATATTTCCACAGGACTGCAGAATGGATGCCCCCCACTGTCTCATGTGATGGTCAAATTTTGCTCTTTGGCAATGATTTCTCTTGTGTCTTAAAGTTCTGGCCACTTCTGGGATGTTCTCCAGGCTATTGCTAGCCCAGTTCACAGTTTTTTATTACTCCTACATACAGCCTGGATGAACTTTGGGAGTTATGTGTGCATGTACACTGTGTTACCAAAAGTTTTAAGACACTACCAAATATTTGCATAAGTGCAAAGAACGGTTGCCGCAGAAGGTGTGCTGTGAGTGAGGAAGTATGTTCATAAAGCTGAGATGTTTTTTCATGTTTTCAGTAGCTCTGAAGTGAATATGCCACGTGGACATAAACTTTCTGAGTTCCAGCCTGGACTGGTCATAGGATGTCATTTGAGTAACGTTTCCATATGGAGCATTGCAGTTAAACTAAACATACCAAAATCCATTGTAAGTGATGTCATGAAGAGATGGAAACAGGACGGTGCAAGTACAAGAACAGCAACAACAAAAAAAGGAAAAAAACGTTCAGGAAGGATGCACAAACTGACGGAACATGAGAGAATAGCCATGGTAAGAAATGTTAAGAAATCCCATTCTTTCTCTGCCATTTCCATCACTGCTGAAGTAGGAAATGTTTATAATGGCTGTGTTATTACCATAACTATTTGCAGAGAGTTGCACAGTATGGGTCATTATGGTAGAACAACAGCACACAAGGAATACATCACCACCATGAATGTGAAGCACCATTTGGAGTAATGTGTCTCCTCTGCTGTCATACAAGCAAAAGGTAGACTGCCTATCTACTAATTGCGGTAATAAAGCCATTTGTTCCAAAACATTGTGGTGTCCAAATATTTTTGATAATATGTATAATGTATATGTCAATTTGGAACAGGTGTGTTCAGATGAGATTTTAGTAACTCGGCTCTGCATATTAGCAGCATGTTAATATAAAATTTTTTTGGCTTTCACAAGTCAAAATATTTGGTTTAAAGATTGCCATTTGTTTATGTTTAGTTAAAATTAGAGCCTTTTCAAAAGAGGAATGTGAGTGCTTGCAAATTTTTCTGCAACAACAAAAAGGTTCACCCTTCCATTACCTTAAATTACGAAGCTGTGTAGCTACTGAATATTATGCAATGACATAACAGAATCCAGGAGTGGGTCCCATGGAAACCATGGCAACTTAGTATGAATTTGAAAGAAAGAAATCCTCAGAATGCCAGAAAACACGTTTTTGTTACTGGAAATCATTTTAAGAAGCTGCGACACTTCTGCTCCAGTGACTTTCAGGCAAACATTGTGTTGTCAATCCTGATGCATGAAAAAACAGTTGTTATGTTGGAAAAATGAAAATGTGATGGTTGTTGTGTGGGTTATGAAATAACATTGTTCTTATGGAAAGCCATTTTGGAACTCTGAGTATTGATAGTTATATTGGCTGGGTCATTAAATGGGGGTCATTCTAAAACTGGTTTATGCTATTTTATGTATAATAACTATTTATTTGGCTTGCTGCACTCTGTACTGGAGATTTAGGTGGTAAGACTCTATTACATTGATATCCATTTAGTAATACTGTGAAAGAAATTACTTTTATTCAATGTAAGTTGCCAAGAATACATCTGCATTAAACAGGGGATGCATTCGTGTTGGTTCTATATGTTAACTGATATCTTATTAGCTGCTTTTCATGCATAAAATGCTGAGTACGTACGAGTAGGTTAAATTAAAGGTTCCACAGGCTTTCCATCGCACAGGGATAACCAAGGAGCTTTAGGCTAATATTAATATGAATCTACATTCTTTCCTGAAGGCAGACCTTTGTAGTTATAACCGTAATCCCTTTCCCAATTTTGTCCAGAACCACTGGGCAGAAGTGGTTGGTGACATCTGTTCAAAATAAAAAAAAATAAAAACACTTGTCAAGACCAATTATATTTTTTATATTGTTGTTGCGATTATTAGTAGTAATAGTGCTGTTATTATTGTAATTGTAGGTTGGAGGAAGAAGAAGGTGCTAGACAGAAGCTACAACTAGAGAGAGTTACTCTTGATTCCAAGATAAAGAAACTTGAGGAAGAATTTGCTGTACTAGATGACAGTAATCAAAAGGTGAAAACTTATGCATTGTATGAAATAGTGTTCAGTATTGAAAAAATATCTAATAATTGCTAATGACTAATGATCTTGAGTTAATTTAAAGGTAAGTGAACAACCAGAATGTGTGGTGCATTTAATTAAACAGTTCCAACTATCAAGAATAAAATTAAATTGTAAAAACTAACTTTTCCACCTCTTTAAAAAACAACATAGTATTTATCTGAGGAATGCAGGCCACATGATACACCATGGAAACATTAAATATGGAAGTCTAAATTTTGACCAAAAAACTTGGGGAAAGGGGGGGGAGATACATTCAAAGTCTTCAGCATGAATAAATTCAGTGGGTCATATGTAAAAAAAGTTCTTTATTTAATTTGATTCTTTAGGCATTTTTTTATATCTTTCAGTCAACTACCGGTGAAAATTCTATTGTCTACTTATGTTACAGAAATGATAATTCGTTGGGTCCATCCCCTTTATTAGTAATGCTTAATAAACTAATAGAAGTGCAAATTAATTAGTGAAATGTTAATTGCAAAAGCAGTACTTACAGAGGAAACAAAAAATAAAAATTGTAAAATTGGCTATCCAACAAATCCAATCTATACCTGGTGACAAACTGAGGAAAGAAAAATAAGAAATGTCGACAAATGGAAAAAAAAAAAACTTTGGAAGACTGACCTGCAAATAACAGTGAGCTAGTGAGTATTAAAGTTCAAATATTCAGGGAGAATGAAACACATTTGAGTGAAACTTAATTAGAAATTCAGGGTTTTCAAATGAAAAAGATATATTTGATGGCACCACTGATTTGTAATAAAATATGTAATGAAGTAGTAAATACCCCATATATTGGAAACATGTCCGATATCGTAAGGTTTAACTTAAACGTGCAACAATGTAATAATACATTTAGGGTAACTTACCACTTCATGGTCTTGCTCCCAATTTCGTATTTCCAGCACATGCGTTGTGATCACAATGTTGCATGTTTCTGGAGGTAGCATGGGAGCTCTTCATTTTAATCAGCTGAAGTCATTCACTTTCTATTCTATTCTTGGTCATAAAGTTTTTTTTTTTTTTTTTCCTTCTGCTCTCCTTCCAGAGTCATCATGTAGTATCAAACACATCGACGCCTCTCTCTCTCTCTCTCTCTCTCTCTATATATATATATATATATATTTATCATCATCATCATTGTCAACCATTATCAATCCACTGCTGGACGAAGGTCTCCCCAAGTTTCCTCCACAACGGTCTGTCTTATGCCAGTCTCCTCCATGTCACCCCTGCATACTTTCGAATTTCATCCACCCATCTTCCATGTGGTCTTCTTCTGGGTCTTTTCCTGTCCCTTGGAATCCAATCTAAAATTTCGGCTGTCCATCGATGATCTGTCCTTCTGGCAGTATGTCCAGCCCATTGCCATTTCAGGGATTTAACTCTGATCATGATGTCTTCCACTCTTGTCATTTTTTGGACCCCCGAGTTCCTCTTCTTATCTCTCCTGGTTACACCAAGTATGCACCTCTCCATGTTGCTTTGAGTTGTCTGCAGCCTTTGTATGTCTCTTTTAGTTAAGGTCCACGTCTCTGCACCATACGTAAGCACTGGAAGGATGCATTGATCAAACACTTTTCTTTTAAGACATAATGGCATATTGCTCTTGAAAATTATGCTGTTTCTTCCAAAAGCTCTCCAGGCAAGTTTTGTACGCCGATTAATTTCTTCATCAATGTGACCCTCACTTGATATCTGCTGTCCAAGATAAACGTACGTGTCTGTTATCTCTAGCTTTTCTCCATCAATGGATAAATCTTCATTTCTTGTAAAAGTATTGAACATCACTTTTGTCTTCTGAAAGTTCATTTTTAATCCCACTTCTTTACTCTTGTCAGCAAGTTCCTGGATCATACTCAGCAGCTCTGATAAGGTAGTTGCAAAAATGACTACGTCATCAGCAAAACGAAGGTGGGTTAGATAATCTCCATTAATCTTTATCCCCTTGTTTTCCCAGCTCAGCGACTGAAAAACACCCTCCAATGTGGCATTAAAGAGCTTCGGAGATATAGTGTCACCTTGTCTCACTCCCTTTCCAATTTTTACGTGTGTTGTATTTTCAAACAGCCGAATCTTTGCACTTGCATTTTCATAGATGTTATTAATAATATTAATGTATGCATCTTCAATACCGCAGGTTTTCAGAGCCATTGTAACTGCTGATGGTTTCACCGAATCAAAGGCTTTTTCATAATCGATAAAAGCCATGCACAATGAAAGTTCATATTCCCTCGCTCTTTCAATTAGTTCTCTCAGTACGTGGATATGATCTATTGTGCTGTAGCCACTCCTGAATCCAGCTTGTTCTCTCGGTTGAGCCATGTCCAGTGTTACCTTCAAGCGGTGTGAAAGAATTTTAGTGAAGATCTTATAAACTACTGATAGGAGGCTGATAGGTCTGTAGTTTCCGAGATCCTCAATGTCACCTTTCTTATGTAGCAGGATCATTGTAGCGGTGTTCCAATTTTCAGGAATCTTTCCTTCATTAAGGCATCGAGTGAAAATTTGGGCGAGTACTGTTTCGATTTCTCCTCTTGCTTCTTGTATGATGTCTACAGTAATTCCATCTTCTCCTGGAGCTTTTCCCCGCTTCATGTTCTTGATTGCATGTGCAACTTCTACTGGAAGGACTGGAGGAACTCTGGTACTGGTATCTTTCATGGTGTCTGGAGTGCATGTATCATCCCTTTCATATAATGTGGAGTAGAAATCTTTCACTCTTGTCAAAATTTCGCCTCTATTTCTTGTTACAGAACCATCTTCTTTTCTCAGTGCCATAATCTGTTTTCTTCCCTCACTGAGATGTCCCTTTGCTATCTTTAGGCTTTGGTTGTTTTCAATTGCTTTCCTCACTAGTTCACAGTTGAATTTTCTTACGTCTTCAGTGATACTTTTTCTTACTGTCTTGCATAGCTCTATATATTCCACTTTGGAAGTCACATCTTCTTTAGTTGTCCTCATCTCTCTTCTTTTTTGCATCAACATTTTGGTTTTTCCTGATAATTTTTTTACATGCAACTTGTTCTTAGACCCAGCTAATTTTGTTGCTGTTTCCATAAGAGCTTTGGTTACTTTTCTGTTAACTTCAGAGATGTCCACTTCTTCCGATGCTAGGCCTTCTAAAGCAGAGAACCTGTTCTTCAGTTCCAACTTGAAGGTATTATGGTGTTTTTTAAGGTTGGTTATGTCAATAGATTTTGTTTGTCTTATGAGCTTGCCACGTTCAAGTTTAGTGTTGAGGTGCATCTTACATCTCACCAATCTATGGTCACTACCTGTGTTGAACTTGTTTAGCACATTAGCACACTGCAGTCTTCTATGAAAAAAAAATTCGTCATATATATATATATATATATATATACATATACATATATCATCATCATCATCATTGTCAACCATTATCAATCCACTGCTGGACGAAGGTCTCCCCAAGTTTCCTCCACAACGGTCTGTCTTGTGCCAGTCTCCTCCATGTCACCCCTGCATACTTTCGAATTTCATCCACCCATCTCCCATGTGGTCTTCTTCTGGGTCTTTTCCTGTCCCTTGGAATCCAATCTAAAATTTCGGCTGTCCATCGATGATCTGTCCTTCTGGCAGTATGTCCAGCCCATTGCCATTTCAGGGATTTAACTCTGATCATGATGTCTTCCACTCTTGTCATTTTTCGGATCCACGAGTTCCTCTTCTTATCTCTCCTGGTTACACCAAGTATGCACCTCTCCATGCTGCTTTGAGTTGTCTGCAGCCTTTGTATGTCTCTTTTAGTTAAGGTCCACGTCTCTGCACCATACAAAAGCACTGGAAGGATGCATTGATCAAACACTTTTCTTTTAAGACATAATGGCATATTGCTCTTGAAAATTATGCTGTTTCTTCCAAAAGCTCTCCAGGCAAGTTTTGTACGCCGATTAATTTCTTCATCAATGTGACCCTCACTTGATATCTGCTGTCCAAGATAAACGTACGTGTCTGTTATCTCCAGCTTTTCTCCATCAATCAATAAATCTTCATTTCTTGTAAAAGCATTGAACATCACTTTTGTCTTCTGAAAGTTCATTTTTAATCCCACTTCTTTACTCTTGTCAGCAAGTTCCTGGATCATACTCTGCAGCTCTGATGGGGTAGTTGCAAAAATGACTACGTCATCAGCAAAACGAAGGTGGGTTAGATAATCTCCATTAATCTTTATCCCTTTGTTTTCCCAACTCAGCGACTGAAAAACACCCTCCAATGTGGCATTAAAGAGCTTCGGAGATATGGTGTCACCTTGTCTCACTCCCTTTCCAATTTTTATGTGTGTTGTATTTTCAAACAGCCGAATCTTTGCACTTGCATTTTCATAGATGTTATTAATAATATTAATGTATGCATCTTCAATACCGCAGGTTTTCAGAGCCATTGTAACTGCTGATGGTTTCACCGAATCAAAGGCTTTTGCATAATCGATAAAAGCCATGCACAATGGAAGTTCATATTCCCTCGCTCTTTCAATTAGTTCTCTCAGTACGTGGATATGATCTATTGTGCTGTAGCCACTCCTGAATCCAGCTTGTTCTCTCGGTTGAGCCATGTCCAGTGTCACCTTCAAGCGGTGTGAAAGAACTTTAGTGAAGATTTTATAAACTACTGATAGGAGGCTGATAGGTCTGTAGTTTCCGAGATCCTCAATGTCACCTTTCTTATGTAGCAGGATCATTGTAGCGGTGTTCCAATCCTCAGGAATCTTTCCTTCATTAAGGCATCGAGTGAAAATTTGGGCGAGTATTGTTTCAATTTCTCCACTTGCTTCTTGTATGATGTCTACAGTAATTCCATCTTCTCCTGGAGCTTTTCCCCGCTTCATGTTCTTGATTGCATGTGCAACTTCTGCTGGAAGGACTGGAGGAACTCTGGTACTGGTATCTTTCATGATGTCTGGAGTGCATGTATCATCCCTTTCATATAATTTGGAGTAGAAATCTTTCACTCTTGTCAAAATTTCGCCTCTATTTCTTGTTACAGAACCATCTTTTTTTCTCAGTGCCATAATCTGTTTTCTTCCCTTACTGAGATGTCCCTTTGCTATCTTTAGGCTTTGGTTGTTTTCAATTGCTTTCCTCACTAGTTCACAGTTGAATTTTCTTACGTCTTCAGTGATACTTTTTCTTACTGTCTTGCATAGCTCTATATATTCCACTTTGGAAGTCACATCTTCTTTAGTTGTCCTCATCTCTCTTCTTTTTTGCATCAACATTTTGGTTTTTCCTGATAATTTTTTTACATGCAACTTGTTCTTAGACCCAGCTAATTTTGTTGCTGTTTCCATAAGAGCTTTGGTTACTTTTCTGTTAACTTCAGAGATGTCCACTTCTTCCGATGCTAGGCCTTCTAAAGCAGAGAACCTGTTCTTCAGTTCCAACTTGAAGGTATTATGGTGTTTTTTAAGGTTGGTTATGTCAATAGATTTTGTTTGTCTTATGAGCTTGCCACGTTCAAGTTTAGTGTTGAGGTGCATCTTACATCTCACCAATCTATGGTCACTACCTGTGTTGAACTTGTTTAGCACATTAGCACACTGCAGTCTTCTATGAAAAAAAAAATTCGTCATATATATATATATATATATATACATATACATATATCATCATCATCATCATTGTCAACCATTATCAATCCACTGCTGGACGAAGGTCTCCCCAAGTTTCCTCCACAACGGTCTGTCTTGTGCCAGTCTCCTCCATGTCACCCCTGCATACTTTCGAATTTCATCCACCCATCTCCCATGTGGTCTTCTTCTGGGTCTTTTCCTGTCCCTTGGAATCCAATCTAAAATTTCGGCTGTCCATCGATGATCTGTCCTTCTGGCAGTATGTCCAGCCCATTGCCATTTCAGGGATTTAACTCTGATCATGATGTCTTCCACTCTTGTCATTTTTCGGATCCACGAGTTCCTCTTCTTATCTCTCCTGGTTACACCAAGTATGCACCTCTCCATGCTGCTTTGAGTTGTCTGCAGCCTTTGTATGTCTCTTTTAGTTAAGGTCCACGTCTCTGCACCATACGTAAGCACTGGAAGGATGCATTGATCAAACACTTTTCTTTTAAGACATAATGGCATATTGCTCTTGAAAATTATGCTGTTTCTTCCAAAAGCTCTCCAGGCAAGTTTTGTACGCCGATTAATTTCTTCATCAATGTGACCCTCACTTGATATCTGCTGTCCAAGATAAACGTACGTGTCTGTTATCTCCAGCTTTTCTCCATCAATCAATAAATCTTCATTTCTTGTAAAAGCATTGAACATCACTTTTGTCTTCTGAAAGTTCATTTTTAATCCCACTTCTTTACTCTTATCAGCAAGTTCCTGGATCATACTCTGCAGCTCTGATGGGGTAGTTGCAAAAATGACTACGTCATCAGCAAAACGAAGGTGGGTTAGATAATCTCCATTAATCTTTATCCCTTTGTTTTCCCAACTCAGCGACTGAAAAACACCCTCCAATGTGGCATTAAAGAGCTTCGGAGATATGGTGTCACCTTGTCTCACTCCCTTTCCAATTTTTATGTGTGTTGTATTTTCAAACAGCCGAATCTTTGCACTTGCATTTTCATAGATGTTATTAATAATATTAATGTATGCATCTTCAATACCGCAGGTTTTCAGAGCCATTGTAACTGCTGATGGTTTCACCGAATCAAAGGCTTTTGCATAATCGATAAAAGCCATGCACAATGGAAGTTCATATTCCCTCGCTCTTTCAATTAGTTCTCTCAGTACGTGGATATGATCTATTGTGCTGTAGCCACTCCTGAATCCAGCTTGTTCTCTCGGTTGAGCCATGTCCAGTGTCACCTTCAAGCGGTGTGAAAGAACTTTAGTGAAGATTTTATAAACTACTGATAGGAGGCTGATAGGTCTGTAGTTTCCGAGATCCTCAATGTCACCTTTCTTATGTAGCAGGATCATTGTAGCGGTGTTCCAATCCTCAGGAATCTTTCCTTCATTAAGGCATCGAGTGAAAATTTGGGCGAGTATTGTTTCAATTTCTCCACTTGCTTCTTGTATGATGTCTACAGTAATTCCATCTTCTCCTGGAGCTTTTCCCCGCTTCATGTTCTTGATTGCATGTGCAACTTCTGCTGGAAGGACTGGAGGAACTCTGGTACTGGTATCTTTCATGATGTCTGGAGTGCATGTATCATCCCTTTCATATAATTTGGAGTAGAAATCTTTCACTCTTGTCAAAATTTCGCCTCTATTTCTTGTTACAGAACCATCTTTTTTTCTCAGTGCCATAATCTGTTTTCTTCCCTTACTGAGATGTCCCTTTGCTATCTTTAGGCTTTGGTTGTTTTCAATTGCTTTCCTCACTAGTTCACAGTTGAATTTTCTTACGTCTTCAGTGATACTTTTTCTTACTGTCTTGCATAGCTCTATATATTCCACTTTGGAAGTCACATCTTCTTTAGTTGTCCTCATCTCTCTTCTTTTTTGCATCAACATTTTGGTTTTTCCTGATAATTTTTTTACATGCAACTTGTTCTTAGACCCAGCTAATTTTGTTGCTGTTTCCATAAGAGCTTTGGTTACTTTTCTGTTAACTTCAGAGATGTCCACTTCTTCCGATGCTAGGCCTTCTAAAGCAGAGAACCTGTTCTTCAGTTCCAACTTGAAGGTATTATGGTGTTTTTTAAGGTTGGTTATGTCAATAGATTTTGTTTGTCTTATGAGCTTGCCACGTTCAAGTTTAGTGTTGAGGTGCATCTTACATCTCACCAATCTATGGTCACTACCTGTGTTGAACTTGTTTAGCACATTAGCACACTGCAGTCTTCTATGAAAAAAAAATTCGTCATATATATATATATATCCACCCTTCGTTTTAAATTCTAAAATTTTTTCCTTAGTCTTCAGTTTTGCTCTTAAATATATATATATATATATATATATATATATATACATATACATATATCATCATCATCATCATTGTCAACCATTATCAATCCACTGCTGGATGAAGGTCTCCCCAAGTTTCCTCCACAACGGTCTGTCTTGTGCCAGTCTCCTCCATGTCACCCCTGCATACTTTCGAATTTCATCCACCCATCTCCCATGTGGTCTTCTTCTGGGTCTTTTCCTGTCCCTTGGAATCCAATCTAAAATTTCGGCTGTCCATCGATGATCTGTCCTTCTGGCAGTATGTCCAGCCCATTGCCATTTCAGGGATTTAACTCTGATCATGATGTCTTCCACTCTTGTCATTTTTCGGATCCACGAGTTCCTCTTCTTATCTCTCCTGGTTACACCAAGTATGCACCTCTCCATGCTGCTTTGAGTTGTCTGCAGCCTTTGTATGTCTCTTTTAGTTAAGGTCCACGTCTCTGCACCATACAAAAGCACTGGAAGGATGCATTGATCAAACACTTTTCTTTTAAGACATAATGGCATATTGCTCTTGAAAATTATGCTGTTTCTTCCAAAAGCTCTCCAGGCAAGTTTTGTACGCCGATTAATTTCTTCATCAATGTGACCCTCACTTGATATCTGCTGTCCAAGATAAACGTACGTGTCTGTTATCTCCAGCTTTTCTCCATCAATCAATAAATCTTCATTTCTTGTAAAAGCATTGAACATCACTTTTGTCTTCTGAAAGTTCATTTTTAATCCCACTTCTTTACTCTTGTCAGCAAGTTCCTGGATCATACTCTGCAGCTCTGATGGGGTAGTTGCAAAAATGACTACATCATCAGCAAAACGAAGGTGGGTTAGATAATCTCCATTAATCTTTATCCCTTTGTTTTCCCAACTCAGCGACTGAAAAACACCCTCCAATGTGGCATTAAAGAGCTTCGGAGATATGGTGTCACCTTGTCTCACTCCCTTTCCAATTTTTATGTGTGTTGTATTTTCAAACAGCCGAATCTTTGCACTTTCATTTTCATAGATGTTATTAATAATATTAATGTATGCATCTTCAATACCGCAGGTTTTCAGAGCCATTGTAACTGCTGATGGTTTCTCCGAATCAAAGGCTTTTGCATAATCGATAAAAGCCATGCACAATGGAAGTTCATATTCCCTCGCTCTTTCAATTAGTTCTCTCAGTACGTGGATATGATCTATTGTGCTGTAGCCACTCCTGAATCCAGCTTGTTCTCTCGGTTGAGCCATGTCCAGTGTCACCTTCAAGCGGTGTGAAAGAACTTTAGTGAAGATTTTATAAACTACTGATAGGAGGCTGATAGGTCTGTAGTTTCCGAGATCCTCAATGTCACCTTTCTTATGTAGCAGGATCATTGTAGCGGTGTTCCAATCCTCAATAATCTTTCCTTCATTAAGGCATCGAGTGAAAATTTGGGCGAGTATTGTTTCAATTTCTCCACTTGCTTCTTGTATGATGTCTACAGTAATTCCATCTTCTCCTGGAGCTTTTCCCCGCTTCATGTTCTTGATTGCATGTGCAACTTCTGCTGGAAGGACTGGAGGAACTCTGGTACTGGTATCTTTCATGATGTCTGGAGTGCATGTATCATCCCTTTCATATAATTTGGAGTAGAAATCTTTCACTCTTGTCAAAATTTCGCCTCTATTTCTTGTTACAGAACCATCTTTTTTCTCAGTGCCATAATCTGTTTTCTTCCCTTACTGAGATGTCCCTTTGCTATCTTTAGGCTTTGGTTGTTTTCAATTGCTTTCCTCACTAGTTCACAGTTGAATTTTCTTACGTCTTCAGTGATACTTTTTCTTACTGTCTTGCATAGCTCTATATATTCCACTTTGGAAGTCACATCTTCTTTAGTTGTCCTCATCTCTCTTCTTTTTTGCATCAACATTTTCGTTTTTCCTGATAATTTGTTTACATGCAACTTGTTCTTAGACCCAGCTAATTTTGTTGCTGTTTCCATAAGAGCTTTGGTTACTTTTCTGTTAACTTCAGAGATGTCCACTTCTTTCGACGTTAGGCCTTCTAAAGCAGAGAACCTGTTCTTCAGTTCCAACTTGAAGGTATTATGGTGTTTTTTAAGGTTGGTTATGTCAATAGATTTTGTTTGTCTTATGAGCTTGCCACGTTCAAGTTTGGTGTTGAGGTGCATCTTACATCTCACCAATCTATGGTCACTACCTGTGTTGAACTTGTTTAGCACACTGCAGTCTTCTATGACGAATTTTTTGTTACACATAATAAAATCAATTTCACTTGTCGTCCCATTTGGATGTCTCCATGTCCATTTCCTGTGTGGCTTTTTCTTGAAGAAGGAGTTCAAGATGAAAAACCCTTCTGCTTCTGCAAACTCAACGAGAGTATTTCCACGCTGGTTTCTGTTGCCGTGACCGAATTTACCTACTGAAGTTTCATTCTGTTGCTGTTGCCCTATTTTTGCATTGAAATCTCCCATAATTATTTTCAAGAGACATCCAAATGGGACGACAAGTGAAATTGATTTTATTATGTGTAACAAAAAATTCGTCATAGAAGACTGCAGTGTGCTAAACAAGTTCAACACAGGCAGTGACCATAGATTGGTGAGATGTAAGATGCACCTCAACACTAAACTCGAACGTAGCAAGCTCATAAGACAAACAAAATCTATTGACATAACCAACCTTAAAAAACACCATAATACCTTCAAATTGGAACTGAAGAACAGATTCTCTGCTTTAGAAGGCCTAACATCAGAAGAAGTTGGTATTTCTGAAGTTAACAGAAAAGTAACCAAAGCTCTTATGGAAACAGCGACAAAATTAGCTGGGTCTAAGAACAAATTGCATGTGAACAAATTATCAGGAAAAACCAAAATGTTGATGCAAAAGAAGAGTGATGAGGACAACTAAAGGAGATGTGACTTCCAAAGTGGAATATATAGAGCTATGCAAGAGAGTACGAAAAAGTATCACTGAAGACGTAAGGAAATTCAACTGTGAACTAGTAAGGAAAGCAATTGAAAACAACCAAAGCCTAAAGATAGCAAAGGGACATCTCAGTAAGGGGAAAAAAGAGATTATGGCACTGAGAAAAGAAGATGGTTCTGTAACAAGAAATAGAGGCGAAATTTTGACAAGAGTGAAAGATTTCTACTCCAAATTATATGAAAGGAATGATACATGTACTCCAGACATCATGAAAGGTACCAGTACCAGAGTTCTTCCAGTCCTTCCAGCAGAAGTTGCACATGCAATCAAGAACATGAAGCGGGGAAAAGCTCCAGGAGAAGATGGAATTACTGTAGACATCATACAAGAAGCAAGTGGAGAAATTGAAACAGTACTCGCCCAAATTTTCACTCGATGCCTTAATGAAGGAAAAATTCCTGAGGATTGGAACAACGCTACAATGATCTTGCTACATAAAAAAGGTGACATTGAGGATCTCAGGAACTACAGACCTATCAGCCTCCTATCAGTGGTTTATAAAATCTTCACTAAAGTTCTTTCACACCGCTTGAAGGTGACACTGGACATGGCTCAACCGAGAGAACAAGCTGGATTCAGGAGTGGCTACAGCACAATAGATCATATCCACGTACTGAGAGAACTAATTGAAAGAGCAAGGGAATATGAACTTCCATTGTGCATGGCTTTTATCGATTATGAAAAAGCCTTTGATTCGGTGAAATCATCAGCAGTTGCAATGGCTCTGAAATCCTGCGGTATTGAAGATGCATACATTAATATTATTAATAACATCTATGAAAATGCAAGTGCAAAGATTCGGCTGTTTGAAAATACAACACACATAAAAATTGGAAAAGGAGTGAGACAAGGTGACACCATATCTCCGAAGCTCTTTAATGCCACATTGGAAAATGTCTTTCAATCACTGAACTGGGAAAACAAAATGGTAAAGATTAATGGAGATTATCTAACCCACCTTCGTTTTGCTGATGACATAGTCATTTTGCAACTACCCCATCAGAGCTACAGAGTATGATCCAGGAACTTGCTGACAAGAGTAAAGAAGTGGGATTAAAAATGAACTTTCAGAAGACAAAAGTGATGTACAATGCTTTTACAAGAAATGAATATTTATCGATTGATGGAGAAAAGCTGGAGATAACAGACACATACGTTTATCTTGTACAGCAGATATCAAGTGAGGGTCACATTGGTGAAGAAATTAATCGGCGTACAAAACTTGCCTGGAGAGCTTTTGGAAGAAACAGCATAATTTTCAAGAGCAATATGCCATTATGTCTTAAAAGAAAAGTGTTTGATCAATGCATCCTTCCAGTGCTTACGTATGGAGCAGAGACGTGGACCTTAGCTAAAAGAGACATACAAAGGCTGCAGACAACTCAAAGAAGCATGGAGAGGTGCATGCTTGGTGTAACCAGGAGAGATAAGAAGAGGAACTCGTGGATCCGAAAAATGACAAGAGTGGAAGACATCATGATCAGAGTTAAATCCCTGAAATGGCAATGGGCTGGACATACTGCCAGAAGAACAGACCATCGATGGACAGCCGAAATTTTAGATTGGATTCCAAGGGACAGGAAAAGACCCAGAAGAAGACCACATGGAAGATGGGTGGATGAAATTCGAAAGTATGCGGGAGTGACATGGAGGAGACTGGCACAAGACAGACCGTTGTGGAGGAAACTTGGGGAGACCTTCGTCCAGCAGTGGATTGATAATGGTTGACGATGATGATATATATATATATCATCATCATCATCATCATTGTCAACCATTATCAATCCACTGCTGGACGAAGGTCTCCCCAAGTTTCCTCCACAACGGTCTGTCTTGTGCCAGTCTCCTCCATGTCACCCCTGCATACTTTCGAATTTCATCCACCCATCTCCCATGTGGTCTTCTTCTGGGTCTTTTCCTGTCCCTTGAATCCAATCTAAAATTTCGGCTGTCCATCGATGATCTGTCCTTCTGGCAGTATGTCCAGCCCATTGCCATTTCAGGGATTTAACTCTGATCATGATGTCTTCCACTCTTGTCATTTTTCGGATCCACGAGTTCCTCTTCTTATCTCTCCTGGTTACACCAAGTATGCACCTCTCCATGCTGCTTTGAGTTGTCTGCAGCCTTTGTATGTCTCTTTTAGTTAAGGTCCACGTCTCTGCACCATACGTAAGCACTGGAAGGATGCATTGATCAAACACTTTTCTTTTAAGACATAATGGCATATTGCTCTTGAAAATTATGCTGTTTCTTCCAAAAGCTCTCCAGGCAAGTTTTGTACGCCGATTAATTTCTTCATCAATGTGACCCTCACTGATATCTGCTGTCCAAGATAAACGTACGTGTCTGTTATCTTCTGCTTTTCTCCATCAATCGATAAATCTTCATTTCTTGTAAAAGCATTGAACATCACTTTTGTCTTCTGAAAGTTCATTTTTAATCCCACTTCTTTACTCTTGTCAGCAAGTTCCTGGATCATACTCTGCAGCTCTGATGGGCTAGTTGCAAAAATGACTACGTCATCAGCAAAACGAAGGTGGGTTAGATAATCTCCATTAATCTTTATCCCCTTGTTTTCCCAGCTCAGCGACTGAAAAACACCCTCCAATGTGGCATTAAAGAGCTTCGGAGATATGGTGTCACCTTTTGTCTCACTCCCTTTCCAATTTTTATGTGTGTTGTATTTTCAAACAGCCTAATCTTTGCACTTGCATTTTCATAGATGTTATTAATAATATTAATGTATGCATCTTCAATACCGCAGGTTTTCAGAGCCATTGCAACTGCTGATGGTTTCACCGAATCAAAGGCTTTTTCATAATCGATAAAAGCCATGCACAATGGAAGTTCATATTCTTTCGCTCTTTCAATTAGTTCTCTCAGGCACATGGATATGATCTATTGTGCTGTAGCCACTCCTGAATCCAGCTTGTTCTCTCGGTTGAGCCATGTCCAGTGTTACCTTCAAGCGGTGTGAAAGAACTTTAGTGAAGATTTTATAAACTACTGATAGGAGGCTGATAGGTCTGTAGTTTCCGAGATCCTCAATGTCACCTTTCTTATGTAGCAGGATCATTGTAGCGGTGTTCCAATCTTCAGGAATCTTTCCTTCATTAAGGCATCGAGTGAAAATTTGGGCGAGTACTGTTTCGATTTCTCCACTTGCTTCTTGTATGATGTCTACAGTAATTCCATATTCTCCTGGAGCTTTTCCCCGCTTCATGTTCTTGATTGCATGTGCAACTTCTGCTGGAAGGACTGGAGGAACTCTGGTACTGGTATCTTTCATGATGTCTGGAGTGCATGTATCATCCCTTTCATATAATTTGGAGTAGAAATCTTTCACTCTTGTCAAAATTTCGCCTCTATTTCTTGTTACAGAACCATCTTCTTTTCTCAGTGCCATAATCTGTTTTCTTCCCTTACTGAGATGTCCCTTTGCTATCTTTAGGCTTTGGTTGTTTTCAATTGCTTTCCTCACTAGTTCACAGTTGAATTTTCTTACGTCTTCAGTGATACTTTTTCGTACTGTCTTGCATAGCTCTATATATTCCACTTTGGAAGTCACATCTTCTTTAGTTGTCCTCATCTCTCTTCTTTTTTGCATCAACATTTTCGTTTTTCCTGATAATTTATTTACATGCAACTTGTTCTTAGACCCAGCTAATTTTGTTGCTGTTTCCATAAGAGCTTTGGTTACTTTACTGTTAACTTCAGAGATGTCCACTTCTTCCGATGTTAGGCCTTCTAAAGCAGAGAACCTGTTCTTCAGTTCCAACTTGAAGGTATTATGGTGTTTTTTAAGGTTGGTTATGTCAATAGATTTTGTTTGTCTTATGAGCTTGCCACGTTCAAGTTTAGTGTTGAGGTGCATCTTACATCTCACCAATCTATGGTCACTACCTGTGTTGAACTTGTTTAGCACACTGCAGTCTTCTATGACGAATTTTTGTTACACATAATAAAATCAATTTCACTTGTCATCCCATTTGGATGTCTCCATGTCCATTTCCTGTGTGGCTTTTTCTTGAAGAAGGAGTTCAAGATGAAAAACCCTTCTGCCTCTGCAAACTCAACGAGAGTATTTCCACGCTGGTTTCTGTTGCCGTGACCGAATTTACCTACTGAAGTTTCATTCTGTTGCCGTTGCCCTATTTTTGCATTGAAATCTCCCATAATTATTTTCAAGTGCTGCTTACCTTTATTATTTAGATGACAAATTTCCTCATAAAATTCTTCAATTTCTTCTTCAGGATGACTGGTGGTGGGTGCATAAGTTTGAATAATCTGAGCCTGGTATCTTCTCGATAGTTGGATAACGCAGTCGTGCAGCTCTGTCAGAGGAACTTTCAACTTCTACCACTTTATCCTTCAGTTTCTTGTTTATTATAAATCCAACACCACTAGTTCTGCCAGTATCTGTCCCACGATAGTAGAAGAGATGTCCACTTTTCAGTTCGATGAGATCTTCTCCTTTTCTCCTTACCTCACTTAGCCCCACAATGTCCCACTTGATCCTTTGTAGTTCCTCTTCCAATTCAAGAAGCCTTGAATCAGAAGATAGGGAGCGTCCATTGTACGTTGCCAAGGTCAGCATCAGATGGCAGCCTAGTCCGGTCCTCCGGGGATTCTTAGCACCCTCTGCCTTCATGTCGCACTGGCCGCTGCCTTGGCCAGGTACATTCCAGCTGCCGGAGACTGAGGGCCAAGATTTAAGTTGTGGAGTCATTTTGGAGGGGTTTGGCCATAACTCACCACGCTGGCCAAGCGGGTTGGTGAGTGTGGGATAGCATTTCCTCTGATCCCGATGGTATAGTTATACCGCTATTGGCGGTCGTCAGAGCCCCTTTAGTGGGAACAGGATGCACCACGAGAAGGCGGGGTTGACATTTGTCAAGGAGAGGCTGTGATGTTACGCATCACCTACATGCATACATACATACATGCATACTAATAAAATTGATGCAAGCTGAACTAGTTATGGTGAACAAATCAAAACATACTACTACAAACCACAATTTCAAAAACCAAAAAACCTAATGAAAAAAAAATATTAATACAAAGAGACTCAAAAAGCATTATAACCAAAAAACAAACCTACTAATGCATTATAACCAAAAACAAAACTACCAGTTAGGTTTATTTCAAGATTATTCAAGCAGCTACTCACTGATTCCAGGTCCAAGAATTTCTTCGAAACTCTTCAACAATTACACTTTTCAGACATTATTAATATAAGCCCTACAAATTTAATAACTTAGGTTGCTAAATGCCACTTGGTGGGCTGCTTGTGGCTAATTATTTACTAATCTACTTTATAGGTTTCTTACACAACTTACACCTATTTGCATACTGTTACGAATTTCCACTCAGGATACAGGCCATGCAATATTTTTTTTTCGCTTTCTGTCAAATGGTCTTTGTGTATAAGTCTATATTTCTGGTGATTTAATAGATTGGTTTTTGTCTGCTGTCTCCCATGACCTTGGGAGCACCTCGTGGGTCTTGGGTTATTCCGGCTTTTGATGAGTTTCGAAAGGTCATGATAAACGAGCCGGTGTTCCCTGATGAGATCGGCTTGAGAGGTTTGTTTTTTGGTTATAATGCTTTTTTGAGTCTCTTTGTATTAATATTTTTTTTTCATCAGGTTTTTTTTAACTGTATTTTGTAGTGGTATGTTTTTATCGATAGTATATATATATGTATATATATAGGCTTTGGTTGTTTTCAATTGCTTTCCTCACTGGTTTACAGTTGAATTTCTTTATGTCTTCAGTGATACTTTTTCGTACTGTCTTGCATAGCTCTATCTATATATTCCACTTTGGAAGTCACATCTTCTTTAGTTGTCCTCATCTCTCTTCTTTTTGCATCAACATTTTGTTTTTTCCTGATAATTTGTTCAAATGCAACTTGTTCTTAGACCCAGCTAATTTTGCTGTTGTTTCCATAAGAGCTTTGGTTACTTTTCTGTTAACTTCAGAAATATTCACTTCTTCCAGTGTTAGGCCTTCTAAAGCAGAGAATCTGTTATTCAGTTCCAACTTGAAGGTATTATGGTGGTGTTTTTTAAGGTTGGTTATGTTGATACATTTTGTTTGTCTTATGATCTTGCCGCGTTCGAGTTTAGTGTTGAGGTGCATCTTACATCTCACCAATCTATGGTCACTACCTGTGTTGAACTTGTTGAGCACACTGCAGTCTTCTATGACAAATTTTTTGTTACACATGATAAAATCAATTTCACTTGTCATCCCATTTGGATGTCTCCATGTCCATTTCCTGTGTAGCTTTTTCTTGAAAAAGGAGTTCAAGATGAAAAACCCTTTTGCCTCTGCAAACTCAATGAGAGTATTTCCACGCTGGTTTTTGTTTCCGTGACCGAATTTACTTACTGAAGTTTCATTCTGTTGCTGTTGCCCTATTTTTGCATTGAAATCTCCCATAGTTATCTTCAAGTGCTGCTTACCTTTGTTATTTAGATGACGAATTTCCTCATAAAATTCTTGTGGTGGGTGCATAAGTTTGAATAATCTGAGCCTTGTATCTTCTCGAGAGTTGGATAACGAGTCGTGCAGCTCTGTCAGAGGAACTTTCAACTTCTACAACTTTATCCTTCAGTTTCTTCTTTATTATAAATCCAACACCACTAGTTCTTCCAGTATCTGTCCCACGATAGTAGAAGAGATGTTCACTTTTCAGTTCAATGAGATTTTCTCCTTACCTCACTTAGCCCGACAATGTCCCACTTGATCTCAGTAAGGGAAGAAAACAGATTATGACACTGAGAAAAGAAGATGGTTCTGTAACAAGAAATAGAGGCAAAATTTTGATAAGAGTGAAAGATTTCTACTCCAACTTTTATGAAAGGGATGATACATGTACTCCAGACATCATGAAAGGTACCAGTACCAGAGTTCTTCCAGTCCTCCCAGTAGAAGTTGCACATGCAATCAAGAACATGAAACGGCAAAAAGCTCCAGGAAAAGATGGAATTACTGTAGACATCATACAAGAAGCAAGTGGAGAAATTGAAACAGTACTTGTCCAAATTTTCACTCGATGCCGTAATGAAGGGAAGATTCCTGAGGATTGGAACAATGCTACAATGATCCTGCTACCTAAAAAAGGTGACATTGAGGATCTCAGGAACTACAGACCTATCAGCCTCCTATCAGTGGTTTATAAAATCTTCACTAAAGTTCTTTCACACCGTTTGAAGTTAACACTGGACATGGCTCAACCAAGAGAACAAGCTGGATTCAGGAGTGGCTACAGCACTATAGATCATATCCACGTACTGAGAGAACTAATTGAAAGAGCAAGGGAATATGAACTTCCATTGTGCATGGCTTTTATCGATTATGAAAGAGCCTTTGATTCGGTGAAACAATCAGCAGTTACAATGGCTCTGAAATCCTACGGTATTGAAGATGCATACATTAATATTATTAATAACATGTGTGAAATGCAAGTGCAAAGATTCGGCTGTTTGAAAATACAACACACATAAAAATTGGAAAGGAAGTGAGACAAGGTGACAGGTGACAGACACCATATCTCCGAAGGTCTTTAATGCCACATTGGAAAATGTCTTTCAATCACTGAACTGGGAAAACAAAGGGATAAAGATTAATGGAGATTATCTAACCCACCTTCGTTTTCCTGATGACATAGTCATTTTTGGAACTACCCCATCAGAGCTGCAGAGTATGATCCAGGAACTTGCTGAAAAGAGTAAAGAAGTGGGATTAAAAATGAACTTTCAGAAGAAAAACGTGTTGTTCAATGCTTTAACAAGAAGTGGAGATTTTTCGATTGATGGAGAAAAGCTGGAGATAACAGACACGTACGTTTATCTTGGACAGCAGATATCAAGTGAGGGTCACATTGATGAAGAAATTATTTGGCGTATAAAACTTGCCTGGAGAGCTTTTGGAAGAAACAGCATAATTTTCAAGAGCAATATGCCTTTATGTCTTAAAAGAAAAGTGTTTGATCAATGCATCCTTCCAGTACTTACGTATGGTGCAGAGACGTGGACCTTAACTAAAAGAGACATACAAAGGCTGCAGACAACTCAAAGTGCCATGGAGAGGTGCATGCTTGGTGTAACCAGGAGAGATAGGAAGAGGAACTCGTGGATCTGAAAAATGACAAGAGTGGAAGACATCATGATCAGAGTTAAATCCCGGAAATGGCAATGGGCTGGACATACTGCCAGAAGGACAGACCATCGATGGGCAGCTGAAATTTTAGATTGGATTCCAAGGGACAGGAAAAGACTCAGAAGAAAACCACATGGGAGATGGGTGGATGAAATTCGAAAGTATACGGGAGTGACATGGAGGAGACTGGCACAAGGCAGACCGTTCTGGAGGAAACTTGGGGAGACCTTCATCCAGCAGTGGATTGATAATGGTTGACAATGATGATTATATATATATATATATATATATATATGCCCAAATTTTCACCAGATGTCTTAATGAAGGGAAGATTCCTGAGGATTGGAACAATGCTACAATGATCTTGCTCCATTAAATAGGTGACATTGAGGATCTCAGGAACTACAGGCCCATCAGCCTCATTTCAGTGGTTTATAAAATCTTCACTAAGGTTCTTTCACATCCCTTGAAGGTAACACCAGACATGGCCCAATCAAGAGAACAAGCTGGATTCAGGAGTGGCTACAGCGCTATAGATCATATCCATGTACTGAGAGAACTAATTAAAAGAACAAGAGAATATGAACTCCCATTATGCATGGCTTTTATTGACTATGAAAAGGCCTTCGATTCCGGGAAACCATCAGCAGTAACAATGGCTTTGAAATCCTGCGGTATTGAAGATGCATACATTAGCATTATAAGTAACATCTATGAAAATGCAAGTGCAAGGGTTCGAATATTGGAGGATACAGCACAAATAAGAATTAGAAAGGGAGTGAGACAAGGTGACACTTTATCTCCCAAGCTCCCTAATGCCACATTGCAAAATGTCTTTTAATCATTGAACTGGGAAAACAAAGGGATAAAGATTAATGGACATTACTTAACTTACCTTCGTTTTGCTGATGACGTGGTCATTTTTGCAACTACCCCTTCAGAGCTGCAGAGTATGATCCAAGAACTTGCTGACAAGAGTAAAGAAGTGGGATTAAAAATGAACTTTCAGAAGACAAAAGTTATGTACAATGCTTTTACCAGAAATGAAGATTTAGCGATTGATGGAGAAAAGCTTGAGACAACTGATTTCTAGATTTATCTTGGGCAGCAGATATCAAATGAGGGTCACATTGATGAAGAAATTAGTCAGCGTATAAAACTTGAATGGAGAGCTTTTGTAAGAAACAGTACAATTTTTAAGAGCAGTATGCCAGTATGTCTCAAAAGAAAAGTGTTTAATCAATGCATCCTGCCAGTGCTTATGTATGGAGCCGAGACATGGACCTTAACTAAAAAAGACATACAAAGTCTGCAAACAGCTCAAAGAAGCATGGAGAGATGCATGCTTGGTGTAACCAGGAAAGATAAGAAAAGGAACTTGTGGATAAGGAAAATGACGAGTGGACGACATCATGACCAGAGTGAAATCACTGAAATGGCAATTGGCTGGACATGTTGCCAGAAGAATGGACCACCGATGGACAACCGAAATTTTAGGCTGGATTCCGAGCGACAGGAAAAGACCCAGAAGAAGACCCCATGGGAGATGAAAGGATGGAATTCGAAAGTATGCTGGAGTGACATGGAGGAGACAGGCCCAAGACAGACAATTGCGGAAGAAATTTGGGGAGACCTTCATCTAGCAGTGGATTGATAATGGTTGATGATGATGATGATATATGTATTGATTAGAGTCACTTGTTGATTTTCAATATGTATATATATATATAAATTTGATTCTTTCAGAAATAACACAGTGAAACGTTCACACAAACGACACAACATCATTGGAAGTTCTTGTACATGGCAAGCCTCGGACAAGTATTGACGAATAATTGCTGCAGTGCCGATGATTGCAGTCTTTTGTAACTTGGCAGTTGCTATTATTGTTGTTCCAAGTCGGGTAAAGTAGTCCATGAATTTGAGTGATAAAGTCCCTAGTGCGCTGATTATTATTGGCAGCACTCTTGTGTTTTTCTTCCAAAGTCGGGTAGTTTTCATAGCCAGAGCCCTGTATTTGTCCATTTTTTCCTTCTCTTTTTCCAGTACTCTACAATCTCCAGGGATGGCAATATGGATTAGAGTCACTTGTTGATTTTCAATCACGGTGATGTCGGGTGTATTTGCGGTTATGTGCTGGTCAGTCTGTATTTGAAAGTCCCATAAGATTTTCACCTGGCCATTATCCAGGACTTTATCTGCTATATGTTGCCAGGCCTTTTCAGAAGTCGCGAATCCAAATTTGTTGCAGAGTGCCCAGTGGACCTTTCGGGCCACATCGTCATGCCTCTTTTTGTACTCGGTGTGGGCAATGACTGTGCACTCGCAAACCAAATGATTAACTGTTTCTTCACGGTTGTTACACAGACGGCGAAAGCTATTGTCACTTGAGCCCTGTATCTTGGCCTTCATCACGTTTGTCTAAAGGGCCTGCTCCTGTGCAGCAAAGAGCAAACCCTTAGTCTCCCTTTGTAAAGTGCCTGTCTTAAGCCATGTCCAGGTTAAGTCGTTGTCAAGTTTGTTATCGATTCCTTTGAAAAATGCCCCATGTAGGGGCTTATTCTTCCAATTTTCTAGGCGGGCTTTGTATTGTTGTTTTTTGTACTCCATTTTGTTTTCAATAGCTCGTAAAAAAATTCTGTTTTGACTGCTTCTAACAGTTTTTCTGAGCTCTTGTTGATGTAATCGTTAAGGCCACACTTTTCTTCTTGAACTGTCTGTTTAATTTGTAGTAAACCACGGCCACCGATGTTTCGAGGTAGTTACAATCTATCAATGTCGCTCTTCGGATGTAGTGAGTGAGTGATGCATTGTTAGTAGTTTCCGTGTTTTTTTATCCAGTGTCTCCAATTCGGCCATTGTCCAGTCAATAATCCCCGCTGGGTTTCGTATTACATGTATTTATTGCACGAACCGAGTTCCCACAACATTCAGTTTCAATTTCAAGATTTTTCTCATATATATATATATATATATATATATATATATATATATATATATATTTATTTATTTATTTATTTATTTATTTATGTATTTCTGTTGCTCATTTATATATATATCATCATCATCATCATCATCATTGTCAACCATTATCAATCCACTGCTGGACGAAGGTCTCTCCAAGCCTCTATCACATCGGTCTGTCTTGTGCCAGTCTCCTCCATGTTACTCCCACATACTTTGGAATTTCATCCACCCATCTTCCATGTGGTCTTCTTCTGGGTCTTTTCCTGTCCCTTGGAATCCAATTTAAAATTTCGACTGTCCATCGAAGGTCTGTCCTTATGTCAGTATGTCCAGCCCATTGCCATTTCAGGGATTTTACTCTGATCATGTTTCTTCCACTCTTGTCATTTTTCTGATCCACGAGTTCCTCTTCTTATCTCTCCTGGTTACACCAAGCATGCACCTCTCCATGGCACTTTGAGTTGTCTGCAGCCTTTGTATGTCTCTTTTAGTTAAGGTCCACGTCTCTGCACCATACGTAAGTACTGGAAGGATGCATTGATCAAACACTTTTCTTTTAAGACATAATGGCATATTGCTCTTGAAAATTATGCTGTTTCTTCCAAAAGCTCTCCAGGCAAGTTTTGTACGCCAATTGCAGGGATCGCATTCCTCCTAAAATTCCTAATATTTTGTGACCCTCCTTAAATTCCTAAAATTATACCTAAAATTTGCTATTCTTCCTAAAATTTTCGTAAGCTTATTTATTAAAAATACTACCGTTATTAACACCAATAAATTTACCATTACGGTAAGGTAAAAAGACCTGTTATTGTAGAAACACAGCCTATATGCTGTGCTGCTGAAGGGAGGGAAAATGACGCCATCGAGATGCACTTGCTTCGGGGCGGGCGCTCCACTTTTGTGCCTTCTGACAGTTTTCGAGAGTAACAAGAGATCTAAGGGAAAAGGGGAGGGGTCATTTTCACCCCTGGTTTGCGCTTTGCAGACGAACTCCGCGGCACGCAGAAGATCGTACTTTATTTTTGGACATGCCTCGTGGAACCTCCTCTTTCTGCTGATGTTTTGTTATTGTAAACCGCAGGTGGGTGGAAGCAAAGAGGAAACATGTGGTCTCCTTCCGTAACCTCCGGTAATGACGATGGGATGGTAGCTGAGTGTTATCGTGGCAGGCAGTAGAGCACGTGATCATTGACCTTCGATCGTGCGTCGGCGACAGCGACCTTCGATGCGCAATATATCTCAGCTCCGCCTCGCTTTGACTGAACTTGCGGGAGATGCGTATGCTAGTTTCTGGTTTTGCGTCTTTTATGGTGTTCTCTGTGCTGTGTGCAGGTTCAGTTCTCTAGTGGTGACTTGCTTTTTTTTTTTTTTTTTTTTTCTATCTTCTGACATCCTCGCAGCCAACTTCGGGAAGTTGTATGGTTTTGCAATATTGGAATGTGTTTTTGTACTTCCCTTTCATTTTCTGGTTAGTAATACAAGTGTTTAAGATGCCTAAATTCAAAACAAAATTTCAAGATGCGTGGCTCGCCAAAGAATTGGACGGAGTGAAGTTGAAAGAATGGTGTTCTGCAACTGAAACAATATTTTCTGCTAAGTGTATATTGTGTTCAGAAATTTTCAATATTTCTAATAGTGGCTTTTCACAAGTAAAAGCGCATCATAAAGAAAAAAACATTTGCAGAAATTTCAAAGTAAATTTCAAAATAAGTCAATCTTGAAAGCCTTTGGAGGACGGGATCTTCAGCCCAAAACAAATATTAGTGAAGTACTGAGTCATGATTTACAGTTGGCTAAAGCCGAAGCATTATGGGCCATGAAAGTTGCTAAGGACAATATGTCTTTTGTTTCATGCACTGAAACAGTTTAACTTTTCAAAGAAATGTTTCCTGATTCTGCTATTGCAGCCAAAATGCAACTTAAAGAAAAAAAGTTGCTTATGTGATATCACATGGATTGTCAAAATATTTTGAAGAGGATTTGAAAAAAGACATTGCTTCTAATAGCCCAGGAAAGGTTACTATAGCATTTGATGAAACTACAAATACACAAGTGAAACGGCAGTTGGATGTGTATCTCAGGTACTGGTCTTCAGAAATAAATTCAGTTTCTTGCCGATACCTAACAAGTGTTTTTCTGGGTCATACAACAGCAGATATTTTGCTAAAAGAAATTCTTGATGTGTTATCATCCTTCAATATTTCGTTGAACAGAATTATTTGTGTATCCATGGACAGCCCAAATGTAAATAAGTGCTTTTTACGCAAATTCAATGAAGTTGTAAAACAAGAAACAGGCCAGAAACCTTTGGAACTAGGTTTTTGCAACCTGCATGTTGTTAGTAATGCATTTAAAATTTTTTTGACAAGCTTAAATATAGATTTTGACGAATTTGCTACTGATATGCATTACTTTTTAAAGAGTAGTGCTGCAAGACGAAAGGATTATAAATCTGTAGAGGATATAACATTGGTCACAGCCAAATTTCTTTTGCGTCATGTCAGCAACAGATGGTTAACCGTTGGTTCTGTAGCCCAGAGGCTCTTGGATCAATGGCTAAATATTACAGAATATTTTTTAAACTTCTTGCCATCTCAAAAAATATTTGAAAAACAACTACGCAGTTCGGCAAGGTATAAAAGAATTCACCGTTTCCTGAAAAATGAGCTAACTCCTTGCTATTTAGCATTAATTTCATTTTCACACCAAAATTTTGAAAAGTTTTCATTATGTTATCAGAGTGAAGAACCAAAAATACACCAATTATATTCTGATTTAAATACTTTAATGAGGAATGTTATGGCTCAGTTTATCCAAGATGATGTTATTGCAGGGAAATTTGGAGAAGACCTAAAGAATGTAGATTTTGAAAACAAAAATTCATGGAAAAAACTAGGGGAGTTAGAAGTTGGTATGAAGACAAAAAATCTCCTCAGGAATGTTCAGGAGACCAGGCAGAAATTATTTCTCTTAGATGTAAGATCATCACTAATTGCAACCACAAAATATTTAAAGTCAAATTTGCCATTCTGCAATCAAAAGCTAAGAGACATAGAAGTTTTAAAGGTAAAAGAACCAAAGAAAGAGTCAACTCAACTTTCAGTCACTGAAGGACTTTTGGAAATAACCAGAATTTCAAGTGTTTTGCATCTTTCTGAGGAACAAATTGATAGAGTAAGAGAAGAGTGGAAACTTTTAAATTGCGATAAGCCAACTCTAGATGAACTAGTGAAATTTTCAGAGGAAGGGCATATTCCAGTGCGGATTGATCATTACTGGCATAATATATTTAGTATTAAAGACTCTAGCGGAAAAGAAAAATACTAAAATCTTGCTAAACTCATCAGATCAATTTTAGTTTTACCTCATGGTAGTAATGCTGAAGCAGAAAGGGGATTTTCAGTTAACACTGCTCTGTTAAGGAAGGACAAGGCTAACTTAAAAGACTCAACTATAACATCATTAAGAATAGTTAAAGGGGCCATTAAACACTATGGATGTGTAAGTAAAGTTCCCATAACAAGAAATTTGTTAAATAGTGTTCGTGATTCACATAAATTTTATAAAGAGTATGTTGATAAGCTGAAGGAAGAAGAATCAAAAAAGGTAAAAGAAAGGAAGCAGAAGGAGAGGGAAAATAAGGAAAAGCAGCTAGAGAAAAAAAGAAAAGCTGAGTTTGATGACAAAATAAAAGAAAATGATGCAGAAATAAATAGGCTTAAAAAAGATAAAGAAGCCTCCCTAGCAGTAATTCAAGAGGGAACAGAAAGAATGAGAAAAGCTGTAGAAAAACAAAATACTGTTGAAATATCAGTTGCCTCTAACTTGATCATACAAGGTTCAGCTGAAATAAAGAAAACTGAAAGTAAATTAGTTGTGGTGGAAGCAGAAAAAGATAGGCTTATCAGGAAAAGGTTAAAACAATAATATGAAAAAAGTAATTCAGTGAACAATTGTACATAGTTCTTGGTTTTCAATTACCTTTTTAGGATATTATAATTTAATGTGAAACCTGAAAACTTTGCTGTGAAAATCGTGAATTGCTTCTGGTTCAACAGCATATTAATGTTCATAGTGAAACTTGAATGTGGTAAATATACTTGAATATGATAATAACACGTGAAAAGATAAGAACTGAACATTAGAAGTAAATCATACTTAAACTTTAGACATTAGACGTTATGCAAAAAATTTGGGTGTGAACTTCGACCATATATACTAATGGACTGCGCATTGGCAATAGCTGCATCAAAGCCGCCATGGCTCCAACATTGGGCACGTCATCATCAGACTCCAAATTTCGTGTAAAAATGCTGTTATGATTACTAATTTACGCTGCAGAACTTCAGTGTTTTCGGTGTATTATGTGAATGCGCCTCATATATAATGAAAACTCTTCAGGTAAGTTTACTTATGAACTATATACATGCATGATCAAGTTGTTTACATTTCGTGATTTAAAATGTGATGAACATTTGCGAAGAATTTGGAACATGCATTCCTTTTTTTTTTTTTTTTCCCTTAAGTTACTATATTTTTATATCAATAGTTGCAAGTTTCTGGTTAAGTAATTTAACTTTATTGAATTAGGTATTTAATTCGTTTCTTACCCATGAAAAATCATAGAACTTCCTTTACTATATCGCTCAGAGCAACCATAAACACAGCAGGTGTAACCCATCTTTTTGACTGATGTCATGTGATTTTATGTTGGAGCCAGAAATATTGATGTCATGCGCAGTCTATCAGTATATATGGTTGAAGGGTGTGAAGCAAACTCTTTACAATTTATACAAAGTTGTTTTACTAGATGTATACAAATATACATCTAGTTTTTATTGAAATACACTCCTAAAATTTTCCTAAAATTTTTCTAAAAATTCTTAAAATTCCTACCTAAAATTTTCCAGAAGTATGCTATGATCCCTGCAATTAATTTCTTCATCAATGTGACCCTCACTTGATATCTGCTGTCCAAGATAAACGTATGTATCTGTTATCTCCATCTTTTCTCCATCAATCGATAAATCTTCATTTCTTGTAAAAGTATTGTACATCAGTTTTGTCTTCTGAAAGTTCATTTTTAATCCCACTTCTTTACTATTGTCAGCAAGTTCCTGGATTTATATATATATATTGGGTATATAAATAAGTTTTGAGGGACTTCCGTTCGGTGTCATACTTATTACTGCTCACATGTATTTTAAGGTGGCAACACTGCAATATCGCAGTACGCCAGCTGTCAGAGTCAGTATATGATGTTCGATTGAGGTGCGAAGACGTATTTGTTTTACTTGATGGAAAATGGCGACTTTCATCCCGACAAAACAGTATTTGCGGAAAGTGTTAGTGCATTACTTTATTGTCAAGAAAAGTGCTGCCGACAGCTATTGCTTAATGTCAGAAATCTATGGTGAACATTCCCCATCCATAAAAACATGTGAGTATTGGTTTAGATGATTCAAAAGGAGCGATTTCGATGTCAGTGATAAGTGATAAAGAACGTTCTGGACCACCCAAAAAAATTGCTGATGCCGAATTGGAAGCTTTACTCGACGAGGATTCGTGCCAGACCCAAAAAGAACTAGCAGCAGCATTAAATGTTAGTCAACCATGCATTTCACAACGTTTAGCTGCCATGGGAATGGTGCAAAAAGAAAGGAATTGGTTCCACATGCTTTGCGGGAAAGAGTCCTTGAACGTCGAAAAACCATTTGCGAAATGCTGCTTCAAAGGCAAAAAAGAAAGGGTTTTTTTGCATCGTATTATTACTGTCGACGAGAAATGGATATGGTACGATAGCCCTAAACGGCAGAAAGCATTGGTGAAGCCAGGCGAACCAGGCCCTTCAACTCCAAAATGCAATATCCACGGTTCAAAGGTAATGCTGTGTATCTGGTGGGACCAGAAGGGTGTGATCCACTATGAACTGCTGAAAGCATCCGAAACTATTTCTGGTGATCAGTATCGAACCCAATTAATGTGTTTAAAATTTGCTCTCACGCAAAAACGGCCGGAATGGATACAACAAAGTCATCTTACAGCATGACAACGCAAGACCACATGTTTTTCGACCTGTGAAAAAATACTTAGAAGGATCCGACTGAGAAGTTCTACCCCACCTGCCATGTGGGCCAGATATTGCGCCATCGGATTACCATTTGTTTTGGTCAATGCAGTAAGCACTTTCTGGAGAACAGTTTAGTTCTTATGAAGATATCAAAAATTGGTTGGACATCTGGATCTCTTCCAAGGAACCGGAAATCTTCCTTCGGGGCATATGTTCACTGCCCGAAAGATGGGGTAAAATTGTAGCTTCAGAGGTAGCATACTTTGATTAATATTAAAATATTGTTTCTGTTCTCCAACAACGTGTTTAGTTCACCTCAAATCCTTCAAAACTTATTTATACACCCAATATAAATGCATATATATGTGTAAAAGAGCACCACAACAGATACAGGGTTGATATGCCTCCTGGAATTCAAATTCAAGAACTCCTGAAATGGTCTCTTTGTCCTACTTCATTCCCCTCAGACACCTGGAAAAGTTTTTTTTAATTTTGACTCCTGGAAATTTTGGTACTTCAAACTTTTTGATGCCTTCCATTGCTCATTTAGTGGGTTTGGAAGATGAACTTTAATTTTTGTATTTTATTTATTTATTTATTTATTTATTTATTTATTTCGAAATTCGCAATTACCCTTCATCCACTGGAAACTATTTTGAGTTCACTTAACTTAGCTGACATGCTGTCAGTCCTCTCCCGAGTGAGTGAACAAAAAGTGTGGTTGAATAAACTTTGTCACATGCCTTGTCATTGTTTCTCAGAAGACAGACATTCCAAGTGCTACACATTTTTCATAGTCACTGTGGAAATCAGTTTATTTTCATGTTTATGAGCTTCTAATATTTATTAAACATTTTGGGGACTGTTTATAGAACATTTTTCATATTGTGAAATTTCTTTGATATTTTTTGGATGTCTTCATGCCATCTGCTGGCCAAAACTGTTTGAAGCCTCTAAAAATCATTGCAGGAATGAGAATTTTCTGTAATTTTCAGAATTTCGAATTTGTCTGACCAAGCTTTTATATATTTCTGATCATGTCTCTTGTTTTTAATATCTTTGGTCACAGTGAAAAAGTGACTGTATTTTTTAAGATTTTTTTTTGAAGAAATGTGCATTTCCTATTTCTAACTGTCACTTCTTCAAAACCAATCAATTTAGCAAGCATCTTTGACCTCTTCCCCTTTTTAAAAGTGAAATTGAATTTCAAAATTGGTACTTCATCTGTCCATGATGGAATATGAGTCATTTCCATGATCTGTAAAATTGTTTTCATGGCAGAATAAACACTGCAGTATTAATTTTTGATATTTAATTTTGCTTAAAACATGTGTTTTCCCTGTTCCTTAGTCACTACTTACAATATCAGTGCAGCAGAGCAAGCATTTTTTTCCTTTTGTTTAAAGTGAAATAAATGCCCAAAAATGCTGCTGTATGCTAACTATGCAGAGAAACCAGTTTTATGGGGAATGAAAGATAACAATGAAGAGTTGAAGTTCTGATTTTGAACTTTAATTTTTTGCAAACAAAAGGGAAAATGCTTTTGCTTTCTGGCCATTGATGTAGCAAGATGTGGTTAAGAAATGAGAAAACATGCATTTCAGGGAAATGAAACATTTAAATTTTTTTGAAAACTTCTGATGATGTCGTTGATTCCTGGAAAATAGGTTTCATATTTCTGGGGAAAATCCTTAAAAACATCTTAAATGAACTTCTAAAAATCAGTGTAAACCCTGCAGATATCACAATCTAAAGTAGCTGGTCATACACTATGGGAAATGCCTATAACAAGATGAATTGACAATGTAAAGTGTAAGGTTAGTGACAGAGGTAGAAATTTTTCAGATAGCAAAAAATTTTGTAATGAAGAAAGTGAATTTAATAAAATTTAGGCAATTAGTTTTAATTTAATTGTACATTCAGTTTTCTGTTCTTTTAAGCTTGTGTACAGGTTTTGTGACTCATCAACACAAACACCTTTGAGTAAAAAAGTTCTAAAACAGTTTTATAATAATAATGGGTTTTATTTTTAGTGTATCTATTCTATTGTACCAAAAAGGAAGAAAAGAAATTGTGTGGAATGTGAGGATGAGTGATTATTTGACATTCATTTATAGTTGACAGCATAATGGGACATCGTTTAGGTCTTTCAAGGAAATAAAATTAAAAACAATAGAAAAAATCAATTGAAATTGAGTGCTGTTTCTATGAAAACTAAAATAATCTGTATCAGTTGTTCATGTTTCAGTATGCATGTTTTAAAATATACAAAATTATTGTATTATGATCTGCGAAATTTATGTGTTTACTGAAGAACCATTGTAAATCTAATTACATTTCGGTAAAGTATTTTGCTACACTTTCTGGTGAATTTGAAAGTGCAGTTAAAAATATATAAAGATGTGTTAATCTGAAACATTCACAGTTGTGGTGTATATTCTATTGCAGTTTATCTGAATAAATAATTGTAAATATAAATGTGTAAAGTAAACAGAAATAACTGAAGCATACATGTCCTGTTTACTTAAATTCTTAATTCAGCTGCATTCAGAAGCAATAAGGAAATTGGATGAACACAGAAGGAAACTTAATAAAAATATCGGTTTTCCTGAATTGTTTATAATTCCATGGTCTTTTTTGCACCTTTGAGTCAAACCAACAAGCTTTTACATTCATGAATAAGCCAAAAACATCAGGAGATGACCAACTCATGGTACAACAGAAAAACTTTTTGTTGAACTTTCTTACAGTTTTGTACACTTTGTACTGTTTACATAAGTTTTATTGATTTATGTTTGTTCAGAAATTTGAAGACAAGTTTTAAGGCTTCAATTTGTTGATTTGTGTAGCTTGTTTGATAGCATCCTCCCCCTCCTTTTTTAAGGTATTAAAAGAAAAAAGTCTTAGAAGAAAAACTTGCTGAAGTTTCTCAGAATCTTACTGAAGAAGAGGAGAAATCAAAACATCTGAGCAAACTTAAAGCTAGACAGGAAGCTACTATTGCAGATATTGATGAAAGGTTACGTCGTGAGCAGCAAGTAAGTATTTCTTACATTAATTTCTCCAATGTAATTTTGTGGAAATTTTTAGAATTTTATGTTTTTAATGTTCAATATTCAGACATTTGTTTTCAGATGACTCATTATAATATACACTGAGTGATCACTGAATTATTACTACCTACCTAATATTTTGTAGGTCCTCCTTTCGCCCTCAGTGCAGCAGCTGTCCGACATGGCATCAATTCGGTAAGATGCAGGAAACAGTTGGAAAGTATGGCCAACCAAGCTGTGTGTAATGTGGCCTTCAGTGCAGGTATTGATGGGATTTGTGTATCCAGGCACCTGATATGCCATTCCATAGTGTTCAACAAGTGCTCTATGGGATTTTAAATGGGGGAGTTCTGAGGCCAATCAATATCCTGGAAGTCTGAACTGTATTCCTCAAACCATTCCTGTGAAACATTGCACCTTTGGCTTGGCGCATTGCCATCTTGAAAGACACCACCACCATTCAGGAAAAAGTGCTACATTGTTGGGTGTACAGTGTCAGCAAGCAATTCATGATAGTGAATACCAGTCATAAGTTGTTCCACATTCACTAAGGGTACAGGTTCCTGCCAGGTAAACATGCCCCACACCATACAGCTGCATCCTCCAGCTTGCACTGTGGAGACCCTGCAGGATGGATGAAGTGCCTCATGTTGTTTGCACCAAGTATTTATACGACCATCCATTAAGTAGAATAAAAGATGCGCCTTGTCAGGCCAGGACCCTTTTTTCCAGTCATCCCACGTCCAACTTGCATGATCTCTGCACCAGCCGAGTCTTTTGCGCCGATGAACTGTGGTTAGGAGAGATTGTTATCGGGGTGGTCTGCTGTTGTAGCCCATATCTACAAGTGTGCAACGCATGGTCATGACAGATACTGTTTTGAGTTGATCTCTGTTGCATTGTGTAGTCAACTGTTGAACAAGGCTGCACCTGTTGGTCTGTACGAGTCACCAGACCTGGCACTCATCTCTCACATCGACCTTTTGCTGTCCTTTGCAGTTTTGCCCCTGGGTCATTGTTTGACCATTTTCACTCCAGTCTTCATACAGTTTAACTACTCCGGCTCGTGAACAACCCACCAATTCAGCAGTTTGGGAAATCAAGGCACTAGGTCTCTGAGTTCCCAAAATCTATCTGATAAATCATTCCTTTTACCCATCGTGCTCCAAAATTTACTACCTAACTTCTTCACTCACACATTATATGCTACGTCGATCAACTAATTGCGCCATCTCAGAAATCACATGGTCAGTGGGGCCACATTCACTTTTAATAAGGGTGGTCATAATTCATTGATCACTCAGTGTATTTCTTTTAAAATGTTTTTATGTTGGCTTAAAAAGGCAGACTGAATGAAAGTTAATATTATATGTTTATGCCCTAAGTAATGGAACACCGTAATAACAGTGCATTATCAATATAAAACTGTAACAATATAATTTATTGGTATGAGCTGGAATTTGTAGTCACCTTATAGAAATTTTTATCATAATCGTACAGAAAACAAACAAACACATCTATCTGTCTCTGGTTGACAGGCAATGCAGAATTGCAGTCTGTTACATATAAGCATTTTTCTGTTCATTTCATTTTTTTTTCTCAGTCAACCCCCCCCCCCCCCCCACACACACACACACAGAAAAGCATAAGTTAAATGAAAAGAATAAAAGCAGCATTTTAGTCAGGATGTATCATCATCATCATTGTCAACCATTATCAATCCATTGCTGGACGAAGGTCTCCCCAAGTTTCCTCCACAACGGTCTGTCTTGTGCCAGTCTCCTCCATGTCACCCCTGCATACTTTCGAATTTCATCCACCCATCTCCCATGTGGTCTTCTTCTGGGTCTTTTCCTGTCCCTTGGAATCCAATCTAAAATTTCGGCTGTCCATCGATGATCTGTCCTTCTGGCAGTATGTCCAGCCCATTGCCATTTCAGGGATTTAACTCTGATCATGATGTCTTCCACTCTTGTCATTTTTCGGATCCACGAGTTCCTCTTCTTATCTCTCCTGGTTACACGAAGCATGCACCTCTCCATGCTTCTTTGAGTTGTCTGCAGTCTTTGTATATCTCTTTTAGTTAAGGTCCACGTCTCTGCACCATACGTAAGCACTGGAAGGATGCATTGATCAAACACTTTTCTTTTAAGACATAATGGCATATTGCTCTTGAAAATTATGTTGTTTCTTCCAAAAGCTCTCCAGGCAAGTTTTGTACGTCGATTAATTTCTTCATCAATGTGACCCTCACTTGATATCTGCTGTCCAAGATAAACGTACGTGTCTGTTATCTCCAGCTTTTGTCCATCAATCAATAAATCTTCATTTCTTGTAAAAGCATTGAACATCACTTTTGTCTTCTGAAAGTTCACTTTTAATCCCACTTCTTTACTCTTGTCAGCAAGTTCCTGGATCATACTCTGCAGCTCTGATGGGGTAGTTGCAAAAATGACTACGTCATCAGCAAAACGAAGGTGGGTTAGATAATCTCCATTAATCTTTATCCCTTTGTTTTCCCAGCTCAGCGACTGAAAAACACCCTCCAATGTGGCATTAAAGAGCTTCGGAGATATGGTGTCACCTTGTCTCACTCCTTTTCCAATTTTTACGTGTGTTGTATTTTCAAACAGCCTAATCTTTGCACTTGCATTTTCATAGATGTTATTAATAATATTAATGTATGCATCTTCAATACCGCAGGTTTTCAGAGCCATTGTAACTGCTGATGGTTTCACCGAATCAAAGGCTTTTTCATAATCGATAAAAGCCATGCACAATGGAAGTTCATATTCCCTCGCTCTTTCAATTAGTTCTCTCAGTACGTGGATATGATCTATTGTGCTGTAGCCACTCCTGAATCCAGCTTGTTCTCTCGGTTGAGCCATGTCCAGTGTTACCTTCAAACGGTGTGAAAGAACTTTAGTGAAGATTTTATAAACTACTGATAGGAGGCTGATAGGTCTGTAGTTTCCGAGATCCTCAATGTCACCTTTCTTATGTAGCAGGATCATTGTAGCGGTGTTCCAATCCTCAGGAATCTTTCCTTCATTAAGGCATCGAGTGAAAATTTGGGCGAGTACTGTTTCAATTTCTCCACTTGCTTCTTGTATGATGTCTACAGTAATTCCATCTTCTCCTGGAGCTTTTCCCCGCTTCATGTTCTTGATTGCATGTGCAACTTCTGCTGGAAGGACTGGAGGAACTCTGGTACTGGTATCTTTCATGATGTCTGGAGTGCATGTATAATCCCTTTCATATAATTTGGAGTAGAAATCTTTCACTCTTGTCAAAATTTCTGCCTCTATTTCTTGTTACAGAACCATCTTCTTTTCTCAGTGCCATAATCTGTTTTCTTCCCTTACTGAGATGTCCCTTTGCTATCTTTAGGCTTTGGTTGTTTTCAATTGCTTTCCTCATTAGTTCACAGTTGAATTTTCTTACGTCTTCAGTGATACTTTTTCTTACTGTCTTGCATAGCTCTATATATTCCACTTTGGAAGTCACATCTTCTTTAGTTGTCCTCATCTCTCTTCTTTTTTGCATCAACATTTTCGTTTTTCCTGATAATTTGTTTACATGCAACTTGTTCTTAGACCCAGCTAATTTTGTTGCTGTTTCCATAAGAGCTTTGGTTACTTTTCTGTTAACTTCAGAGATGTCCACTTCTTCCGATGTTAGGCCTTCTAAAGCAGAGAACCTGTTCTTCAGTTCCAACTTGAAGGTATTATGGTGTTTTTTAAGGTTGGTTATGTCAATAGATTTTGTTTGTCTTATGAGCTTGCCACGTTCAAATTTGGTGTTGAGGTGCATCTTACATCTCACCAATCTATGGTCACTACCTGTGTTGAACTTGTTTAGCACACTGCAGTCTTCTATGACGAATTTTTTTGTTACACATAATAAAATCAATTTCACTTGTCGTCCCATTTGGATGTCTCCATGTCCATTTCCTGTGTGGCTTTTTCTTGAAGAAGGAGTTCAAGATGAAAAACCCTTCTGCCTCTGCAAACTCAACGAGAGTCAGGATGTATATCAAGTAGTATATAGAGGTATGAAAAAATTCTACACTTCCAAGTACTTTGTAATAAGTAGCTGAACATAGTCAGTATATGAAGTAGAAGGTTTGGAAATTAATTTCCAAAAAAATTATATCAAAACCAATTTTATGAGTACTCAAAAGGAACTCAGAATGGAATCTTTCAGTTGATGGAAACTAACCATAACATTCTTTTGAATTGGAATATTCATTTGCTGTGCCAACTAATAATGTATAAATACATTTGTATATTCAGTGTTAGAACAACTATAGCTTATGCCATAACTTTTCGTTATTTACGTGCGTACAATTACAATCGTAATAGGTAGCTTACCTTTTATTGTAAGGCCAGCTCCTTTAGTACATATTTCCCTGCACGTTTTGTTCTTTTTGTAGTCTAGCTTGGTTCAAGCCTCTGGTGCGGTGGTCCTATTCCGTCTTCAGTTAATTCAATGCCTGGCGAATGTATAAGTCCTTGAAGTGTACTGCAGTAATGACGTTTGGCCCCAACAGCATCTACTTCCCTTCCAACCACTCTTACCAACGTGTAAAACCCAACTTTAGTTGGTTAATTGACATTTATAAAACCAAAATTCTTTAACTCAATACGAACTGACATTGACCACCTAACACAAACGTCCTATTTACATACGCACAAAAATTCCAACCAAACACATTAAAAACATATATACAACTATTTACACACAACTTATCTTATTCCCTTCTATGTCATTCCGCCAATTCCCGTTCCCTACACCTCACGACATCCAGAGCATTCAGTCACCACACCTCAGCCATTCCCACATAGACTGCCTCAAGCGCTTTCTACCCCCTGCCGAGGTCATCCTCAGGAGGTGTTCCAGATGTTATCTCTCCTGCTACCGCAGTGTGAGTGAGCGATACGATCATCTTCCTCGCCCCTGCTCCAACATCACCTACGAAAACTTCCACCGTGGCTCCATCTATTATAAACTTTTGTGAAAACTTCATTTTCTTCTTCTGTGTTTTTGGCTTTTTTGAAGAGGAAAATACCTTATCCTACTTAGATGTTAAAGAGGTCAAGCAAAGTGACCAACTGAAGTACATAGAAATCAGAAGTATGTTCCCGTTCTAATAACATATAGCTCAACACATCCTTACACACAGAAATGCAATAGCATTAAAACATTAATCAAAAGAGCAATCACACATTCCTCTAAAGAAGAATTTCTTACTGAAGAAATTAATTACATTAAAGAAATATCATATAACTATGGATACCCTCCACAGAAAATAAATAAATGGATATATGATGTACAATTAAAGATGCAAGATACATCTTCCTCTAAAAGAAAAAAGCAATTACAATATGTTGGAGCAATACCTTCCAGGAATATCTACAAAAATAAATAAATTATGTCATAAATATGGAATTCAGATGAGAAACAAAGTACTAACAATTAGAGATATGATAATTAATAATACTGAAAATTGTAGTATCTTAGAAAAAACTGGTGTATACAAAATACCTATAAGTGGAATCCCACCAATATCTTATATTGGAAGTACCAAAAATCAATTAAAACATCGCCTACAACAACATATTAAAAATTAGAAAAAAAAAAAAAAAAAGAAGCACGAACAGCACTAATACAATACTGCCTGGATAACCATACACACCCGAATTTTGAAGAGATTAAAATAATAAAATCATGTCCCAATGAGAGACACCTACGCACTGCAGAGTCTGTATTGATTGAAAAAATAGAGATCGAATTTGTAATAATAACGACCCAAGTACCCTTAATGAAAAATGGAAAGAACTCATAAAAATTGAACAAAAAAGCCAAGAACACAGAAGAAGAAAATGCAGTTTTTGCAAAAGTTTATAGTAGATGGAGCCACGGTGGAAGTCTTTCGTAGGTGACATCGGAGCAGGGACGAGGAAGGCGATCGTATCGCTCGCTCACACTGCGGTAGCAGGAGAGATAACATCTGGAATTCCTCCTGAGGATGACCCCGGCGGGTGGGGGTAGGGGTAGAAAGTGCTTGAGGCAGTCTACGTGGGAATGGCTGAGGTGTGTTGACTGAATGCTCTGAATGTTGTGCAGGGCCGTAACTATGAGAGCAGCCCAGCCTGTTTCCTTTTGCCCGTCCTAGTGACTCACACAACAGTATAATGCCCAACCTCTTTCACATCTTTTGCCTGACCACTTTATATCCTTCGCCCGATCTCAAACATCAGCCGCCCCTCCCTACTTGCTCGTCTGGCTACGAGCCTGATTTCGTGAGGTGTAGGGAACAGGAATTGACAGAATGACATAGAAGGGAATAAGATAAGTTGTGTGTAAAAAGTTGTATATATGTTTTTAATGTTTTTGGTTGTAATTTTTGCGTGTATGTAAATAGGACATTTGTGTTAGTTGGTCAATGTCATTTCGTATTGAGTTAAAGAATTTTGGTTTTTATAAATGTCAATTAACCAACTAAAGTTGGGTTTTTCACGTTGGTAAGAGTGGTTGGAAGGGAAATAGATGCTGTTGGGGCCAAATGTCATTACTGCAGTACACTTCAAGGACTTATACATTCGCCAGGCATTGAATTAACTGAAGACGGAATAGGACCACCGCACCAGAGGCTTGAACCAAGCTAGACTACAGAAAGAACAAAACATGCAGGGAAATGTGCACTAAAGGAGCTGTCCTCACAATAAAAGGTAAGCTACCTATTATGATTGCATTTGTATATTGTTGTTTTTTACTTATCACTTAATCTCCCCCAGCTATTAATTCAGTGTCTACTGTATAACCTGCTTTCATCAGCAGTTATGCTTTTGAAATCATGTGTAACACCTCATCTGGCATAGTGTAGAACACAAATCAAAGAGCAGTCACCACAGCATCGCACATTTTCTTTATGTGCAAAATAAATAAATCTCCTCATACTCTTAAACAGTATGCAAACATTATTCATGCAATGCCATGTATCAAAATAAATGAAACTTGTGGAAAACTTTATGTGTAAAGTGCAATGTAAGTATACAGCCTTTCTTAATTCACTACATAGTTTTATTATAATTTGTTTTATTTAAAATCAGGTCAACAACCACTTTTTTGAATTTGCCAGACAAACATGGCTGAACTGATATTAAAGAATATGTGTAAAATTTAATCATGTTTAAAGTGAACTAATTTCAGTTAATATTTGCTATAAAAAAAAGCACATGGCAGTTGCAAAATATTACTTTTTTTTTCATATGAAGGACTGTATATGTTCTTGTGAAGTTTACTATGTTGATGACAGTTCCAGATGGCATTCTTATGCAAGAAATTAGCATGCTTAATACTCAAATAATGAAGCAAACATTGAAGCGTACTTTATGTTGCAATGAAAAGTCTCGTGCGTTCATATGTCATGGGAAAGGGATTTGTCCTGTTAGAATGCAAATATGTAGGATGTTCATTTCAGAATGTACGTGCATGCATTGTTAAATATTCATGTGGAATTTCTTCTTTCACTTTAAAATTTAAAGGGGGCACCAAGTTCTTTAACACAATCTTTAAAAAAATCCCTAAAGCTCCTAATTGGTCACTGTTATCAATTTCAAGACCACAAATTATACTTCACAGCACTGAATATGTAAAAACTAAATGCACTGAAGTTCCAGAAAAACTGGTACAGACAAGCTTATGCAAAATACACAGCAACGTCACCTATGCGCATACTCGGTTGTGTCCGCCAGTGCGTATGTAAAGCGATAGACATCCTTGCCAGCTGTCAGAGCTGTTTTCGGCATGAGAATGACAAGTAATAACAATATAAGCGATTTTCAATGTGGTGTCATTGTTGGCACTCATGAGATGGGCCATAGTATATCGGAGGTAGAAACGAACTTCGGATTTTCACGGACGACCATTGCAAGGGTGTACCGTGACTAAAAGAATTCCGGCAAAACCTCCAACCTACGATACCAGTGTGGTCATAAAAAGACATTGGGTGAATGTGACCATCGTCGGCTGTCAAGAATCGTTTCACACGATAGGCATGCAACTCTCGCAGGTATCATCGGAATTGAATGCCGGAACCTCAACTAGCATCCGCATCCGGACTGTGCAACGTACCCTGCACGATATGGGCTTTGGAAGCCGACGCCCAACTCGAGTCCCCTTGATGGGTGCATGACACAGAGCTATGCACCTCGCTTTAGGCCCAGCAACACCTCCACTTGACACTTGATGACTGGAAACAAGTAGCCTGGTCTGATGAGGCGCGTTTCCAACTGTATCGGGCAAATGGAAGGATTGGTGTGTGGCACAAACCCGATGAAGCCATGGATCCCGCCTGTCAACAGGGAACTGTACTGGCTTGGGGGGGGGTTGTCATAATGCTATAGGGTGTGTTTAGCTGGACTTCACTGGGACCCCTGGTACGTCTACAAATGTCTGTGACCGGCCAACGCTATGGGCGCATCTTTTCTGACAAGGTACACCCGTTCATGTCCTGCATTCATGCCGATGGGTTGGGCCTGTTCCAACAGGACAATGCACCTCCACATAACTGTCGGGACACCACATTATAGTTAGAGGAGAATTCATCTGAGTTTGGGGTGTTGCCATTCCCACCCAAGTCCCCAGATCTGAACGTGATAAAACACATTTGGGATGCCATGCAACGTGCTATCGAACACAGAAATCCGAGACCTCGGAATACACCTGAATAGTGGAACGCTCTGCAGGAAGCATGGTGTGCATTGCCTACAGCATATTTACAGAAGCTAGTGAAGTCCATGCCCTGTCATATTTCTGCAGTCCTGCGCTCCCGTGGGGGACCTACCAAGTATTAGACGTGTACCAGTTTTTCTGGCAGTGTAGTTCTACATGCATATAACTAATCTATATTTTGAGGTTACTCACCTTTATTCCCTAAATCTTTTAGGAGGTTTTCATCTCTTCACATTTCCAACACGTATTTTTCTTATTTACATCATGGTTCGAGGCCACAAAAAAAAAAAAAAAAAAAAAAAAAATCATTTTCAACTCACGCAAACTTCACTCCCTTCCCTTCTTTTCCCTATGACCAAATTCAGATTCAAAATAATCCACTACAAATACTCACAATTGAACTTTCTAAAACACTTTAATCTAATTAAAACATCAATCAATAAAAACCTATTTACACATTTCCTAAAACGTCAAAGTTAAAAAGCTGTAACCCAAAATTATTTACAATTGCACATCAGTGCCCAATTAAAATAAACCCAAATACCTGACACAACCACTATACTTGACAATCACGGACCTCTCCCCCTCAGAAACAAGCATAACAACCAAGCACTTTCAGCCACTGCCCTGGCCATTTTCAAGGAGCGGACGCAACAGATGTACCACACCCGTCACCATCCACGAAATGTAGCGAATGTTCTAGTGCCCGCGCGACATCTTCTCATTTTACGTTCTCCATCGTTCAGGCACTGTGGCGCCATCTATCAGATGACCCAATAGCCTTCTTTTTCTTTCGTACCTATAAATATCTGTTCAATTTATTTGATTCTTGAAACTAATCATCTTATATTCTAACACGTTTTATATTTATATTACATCATTTTTTTTTCCTCTTGCCTTTTCCCCTCTGTTCTTCTCTGCGGTTTTCCTTTCTGATCAAATTCTTCCAATATGTGTTTAAGCTATTAGGATCGTTAACGTTACATAACCTGTGTCTATTTTTTTCTATCAATACTGTCTCCACCAATCTCAAATGCCTTTCTGTACGACAATTTTTTATAATTTTTATTTCATCAAACTTTGGGTATTGCCTTTATTTAATACAGTACTGGACCAAAGCAGTTTTTGCTTCTTTTTTCTGCCAATTCCGTAAGTGCTGTTGTAAACGATGTTTTAGTTTATTTTTAGTGCTTCCTATATATGATACTGTAGGGTTGTTGCTTATAGGAATTTCGTAAATGCCAGCTCTGTCTAAGCACTTCTTGTTTTCTTTCGTATTGATTACAAAATTTTTAATGGTATATACTTTATTGCCCAATTGTAAATTATACCTATTACACAAGTTATTAATTTCAGCTGAAATTCCTTTTATGTACTGACACAATCCAATATATTTAATCTGCTTATTAGTATTTCTTCTTATGTTTGAAGAGTTAATACCATCAATTGCTAGAATGCCGTCGTTGCACGATATAAGATGAAATTCAAATTTAACGATGAAAAATTGACTTTTATTTACACTGAATCAAAAGCTGAAAGTCAAAATCACATCACTAGATCTTTCATGCTGGTTCCCAGCACATCTTCAGGTGAATTCTAAAACAGGTATCATAAAAATTTGAAAAAGAGTCCACCGTGGAACATTGCTTTTGTTTATATACATTGCGTTCAGCACCCGAATGACTTCAAAAAACGTCACCATACTCTGACTTATGATTGTTGTGTCTTAATTGTTATTGGGTGAGTTCCGAAATAAAGTTCGAGTTATTGGTTTATTTGCTTCTTTTTGTTTGAAATTAACTGCATCCAAGTTGGAGGTATGAATCTGGGTACTTCATCGTTACAACATTTATCAGCGTTATTTACGATGTGTAAACTCTCCGCTAGCAAAGTCGCATTTTTGTTTTTGTGAGAAGAAATAACTCTTGCCTCATTCCACAGAGGGATGTGAGCTCCCTGGTTAACTAATCTTGCAAGTGCTGTAGAGTTTGAATGTGTTTTGACACTGTACTTGTGTTCCGCAATACAAAAGTTCAAATTCCTCATGGTGGATCCAATATAAATTCGATCTATGTCAACAGTATCCAGTGCCTGTAAAGGTATTTTGTAAACTCTGAATCTGCTATTACTCGGAATCGGGTCCCGATCTTTTTTAATAGTTGACATTAGGTTGTTTGTTTTAATTCCAAAATCCAAGTTGTATTTTTTACAGGAAGATTTAAGTATATTCATAACTTTCGGAATATAATCCAGTGACCCAACATATTTGCGTTGACTGGATTCTTTAGTTAATGTAGAAAAGTTTGTGCTTCTTATTTTTTGATGGATCCAGTTTACAGTATATCTGGGGTACCCATATTCGTCTGCTATGGCATTTATTTCATTTAATTCTCGTCTCCTAGCAGTAACGCTTGAGCAATGTGTGTATGCTCTACGGATGAGAAACTGGAATGCAGATAGTTTATATGTATTAGGATTGCATGTAATTTTAGTGGTAACTATGTAACATCTTTCAGAAAACTTAAAGATTTCATCACCTCAGAGTGGGAATCGAACCCACATCTCCGGCTTTATGTGCAAGAACGCTATCTGGTGCACCATGCAGGACAATGAAGTTCAAAGTATGTGATCTAAGCAGTCATAGTTCATGGATTTGAAAGGATTTATTGACACTGCAAAAAAGCATAGGATTCCTTCGACTAGCAAAATATGAAGTGGTTCAGATTTCTAAGCTATGATTGATTACTTCAGGTACTTGGAACTTCTTTTTCCTGGTGGTGTAATGGATAGCATGCTCGAATGAAAATCAGGAGATGCAGGTACAATTCAACTGCAGGGTGATATAAATGTAAAGTTTTTTAAAGATGTTACATGGTGACCAGTTAAACTACATGCAATTCAGTAACACATTTGATTGCTCGGAATAATCTAGTGAATTTCCCATGCAGGGCACGAAAAATCTCAAATTTTACCTGTCCTCGAGGACAGTTTGTCTGAAAATGTACCCATCCCCCTTTGAAACTAACCCATCACACTCGTATAAATACCATAACTATACGTAGAATTTAAATATCATCATTCTTTTTCAGTTTAATCCATTCAATAGTGGTTTAACTGTTGGAACTTTACATGTTATAGTTCCCTTGTGTGAAATGCAATTTCTCAGTTGGAAATTATTAGTATTTACTGTGAACAAATACCTCGGTAATCAAATGTAATTCAAGGAATAACTTTTCACATACCTCTCAGTTGTAAGTGGTCGATGTTCGAATCTTTGTATGGCTGTTCTCATCAGGCTCTTGAGTTTAGACTTTTAAAAATTTAATCGGAACATTTTCTTAATGGGTCCCGAAATTGGATAGACAAATTCATCGAACAAACCCATGAAGAAAATGTGCTGATTAAATTCTTAAAAGTCTAAACTCAAGAGCCTGATGAGAACAGCGATACAAAGATTCGAACATAGACCACTTACAACTGAGAGGTACGTGAAACGTTTTTCCTTGAATTACACTTGATTACCGAGGTATTTGTTCACAGTAAGTACTAATAATTTCCAACTGAGAAATTGCATTTCACACAAAGGAACTATAAACATGTAAAAAGTTCCAACAGTTAAACCATTATTGAATGTATTTAACTGAAAAAGAATAACATATATAAAACATGTTTTTTAATCTCGATACATCAAGAAATACGTGCGTATTAAATATTGTCACTGCACTGATTTTTTTTTATGTACATGCAGAAAATAAAATAAAATACATTTCTGCTTTCGTAGCAAAAAGCTTGTTACACGGAATTCAGAATTTTCAACTTCAAAATGGCAAAAGATGAGAGATGGAATGGTGCACATGCGGCATTAGGTACAATCATCGTCAAGGACGCCAGGAAACATGCGGAAAACGGTAATGCACGGGAAGCCACACATGTGAAGGGAAGAAGCAGCCGTTGTTTAGTTGCATTGGTTATAAACAAGGGACGACTGGGGGGACGGAGATAGACGGGAAAAAAAGGAAGAAGAAAAAAACAACAACTGCGAAGTCGCTATCCTTACCCCCCCCGCGCTTCAGGCATAAAATTCACACAGGAAAACTTTGAGAGGGAATGAGAAAGCAGGACATTGGCTTAGTACGTTAAAATTTTGGAAGGGAGGGTGTCGCTGCGGAATTATTTCGCCAAAACAAAGAACGGCTAATCGCTTAAGAGAATGCATAAATTCGTAAAACTGTGGCACTTGGCACGCACAAATTTTAAATTGGCAAAAAAAAAAAAAAAAAAAAAAGTAAAATATAAACGTTCTAATAACAATCATACTGAAAGCTTGTGGGAAAAGGGGCCGTCCGCGCGAAAGTTGTGGTCAGGAAATTAATCGTCCGCAATGAGTTCTTGACCACCGCGGATGGGCAGTTTTGCACACCCTGTCCCATGTATTTATGAGAAATATAACTTCCTTAATTTCTATATCATATTTCAAGTTGCAGTTATGTACACGTTCAACTTTTCGTACAAAACAGAGGATTTAAGTTTGAATTTTACTTCAGAGTAGTGTCATTTTCAAATTTCCTGAGGGGGAGTTGGCATTCATTCATAGCACTTATGACAAGGCATGTCTCTGTCAAGAAATTGTGGTATGTGTACTTCCCTTGTGTTAGAAATGTCCATTTCCATTCCACGTCAAAGACCGGAACCTTTGCTGTTGTTTCAGAGTGAGTTTTCATGCTGTTTAGTCTGGCATTTGTATTCTAATCCTTTCACTGACTGAGGTACTGACTATTTCATAACAAATTTTGAGGTATGGAAATTTGTTGGTAACATTCATATGGATGAAATTCACAGAACTCTGATTCTACATTTACTTTCATTTCCAGATGAGGCAGGAACTGGAACGGGCTTCTCGAAAGACTGAAACAGAGCTTAATGATGTTAAAGAGCAATTGCATGAGAAGAAACAGCAAGTGGAAGAGATGCAGCAACAGTTAGCACGAAGAGAAGAGGAACTTGGCGCTACTCTTAATAGGTAAGCAATAATATTGAACCCTTAGACATACATGTGTGTCTACAAACATATGTACATGTGTATGTAAACAGTAGAATGTTACTAGTTTGAGGTGAACCATAATTAAGTTTGCCTTGAATCACCTTAAAGCTCAGATTATGTAAGTTGCAAGAATTTCAATCATATCTTAGCTAGAAATATACAAAACAAATGCCACAGTCTATGTACGATATTGAATTAAAAGATGAAATCTATTTACAAATTAAAACTTCCACTGGCACTTTCCGGGCAACACTTACCCCATCATCAGGTGAAACAGAGAGGTTAATGCAGTACTCGCGTAGACCTTTATAGGAGCGCAGCAATGCACCATGGTATAGTTCTCAAGCGTCACAAGGTTAAGGTGTTGCCATCCAGCCGAGCAATAGATACAATTTCTGACTTTAGTTACACATAATACAAATTGTGTTCCACTGTTAAAATTGTCAAATTCACATATTATTATTTTATTAAATTTATTTAATAATTATAATTCAAAGTTCAAATGGGCGGCTTGGTTTTTCCAAACTTTTGGTATGCCCACTAGCGTGTTATCATTACAGCACCTGTCCCCCCCAAGGCTTCAATGTACAGGCTTTCAGCAAGGTGCAGTGAGTGTATGTACGCAGGGGTGTTCAGCAATCTAATGTTCGCCCAGTCTGGTAGCAAAGTTCCATTTACGACGTTTCGAGATAATGCAGTATTATTGTGGAAAGTTCGAATATCATACTTATGTTCCTGAACACGAATACCCAAACATCTCCGTGTCGAGCCTATATAGTTACTAACGTGTTCTCCTGTTGAGGTATCTAACAGTGGCATGTTGTACACTCCCCATTTGCTCAAAATATTGGTTGCTGCCCAATCTTTTCTAACAGATGATATGAGGTTCTTTGATCGGGTACCGAATTGTATGTTATGCTTTGAGCATAGGCATGACAATGCGTTAGTGATGTATGGGTGCCAGACCAATGCTCCCACAAACCGTTTGCTAGTCTTTGGGTCTTGTTCTAGACTTATGGTTCTTTTGTTACTAATTCTGCAGAATAATCTATTAACCAATGTCCTTGGATATCCGTGTTCATCCGCCAATTTAAAAATAAACTTTATTTCAGACTGTAGAAGACTCTCGCTTGAAGAATGCGTGTAGGCTCTTCTTATAAGAAAGTTAATAGCAGATAGTTTTTGTGGAGTTGGAAGTGAGGAATTGAATGGAATAAGGCTATTGCAATCAGTTGGCTTACGATAAACTGAAAAAGACAGTGAATTAGTATCCGGGTCACGAAATATGCGAAAATCCAAAAAAGGGAGTGAAAAATCAGATTCAAGTTCTGTCATGAGCCCAATATTAGGGAATACTGACGAAAGTGCGTCGACGAATTGAATTAAATCATCCCTGGAGTGAGGCCAAAGCACAAGGATGTCGTTGACATGCCTAAGGTATAAACTGGGGACCAAAGGAGATTCATTGAGAACTTTGTTTTCAATGTATTTTAGCAGAATTTCCACTAACACAGGAGATAGTGGGAAGCCCATGGGCGAACCCTCAGTTTGCAAGTAAATTTTGTCAAGAAAATTGAAATATGATCGCTGTTTAACTAAACGAAGTGGGTTCATAATGGTGGTGATTTCAAGGGTGGGGACGTGAATTTCAGCAAGTTTAACGTCAATAAGTAAAATCGATGCAAGTGGCCGAGATACAACGTGTATGAGAAGTAGATTATAATACCCACTGAAGATGATTCCAAAAAAAGGAATTGAAACTAGTTTGGGATATTGAGCCACGGGAAACGGAACATGCAACCATCATCTATAATAAGAAATTATAAGATCGAAGTTCAACTTGGAAGCTGATACCACAGGAAACGGAAAATCGTGCCTTCTTCGATAACAAGATGGCTCATTGCTGATTCAACGCATCATAATCAAGAGGCTCGAAAGTTCTTTTCTATTGTATTAATTTTGTGAATCATGAGTTAAAAAACTGGAATAATGTTAATCATTTAATACATATTGTCTCTACATATTGGAGGACTTTGACAACTTATGATGCATATGACTGTACATAAAAAAACATTTTTTCATATAAATTTATAATCTTCATATAATAAAATTCTAAACTATCGTAAGGAACATCAAAAAGGAATATTAGTGACAAGTTGAAATATTTTTTTTTTTTTTTTTTTTTTGTTATATTGACGTTTTCCCGTGCTCGAATTTCTAGTAACGTGCGAAACAGTAGATGATATGGAAACTATTTTGTTGACATATAGTTAATAATAGTCAATAATACGATCAGTGGGGTCCACAGGTACATTAGGGTACAGTGAAACCACATCCAGAGAGGCTAATATGAAAGGGCCAGCATGTGGCTGAATCATTTTGATCCTTTCTATTGCCCTAGTGGAGCTTTCGATAGAAAAAGGTGAGCTCTCTGCTAAATTAGCCAAATATAGGGCAAGGTTTTTTTTGAGTGGTTGAGTAGGACTAACGTAGCCCGCGACCAGAGGCCTAATAGGCAGCCCCTTTTTTTACAGTTTGATACGCCCAAAGATATCAGACACACGACAGCCCCCACCCCGAAAATCACCCCCGAAATCACCGCCATTATGAATGCACTTCATTTAGTTAAACGGTGATCATATTTCAAATTTCTTGACAAAATTTACTTGCAAACTGAGGGCTTGCCCATGGGCTCCCCACTATCTGCTGTGTTAGCGGAAATTCTGCTACAGTACATTGAAAAGAAAGTTCTCAGTGAATCCCCTTTGGTCCCCAGTTTATACCTTAGGTACGTCAACGACATCCTCGTGCTTTGGCCTCACTCCAGGGATGATTTAATTCAATTTGTCGACGCACTTTCGTCAGTATTCCCTAATATTGGGCTCATGACAGAACTTGAATCTGATTTTTCACTCCCTTTTTTGGATTTTCGCATATTTCGTGACCCGGATACTAATTCACTGTCTTTTTCAGTTTATCGTAAGCCAACTGATTGCAATAGCCTTATTCCATTCAATTCCTCACTTCCAACTCCACAAAAACTATCTGCTATTAACTTTCTTATAAGAAGAGCCTACACGCATTCTTCAAGCAAGAGTCTTCTACAGTCTGAAATAAAGTTTATTTTTAAATTGGCGGATGAACACGGATATCCAAGGACATTGGTTAATAGATTATTCTGCAGAATTAGTAATAAAAGAACCATAAGTCTAGAACAAGACCCAAAGCCTAGCAAACGGTTTGTGGGAGCATTGGACCGGCACCCATACATCACTAACGCATTGTCACGCATATGCTCAAAGCATAACATACAATTCGGTACCCGATCAAAGAACCTCATATCATCTGTTAGAAAAGATTGGGCAGCAACCAATATTTTGAGCAAATGGGGAGTGTACAACATGCCACTGTTAGATACCTCAACAGGAGAACACGTTAGTAACTATATAGGCTCGACACGGAGAAGTTTGGGTATTCGTGTTCAGGAACATAAGTATGATATTCGAACTTTCCGCAATAATACGGCATTATCTAGAAATGACGTAAATGGAACTTTGCAACCAGACTGGGCAAACATTAGACTGCTCAACACCCCTGCGTACGTACACTCACTGCACCTTGCTGAAAGCCTGTCCATTGAAGCCTTGGGGGGACAGGTGCTGTAATGATAACACGCTAGTGGGCATACCAAAAGTTTGAAAAAACCACGTCACCAATTTGAACTTTAATTATAATTATTAAATTAATTTAATAAAACAATAATATGTGAATTTGACAATTTTAACAATGCAACACAATTTGTATTATGTGTAACTTAAGTTGGAAATTGTATCTATTGCTCAGCTGTGATGGCAACACCTTAACCTTGTGACACTTGAGAACTATACCATGATGCATTGCTGCACTCCTATAAAGGTCTACGCGAGTACTGCATTAACCTCTGTGTTCCACCTGATGATGGGGTAAGTGTTACCCCAAAAGTGCTAGTGGAGGTTTTAATTTGTAAATAGATTTCATCTTTTAATTAAATATCGTACGTAGACGGTGGTATTTGTTTTGTATGACATATTGTACAAATTGTGCTTTTATCTACTAGAAATATACTTACATACACTTCAATGAATTTGGGGCACAATGCACAACATATGACCAGGTCAGGTCCACATCACAACCGAAAAACGAGCAGTTCCAAGTTAATGGGAGCAGTTCAGTTGCAAATGCTCCTTGAATTAAATGGAATACTGCTGAGAAGGTGAAAACAATAACTTCTTTTATATAGCTTCAGAATTACACTGTATACATAAGAATTTGCATTCTAAAGTAAAGAAAATTTTAAACAGCTGTTGCACTACTAAGCAATAGTAATTGTGCTGAACATTCAATAAGTTACTCACATGAGATAAAGAAAAGTTGTTTTCTTTTGACCCATGCTATCATAAATAATGTTGCATTATTCACTATTTATTTTCTTTGAAAGTGAACTTTCTCTGATCAAAATCTGCCTGACATGCATGATATTTACACATGAACAAAACACATAAAGTTTGTTTTTTTGTTTTCCAGAATTTACTGGTAAAGTTTGATTATCAACTCTTCATTAGGGAACTTGGGAACATGTTTTGAAATGAATAATCTTTAAATCTTTGGTCCCAAGTGTCCACAGTAAATCATCATACAAGTTAGCAAATCCCAAGCAATGGACACATGCATTTTACAGCTTCTTAGTCATTCAATTTTCACCTCGCATCATGTCTTGTCAACCAATTCTTCAGCCACACCACACCTTTGCTCCATGATTGCTGGTAGGCAGACCTTAGTATGACTCCCCCCCCCCTTCCCACTGAAAAGCATGGAGATGCATCATCCATTCTAGCTGTGTCACCGAGGTATGACCTTTGACTTTGTTCTCTATCCCAAGCAGAAAAACATGGGAACACACACACACACACACACACACACACACACACATTGTTGTTATCAGCTTGACATAACCAATTTCTCTCCCTCCCTTTTCTAAGTAAATGAAGCAAAACAAAAATGTTTGGTGGACAATTATGAGAAAACTCCTCTCTCTTTTTCTGGGAAAATAAAATTTTAATGAAGTCAGTATACATGCAATAATGTGATTATGAAATACAGATTGCGTTAGTATGTATGTATATTGTACTTACAAAGCACTCAATAGTTCAATGAAATAGTAATAATAGTATGTATAGTATTAAGATGCATTTTGGGGAAATCAAAACCTTCCCTCATTTAAGATACAAAAAGAATCTTTAAGGCTACAGTTTGCCCTTAGAATTGTGATTTTTTTCTTTCTTTTTTTTTTTTTTTTTGTAAAATCATGACATCTTTTTAGCTGCAGATTTTCAGCAGCCTCTTTTTACTGTTATATGCTGCATAGTGCTATTGTAAAGGTGGTTACTAATCCTTCAGCATGAAGCACCCCTAATTTTTTTACACATTGGCTATCTCACCTTCATCACTCCCCCTCCCCCCAGTATACCAGTGTATTATCAGTTGTAGAATCATAATTTATTTTGTACTAATCATCTTTGTTAAATTATTCTTTCAAAACCGTTTTGTTAGAATTTTTACTCCTGGTAGTTATTTAATTAGATTTGTTGTACTCTGGCATTCATTGTTTTCTCTCATACACCCTTGTCTTCAATATTCAACATCTTTGTAAATATCCCAAAACACCTTGGTCCATTGACTACAATAAACTGATTGCATTGGGTAGTAAGAATAAAACTCAAAGACCATCACTGATCAGTTTCTCATTATTTGGAGCAGAAGATTCTTTATCTAGTATCAACAGAGCTTTGTGAGGAATATTTTTTCCATTTTAGAAATTCAAAAAGAGAATTTTTTTTTTTTAATTCTGTTTTCAGGATGAACTTTGAAAAAAACTTTCCACGAGTAACTCATGTGCCATCCAAGAACTTTTATCAGTTTTATGTGAAATCTGTAAAACTGTCAAAAGAAATGTGTGAAAGCTCTTGGTTTAGAAGATTTACGAGCCAGGATGAGGGTAATTCATGCTGTCCAGATGCAACTTTCGCAAGAGGAAATATGGTATTTTTTGTTGTTTTTTTTTGTTTTTTTGTTTTGATGCTTGACTGCTGAATCTAATTTTGCTTAATGAGAAGACAATATTTTAGATGGAAGCATTTTATAGTTTAATTCTGTTTCATTACAATTATAAAGTTCTTTTGTAGAATTTCATTTCTGTTTTGTTGCTTTACTTATTTTGGTATATTTCGGCTGCTTCCAAGTCTGACGAAAGTCCCACCCACATGCATGCACACACATATACTCAGTTGACACTCTCCATATCTTTTCTTGTGTCTGTTTAGCATACTACATTTGCACTAAATTCCCATAATCTTGAAGTTGCTTTTGTACATTAAGTACTTTTGGTTGCAACATTGACTTTCACATGGTTCGTATGAATCCTGGGAAAGTCCTGGAATTCCATTTTGTCCCGGAAATGTCCTAAAATTCTGTTACATATCCTGGAATTTTATCCATTCCTGCCTTTTTGTCCCTGTGCGATGTTTTGTAGTTGAGGATTTTTCTACTGACATAACTTGGGCCCTGGGTGGCCTAGTGATCAGCGTTCGTGACTGCCATGGAGATGACCTCAGGTTCGATCCTGAGCAGGTACGAACGTTCGAACCACTAAATACTCGCCGTGCGTCTGATGGGACGTTAAGTCATCGGACACCGGATGCTGGCCCCCTGGTAATAAATAAGGGCGTCTTCCTCTCCCTTTCTACCTCGCTTCTGTGTGACTTTCTTATCTGGCACTCCTGCCCAAATCTCCTAACTTCCTATTTCTAAGGGTTGTTTAAGACCTGGGGTCAAACACTCCCTTCCTAAAATCCTCTACATATGATTTGATCTGATCTACTGACATAACTTATGTCTGACAAATTTTCCTCCCCATCCCTGCAAAATGTGGGGTGTGGGTGGTGTGTCGGTTTTTCTTGTCTGGACTGAAGCTGCGTTATTAGCATCCTTTGTGTCGTGCTTATGTTATCACTTTGTTTGTTCAACCGGGAGACCTTATCTCTGCAATTTATTAGTTCGATTTGTAAAATTATTTTTGTATTGGGAAGCTTAAAATGTCAGAATGATGATCCATTCATTCCTGTTTTTTTTCGATGCACAATTTCTTTGCTAGAGGGCGCAAATGGAGATTGTATCAAATTTAAAATGCATTTTATTTCATATATTTGCTTCTAAATATCCAATTGAAAAAATATTTTTTTCTTTTGATGACATTTATATGGAAGACTATTTTAGTTACAGTCTCTTTTTCAAATAATGCATACATTTTCTGCTAGAGGGCATAAAGGTAAATCGTGATTTTCCCAATATCTCTGCTTCTAAAAGTCCGATTTAAAATATTCTTCCTGCGTCGGATGCAGCTCTTGCTGGGAAATGTTTCGCATATAACTTCTCATTTTTGGTAAAGAATTGTTTAGCCACCAGAAGGCGTAAGTGTTTATTTTTGCTTCTGATGTATTTGCAACAAAATCTGAGCTGAAAAATTGATTGAAAAATTCTTCCATGAACCAATACCGCTCACCTTGGAAAACTTTTTGAGAATACCACCTGTTTAAAATAGTACATAATTTTTCCACCAGGGGACATACATTTATATCTTATTTTTGTCCATATCTCTGATTCTAGGAGTCCAATTTGAAAAATTCTTTTTTTGTTAGAGAACATTTTCGGGGCGAAACGTTTCTCATATAATTTTAAATATTTCTTAATGCACAAAAGGGCGTAAGTTCACATTTCCGTTTACAGCAATATCTGTGGGGCTAAAAACCGAGTGAAAAATATTCTCTTTTAATCAGATACTACTAACTGTGAAAACTCCTTATGTGTATTTTATCTGTACTTCTAAATGTTTGATTTAAAAAATTACTTTAACACCAGATACCATTTACCTTATGGAACACTTTAGGTTTGTATTTGATGAGGTTTGTGGTTCACAATTCTGCCGCCAGGTGGTGTTTGTGTACTTCCGTTTGCAGCCTGTCTCTGCCTCTAGAAGCCCTATTGAGAAATTTCTTTTTTTTTTTTACTGTATGCCATTCGCTATAATATAGATGGAGAGTGAAGAAGATTCTCTACAAATAATGTACAACTTTCCCCCTAGGGGTTGTAAAGGTCAAAACGTTTTTCTTGATATCTCTGCTTTCGGGAGATGTATTTGGAAAGTTATTTTTCCTTAGCATAGCTTTTGCTGTGATGAATGCTTTTCACCTGTTTTCAACTTTCCCATTATGCAAAATTCTTCTACTAATATACTAATAGGCATAGAGTTATATCATGTTTTCTTATATATCTCTTCTTTTAACTGTTTAATTTGAAAATCTTTTTGTCTCTAATACCTTCCTTCTGCTATGGGAAACGTTTTTTGTGCCATTTGTTAATTTTCGTAACATACTTTTTTAGCCACTGGTGGAAGTAAAAAGGGTTCTTCTTCTTCTTCTTTTTTTTTTTTTTTTTTTTTTTTTGTAGGCTATTTTGACCTTTACTGAAATTTTATGATGAATACTTTATATAAAAATTTGCCATTAAATTGGATTGCTTTCTAATATCAGAAACTTAAATCTAGTTGTTTCTTAGTATTTTCTGAGCTAAGCAATCACTTTGCATCTTCTATAATTAGTTTTTTAATTAAGCCCAGTTAAATTGCCTTGATCACAAATGAATGCAGCAGTTGTACACAGCCCTTGGACTTCAGGTTTTCCTGTTATTCTTTTTCATTTCATGTTGGAAATTTTTGTGCATACTTTGTTTGCTGGTGAGTACAAATTTGAAACATAGCTACAGCATCAATATTATGTTGCAAATTCCTTCCCTAAATAAAATGTAACACAAATATTTGCTCCCATGATTATGTGTCCAAGAAGTAACAATCCCTTTGGTCGTTTGAAAAAGTTCCACATATTTCACCTTTTCTTACCCTTAAATTTCTAATGTAAACATTATTTCAAAATAATTAAATATAAATAATATTTTATGTATTGATTGTGTGTTATATAAAAGCATTTCAAGAGTAATGCCACATACCTATGTAGTTTTGAGTTCTATGTTGTTGTTTTTTATTCTGTAATTTGCTTCAATAATTGAACTAAAGCCAAAGTAGAAAAATAAAATCAGTGTAGTATACTGTATATAAAAGTTTAGTTGATATTAAACCTGGTCACATTTTCAGTATTTATCTGGGATTCTGTGTTTCTGATTAGCTGCAGTATACATCATTTTTAACATTCTGCATTCTGTTTAAACATTTAGGAAGTTGTTTGTTGTAAGTTACAGGTTGAACAGACCTATGGTTTCACTGTATTTTAAGAAAGAGCGTTTGGATCGTATGTCCTGGAAAAAAATCAATCCAAAAGTGGAAATGTCCTGGAATTTTGTGATTGAAAAAGTGTATGAACCATGCTTTTGATTGGGTTTTCTTTTTTCTTTTTGTCTCTGCTGTCAACCTCAAAGTGAAGGATTCCTTTATTGCTTGTAATAATGTGATCTATAGGTTTCTTTATACTTTTATTTATTGATTTATTTTATTTTATGTCCTCTTAAGTTTTCACAATTCTGTTTTCTCTGAGGTACTATGATATTTAGTATTTGTCAATATTTTGGTATTACATGATTTTGTGTTTTGCATTAAATTGATAATATAAATAAAAAAGGGCCCTTTATATTGGTAAGTCAGCAGCTGCCATTGTTTTCCTATTTAATAGCACTAAGAAATAAACAACAGATCAGTTCTCAAAATAAATGCAGTGCTGTCACAAAATATTTTCAGTATGAAAGGTTTCTGAAAATATTTTTTCACCAAGAAAATACATTTTCTTTTGCTTTGTAAATTATTGACTTTACTGTATATATTTCAGTGCATCATCATTGTCAACCATTATCAATCCACTGCTGGATGAAGGTCTTCACAAGTTTCTTCCACAACTATCTGTCTTGAGCTTGTCTCCTCCATGTTGTTACTCTGGCATGCTTTTGAATTTCATCCATCCATCTTCCATGTGGTCTTCTGGGTCTTTTTCTGTCCCTTGGAATCCAGTCTGAAATTTCAGTTGTCCATCGGTTTTTCGTTCTTCTGGCAACATGTCCAGCCCATTGCTATTTCAAGAATTTTACTGTGATCAGAATGTCTTCCACTCTTGTCATTTTCCTTATCCACAAGTTCCTCTTCTTATCTTTCCTGGTTACAGCAAGTATGCATCTATGCATGCTTCTTTCATTTGTCTGCAGCCTTTGTACGTATGTCTTTTTTAGTTAAGGTCCATGTCTCTGTTCCATATGTAAGAACTGGAAGGGTGCATTGATTAAACACTTTTAAGACAAATATTTCAATGCATACTGTAGGTTTATTTAGATTTCATAAATTAACTGAATTTTTGAAGTTGAATTATTTGCTATCTAACTCTCTGTTAATATTCCGTTCTGCATGTTTATTTTCTAATAAAGCAAATGTCTAATGTTAACTGATTTGATGATTTGATTTTAACAGCATAAACATCCTTTCCCTACCCCTTCAATGGAGATACTGGCAAATTTGGAAGTTCTTTGCTATCATTTTTTTGTATCCTCTTGAATTTGGCATTCCTTAGTCAAAATAATTGAGGACTTGAAAATATGAAGATCACTGTTTTTCAGTGTTTTCTCAATTTTTCTTCTCCTTACTCTTCCCATTTGGAGAATTATCAATGCAAATATGTGTTCTCTACTTTCAATTCAGTCAACACTGTGATTTCAGATAGTGGAATGATGGTATTTTGTCATCGCTCAAACAATACAAGGGACATTATAGATTCTAATGATTGTTGTAAGCTGATATCTGTGGATCAAAAATCAAACATAAAATTTAGACTGAGATCGATGCTCTGTTTCCTTTATCTAATGCTTATGTGGTTCACTTCCCAACCACTGAAGAATGAGAAGTTGGTTTGATTATGGACCTTGAATTTTGATAATAGAGGGCAATTATGTCACTCAATTAACTGTTAAAAAAAGGGAGAGAGAAGGGTGGGTGATTTGATATGTTAATTTACTTTTGCTGATTATACCTCTTGTTTAGTAAGGACCTCGTGTTTAGTAAGAACCATTCTTTAAGAAAATCATTTCACTCAGGAAATCTTTCTGTTAAAGGTTTAGAAGTTTTTGGTTTTTTTGTTTTACTGGCAGAGTTAACAGAATTTGCTCAAAAGATGAAATTTACCAGAAGTGCCCTTCTCCATACTGGAAGTAGGCTGTGAATCATATGTGAAAGTTTAAATGGATTGTGTGGGGTTTAAAAAATATATAATGTGATATTTTGGGTCTGGTACGCTTTGTCCAATGCCGATTCGTCCAAAGGGACAATTGGTCTAAAGGTACGATTCGTCCAATAGTATGATTGGTCCAATGCCGATTCATCCAATGGTATGTGATTAGTCCACTTCCATCTGATCTGTCCTAAGTGCTATTCGCACGAATTCTGATTCTTCTTCAATGTTGCATGTAAGTACCATTAGTCCATAGAATGTAAAATAATGTTACATTTTATGCATAATATTGTGGTTACAGATTTTTATTTTATTTTTGGAATCATTTTTTTCTTGTTATACTGTCCTTGCTGCCCTATGATTTTATTGATGTACGAGCCGTTCAATCAACTTTGATGTTTCTCTCTTGCATTAAATGATAGATAAGACTAGTTTCCCATTTCTGTTTGTACAAGGGTTAGTCTGAAAACAAGTTTCGCAGTTCTGTTAATGGCAGGAATGTGCGTGCTGGCAAAAAATGACACTATGGATGTGACGATCATGACTTAACTATCTTTCAACACAGTCCCCATGGATATTGAGGCACTTGTCATACTGGTATATCAGGTTGAAGAAACCCCTCTCGTAAAAGTCCATGCTCTGCATATGAACGAATTTGCAAACTGCACGTTTCATGTCATCATTGCTGGTGTAATGGTGTCCAGCAAGCACCTTCTTCAAAGCTGGAAAAAAGTGGAAATTGCTGGGTGCAAGGTCATGAGGGGGGGGGGTCTATGTATTCCCAAACGAATCTGTCCAAATGAGCTGCTGTTGCCACCGCCACATGAGGTTTTGCGTTGTCATCCAGAAGCACAACACCAGAAGTGAGAAGGCCTGGGCCTGGCCTCTTTCATTAAATTCTGGCTCTCAACCATTTCAGTGTTTCACAGTACCTGGTGGTATTCATTGTTCCACCTTCAAGGAAGTCGAGCAACAAAACCCCTTTGGCATATTAAAAGACAGTCAGCAGGATCTTGCCGGCAGACTGGGTAACCTTGAACTTCTTTTTGCTGGGGGAACTGGGGTGCTTACATTCCATGGAGGCTAACTTTGACTCTGGGGTGTAATGGTGGATCCAGCTTTCGTTTTCCATCACAATGCGGAACAGAAACGGATTGCCTTCCTGCTCATAACACATGAGATGCTGCAGACTGCTTCCCATTCTGTGTGTCATGTGAACCAGAGTCAGTTGTCAAGGCATCCAAGGTGCTGACACTTTGTGGTAGTGCAGGATATCGCGGATGATGTGGTGTGCTCAGACACGTCCAATTTGCAATGCTGAGGCAAGCATATCCACAGTGATCCATCGGTCGGCACGAATCATGGCTTCCACACATTTGACCTTCCCTTCTGTAGTCAACGTCGACGGCCTTCCAGTTTATTGCTCATCTGACACACACTCACACCCTTCACTAAACTAGCGACACCGTCGACACACCATTTGCTTCAACATCATGTCCAGACCATAAACCTCAACAAGCCTCTTATGGATTTCTGTACCACTCGTGCTACGTGCCCACTCGTATTGGACAACATTCCTCACTTCAGCTTTCGTTCACGTCTGTAACACGCATCTGCTCGCCATCACGACTCCTTCTCTAATGACGATGGCACGCTCTGTGCGGAGTTCGTTCGCTTCCACCTACTCCTGCGCATGTTCAGCATTGACCCTGCAGACCAAACGTGGCTCAGTGGAAGAGTAGGTTCCCTGTAAACTGGGGATGGTATAATTTTCCCCATTGTTACATCAACTCCGAAAATATCGCACCTCGAAACTTATTTTCTGACTATCCCTCTTAGCATGCAGTGGGGTTCGGCTAAGTGGCACTGGAAAACTGGGCAGGGTTCAGACCTAAGCCGCTTTAACAGTTTTTATTCTACCAAGGTCATATTCATAGCGTTTACATATCATATCAAATCAAATTAATAATATTGTGCCTTTACTTAGGCACTAAATATTAATTCATAAGCCCTAGGCTTAGGCCCTTTTAACAATTTTTATTCTACCGATGTCATATTCACAACATTTACACATCAGGTCAAGCTAATAATATAGCAGTTTTACTTAGGCACTAAAATTTGATTCATAGGCTTAGGCCTTTTTAACAGTTTTTATTTTACCGATGTCATTTTCACAAAGTTTACACATCAAGTCAAGTTAATAATATTGCACCTTTACTTAGGCACTAAATATTAATTCATAGGCCCTATGCCTTTTCAACAGTTTTTATTCTACCGATGTCATATTCACAACATTTACATGTCAAGTTAATATTGCCGTTTTACTTAGGCACTGAATATTAATTGATAGGCCCACGTATCTTGTGAAGAGCTGAAAAGGGCTTGAGAAATAATGTTGAATGCCTTTTATTAGGTTTTATAAAATGTTTACAAATACCAAACATCTAGGTTGCAATTTAATATCATCAGAAAAGGCTCAGTGCCTTGTAAAGAGTTGAAAAGACCTTGAGAAATGATATGCTGAGTGCCTTTTATTAGGTTTTATAAAATATTTACAAATATCAGATATCTAGGTTGTAACTTAAAATTTTCTAAAAAGGTCTGCGGCCTAGGTGCCTTGCAAAGATGTGCTAAGTGATCTGCTGAGTGCCTTTTTTAAGGTTTTATAAAATGTATACAAATTCAAAATATATAGGTTGTAACTTAAAATCTTCTAAAAAGCCCCACGGCCTATGTGCCTTGTAATGAGTTGAGAAATAATCTGCTGAGTGCCTTTTATTAGGTTTTATAAAATGGTTACAAATACCAAATATCTAGGTTGTAACTTAAAATCTTCTGTAAAGGTGGTGGCTAGGTGCTTTGTAAACAGCTGCGAAATGTTCCGTTGAGTGCCTTTTATCGGGTTTATAAAATGTTTTCAAATGCCAAATATATGGATTTTTCCAAAGGATATAAAGAGGGGAATAACTTATTATTCCTTTCTTAAAAATAAAAAAAGAATTGGTGGTTGGTAGGATGATACCATTGGACGAATCAGCACTGTATCAATCGTACCATTGGATGAATCGGTATTGGACCAAACGGCTTTGTCCCTTTGGATGATCAGCATTGGACCAATTGTCATTGGATGAATTGTCTGCGACCGGATAGTTTCATACTCTTACAAATTACATCACTTCTTTCTTACTTTTTTTAAAAATATATATGTGTTTAAAAATTGGACATATTTTAATGCCCTCAGTGGACAAAATGTTTTTAGCTATTCAACAGTAAAATTGGAACAAAATAGCTTTTAGCTCATCCCAGAAGTCATTCTTCGTATTGAAAGTTTCAGAATCACAAGGAAACTACACTCCTTCAAGTGCTGTTCTCTGAAATTCAACTGGAAAATTACCTCATTCGCTTGAAATTACAGCCACCAGCGTGCAATGCCACTGTTTCCATGCCATACTTCAAACTTCCAACCCCTGGGTTCATTCATTTTCAGTATCTCAAAGCTTTTTACTTACACATAATCAGGGGTGAGGAATTATGCTCACCCACTCGCCATTGGGGAGTGGATTTTCTGGTGTGGCAAGTGGATTTCCTGGATTTTTAACCTCTTAAGAATTGGAGCTTATAAAATATGTGACATAATAACATTGTGGGCTTTTCAATATTTTTTTACACCTTATGCTTCTTGATTTATCAGACAGGCGAGTATATTCTAGTCTGAAGCCCGAACTGCGAAGTCATTCCCTTCTAGGCAGAGAAGCATTCTATTTTTAGACCGACCAAACTGTTCAATCACATGATAGAGCGGAGCTGATGTCACAGATTCTTAGTTGCAGCTGCTACTGGCGGAATATACCGGTTTTCTTACTGGAGAATACTGTGTAACCACTGGTAAGCATTGCTGATGTCCCGCCTGCTAAATCAAAGGTTTCTACGTCTCTCTTCTCGGAGTGTGAACTAAAATTCTTCACTCAGTCATTTAGCCTGAATGCGCAATGTAAACATAAACAACAAGGTTTTTGGTGGACAGAGTGCTCCTGCAACATAAAAAATCACAGGTAACATTGAGTTATTAAGAATCACTCTGTAATTCAACAGGTTTAATTCCAAGCAATCAACTTTAGTAACATTTCCCCAACGTAAGTCGTCCGTTAGCAATGTAGCAGTGCACGTGATTCATCCTCTATGTCATGTGCTTCTTTTTTGGTTGATAGCCATGTTGTGATACAGCATGATTCCGAATCTGAAAATGTTTTACTTAAAGCCAGAAATGATGCAAAAAATTGTGAAAAGCCACAGAAAACGAAATTTCAGGAGAAATGGATAGAATAATTCCCTTGGATTGTTTATGAAGATTGTCTTGCAAACTGTGGATTTTGCTGTAATGCAGACGTGAAAGTCAATACATCATGTAAGTTTTCACAGGAATTTACTGGTTCTTCCAAATATGAAACTTTTGAATTTCATGATAAATCTGTGCAACATAGAAAAAATGCTGAAATTATTGATGATTCATCACAGCTTGTTTTTAACACCCCATTAGCCAAATGCATTAAAAAGATAGATGAAAAAATATTTAAGCACCTCAAAGTAATATTCAGCCTCAGCTACTATATTGCAAAAAACAATAAGCCATTTTCTGACATTGAATCACTCAGTGTTATCCAGAAAGTTAGAGGTTGATGTACAAAACCAGTATGCAAACAGAAATGCTTGCAGGGAATTTATTTCTTGCATATCAGAGGTTACTACATAGTCGGTATTAAAGGAACTAAAGCAGCCTCAGTTCATTAGCATTATTTTAGACACCTCTACAAAGGCACAATAGATCATATATGCAAGATATTTAAAAAACGCTAAAATTGAAGTACAGTCAACTCCCAATTATCCGCGATAGTGGGCGGCATGAGTTTCGTGGATAATCCAAATTTTTACAGGAAAAATAAATTAATCTACAAATTACATGCATGTTTTATTCAGACTAGTAGTTATCATTGCAAGCATAATACATACTGAAAAGTTACCTGCTTAAATCTTCTTAAAATAATCAGTTACTTGCTTCTGTTTTTTTGGTGGCAAAATATTTTTGGATTGATTCGGGACCGCAGTCGGTGCAAAACCAGCTTATCAGCTAATAATGCAGCGTCTTGTCCTTCAAGCTACTCAAGCACACCGTCGACATGTTGCAATGCTGATTCATGATTCACCCATAGCTGTAAGATCTCCACATCTTCTTCACTTCCTTCATTTTCATCTGCTATTCCTCTAACTTTATTAAATATGTGTTCCTCAATATAAATTTGGAAGATGTGAATCCGTTTATTGGTGTAAATATGACATGGATGTTAAGTGAGATAATATCTGAAAACTTGAAAACTTCGTCGTCCTGTACATCTATACATATCACTAATCTGTTCTGAGATTTAGAGGGTAGCTCCACAAAGAAATACAAACTACCAGATAATTTTTACTTACTGTTGCCATATCACACTTCTCCATTTACAGCGATCTTGATATACAACCCAGGCTTCACTGATATCTATCACAAGCCATACACAAGATCTTCTATGCTTCAAACTCATAATCTTTTTCTCATGCAGAAACTCCTTATTCTGATCCTCCCATGATTTGGCCTTCCTCTGCCTTTCCTTCCTGCCACTTGGACTAAAAATATTTTCTCAGTAAGCATCTCATCACTGATTTTTTCACTATGGCCAAACCACCCAAGCATATTAGTCTCCACCTTGCTAACAACATTTTGCTTTACATTACACAACTGCAATGCATCTTCATTCGCCACACAATCAGAACGTGCCTTGCCACAAACTCCTCGCAAGTAACGCATTTCTCCAGCACACAAACGACTCCCATGTTTCTTCTGTAGTATCCAGGTTTCACTGCCGTACATCAGAGTAGGAACTATTACACTTTCATACACAGCCATGCGGAACTTTCTTGAGAACCCATCATTCCTGTGAAAACCTCCCATAGCAGCCATGACTTTCAATGAAGAATTCACTCGCCTACTAATTTCACCATCCAATTTGTTCTCTCTGTCAAACATGTTTCCTAAATACACAAACTCACTCACCTGGACAATCACAGTGCCATTTATACTTACATTACATTCAGTGCTGCCTGTTCCTCTCTCAAACACCATAACTTTGGGTTTTCCCTTATTTATACTCAGTTTGAATTTCATGCAAACTTTGTGCATCCTAGTCAACATACTCTGCAACTCACTTTTGCTCTCTGCCAACAGGACAGTGTCATCAGCATACAGCAATCTGCACACACGGATATCACCAAGACATAAACCACTTTTATTTATTTTGGCATCACGCATGCATGCATCCATAAATATATTAAACAGCCATGGTGACATTACACAACCTTGTCTAACTCCTGCACCAATGGAAAACCATTTTGATAAAACACCATTCACTTGTACATAAGATCTACTACCAGCATACATGGCTTGTGCACTATTAAGTAGCTTCCCAGTAACACCATATTCATTCAATACCTTCCACAAAAGTGTCCTATTCACTCGGTCGTAAGCTTTCTCTAAATCTATGAAGGCAGTAAAAACTTTCTTCCCAACAGCCAGATACTTTTCAATCATCGTGCGTAATGCAAAAATCTGGTTAGTGCAGCCTTTACCGGGCGTAAAACCACTCTGAACATCCCACACTTTCAATGATGTAAGACCCTGTACTTTTTCAATAACAACCTTACCAAACACTTTCCCTGGCACACTCAGTAGGCTAATACCATGATAATTCTTGTAGTAAGTCTGATCACCTTTTCCCTTATACAAAGGAACAATGATAGCACCCTTCCCATCCCAAGAAACCATTCCTAACTCCCAGCACAAATGGGAAATTTCAGTTAGCCAGTCAGTTACAGAGTCACCACCATATTTCAACATCTCAGCAGTTATGCCATCAACTGTTGGAGCCTTATATTCTGAAGAGATTTTAGAGCTTTACACACTTATTTTCTTGATATCCCTCCTATGCTTCCATTCTTCACTGTGACACCATCTGCTTCTGCCTCTGAATCACCTTTGCTTTCCTGATCTAATAACTCACAGAAGTATTCACCCCATCTTTCACTTAACTCATTGGGCTCCCATATCATTTCCCCACCCTATTCTTTACAAAACTTAAAACTTTGTTTCCCCTATTTTTTCTGAATCTCATGTACTTCCAGAAAGTGTTCCTACCTTTCCAAAAAGCCAATTCATGCCTTTCTACCTTCTCCTTCCTATCTTTTGCCTTACTCTGGCAAACCGGCTTAGGTGCTGCATGCTTCTTACAGTGATACTCATCCACAGAAGCTACCTTGCATCATCTCTAAATATGCTTCCTTCTTTCTCTTTACTGCTTCTTTAATCTCACTGTTCCACCAAGCATCACTTCTAATATTACCCACTATTGTGGTGCCACAGGCCTCTTCAGCAGCAGTGACAACACAGTTCGCAAAACATTCCCACTTCTTTTCTACATCCCTCTCACAAGACTTCAGATCCTTCAGTCGTTCTCTGAGTGCGTCAGAATAATGCTGATGATCTTCAGGGAGCCTTTTAACCTTTATTCTTTTCGTCCTGTGCCTCTTGTTCTTCCTTTTCCTCTGAGCAACATTCAGTTTCACTCGTGACACTACCAAGTAATGATCAGAACTCTCATCCGTACCTCTCGTCACACGAGTGTCAACAACTAAGTGTTTCAGACGCTGATCATAGACAACAAAATCTATCACACTCTTTTGACCAGGAGTACGATTTTCCCAAGTATATGCGTGGATATACACTGAAGTGCCAGAAAAACTGGTACACCAGTCTAATACTTGGTAGGTCCCCCACAGGAGCGCAGGACTGCAGAAATACGACGGGGCATGGACTCCACTAGCTTCTGGAAATATGCTGTACGCAATGCACACCATACTTCCGGCAGAGCATTCCACACTTCAGGTGTATTCCGAGGTCTCGGATTCCTGTGTTCGATAGTTCATCGCATGGCATCCCAAATGTGTTCTATCACGTTCAGATCTGGGGACTTGGGTGTGAATGGCAACATCCCAAACTCAGATGAATGCTCCTCTAACCATAATGTGGCATCCCAACACTTGTGTGAAGATGCATTGTCCTGTTGGAACAGGCCCAACCCATCAGCATGAATGCAGGACATGAACGGATGTACCTCGTCAGAAAGGATGCGCACATACCGTTGGCCGGTCACAGACGTTTGTAGACGTACCAGGGGTCCCAGTGAAGTTCAGCTAAACACACCCCATACCATTATGGAGGCCATGGCTTCATGGGGTTTGCGCCACACACGAATCCTTCCATCTGCCCGATACAGTTGGAAATGCTACTCGTCAGACCAGGCTATTTGTTTCCAGTCATCAAGTGTCCAGTGGCGGTGTTGCTGTGCCCAAGCAAGGTGCATAACTCTGTGGCGTGCACCCATCAAGGGAATTGGAGTTGGGCGTCGGCTCCCAAGGCCTATATCGTGCAGGGTGCATTGCAGAGTCCGGACGCTGATGCTTGTTGAGGCTCTAGCATTGAATTCCGATGGTACCTGCAAGAGTGTTACACACCTATCGCGTGAAACGATTCTTGACAGCCGATGATGGTCACGTTCACCCAATGTCTTTTTACGGCCACACTGGTATCGTAGGTTGGAGGTTTTCCCTGTATTATTTTAGTCACGGTACACCCTTGCAATGGTTGTCCGTGAAAATCCGAACTTCGATTCTACCTCTGTAACACTATGTCCCATCTCACGAGCGCCAACTATGACACCGCATTGAAAATCGCTTAAATCGTTATTACTTGTCATTCTCATGCCGAAAACAGCTCTGACAGCTGGCAAGGATGTCTATTGCTTTATATACGCATTGGCGGACGCAACCGAGTATGTGCATTGGTGACGTTGCTATGTATTTTGCATAAGCTCGTCTGTACCAGTTTTTCTGGCAATTCAGTGTCCTTGTGGTTGAAAAACCTATTAGATACACACAAACCATTCTCAGTTCAGAGTTCAATTAATCTTTCACCATTATTATTCACACAAGGATCATTAAACTTACCCAGAACATTGTCAGAAATTGCATTCTACACACCTACTCTAGCATTGAAATTTCCTGCTGTTATAACTTTCTCTTTAGGACCAAACTGGCTCAAAACAGCTTTTAGCTCATTCCAGAAATCTTCCTTCCTATCAGAAGGTTCCGAGTCAGAAGGAATATGCACTACAACAACTACTATTCGCTGAAGTTTCACTTTCAAACGAATCCAAAGAATTTTGTCACTTATGCAGCTATAGTGAATCAAGTTGTTCATCTTTTCACTTAAAATCACACCTACACCAGCCTGTCCTCTCATATTATCCAATACTCCAGACCACAGATAAGATACAAATTTTTAAAAATCCGCTTCGTCTTCTCTTAATGTTTCACCTTGTATGCTTACTTTTCTAATGTCGTAATGTTGTTTGAAAAATGTCAGTCATCTCGATGATACGTCAAATTCTCTTCCCCAAACCAAGAATTTCGAAGAAAAATTTTGCTTTTTTGGCAATTATGGTGCCAGAAATAGGTGTTCCTTGAGCTTGATGTTCATAAAACCAGTCTAGTAAAGCCTTATCTAACTCTTCATATTCTGACAGTTTCATTGTTTTCCTTTTTTATTTATTGTGGAGGATGATCTGGCTGAAGATAAAAATGGCAGAAACTTGCCCTTTCGTTTTAGAATGTCCCGAACTGTTTCTTCCCCTATTCCGTATTGTAAACAAATTTGTTTTCTTGTAATAGAACTGTTTTTAAGTTTATTAACAATTTGAAGTTTTTGATCAATTGTTAAAACTGTCCTTTTTCTTTTTTCCGCAATTTCACTAAAAAACTGATTCATAAAAGGACACTTACACCGCACCAACAAAACGTAATCTAAGTTAACCTGGTTCTGCAAATCTACTTTCTGAATGTGTCATTCTTGTTATGATACAAGATTTGAGTGTGAGTGTGAGCTTTGAAGAACAAGCAGCCAATCAACACGCGAGTAGCCACCTGCACAAAGCACTCCCTCATCGTAATGTCTCGAAACACGTTTCATCTACTGTCCATATTGTATTTTGTATACGTCTTATTGTACAGGACTACTTTTTCATAACTCACTTTGTACTACGTATTTCACTAAGCAATGTATGATTAGAGACCTATTTTAGCGACTAAAAAAACTAATACATACTGCAATAAAAAATAGTACCACGACTAAAAAAAATTGCTTATATTTTAGCGACTAAAAAAAATTATTACCACAAAGTCGCATCACAGATAATCGGGAGTTGACTGTATGCTTTTTGGAGCTTCTAGATTTAGAAAATTGCACATCTGAATCCTATTTTTTTGCTATTGAGAAATGGTTTGCTTCTCTTGGTTTAGATTGAAAGAAAAATTTGGATTGTAGGTTTAGCAACAGAAGAGTCAGCCAGCATAGTTGGTAAAATATCTGGTTTATGTGCCAATTTAAAGAATGTTGTCTATGCATTGTGTTGCTCACTGATTGCAGTTAAGCATACTTTATGCTCTGAAGATTGTTTCTTATTTAGTAACATTTGACACTATTCTCATTTTAACTTATTAATTTTGTGGGCATTCCAGTAAAAAAAATAAAGCACCTGGAAAAAATTGCTAAATTATTAGCACAAAAAATGTTGAAATTCAGAAATTGCACCAAATTAGATGGGTGGCATCTAAAGTAGGAGTTTTGAGAGCATTTTTTCGTAACTACCAGCCAGTTGTGTTGCTTTTAGAAAATGGAATTGAAGAAAAGCTAAGGTAGAAAAAAATGCAAAAGGCATAGTAAAGTAAAAAAAAAAAGATTTCCAATTTGAGGTGACCCTCAGTTTTCTCCTAGATTTTCTTCAAATCTTTAAAGACTTGTCCCTTTTTTTTTTCTTCCAAAAATATAATTTGCTTTTATGTCAAGTCAGCAATGAAGTTTCAAAAGCAAAATAGAAATTATAAAATTTGCAGAAAAAAGAAAATGTGAACAACAGTTTTTTAGCTCCTATAATGGAAAAACTTACAGAGATATTATTCTGACAATTGTTGCAAATAGGAGGAAGTTCTTCAAATCTGACAGATATACTGTGATAGACTTCGCAAAAAATATTTAATGGAAAGGTTTTTTGACATTAATTTACCTGTAATTGCTTCAACACATGTTTTTGAGACATTCATACCTGGCCCACTGGAAAAGAGTTGAGTGATTTTTTTAAGATTTCATGCATCTTCTTTATAAATCAAAGGTTTGGGGAATTTTTTTAATCTTGTATAGTATCTATAGGTATTGGTATTCCATAGGGCACATATTTAAAATTTGTGTCATATCCTATCCCTGCCCTCTATTGTCGTAATGTCAATTATGCACCTATGTCACGTCATCTTGGCTGGTGGTAAAAAATCCCTGGCTGATAAGATTTTCTAGGAATTCCCCACTCCTGCACATAGCACATCTAATCCATTCTTGTTAATTTCTTCCATTAGCTCATTCATCCCTTTGTTTTATTCCTTTGAACTTTATACATTAGTCTAACATCCATTCTATTTTACCCCTTTCGAATTGGTTGTTTATCATCAGGTCGTTTCTATGACAGACTAGTTTCAACTAGGTTTGACTCATCATATCCCACACTTGAGTCATTTTTTGTACTTAAGTTATAATCATGTAAATACTTCCCTGTTGAATATCAGCTTCCTTAATTTCTGGTTTGTTTTTTTCCCCCTTATTGAGTTCCTTCATTTAACATTCATAGCTTTGTTTTACTAAAAGGGCAATTTCAGACCTAGGGTCAGACACTCCCTTACAAAAACTACCTCATTGCATTATGATCAAATACCTGGCACAGGGTTTCAGTTGGTTATCTTTAAAAAAGATTCTGTAATCCAACTTATTATGCTTGAGTCCTACCAAATCCCCCAGGACTACCTACTATCTCGAAGATATGTATATTAAACTTTAGTTTCTCTCATTTTCTGTAATTCAGTTAAAGACCCATGTTCCCTGTCATGTGTGAAATTTGTGCTCACATAAAAATTGCACTTCCAACATCTGTTTGAAAATAAATCCTTGTACAAGTGGAATATAACAGTTTTAGCCCCATGCGTTTGAGGATACCACAGTAGAAACACATTAGGGAATTCTTGTGTGTTGTGAGAGGGGGCACAAAACAAAAATGTTGAAGAATTCAGCAAATTTTTGCATTCTTATGATATAAATTCCTATCTGATGCTTGCACAGTTGCATTTATTTCCATATCAACTGCCTTATAAAGTAATGCAGTTGCATTACTTTATGAGGACTTTCAAATCTTCTCGCTATTTTACATACATACACTGAAGTGCCAAAAGGAGGGAGCTCTACCATTTCCACTGCATACCACCATACCCATACTGTAAATGGTATCATCTGCAAATAATATATAGAGGCAGATATCTCCACAAGCATAAGTAGCAGAATTCACAGTTCAGATTGCAGATTATGAGGATTTAAGCGATTTCGAATGTGGTATGATAGTCTGCACCTGGGAGATGGGTCACTCCATCTCGGAAATTTCCACAAAATTTAGATTTACACGGTCATCAATTTCAAGGGTGAACCTGGATTACACAAACTCAGGGGAAACATCCAGAGTGCAAGACCATTGTGGCCGTAGAAAAACCTGAGACAATCGCGGACATTGGCATCTGGCACGCATCATAATATAAGCCCAGCTTGCAATGTTGCCACAAATCACAGCAAAATTCAATGCTGGGGCCAGTAGTAACATCAACGTTCAGACAGTGAAACATTCCCTGTGTTCTGTGGGGTTCCAAAGCCGACGGCTCACCTAGATGCTATTGCTGACCGAACTTGAGACACAAGGCTGTGCACTTCGCTGAGCTTGGGAACACTACCATTAGACACAAAATGACTGGGAATATGTGGCCTGGTCCGACGAATCACTGTACCAACTGCTTTGGGCAGATAGCCAATTCCGAGTGTGGCAACAATCCCATGAGGCAATGGATCCCGAATGCCTACAAGGGACAGTGCTGGCTGGCAGTGGCTCTGTTATGGTGTGGGGTGTTTTCAGCTGGCACGCATCAGAATCCTTCATATGTCTGCAGACCGCTCTGATGGGTGGAGGCTACATAACCATCATTGGGGATAATTTGCACCCATTCATGTCATGCAGCCACTGTGATGGGTGTGACCTCTTTCAGCACGACAATGCGTCATAACACTCATCAACAGTTGCCCGATTGGGGCTGGTAAGTATCCACAATTGGCATCCTGGCTTGGCCCCCTCATTTGTCGGATTTAAACGCCATCAAACGCATGCCCATGCTCGATTGCATTGCTGATGTTATCTGATCACGAGGAGGACCCACGCGGTATTAGAAAGGTATCCCAGTATTTTTGGCACTTCAGTGTAATGTGAGCAAGCTTGATGAATTTAAATCACCAGTCAGGTATTTTTGTTTCTTGTTTTCTGAAATTCAAAGTTTTTATGAGCATTTTTTCTATGTACATACAGAACCATGTAACATATTCTCTGGGTAATATGAAGACTTAGCATTTGCACTGTGTAAATCATGTTTTACAACTGAAATGGCAACTTCTCTGTTTTAAGATGTGATGAAGAAGTAGCTGCAAAGGCACAAGCACAAAAGATGCTTAGAGAATTAGAAAACCAGTTAACTGAAGTTCAAGAAGACCTTGAAGCTGAGAAAGAGGCAAGAACTAAAGCTGAGAAACAGAAAAGGGATCTTAATGAAGTGAGTTATGATACTAATCCTTTTCAGATTTTGTGTTTCCCAAGTGGAAATATTTTAACATTTGTGTGATGTATGCTAATTAATGTTCAAAAGTGCAGTAAATCGATTTTTATTGATAGCACACATGTATGCCCACAACACAGAATTGGTTGAGAAGTTATGTGTCCTTTTTCTTAGAACACACAGGTGTAGAGTGACCAAAAATTTGAGGAATTGTGTATAAATATGAACTGATTTTTTACTGAGAGATGAGGGCCATTCTTGAAACAGTATCTCTGTAAATGTCATAAAATTTGTGTCTTTTACATGCCTAATGTAGGCGAAACTGTGAAGTGTGCCAGCCAGCTCTTCGTTGATTCACCATAATGGGGATAAAAAATGTCGGTGCTTTTCAAAGCACCTTGTCCAGTCCTGTGATGATAAAGAGCATCATTGGAACCAGATTATTGAATCTTAATTTTCATGTGCATAACTTACTACTACACTTTATTATGTACTGCAAACTTCTGCTCTTTGCAGGCTGTTGGGAATAAAGTAGCATACGTATTGCAACAGTAAAACAGTTATTCAATTTAATAACAATAGTCAGATCAGAGTTTTGATGTTTGATAAGTTTCTCATTTGAAGTAGCTAGGGGAATAATAAAATACAAGCATAAAGCAAGCTAAGATTTACAAAAAATTGCAATGAATTTAATGGTTTTCTATTTTGTTATGCCAATAAGACAGAAAAGTCATTTATATTTTTTGTCTCCAGAAACTTCTAAGGAAACACCCAGGAACAGCTCTGTTTCACCTTACTTAAATGCTCACTCTGATTTTTCTAAGATTATGAAATGAATACACATTATAAAGACTATAGCTGTAGTGCTTGTGTATTGCACACCATGCAAACCTTATGTTTTAAAAACATAAGGCATTTTTATTGGTATTTAATTGAAAATTATTTATATGAAAACATCCCCACCTTGAAAAAGTTCCACAAAAAGGAAATTTTGTGATAATGTTGGAATATCATGAGGTGAAAAATAAAAGGAGGTGGGGGGAGGGAGAAAATCTGGTCACACCCTTGTAGGCAGTCCCAATTTCTCCTATTATCCTTATCTTAGGTAATTAATCTAAAAAATTATGAATTTACAATTAATTACATCATACAGATAATACATAGAGATTCGGTATCTCTTTTAGAATTGCTATTACGCACGTTAAAATACTGACATGTGGTTATGGTGGTGCAGTTAATTATGACGTTTATTATTTAAAAAATAAACACTAAAAGAAAGCAAGAGCAGTTACTCACATATGTTCGTCCAGAGGTCGTTTTTGTTCGTATGCCACCGTAGTTCCACAAGTTGTTTGGTCTCGGGTGTTCAGTGGCTATGCATTGCAAAAAGTCCGATGGTGACTATAATATGGTGTTTAGCCATGTCAAAGTAGTAGACGACCCAAAGAATCTTGCTATATATTGTATCGTAAGCTTAAAAGAATAATACAACTGAGAATAAAAAACCCTGTAATGACCACAGGCAGGTTAAAAGGCTAACAATGAACAATCCAAAAAACTATAGCGAACGAATCTAAAAGGCTGATAGTGAACAAATTTAAAAGAACAAAATGAAATATGAAGGGCTAGAAGAAATGACAAATAAACTATTTACATAATTCGTGCACCACCTCCTCATGTCCACCAGCGTCCCTAGACGCGTTTCGCCCTAGCGTCTTCCTAAGCGTTTTCAACGAGAAATGAAACGTCTGTTGGTAAGTGACAACGTTTTGTACCTCCAGAAGTCATGATGTACATTGCACATGGGTCAGTTTTCCTCCTATATGGTGGTGCCATCTGGTGTCATAGTTTGATTTTCCTGTATTTGTCGTTGTCTTTTGATTTTGTTTTTATGCTCCTCTTTTAATCTTTTTTCGGTGTCCACTAAATTCCTCCAGGCATATGAAAGGTCATATGGTGAATCGTTATTGCAATTTGATTATTTGGTCTTCTCTATTAAGATGGATTCAGCAATCTGGAGAATGGTCCTCCAGTTTTTTTGTTGATTTATCAATTTTATTTCTTCCCATAGTGGTGTGCATTGATTATTTATACAGAAGTCGATAAGTGCAGTCTTATTTTCTTTCCTGAACCAATTGCCGATGTGTTCCGATAATCTTATCTTGATATTTCTTTTGGTGCTTCCTATATATTGGCTGATAATTTTGTTTTGGCTGTCTCCTATTGGAATTGAGTAAACACCTGCTTTCTGCAATATCGGTGTGTTTCCGTGACCAGAAGTTAATGTGTCCTCGAAATTTCTGGTCTTTATACCAAAGCCAAATCCAAATTTCTTGCATGCTTCTTTCAATATGCTATTAATTTCATGATTGTAAGATACTGATCCACAATATTTCATTTCTTTTTTTATCAGTTGGTGTTCTGAAAAGATTATTTCTTGTCTTCTCTGTTATCTGCTTTATGAGATTGTTTATTACTCTGTCATATCCAAAAACAGAGGCCGTATTTCTGATCCAATTGAATTCTTGATTTAGCAATCGGTTATTGGAGGTATGGGTTATTGCTCTATTGATGTATGACCTGAAAGCTGAGTACTTATATGATATAGGATGGTGAGAATTAGCTGAAATAACGTTGGCAATATAGTTAGGTTTGCGGTATATCTGGAAGTCAATTCTATTATTTTGGTTTTTGTGAAATAAAATATCTAAGTACTTAAGGTAATGTATTATTCTGTTCTTTTTCTATTGTCACGTTAATTGATGCATAATATGTGTTATATGCCTCAAGGAAGACCTGCAATTCTTGTTCACTACGTTCCCAGATCATAAAGATGTCATCCACGTATCTACAAAAAATGCTGGTTGTGGAATATTATTATTTTGCATCACAGATTTTTCAATCTCCTGTAAGATTACTTCAGAAAGCAAACCTGAAATAGGAGAGCCCATAGGAGCACCTGCAATTTGTTTGTATATTGTACCTTCAAAATCAAAATAATTGTTTTGGTCAATAAAAATAAATGCTTTTTTGATGTCTTCAATTTGTACTATTGAGGTATTGTTTCTATGTAATTCTATTTCAATAAGATTTATAGCTTCGAGTGTGGAAGTATTTGGATATAATGATACAATATCTAAACTGGTAAGTATTGTTTGGCTATTGTTCTTCATACTATTATTTCTATTTTGAATTAGTTGAATTGCTTCATCAGAGCTGTTAACAGAAAACTCATACTGTTTGTAATAAGGTGCCATATATCTATACAGTGCTCTCTCAAGGTTTATTGTTGGTGCTGTATTTTTTGCTACTATTGGTTTAAGAGGATTACTGCTTTGTGGGTCTTTACTTTCCCAAAGATTTTGGGAATAGTTGTACCTATTGGTGGGTATGCATTCTTCTTAATTAAGTCTGGAAAGAAACTGTGGTTTTTAAAAATAGCAAGTTGACATTTTATTCTTTCAGTTGGATCTTTCTGAATGACCTCAACCTTCAATTCTTGTATTGTCTTGATCATTTTTTCTTCATAGTCCATTTTATCCATTATAATGAGTTGTTTAGTTTTGTCAGACATCATTATTTTTATTGCCGGATTTCGTCGTAAATCCATCAAAGCTTGTCTTTCTTATGTTATTAAGTTTGGTTTTTCATTTACTTTTTCTTTCATGATTCTTGTTGCTGTTCTATTTATTTTGAAACGTATGGGATCTTGAGCTGTTCTAGGCAATGCAGTGATTATCTCCTCAATCTCTGGGATTAGTTGTTCTGTACTTATGTCCTGTTAATAAGCATACTTGCCTCCTCTATTGAGTGCATTCATTTGTAGTTGGCTCATTTTCACTTGCGATAGATTTATATATGTATTTGGTACATCAGTTACATGATGTCTATGTTTCTGGTTCTTTTCTATTAATGCACTTAGTTTTTGCCAATGGCAATTTTGATTTGCTTTCTTACTTTTTTCAATATATATATGTATTATTGTTAATACAGTATCAGCGTCATCTTTGTGGTAATTCTTCCTGATATCACAGTATAAGTTGTACGCATGCCTTGATAACTGGTAGATTCTTTGTCTTTTTGTTCGTATTTCGCATTTTAACCTTTTAACTTTGACAGTACTTAGTATTTTCTTGTCTTTGATGTTGATAGCTGTAGTTTTGATTTTCAGGTAATTCGGTATAATTTCGTTATCACGACATTGCTTCAGGAAATACAGTTGGTCAACTTGATTACTAAGTTGTATTCTCATTTTTTGAAGTTCTTGACATCATAGTTGTGCATTATTGTCTGATCCCATTTTGCATTGTACGTTATCATGCTTCCCGCCGATGTTTTGGCGTTATATAATATCACTAGAAGGTAAAATAGATACTTCATGTATATCTTCTGTATAAGGAAGTCACAAGTTATACGTGATTAAAATACATAATATATAGAGATTTAGTACCTCTTTTAGAACTGCTATTACGCATGTTAAATATGTATTATATACGTTAAAATATGTACTATGTATTAAGTATTTTAACCACGTATAACTTGTGACTTCCTTATACGGAAGATATACATGAAGTATCTACATCATACAGAAATGAAAATTTGCATAACTTTAGTAAAGAATCACCCTTCTGCTGCCCAACATTGCAGATGTCTCAATAAGATAAGTCTGTCACTTCCTTCAGGCTGCATCAGCTTTGCAGTTACCTCCTGTATAATCGTTATTATTGCTAGAGTGTTATCTTCCACATGGTGCTACATAGGCAGGTCTTCAGACACTGCATAGTATCCAAGGTTTCACTCTGGTGTTTTGTAGGAAGTTGTGTGTGCGAGACTGGGAAGAAGATAAAGAAATTTCAAACTGAAAATAAACTCAAAATTTAAAATCAGTTCCTGTCAACCATCTACTTCATTTTTTACCTTCATTTTTGATGAATTATTTAAAATTACTTTTAGTGTTTCGATTATCTCAAAAATTTCAATCACTGCTGATAATGCACAATAATGAACAGTACAGAGTGTTCTTGATGAGTTTTCTGAAAATCAAGTTCTTGCTTTTCTTACAGTTGTTTTTGTAGTTTTTGAAAATTACAGATTATTTTGAAGATGCATGAATACCATTACATAGTGAGTTCCCTACACTGACAGTTTTTCAGTGGTTTTACTGTCTCACAAAATCTCATCACAAGCATCATTACTTCCGGTGTAAGTGTGTGTGTAGGGGGGGGCAAGACACGTTCGGGTTGTGTGAGGAATGAAGATGCGTTATAGTTGTGAAATTGTGTAATGTGAAGCAAAATGTTGTTAGCAAGGTGGAGACTAATATGCTTCTGTGGTTTGGCCATGTTGAAAAAATGAGTGATGAGGTTCTTACTAAGAAAATCTTTTAGTCCAAGTGGCAGGTAGAAAACGCAGAGGAAGGCCAAGGAAGTCATGGAAAGATCAGATTCAGAAGTGTCTGCATGAGAAAAAGATTATGAGTATGAAGTGTAGAAAATTTGTGTACGGTGTGTGATGGATGTCAGTGAAGCTCGAGTTATACGTCAAGATCGCTGTAAATGGAGAAGTGTGATATGGCAGCAGTAAGTAAAAATTATCTGGTAGTTTGTATTTCTTTGTGCAGCTAACCTCTGAATCTCAAAGAGAGCAGTTTAGTGATGTGTGTGTGTGTGTGTGTGTGTGTGTGTGTGTGTGTGTGTGTGTGTGTGTGTGTGTGTGTGTGTGTGTAAAACCTCATCACAGCCAAATCTAAAAGATGAGCATGACAATGTATGTATAAAGGTCTTGGTTTGTTTACCTTGAATTTCACAGAAACTTCATTAAACCTCCCATTCATTAGCTGCCCCATCACAGTCTTGCCCTTGCATTTTAACTTCTTAAATTAGGGGCATGTTTCTTCTCTACTGATGTTGTGCCTGTGTTGGAACATGTATCAGTTGGTAAGAAACACATGCTGTAGACATCTCATAGTTAAGAAGACTGAATCTGTTACATTTACCCTTTTAATGTAAGGTGACCAAATGTGGAAGAAATGCAGTTGATCAGCCACTAATTTTGAACTTATGTTTCTTCCAAATCAAACAAGAAAATAATGATGTATGTAATCACATCATTATGTTATTTTCATTGTATCAGTAATCGTACTGCAGTGTTCCCACGGTCTTTGAAAGTCCTTGAAAACTCCTTGAATTTAATTTTCCTTATCAAGGGCCCTTGAAAGTTCTTAAATTTTGTACGAGTCCTTGAAAAGTACTTGCTTTTTTTCATGTTCACCAAATTTCAGAATAGCAGCACTTCATCAAAGAGAAGCCATTGCCAAAATGTCACAGGTGGCCGTGTTGTATTGTGGAACGTTCTCTTGGTATCATGAGCACATAGCTGTCACATTTCCGGTTTTCACGCAGTTGTGATTCTGAACTACAATAAGGAAATGCGAGGGAGTGTAAGGTACTAGCATCTCAAACCAAGTTTGCGATCTGCTGAATGCTTGTAGCCCAGGAATCCAGTCTAAAATTTTAGTTGTCCACTGGGGGTCTGTCCTTCTGCCAATATGTCCACATGATTGCCATTTCAGAGATTTTACTCTGACCATTATATCTCCCATATATACAGTATATACACAATATAGACAAAAGTCACTGGACACGTAGAAGAGAAACACAACATAACATTTATTGGCATATATTAGTACAGTGTTGTTCCACCTTTGGCCTTAATGCATGCACTGACCTTTCGAGACATGCTTTCGACAAGGTTTTGGAACACAGCGATAGGCATGCACTTCCATTCAGCACATAATGTTTCCGATAACTGTTGTTTAGTAGTAGACCTTGGTTCCAAACTTCTTATGCGGTGCTCTAATTCATCCCATAGGTGCTCTATGGGATTAAGATCAGGGCGCTGTGCTGGCCAGTCCACACACGACATGGAATTATCGTCAAACCACACCATAACAGTTCTTGCTTTATGGCTCAGTGCATTATCCTGCTGGTACCAACAAGGCTCGGCTTCATAGTATTGCCACAGAGTTGGTAGGGCATAATTGCCCAGAATATCGAGATAGATGTGCTGGTTAACAGGTTTGTCCACGATAACCTATGGGCCGGGACCATACTACGAAAAACACCCTCACACGAGTACACTGCCAGCTCCGAACTTGACCGTAGGAACAGTACACTGTGGTAAATAGCGTTCCCCCAGCTGCCACCATACCTACACACGAACATCAGACTGATGGATCGTGTATCTGGATTCATCAGTCTATAGGACCCGTTTCCATTGATCTATGGTCCACGATAATTGTTCTTTACACCATGCTAAACGACGAGTAGCATTCCGGGTGGAGATGAAAGGCTTATGAGCAGCCGCATGACCACGGTAACTCATGGAATGAAGTTCTCTGCAAATGGTACATGTGCATACCGAGGTTCCAGTATTTTTCTCACCTGTACACTGAGATCTTGTTCAGTACTCCGTCGATTAGCTGTAACAACACTCCTGAGGCTTTGACGTCTTCTATCACTGATCTTCTTTGGTCTGCTGGTACGTTTTGCTGCTTCAGGCACGCCATGTGTCTTTCACTTATTCAGTACATCCAAAGCTGCCCCAATTTACCAGAAGAATACCTTCATGTGTTTCATTCTGATTCTGAGGAATCAGATTTTGAAGGCTTTCAATTAAGTATTTATTTTCTGATGTGCAAGTTTTTTTCCTTTATTGCTGTAAGAATTTTTTTTTACTTTTATGTGAATTTCTGTGGCTTGTTCTGAATCAGCGTTTTGTTATTGGCACAATGTAATGATCAGATCAAAATCAAATTTTGCATCTTCATGATTAAATTTTGTGCTCTATGGATGCCACACCACTGATCTTTCTTTGTCTGGAGATAAAAATATATATACCATAATTTTCTGACTAAGAGCCGCAAGCGAGAAATTTTGCGAACTTGGAAGCAAAAGTTGCCGTAAGGGCTGCACCTGTGAAGTTGTGATGCTGCTCAGAAATCTAAATTATCTTCCTTACCTTCCTGGTAAAAGCTTTTATTTATACATTTTTTATTAATCATGCTAATGATGTTATTTGTTTATTTTTGTTAAATGCTCAAAATAGTTTATGTAATCAATATAAATCACAGTTTATCTTAAGACTCCCATTAGAATATTGCGTTGCTCGTAAAACCGCACAATTGTCTGAATTCCATTCAATGTGGATGTCTGATACGGGATGGTTCTCTGTTCACCGCAATAGAATCCGTCTTAGAAGTAATTAACTTATAAATTATCGTTTGTAATGCTTTCGATTAATGTTTTCTTTAATAATAATATGCTCCTTCTATGTTCGTTATGCTTTTTTTTCTCATCTACAGATGTTTTTGTTAGAATGAAGTTGCTTTTCTGTATTCTATGCAGCTGCTAAATGGGGAAATAACATGTTTCTTATTCCCACGCTTCCTCTTACTAGCTGCCTCGCACGAGTTCGCTGTCTCCCCGCCAACCACTTCGAAACAGCGGTGTCCCGCTTTCAAGTGGTTTGACCTACTTTCATTTACTGCGTGTGCACTCAGCCTTCGCGTTGAGCTCCGCTTTTATATGAACGAAGAAAGCTCTCCCTTCTTTTTTTCTTTTGCGTTTGTGAAAAGATTTTATCTTCAGCCAAGTATTAATTACCCATTGTTAACATCAGATGATAATGCTACAGCACTTATTAGTGAGAAAGCATTTCCAGCCGAAGCCTTAAACTTCCACAATCATCAGTCAATAAAAAAAAAATTAAAATCTAAGCAAAACTCAGGAGCACAGAGCCAAAAAACAACTTGTATCGCATGCCAGATGAAGCAAGAAGAGTGAACAGAATTTGTCTTTCCGTCCCGCCAGTATTGTTTGGAATAGGTCACTGCTAATGGAATCATCCGGGGGCAGGCTTTTGCATTGTTCATGTTCTTAAGCTTTTGTTCAGGGAAGTGTCTTCAGCTCATCAAACCCAGTCTCCCCAACCTAATAAAATCAACGTTCCTGCAGGTTGTATGCTGCAGCCAACGAAAGAGATCTCCACAGAAGCCTCGGACGTCACGCTACTGGTTTGTGTACTTATGTCCCTATTCCATCCCCCTTCTATTAACATTCTATGCTTAGTGTGCTTATGTCCCTATTCCATCCCCCTTCTATTAACATTCTATGCTTAGTGTGCTTATGTCCCTATTCCATCCCCCTTCTATTAACATTCTATGCTTAGTGTGCTTATGTCCCTATTCCACCCCCTTCTATTAACATTCTATGCTTAGTGTGCTTATGTCCCTATTCCATTCCCCTTCTATTAACATTCTATGCTTAGTGTGCTTATGTCCCTACTCCATCTCCCTTCTATTAACATTGTATGCTACTGCCACAGCCACGGGATGTGCTTCCCCCACTCCCCCATGCAAAGGGCATTGAAGTCAGACATTCCTTTCACAAACAAACCTCCTAACCTTAAGACCTACGCGAGCATTTCCCCATCCTCCCCCACTTTCCCTTCTGAATCAACATCAGGACACCGGAGTTATCTTTCAATAGAGGTGTCTAATGTATGAGTAGAAGGGGGGGCGATCACAGTGAAGTTTGTGAAAAAAAAAAAAGACGTTGTTTTTAAAAATTTACTAAGCACCTGCATGAAAAAAAAAAAAAAAAAAAAAAGTCAGGGCAGAAACAGTCTTGTCGAAAACAAATTCAGCATAAGGGCCACGGCTCTTAGCCCAAAAATTACGGTATATAAAAAAGGAACATTTAAAAACGAGTTTCTTTATTTAGTAAGACCATTTTTTTTTTTTTGTACCTACTACATCGGACTTCTGGGCGACCGACTTTTCTGTCGGAAATTCCACTTCCGGATAAACATCTATGATGTGCGGATTATACGCCGATTTTTTCCCCCGAATGTCACGGTCTGCGGATTATATGGCGGTGCAGATTATGTGAAGGAAATTTTTGTGTGTGTGGGAATTTCACGGGCTGCGGATTATATGCTGGTACGGATAATACGACGAAAATTACGGTACATTTTAAAAAGGCTTGCCACAGGCAGAACATAGCCTTTGGCATACAGACACATAATTTATTTTCCTGGATTAGGTGGAATCAGGACCAGGTTAATACATTCCAAAGGCACAGTGTCTATTCTATTCCAATAAAAGCTACTGAGCCTGATATACAGGACACCAATTACGTAGGACCCACGATTCTGACTATTGTTACCCCTATTTCTGAACACATGTACAATGTCCGGACTGGATCGGGTACCACTGCCTTATCCCGACTAGTTAAACAAGGCCAACACATTCCGCACTGGAACAGCACCAAGATCTTAGCAACACCTGCAACTAAGACTGGCTTATTTTTCACTGAAAGCATGTACATAACTCTATTTGCTATCCAGTGTTGTAATGACAACATGCCGTCAACATTACCCTCATCATGGAGACATTTTATTTTACATCATTGTATATATCATCCGTCATCGTGTTTCTTGTACTTTTATAATATTTGCATGTTTATATATTTAACAAGTGTGCATGCGTGGGCTTGAGCAGCGCCTCAATGCCAATGCATTATGGGTTGTTTTTTCCGACTTTATAATCCCGGAAAAACCCCTCTGCAGTGCCTGATGATGGACCCACAGTGGGTCTGAAAGATCTTGCATGTATATATGATTCTAAGTTGTAAATAAAAGTTCATCTTTTAATCTGCAATTATCTCCATTGTTTGGTACCATGTCTAGACAGCATTCAGTTATTTTGGTGTATTTAGTTGGCAGGAATAGCACAGACGTTTGAATACAGATAACATTCCTTGGGCAATGCAGTGTTCTTTTATGGCAGGTGTACAAATATTATCAACTTCGTATTCCTCTGTTTGAGGTATTAACATATCCACTTTGGTGAAACCTTGCTACATTACTGGAACACTCATCAACTTAAATAGTAAGTGTTTAAAACATGTACATAACAGAGTTATTTTTCCTTTTCATCTTCACTGACTTCACACAGCACCTGGAATTCTAGAAAAGTCCTGGAATTTGATTTCCTTTTTTTCAGGCCTAAAAAGTCCTTGATTTTTCATATTTTTATGAAAGGTGGTCCTGGAATAGATCTGGAAATTTTTTGGCAATAAAAAATATGGTGGAACAGTTTAGATTAACTGCATCAGTTTGTTTTAGCTCCCTGCTGCATCTGTTTGCAATGACATCACTTCCATGGAGTGTGGGAATGTGATGTTATCTCTTTCATTGTATGTGACACTGCAGTGTAAGATGTTTGAGTGCCATATTTCCAGCGACCTTGGTTTGTGGTATTGCAGTTGGAGTCAATACAGTGTGTCTTCCCATGAGTCCAAGATTGCCATTCCTTCTAGCATGTAGTTTCCTCACTGGCCTCCCTGCCACCCACATGCATGGAAATAGATGACTATGGAATTGGGAATCTTCAGTACCATTGAAAAATTTTTTGTAGTATTAGCATTGTGATAAGTTCCAGATTTTTTCATATAAGTTTTATGCAGGGAAATTTTCCCACTTTATTGAAGATGTAGCACGCATTGAAGAACATTAGGTAACTGTCAAACCCATAGGGTTTCATAAGAATTCTAAGGGCTTCGTAAGTTTCACCCCAATTTGCAAAATATGAAACAAAACACTATGATTCTAGCAAAAATTTAAGCTTCGCAAATTTTTCAATAAACTGGAAATCTTCTAGAAAAGTCCTGGAATTTTTTTTTTTTTTTGTAGATGTGTGCAAACCCTGTATATAAATGAAGTTTACTTTCATATCTTAATAACTCATAGAATTATTCACACCATCTTTCACTTAACTTATCATTAGGTTCTCATGTCATTTCTTTGATTTCACAAAACTTAAGAAATTTATTTCCCCTGTTCTTTCTATGTTTTGTATATCCAGAAGGATTTCGTGTTTTCCCAGAAAGCTGATTCTTGCTTATCCATCTTCTCTTTTGTACATTTTGCCTTACTGTGATGAACCAACACTGCTGCTTTACATATTTTACAGCAATATTCTTTGGTAGTCAGTAACTGCATCTTGCAACCTTATCAAATATGCTTGCTTCTTCTTTACAGCTTTTGTTTTAATTTAACTGTTCCACCAAGCATCACATTTAATGCTACCCACTGTTGAAGTACCACAAACCTCTTCAGGCCACCCCAGTGGTGCAATGGTCCAAGCACTGGCTTCTGATCTTTTTCACATCTCTCTCACCTTGCCTTCAGCTGATTCAGTCATTCACTGAGTAATGCTAATGTTCTTCAGGAAGTCTTTCAACTGTTATTCATTTCATCACATCCATCTTCCTATTCCTTTTTCTCCAAAACCTACATTAAGTTTCACTTGTGACACTAACAGGTTGTGATCAGACCCAACATCTGCATCTCTCATCATGCAAGTGTTAATCACAACTTATACCTTACCTTACCTTACAAGTGTTAATAATTAAATGTTTCAGGTGCTGATCATAAACAACAAAACTTATTACACTTGTTTTCCCAAGTATGATTCTCCCATATGTGTGTGTGTGTGTGTGTGTGTGTGTGTGTGTGTGTGTGTGTGTGTGTGTGTGTGTGTATACTTTGCATATTTATTGTTAAGTCTTTCTCTGAGATTCACTGATGGTGCAAGATTTTACTTACTATGGATGTATCAAATGTCTAAATGTACAGCAATCTTGGAAGACAACTTGGGCTTCACTGGCATGTATCATACATCTGACTCAAAACCTTTAGTACTTCCTACTGATTATCTTTTTCATATGCAGACATTCCTGAATCTGGTCCTCCCATGATTTTGTTGGCTTTTCTTTCCTGACACTTGGGCTGAAAATTTTCTCTTTGTAAGCATCTCACCTTTCGTTCTTTCAACATGGCCGAACTATGTCAGAATATTTGTTTCCACCGTACTTGTAACATTTTGCTTTACGTTACACAAAAGGCCAAGGAGTTCATGGTAGGACCAGATTCAGAAATGTCTGCATGTGAAAAAGATAATGAGGATGAAGTACAAAAGGTCTTGTGTGAGACATGTAATGGATGTAAGTAAAACTCAAGTTTTGTGCCCAGAACATTTTAAACTTTAATCTGACATATGAGCTTTCTTTGAGAAGCTAACCTCTGAATCCCAGAGATCAACTTAGTAATATATATGTATGTATGTATGTATGTATGTATGTATAGTAGATAAAGCAGGTCTTTACAAACTTCATATCAGACACAACAAGACAATAAAGAGCCAATTGTTTGTGTGGGCAGCTCAAAAAAATAAATAAATAAATAAATAAACACAATGGCAACAGTAAGTAAGTAATCAGTTAAAAATTTATTTGGTAGTTTGTATTTCTTTGTGGAGCTTAACCTCTGAATCTCAGAGAACAGCTTAGTGATACGTATGTATGATGTATTAAATAAACACATGATCAACTGAAATTTCTGCAGAATCTGCACTTTGTAAATGCTCTACTGCTATGATAATCAAATAAGCTACTTTAGTTTAAGGAATCAAACATATTATTAATTTTCTGTCTTCCTGAATGTAAAGAATTAAGGGGCATACTAAACTTTAAAAACTAAATATTTTTTAACTTGTACATTATTTATTGTATTTCAATCTGTGAAGTACTTTAAATAATTTTCCTGATTTTTAGGTAAATTGTGTGAAACACTTTATATTGAAAATATAACTTGCAGCTTTTTTGTGCTATCACATCTCTTTAAATGGCCTGTTTTATTTTTCTGTTTTAGTAGCAACGTTTTGAAATTATTAAAGCTATTATATTGCTATTGTTCATCTGTTTTATTTTTATGTTGCAAAATTTTAATACTGGTATTACTATAGCCCACTGTATTGCCATAGTTACCCAGTTTTATTTCAGTTGTTTTAGTAGCAAATTTTTGATATAATTGCATATATTTAATCTTGTGCAGGAACTTGAAGCTCTGAAGAATGAACTTTTAGATTCAATGGACTCGACAGTAACCCAACAAGCATTGCGTACAAAAATGGAAGAAGAACTTAACATGCTAAAGAAGACTTTGGAAGAAGAAACAGCTACACACCAAAATCAGCTTGGTGATATGAGGCAGAAACATACCCTTGTTATTGAAAAGTTAAATGAGCAGTTAGATTCCATTCGAAAGGTAAACTGGGGTTTTATTTCATCACCAAATAGTTGTAATATACACACTGTGTTAGGTCATTCATATTTTTATACATCTATTGTTTCATGTTGGCATAGCACTGAAAAGTAGAAAAGCCCTGCATTTTTTTTAATTCATTTCATTGAGGATAATTTTGGCCTCTTAGCTCTTGAAATTCATCTTTGTTTTCAAGTTTTGATATGCAGATTATATTGCAGAATAACTCTGTCCTAATTTATGTGCAGTTCAACCTTGAAGTTCATGAGTTTTGATATATTATATTTATGTTAAATGGCAAAGGTAGTAGGTAAACTTTTTGTTTTAAAACTCTTCTCAGAATCAGTACATAAAAATTTCACCATTGTATTTTGCTATTCAGATAAAATTACATTATCAAATATTTTTGATAGTAGTATTGTTTAACATCATTTTGTATAAGGTTTTGATATAATCAAAATAAATGAAATTGTAAGTGACTAAAACTTAATTTTCATTACTATGGTGAGCTGGCTGTTGATTTTTAGCTATTACTATAAGTTTTATGAAGCACAAACCCTCAGATACACTCAGATTTATAGGTGACTTAAAATTTATGCAGTATATCCAGGTTCACCCCACAAGTTAATAAAAAAGTTTTGAAGGCAGGTATATTATACTTTCTGTGGCTGAAATAAAATTTGGGGTAGCTGTCAGACCCCCACCCCCCCCCCCCCACCCCCCGGCCCCGGCTCAATACTTTTATTAAAGCATTTAACATTCTGTTTTAAAAACCTTCAGTGGGACCTTTTAGAATATTAGCTCTTCGCATAGTAAACTGAATGACACCTAAAAGAGTAACTTATAAGCTGTTTCTTGTAATAATGTATGTACATAATTAAAACCATCATTTTGTCTTTTTGTTCTCTTATTTCAATAAAATATAACAGATAACAGTGGTAGCATAACTTTTGATAATAAACTTTAAGATACCAAACACCAACAAACTTGACATACCTTGGATATTCAGTTAAGTGATAAACATAACATACATATCTGTGTTTTGCATTGTAGCAGTATTTTGCCATTACTTCCTGACAGTCTTTGGTAATTTCAGTATATTTAGCAAATCTTTTTATTCCAGCTGTGGTGATTCATTGTTATAAAAATCTCTTCAGTTTATGGGCAGCAACTGAAATGTGATATTTTTGAGTCTTTTTTATTAAATGTCATACTCATTGTACTTTGGAATATGCCACATTGTTTTTGCATACAGTGTACTCTTAGTTTCAGTGGTAAACAAATGCCGAATAAAAAAAATAAAATTTGGTTCATTATTCCAGTAGTTCTTTTGCATCTGAAGTAGGGGGAGGACACAGCTAGAATTTATCTCATCTGACACGCTTGCTGAAGTCAATTGCATAGTTCACACCTTTGTTTATTTATACATGACAGGTGTCCGAAATACCTATTTTGTGTACGTTATTGTTGCCCAGAGATCTCACTGAATGTGGTAAACTTGTGTTCCACCAAGATTGTCCATTTGATGTTTAACATTTAATATGTGTGTGTAATATAACAATAATTAGGGTGTCCTTGATGATTCACAGATTTTGTTTGCAGAATTTAGAAACTTGGTAGATTTCAAACCAGAGTATCAACTCCCCAGTCAGTGCTTTGCTTAATACAGTGATATGTGGTTAGCTGTTTCTTGTTATTATTGCATATATTGTTTATTGTATCTATTAATGGCCCAGTCTATGATTCTTTGTAGTTAGTAGTTTTGTGTTATCATTGCATGTGCTGTATATTTTATATTAATTGCTGTATAAAAATTCACATGTAATGAAAATAACTGCATTTTGGTTTAAAAGAAACTTCATAGTTGTTGTTGTTGTTTTTTGCCTGTAATAAAACATTAAAAAAATTAACCTAGAAAACTGTAACATTATTGAAGGAAGTATAACATACGACTGTATACATTAAATTATGGCACATCTTTGCTTTTAGGCCAAAGCTGCATTAGAGAAGACAAAAGGCAATCTTGAAAGTGAAAACAATGAGATGTCTTCAGAGATACAGACTCTTCAGTCTGCACGCCAAGAATCTGAAAGGCGAAGAAAGCAGATGGAAAATCAGTTGCAAGAACTTTCATTGAAGTTTACTGAAGTTGATAGGAGCAAAGCAGAAATGTCAGAACGAGCTCAAAAACTTCAAGTAAATGCTTTATTATGTTATGTAAACTATGTTTTTCTGTGCACTCACATTTCAAAGATGTTCATGGAGTAAAACTTATTGTTTTTCTAAAGTGTCCTTGTATTTATGTATTGTGTACTGTAATTCTTACATGTAAAATTCAGGATGGGTATTCTCGCATGCATTACAAAAATATATGTTGTGAGTTATATAGTTAGAAATTTCAGTTGGTTGTAGACCTAAAATGTATGAAATCACCTTTTTGAAAGATATGTGAGTTTATTTTCCTGTGACTCTGCATTTTAGTATTTCTACCAAGCAAATCTTCAGTTGATGGATATACTGGAAAGGTTATTAATAAGGGAAGAGGAGATTCCAGACTGAAAACTTGTTTCTATGTTAACTTGCTGATTAACTGGAAAGCTGCTGTTGGATTCATACTGGTCAAAAGGAATATACTGTATGTACTGTAAAAGGATATCTTAAAGTAATGAAATGGAAATATGCTGATTGGAATTAATGTATATGGTGTAGCTAATTGTAAAAGCATATTTCTTTGACAGCATCTTAAAGTCGCATGATGAATTTATTCATCATGATTTTAATTGATTAATTTGCCGTTAAACAAACCCAAAAATCTTAAAAAGGAATATCCTGGTCATCCCTTTAATAATGCCAGCTAGTACAGAGATCATTTACTGTTGTCATATCATTGGCATGTATGGAGTAATGTGTATTTGCTTGTGTCTGTGTTGAGTGCTGCTTATGGCACATTTGTTTGGTTTAGTTAGTTAGTTAATTTGTTTGTTGGTTCTAATAACTGATTTCAATTAATAACTTTGGTGTAGTTATTGACGAGGAAATAGAAAGTGGAGTTAGTAGAGCAAGGGAAATCTGTTATGAGCTGTGAAAGAGTGATCTTACTGAAAGAAACAAACTGGAAGAGAGCTACCAAATTGCCCAAAAATTATATTAGAATATCTTTAAATATATGAGAATGACCAAGACATCTGTAAAGCAGGTTTACTTGACAAAAATTTGCAATTTCTATTAATGGAGGGTAGACTGAATAAATGGAGTTAATAATTTGAAGGCCTACTGAATGAAAATACATATACTTAAGGGCAAGTGATTACTGATGAGAACAATATTATTGTTGATGACCAGGAAGACTGGAGTGTTACAGACTCTCATGAAAGAAGAAATGCTGATTTGTCCCAAAGTTGTAACATGGCTGAAAGTTCTGATAAAATTTATCCAGAATTAACTAAAAAGAATAGATTGGCTTGTACTTTTAATTGTTCAGATAAAATCATTAAATAGGCATGGCAAACTGGTTTTGTTCATAAGCACTAACAGGCGTTGGTCATTATGTCAATGTGTATGAAAGGTCATAGAAAGAGTTACAATAACTATCGCAGCAGCATCTTAATTTGTGTTCTGGATGAAACTCATTCAAGTATTTTGAGTGAAAAGCTTATAAAAGTGGTGAAAAATCAGCTGAGAGGAGGTTAGTTTGGCTTCAGGAAGGGTAGGAAATACCAAAATAACATGTTTGTTCTACAGCTTTCTGAAAGATTTTATGAGGTAAATGAGGATTTTTATATGGAGCATATTAATTTTGAAAAGTCTATTTTATATTGGATACCTAGGAGGAAATGTTTTTTAGTATGTTGAAAAGTGCTGTAATACAAATCAGATTATTGAAATCAATCACAAGCATGTACACCAATAATCTTTCAGCAGTCAAGATGGAAGGAAGTACTGGTAAGTAATATAAAATTTACTCGGTTGTAAGACGAGAATGAAGGCTATCACAATTTTCATTCACAATCAATATAAATAAATTGCTTAATAGAGAAAGTAAGTTAGTTCCAGACATTCAAGTGGTTCTGACATCAGCGATTTGCTCTATACTGATAACTTAGTGTTCATTTCTAAAGAGTGAAAACTAGATACATATATACATGTCATTAAGCTGTTCTCTGTGATCAGAGGTTAGCTCCTCAAAGAAAGACCATCTGTCATTTACTTACTGTTAGTGTTACATACATACATACATATTTGTCTGTCTGTCTATCTATTGATCCATCCATCCACCCATCCAAATCTAGTCTAGTCCTATCTTATTTTATTCTATCCTATCAATCAAATTTAATCCAGTCTAATATATCATTAAGCTGTTCTCTGAGATTCAGAAGGTAGCTCCTCAAAGAAAGACCATGTGCAAAGTACACATTAAACTGATAGAACTAGAATTTACTTACTGTTGGTGTATCAAACGACTCCATTTACGTTGATCTTGGCACACAGCACACAAGACCTTTTCTACTTCATACTCATAATCGATTTCTCAAGCAGACATTCCTGAATTTTGTCCTCCCATGACTTCCTTGGCCTTCCTCTACCTTTCTTTCCTGCTGTTTGGGCTGAAGAAATTCTCTTAGTCAGCACCTCATCACTCATTCTTTCAGCATGGCCAAAACACCTAAGAATATTACTCTCCACCTAACAACATTTTGCCTTGCGTTACACATCTGCAACACATCTTCATTTCTCACATGATCAGTGCGTCTTACCACAAACACCCCGTAAGTAACGCATCTTGCCAGCACACAAACAACTCATATGTCTTTTCTGCAGTACCCAGATTTCACTGCTGTGCATCAGAGGAGGAACAATTACACTTTCATACACAGCCATTAGGGACTTCCTTGAAAATCTATCATTCCTGTGAAATCCTCCTGAAGCAGCTGTGACTTTCAATGAAGAATTCACTCTCCTACTTATTTCACCATCTAATTTGTTCTCTCTATCAAACATGCTTCCTAAATACATAAACTCATTCACCTGATAGATGAAACACACAGATTATGGGATTTAATTAGGAATCATTGGATATTATTTATTAACGTCAAATTTTCGAGTAGTAACCCTACCCTTTATCAGGACTACACTATAGTAAGTGTTGCCAACCTGGGTAAACCTCTGACCTTTGAAATCACTTAATATAGTTCCTCCTCTTCTCTCAATTTCAAGACATTCCAGCAGTTTTCTCTTGAAGAAATGTTGTTGTTGGTGGGTCAGAATTTCTGTTGAGTCCCATAGTATTTTATGTCCAGGCCAGTTTTATTTGTCATGTTTTTAATAGCTGCTTTATGTTCTGTCAGCTTGGTCTTAAGCTGTCTGCCTGTCTCTCCTACATAGCTGAGACCACACTCAAACTTGATATTGTAGACCACTCTATCCTTTAACACGATGTTAGTTTCTTGCTGCTTTAATTTAGAAAGGTAGTTACTGATCTTATTTCCTAAACCTAGCACTACCCTGATTCAAATTTTTTTGCTAATCCTTTCAAGTTTTTCGAAAAGGCCCTTATGGTAGGTGATTTTTCTAGTTAACAGAACTTCTGGGCTTGGTCGTAGAGCTTTTTTATTTTTAGCCATAATATTTTCCACTAATAATAGAGCAGGATAAGGATTGTCCTGTAGAATGATTTTAAGTTCGTTTTTTTTTAGTCCGCTTGTCGAAGTCTGAGGTGTTGAGAACATTGATCTTTTCTAAAAATTGAGAGGCTACATTCCACTTCATGTATTCTGGATGGTTTGACTGAAAGTCCAACGTTATGTTAGTGTTAGTAGGCTTTTTGTAGACCTTTGCAATGACTCTCCCTCTTTGAAGAATTAAGGACAAGTCCAGGAAATTCAGCTGATTGTCCTGCTGAAGTTCAAGAGTGAATTTTAGTTTTTCATCTAGAGAGTTGAACCACTCAAGAATGGCAGATAGAAGAGAGGTATTAGTGCTGTCTAAAATGAAAGTAATGTCGTCCATATATTTAGCATACAGACTGAAGACAGAAGGAATCATCAAAACCTGTTCTTCCAACTTATATACATACATACATATCAATAAGCTGTTCTCTGAGATTCAGAGGTTAGCTCCAAAAAAAAAAAATGCAAACTTCCAGATATTTTTACTTATTGTTGTCGTATCAAACTTCTCCATTTACAGCGATCTTGACATAGAACTCGTGCTTCACTAATATCCATTACATGCCATACACAAGATCTTTTATACTTCATACTCATAATCTTTTTCACATGCAGACACTCCTGAATCTGATCCACCCATGTCTTCCTTGGCCTTCCTCTGCCTTTCCTTCCTGCCACTTGGGCTGAAAAGATTTTCTTAGTAAGCATTTCATCACTCATTCTTTCAACATGGCCAAACCACCGAAGCATATTGGTCTCCACCTTGCTAACAACATTTTGCTTCACATCACACAACTGCAATACATCTTCATTTCTCACACAATCATATCATGTCTTGCCACAAACCCCACGTAAGTAACGCATTTCTCCAGCACACAAACAACTCCTATGTTTCTTCTGCAGTACCCAGGTTTCACTGCCATACATCAGAGTAGGAACAATTACAGTTTCATACACAGCCATGCGGGACTTTCTAGAGAACCCATCATTCCCGTGAAAACCTCCCAGAGCAGCTATGACTTTCAATGAAGAATTCACTCGCCTACTAATTTTACCATCCAATTTGTTCTCTCTGTCAAACATGCTTCCTAAATACACAAACTCACTCACCTGGTCAATCACAGTGCCATTTATACTTACATTACATTCAGTGCTACCCATTCCTCTCTCAAACACCATAACTTTGGTTTTTCCCTTATTTATACTCAGTTTGAATTTCATGCAAACTTCGTGCATCCGAGTCAACATTCTCTGCAACTCACTTTTGCTCTCTGCCAACAGGACAGTGTCATCAGCATACAGCAATCTGCACACACGGATATCACCAAGACATAAACCACTTTTATTTATTTTGGCATCACGCATGCATGCATCCATAAATATATTAAACAGCCATGGTGACATTGCACAACCTTGTCTAACTCCTGCACCAATGGAAAACCATTTTGATAAAACACCATTCACTTGTACATAAGATCTACTACCAGCATACATGGCTTATACACTATTAAGTAAATTCCCAGTAACACCATATTCATTCAATACCTTCCACAAAAGTGTCCTATTCACTCGGTCGTAAGCTTTCTCTAAATCTATGAAGGCAGTAAAAACTTTCTTCCCAACAGCCAGATACTTTTCAATCATCGTGCGTAATGCAAAAATCTGGTTAGTGCAGCCTTTACCAGGCATAAAACCACTCTGAACATCCCACACTTTCAATGATGTAAGACCCCGTACTTTTTCAATAACAACCTTACCAAACACTTTCCCTGGCACACTCAGTCGGCTAATACCACGATAGTTCTTGCATTCAGTCTGATCGCCTTTTACCTTATACAAGGGAACAATGATAGCATCCTTCCAATCCCAAGGGACCATTCCTAACTTCCAGTACAACTGGCAAATTTCAGTTAACCAGTCAATTATAGAGTCACCACCATATTTCAACATCTCTGCGGTTATGCCATCAACTCCCGGAGCCTTGCCATTCTGAAGAGATTTTAGAGCTTTACGCACTTCTTCTCTTGAGATCCCTCCTGTGCCTTCATCCCTCATTGTGACATCATCTGCGTCTGTCTCAGAATCATCTTTGCTTTCCTGATCTAATAACTCACAGAAGTATTCACCCCATCTGTCACTTAACTCATTGGGCTCCCATATCATTTCCCCAATCTCATTCTTCACACAACTTACAACTTTGTTTCCCCTATTTTTCCTGAGTCTCATGTACTTCCAGAAGGACGTCCTATCTTTCCAAAAAGCCAGTTCATGCCTTTCCACTTTCTCCTTCCTATCTTTTGCCTTACTGTGGCGAACCAGCTTAGCAGCTTCACGCTTCTTACAGCGATATTCATCCACAGAGAATCTACCTTGCAACATCCCCAAATAGGCTTCCTTCTTTCTCTTTACTGCCTCTTTAATCTCACTATTCCACCAAGCATCACCTCTATTGTTACCCACTGTTGTGGTGCCACAGACCTCTTTAGCAGCAGTGACAACACAGTTCTTTAAATATTCCCACTTCTTTTCTACATCCCTCTCACAAGACTTCAGATCCTTCAGTCGTTCTCTGAGTAAGTCAGAATACCGCTGATGATCTTCAAGGAGCCTATCAACCTTTATTCTTTCTATCCTGGGTCTCTTCCTATTTCTTTTCCTCCAACCAACATTAAGTTTCACTCGTGACACTACTAAGTAATGATCAGAACCAACATTCGCACCTCTAAGTGTTTCAAACGCTGATCGTAGACAACAAAATCTATCACACTCTTTTGACCAAGAGTACGATTTTCCCAAGTATATGTGTGGATATACTTGTGGTTGAAAAATGTATTAGATGCACACAAACCATTCTCAATGCAGAGTTCAATTAATCTTTCACCATTATCATTCACACAAGGATCATTAAACTTACCCAGAACATTGTCAGAAATTGCATTCTGCACACCTACTCTAGCATTGAAATCCCCTGCTATTATAACTTTTTCTTTAGCACCAAACTGGCTCAAAACAGCTTTTAGCTCATTCCAGAAATCTTCTTTCTTATCAGAAGGTTCCGAGTCACAAGGAGCATACACTACAACAATTACAATTCTCTGAAGTTTCACTTTCAAACGAATCCAGAGAATTCTCTCGCGTACGCAACTATAGTGAATCAAGTTGTTCATCTTTTCACTTAAAATCACACCTACACCAGCCTGTCCTCTCATATTATCCAATACTCCAGACCACACACTCACCGTGCCATTCACTTCTTCTACCCCAATTTCCTTCTTTTTGGTTTCACTTACACACAGCACATCCAGTCTATACTTATTCATCTCCTCAATCACCTCACTCATCTTGCCATTTATACCTCTAGTATTCCATACACCAATCTCACACTCACTCAGCCGAGATCTCTTTCTCATACGCCGTTTGAAAGTCCAGGTCGATTCCGTGGTGGACCGTTCTTCTCAAGTGTCGTAGGTCCACCATATCGCACACTTGATTCATTCTTAATATTTCTTTTTGTCTTTTTAATCAGGTAAGTACATCAGTGTGGGGGATTAGCCCACAGCTGAGGGTTCCAGTTGGTCATTCAACCTAAAGATTCTGGAACAAAACCCAGTGAGTTGGGGTCTTTTTGCCAGTGTCACACAGAACTAGCTTGCACCTCTCCAAAATTCACAGAGGCCCTAGTTACTGTTGTGTGTGCCATTGTTATCATGGAGCGCCCCGAGGAGGCAAACCCATCGCTCACTACGACCGCCCGCTCGCTAGGAAGGGAGCAACTAAAGAGCCCATAGCAAAACCTGAGGTTTGTTTGTAGAATTGATTCTCAAACTGAAAAAAGTTTTGTTTCAACATAAAAATCAGGTTTTCATAGAGGTCAGTCAGTACAGCCTTGTTGAGGTTGTGAAAGACTATTTTGTCCACCAGATCCTCAGTCATAAATTCTAACAGACGATCAGTATCTACCTATATTAGTATACATAGTTTGGATGTTTAAACTTGCAATTAAAAGGATGTTCCAGTTGTGAGATATTACTTAATTTCTTAAAGAGATCTTGGGAGTTTTTTAGTAAGGCAGGAGTATCTGGAAATATTCTATTTAGATGGTCCAGGAGATGATATTGTAGGTTCAAGAAGGGTGAATTTTTTAAATCCGCAATCGGCCTCAAAGGTTCAGGTTTATGAAGTTTAATTGTTCCATACAGTTGAGGTATTCTGTAATGCAATTTAGAGAAATTTTTGAAATTGGGATGAAGTAGATTGTTTCTTTTTAAGGATCTAAGTAGCTTATTATAGTTTTTTATAGACATATCTAGGGGTTTTTCAAATAATAATACTTCATACATAGGTTTTTTAAGTTCATCTTGCATTTTTTTAATGTATTTCTCTTTTTCTAGCAGAACCAGGGATTTGCTCTTGTCGGCTTTTAAAGCTATAATTCTAGTATTAGATTTGAATTCTTTTTGATCCCTGAGGTGAACTAGCTTGAAATTCATAGGATGTTTCTTAATGCATTTTTCCTTTTCCACAAATTTTGTAAGACAAATAGTATATTGATTTCTCAAATTTAACACTGTCTGGATCTTCTTTTCCTACTTCATTGCAAATACTCTCCATTCTACAATTAAATTATTTTTATATTAACAAAACGATGGGTAGATACACAAGAAATGACAAGAAAAACGACGAAAAAATCTGTTTTATCAGTGTATACTGATATAGTACACAAGCAAGCTTTCACCACAAAACGCGTGGTTTCATCAGGCAGGATTACCAGCAAAAGCAAACTTAGAGTTTTAAACAAACAAATTCAAAATCACTAAATATTAGATATTACGCAGAAAGGTGACAAATGCCACCAAGTAGGAAGGTTGTATAATACTCCTTCATTGCATACACTCTGGTTTGCTAAAATGTAAACAGTTTTTAACAAACCAGTGTGTATTTTTAACAAACCAGAGTGTACGCAATGAATAAGTATCAGTTGACCTTCCTGACACCTAGCGCACTCTTCTGCTCACGCCGCATTCCTAATGCATTGCATTACTGTGAACAGCACGTGACCTGCTTGGTGGCATTTGTTACCCTTTTGCGTAATATCTAATTTTAGTGTTTTTGAATTTGCTTGTTTAGAACTCTAAGTTTCCTGACTGACGAAGCCACACGTTTTGTGGTGAAAGCTTGCTTGTGTACTACACTGCTGGACAATTGCTAAGGACGGATCATAAACGGCTATATAGCGCATAAAAAAGTAAGTGTGGTTGGATGCCAAGTGAAATAAAATAATGTCAGAATGCCAGGACATTACAAGAAAGACAATTTATTGTGCTCTGAAATCCGGAAGGCTTTGGAACGTGTTCAAGGGACAAACAGGCCATTTTGTGCAGAATACGTAAACGTGAAAAAAATGCAATTACCCTCAGCAGGCGTTCCGGCGTAAGATGTCAATACGGGATATGGCCACCATGGAGGGCGATGCAAGATTCCACACGTCATGTCATGCTTTGCACAACATTATCAAGCAGCTGTTGGGGTAATTTATCCCATTCCTCTGTCAGTGCACGGATGAGGGTGTCCTTGTTTATTGGAGGGCATTGGCGACCAGCAAGACTCCTCCCCAAAGCATCCAACACATTTTCAATGGGATTCAGATCTGGAGAACGTGCTGGCCATACGAGGCGTTGAATTTCCTCACTCTCAAGACACTCCTAGACAGCTACTGTTCGATGACATGTTGCGTTGTCGTGCATGAAAATGAATTTATCACCGACAGCACCACAGAACATGCGAACATGAGGTAGCAGAACATCATTAATGTATCGTTGGCCAGTCATAGTCCCAGTTGGAAGCACATAGAGAGACGTACGGCCATTGATCATGATGCCAGCCCATACCATGACACTACATGTCAGATATCGGTCCCTTTCCTGTATGTTTGCTGGACAATATGCAGTACCACTATCACGCCAGATCAGTTGTCGTCGACAATCAGACGATAGACTGTATCTACTCTCATCTGAGAAGAGGACAGCAGACCAGTCGTTATCAGTCCAATTGCGATGTTGATGGCATCATTGCAAACGGGCGGTACAGTGACGTCTGGACAATGGGATGCACACAACAGGACGGCGGGCGTATAGTCCTCCTTCATGCAAACGTCTGGCGACAGTTTTTCGGGAGATCCGCTTAGTAGCAGCCATAAACTGATTTGCTACCTCACTAGCTGTGCTGCGCCGGTGTCTTTTTTGTTGATAGCACTATGTACCGATCTTCTGCAGGTGTCGTACTGCGAACACGACCTCCCCGTGACGTTTGCTACACTCTCCATTTGTTTGAAATGATTTCCAAAGCCTTGAAACAACACTGTGGCTGACGTCGAACTCCCTGGCAACATCTGTTATTTTTCGCCCTTCTTCAATCTTGCCAATAATACGGCCATACGTAAAATCATCTAGGTGATGTCGGGAAGACATACTGAAAATTCCAAGTTCGTCAATGCATTCTTTCCCTTTCAACTTTGCATTTGAACAACAACGGTCAATACGCGTCAAATCCTTTATATCTCTTATCGGCGCTATGACGTCACGAACAAGTTCGGCAATCCAAAATTTGCATACGCACAACACGTCTTACTGTATCCCGCACTTTCGCTTAATTTCCACATTTTCCTGCCTTCCATTTTATAGTTGCTATCGTTGCTATTGTCATCCGTCCTTAGCAATTGTCTGGCAGTGTATATCAGTATACAGCAATAAAACGGATTTTTTCATCGTTTTTCTTGTAAATTCTTTTTGTTTAGATTATTGGTAGTGAGATTGTAATTACTACTTTTATTAAGAATATCCTTTAAGTCTGTACTTATACCTTCTTCTGTGAGATCTGCATGATTATTACCCTTAGTGTGATTGGGCAAGTTTATAATATTATCTGTTGAAAGTAGCCACCTATCTTCTTCAAGTTTTAGTTTTTCTGCAAATTTTTTGGTTTTATCTTTTACAGCCTTAGTAAGCCAATTTTCTAGTAGGCATCTGTCTGAATTTTTAATGCATGTTAGTTCCGTGTTCCACACACGTTTTTCTAATGCTTTGTTCTTAGTTAGCATTTTGCACTTATTTTTCACAGCTTCAGTCATTGTATTTTGTTCAAATTTTCTCACAAAGTTAGTAGATAAGAGAGTACTTACATTTTTGTTGAGTTTCAGAGAAGGAGGAATGAAGTTAACCTCTTTGCACTTCTTTAGGAACTTCAGTTCGAAAACACGATCTTGTTTTACCCTACTTCTTTCCACTTGCTTCACTGCTTGCCATGTTTTTGACCCATAAGCATTCTTAAACTTAGTAATAATTGAAATCATGGCCATTCCTAGACAATCATATGATAGGTAAAACACACAGATTATGGGATTTACTTAGGAATAAATGGCTATTATTTATTAACGTCAAATTTTCGGGTAGTAACGCTACCCTTCATCAGGACTACACTATAGTAAGTGTTGCCAACCTTGGGTAAAACTCCAACCTTTAAATTCATTTAATGTAGTTCCTCTTCTCTCAATTTCAAGACCTTCCAGCAGTTTTCTCTTGAAGAAATGTTGTAGGTGGGTCAGAATTTCTGTTGATTCCCACAGTATTTTATGTCCAGGCCAGTTTTATTTGTCATGTTTTTAATAGCTGCTTTATGCTCTGTCAGTCTGTGGTCTTAAGCTGTCTGCCTGTCTCTCCTACAGAGCTGAGACCACACCCAAACTTGATGTTGTAGACCACTCCATCTTTTAACACGATATTAGTTTCTTGCTGCTTTAATTTAGAAAGGTAGTTACTGATCTTATTTCCTAAACCTAGCACTAGCCTGATTCAAATTTTTTGCTAATCCTTTCAAGTTTTTCAAAAAGGCCCTTATGGTAGGTGATTTTTCTAGTTAACAGAACTTCTGGGCTTGGTCGCACAGCTTTTTTATTTTTTGCCATAATTTTGTCCACTAATAGAGCAGGATAATGATAGTCCTGTAGAATGATTTTAAGTTCGTTTTTTTTTTTTTTAGTCCGCTTGTCGAAGTCTGAGGTGTTGAGAACATTGATCTTTTCTACAAATTGAGAGGCTACGTTCCACTTATGTATTCTAGATGGTTTGACTGAAAGTCCAACATTTTGTTAGTGTTGGTAAACTTTTTGTAGACCTTCGTAATGACTCACCTTCGTAATGACTCTCCCTCTTTGAAGAATTAAGGACAAGTCCAGGAAATTCAGCTGATTGTCCTGCTGAAGTTCAAGAGTGAATTTAAATTTTTCATCTGGAGAGTTGAACCTCACAAGAATGGCAGATGGGAGAGAGTCATTAGTGCTGTCTAAAATGAAAATAATGTCGTCCGTATATCTAGCATATAGATTGAAGACAGAAGGAGTCATCAAAACCTGTTCTTCCAGCTTGACTACGTAGTAATTAGCTTGGAAGGGAGCAACTGGAGACCCCATAGCCAAACCGGAGGTTTGTTTTTAAAATTGATTCTCAAACTGGAAAATGTTTTGTTTTGACACAACAATCAGGATTTCATAGAGGCCAGTCAGTACAGCCTTGTTGAGGTTGTGAAAGACTATTTTGTCTGCCAGATCCTCAGTCATGAATTCCAACAGCTGATCAGTATGTATGTTAGTATACACAGCTTGGATGTCTAAACTTGCAATTAAAGGGTGTTCCAGTTGTGAGAGATTACTTAATTTCTTAAGGAGATCTTGGGAGTCTTTTAGAAAAATGGGAGATCTTGGAAAATTTTTTAAGGGTGTCTTGGAGTTTTTTAGAATTCATGGCTGAGGATCTGGCAGAAAAATGGTCTTTCACAACCTCAAGAAGGTTATACTGACTGGCCTCTATGAAATCTTGATTTTTGTGTTGAAACACAACTTTTTTCAGTTTGATAATCAATTCTACAAACAAACCTTGGGTTTTGCTATGGGCTCTCCAGTTGCTCCCTTCCTAGCTAATTACTACGTAGGCAAGCAGGAAGAACAGGTTTTGATGACTCCTGTCTTCAGTCTATATGCTAAATATAGGGATGACATTATTTTCATTTTAGACAGCACTAATAACTCTCCCACCTGCCATTCTTGAGTGGTCCAACTCTCTAGATGAAAAATTAAAATCCACTCTTGAACTTCAGCAGGATAATCAGCTGAATTTCCTGGACTTGTCCTTAATTATTCAAAGGAGAGTCATTACGAAAGTCTACGAAAAGCCTACTAACACTAACAAAATGTTGGATTTTTAGTCAAACCATCCAGAATACATGAAATGGAACATAGCCTCTCAATTTGTAGAAAATATTGATGTTCTCAACACCTCAGACTTCGACAACCTGACTAAAAAAAACGAACTTAAAATCATTTTACAGGACGATCATTACCCTTCTCTATTAGTGGAAAAAATTATGGCTAAAAATAAAAAAGCTCTGCGACCAAGCCTAGAAGTTCTGTTAACTAGAAAAATCACCTACCCCAAGGGCCTTTTCAAAAAACTTCAAAGGATTAGCAAAAAAATTTCAAATGAGGCTAGTGCCGGGTTTAGGAAATAAGATCAGTAACTACCTTTCTAAATTAAAGCAGCAAGAAACTAACATCATGTTAAAAAAAGGAGTGGTCTACAATATCAAGTTTGGGTGTGGTCTCAGCTCTGTAGGAGAGACAGGCAGACAGCTTAAGACCACAGACTGACAGAGCATAAAGCAGCTATTAAAAACATGACAAACAAAACTGGCCTGGACATAAAATACTGTGGGACTCAACAGAAATGCTGACCCACCAGCAACATTTCTTCAGAGAAAACTGCTGGAAGGTCTTGAAATAGAGAGAAGAAGAGGAACTACATTAAATGATTTTAAAGGTTGGTGCTTTACTCAAGGTTGGCAATACTATAGTGTTGTAGTCCTGATAAAGGATAGGGTTACTACTCGAAAATTTGACCTTAATAAGTAAGATCCATTTATTCCTAAGTAAATCCCATAATATCTGTGTTTTGTCTATCATATGATTGTCTAGGAATGGCCATGGCTCCATTCACCTGGCCAATCACTGTACCATTCAGACTTATCTTGCATTCATTACTAACAGTTCCTCGCTCAAAAACCATAACTTTGGTTTTTCCCTTATTTATACTCAGTTTGAATTTCATTCAAACTTCGTACATCTGGGACAACATACTCTACAACTCACTTTTGCTCTCTTCCAACAGAACTATGTCATGCACACATGGGTATTACCACGACATAAACAAGTATTATCCATTGCATGCTTCCATAAATATATTAAACAGCAGCATCACGCATGCACACATCCATAAAAATATTAAACATAGTGAGAAGAATTGGCTGGAATACACGTAACACACAAAACATTAAAAGAATTCTTGAAATTGTCATCACATGTGTAAGTTACGTTGAAAATTATAAGCTAGACATTTCAGTAGCGACTTCTACCTTCACCAGCTATGGAATGAGACACGTGGTAAAAGCGTCAGTTGTTGCCAGATTTCAAAATCGCTTTCCAAATAATAGGGATGTTTAAAGGTGTGTAAGCATTGCAGGTGTTAGGGGTAAGATAGATTTCAATGCTTTTGCGGTACCTGAGGGCATGCCAATTGCTGAACGGGGCCATCCGCTTAACATTGCACCAATCGGGAACTGCGGACATATCATTGATGGTTAAAATTGAAAGGGAGGTGGAAGGACTGCCTTTCTTAACATCAAAGAAAGGTAACTTGAGCACGCTAGTTACGTTATCAGTTAACGTAACTAGCGTGATCAAGTTACCTTTCTTTGTTAATATTGTTACGTGTTTTGCCCATAATCATCGTCATTCTTAACATCAGCAATATGTTCCACAAGTTGTCGGTTGATGCTGCAGTAAGTACTGCCAATGTAGTGGGTAATGCCTGTGGAAGTGTTGATAGGGATAGAGTAGACACCTTGTAACTCTAGGGGTTTATTGGGATCTCTGTCTTTAAGGATGAGGTTGAGAAGATGTGGAGGTGGTTTGACTGCAATCCTGTAGCCAAAAGACTTGAAAATAGAGCAAACTTTATGAGTGAAGGATAGGCTAAAGGGCAAAGTGCCAACAAACTGATGGGTGATGGTAGGTTCAGGCAGTAAACTAGATATATTCTGTGATTCAAACCTCTTGATTAGTCTATGTACTAAGAGGGGTGGAAAGCCATGCAATTTGCCAATGTTGTTCTGATATTCTTGTTGAAGAGCAGAATGGCTGTTGCAAATAAGGTTGGCACGGTGAATGTATGACTTTAGAGCAGACACTTTGTATTTTCCAAAGGTGTGAGAATGGTAAGGGATGATGTTATGGGTGGCAGAAGGTTTCCTGTAAACAGAGAGGTCAAGTGAGAAGTCTGGGTTGATGTTGATATCCAGAAAATTAATATTGTTGTCGATCTTTTCTTGAGAAGAAAATTTTATATGCAGGAATTTTGAAGTCATGGAGGACATGAGTTCAAACAGAGAGTGTTTCTGGTGTGGCCAAATAATGAAGATGTCGTCCACATACCTTAACCAAATGGTGGGTTTTAAGAGGGATGGGGCAACAATAAACTCATGTCCTCCATAACTTCAAAATTCCCACATATAAAATTTTCTTCTCAACAAAAGATCGACAATAATATTAGTTTTCTGGATGTTAACATCAACCCAGACTTCTCACTTGGACTCTCTGTTTACCGGAAACCTTCTGCCACTCATAATATCATCCCTTATCATTCTTGCACCTTTGGAAAATGCAAACTGTTTGCTCTAAAGTCATGCATTCACCGTGCCAACCTTATTTGCAACAGCCATTCTGTTCTTCAACAAGAATATCAGAACATCATCAACATTGGCAAATTGCATGGCTTTCCACCCTCTTATTACATAGACTAATCAAGAGGTTTAATCACAGAATATATCTAGTTTGCTGCCTGAACCTTCCATCACCCATCAGTTTGTTGGCACTTTGCCCTTTAGCCTGTCCCTTCACTCATAAAGTTTGCTCTATTTTCAAGTCTTTTGACTACAGGATTGCAGTCAAGCCACCTCCACATCTTCTCAACCTCATCCTTAATGACAGAAATCTCAATAAACCCCTAGAGTTACAAGATGTCTACTCTGTCCCTATCAACACTTCCACAAGCATTACCCACTATATTGGTAGCACTTACCGCAGCATAAACTGGCGATTGATGGAGCACATCGCTGATGTTAAGAAAGGCAGCCCTTCCATCTCCCTTTCAATATTAACCATCAACCATACGTCCGCGGTTCCCGATTGGTGCAATGTTAAGCGGATCGCCCCGTTCAGCAATCGGCATGCCCTCAGGTACGGCGAAAGCATTGAAATCTACCTTACCCCTAACACCTGCAATACTGACACACCTTTTAACATCCCTTTTATTTGGAAAGCAATTTTGAAATCTGGGAACAACTGACGCTTGTACCACGTGTCTCCTTCAATGGCTGATGAAGGTAGAAATCGCTACTGAAACGTCCCGCCTATAATTTTCAACGTAACTTACACGTGCGATGACAATTTCAAGAATTCTTTTAATATATTAAACAGTCATAGTGACATTACACAACTCTGTCTGACCTCTGCACCAATGGAAAACCATTCTGATAAAACACCATTCACTCGTGTCCAAGCTCTACTGCCAGCATACATGGCTTTTACACTGTTAAGTAGATTCCCAGTAATACCGTATTTATTCAGCACCTTCCACAGGAGAGTCCTATTTACTCAGTCTTAAGCTTTCTCTAAATCTATGAAGGTAGCAAACATTTTTTTTTTTTACCAGCAGGCAGATACTTTTCAATCATCATGCGTAATGCAAAATTTTTTATTACTGCATCCCTTACCAGGAATAAAACCACTCTGTATATTCCACACTTTCTATGATGTAAGACCTCGTACGTTTTCAATAATAACCTTCTTAACATACACGAGATTCTTCAGCGAATTCGCGCAATTTCACTTTTTCCGTCATTGTTTGGGTCATTTCGAGATCGATGCAAAACTGAAAAGAAATTTCTTGGGAGTAGGGAGGGGTAGTTTTCTGTCTGGGGATGGTATCTTGTTTTTCAGAGCTTGCGAAAATGGAAATGAAATGTAGTGATGATTTTCCCGTAATTGTAATTTCTTTTTGCTTACGATGTTGCCTGTGTCCAGTATTGCTAAATATAATTTTAATTCATAAATGCAGGGCTGGTGCTAGGCACGGGCGATGTGGGCGCAAGACTTTGGCGGTCATATGGAGGGCGGCTGGCCAGTAAACTGCCCTGATTTTGCTTTAGCTTTTTCATATAAATATATATCATCATCATCATCATCATTGTCAACCATTATCAATCCACTGCTGGACGAAGGTCTCCCCAAGTTTCCTCCACAACGGTCTGTCTTGTGCCAGTCTCCTCCATGTCACTCCCGCATATTTACGAATTTCATCCACCCATCTCCCATGTGGTCTTTTTCTGGGTCTTTTCCTGTCCCTTGGAATCCAATCTAAAATTTCGGCTGTCCATCTATGGTCTGTCCTTCTGGCAGTATGTCCAGCCCATTGCCATTTCAGGGATTTAACTCTGATCATGATGTCTTCCACTCTCGTCATTTTTCGGATCCACGAGTTCCTCTTCTTATCTCTCCTGGTTATACCAAGCATGCACCTCTCCATGCTTCTTTGAGTTGTCTGCAGCCTTTGTATGTCTCTTTTAGTTAAGGTCCACGTCTCTGCACCATACGTAAGCACTGGAAGGATGCATTGATCAAACACTTTTCTTTTAAGACATAATGGCATATTGCTCTTGAAAATTATGCTGTTTCTTCCAAAAGCTCTCCAGGCAAGTTTTGTACGCCGATTAATTTCTTCATCAATGTGACCCTCACTTGATATCTGCTGTCCAAGATAAACATATGTATCTGTTATCTCCAGTTTTTCTCCATCAATCGATAAATCTTCATTTCTTGTAAAAGCATTGAACATCACTTTTGTCTTCTGAAAGTTCATTTTTAATCCCACTTCTTTACTCTTGTCAGCAAGTTCCTGGATCATACTCTGCAGCTCTGATGGGGTAGTTGCAAAAATGACTACGTCATCAGCAAAACGAAGGTGGGTTAGATAATCTCCATTAATCTTTATCCCTTTGTTTTTCCAGTTCAGTGATTGAAAGACATTTTCCAATGTGGCATTAAAGAGCTTCGGAGATATGGTGTCACCTTGTCTCACTCCTTTTCCAATTTTTATGTGTGTTGTATTTTCAAACAGCCGAATCTTTGCACTTGCATTTTCATAGATGTTATTAATAATATTAATGTATGCATCTTCAATACCGCAGGATTTCAGAGCCGTGGTAACTGCTGATGGTTTCACCGAATCAAAGGCTTTTTCATAATCGATAAAAGCCATGCACAATGGAAGTTCATATTCCCTCGCTCTTTCAATTAGTCCTCTCAGTACGTGGATATGATCTATTGTGCTGTAGCCACTCCTGAATCCAGCTTGTTCTCTCGGTTGAGCCATGTCCAGTGTTACCTTCAAGCGGTGTGAAAGAACTTTAGTGAAGATTTTATAAACCACTGATAGGAGGCTGATAGGTCTGTAGTTCCTGAGATCCTCAATGTCACCTTTTTTATGTAGCAGGATCATTGTAGCGGTGTTCCAATCCTCAGGAATCTTCCCTTCATTAAGGCATCGAGTGAAAATTTGGGCGAGTACTGTTTCAATTTCTCCACTTGCTTCTTGTATGATGTCTATAGTAATTCCATCTTCTCCTGGAGCTTTCCCCCGCTTCATGTTCTTGATTGCATGAGCAACTTCTGCTGGGAGGACTGGAAGAACTCTGGTACCTTTCATGATGTCTGGAGTACATGTATCATCCCTTTCATATAATTTGGAGTAGAAATCTTTCACTCTTGTCAAAATTTCGCCTCTATTTCTTGTTATAGAACCATCTTCTTTTCTCAGAGCCATAATCTGTTTTCTTCCCTTACTGAGATGTCCCTTTGCTATCTTAAGGCTTTGGTTGTTTTCAATTGCTTTCCTCACTAGCTCACAGTTGAATTTCCTTACGTCTTCAGTGATACTTTTTCGTGTTGTCTTGCATAGCTCTATATATTCCACTTTGGAAGTCACATCTTCTTTAGTTGTCCTCATCTCTCTTCTTTTTGCATCAACATTTTGGTTTTTCCTGATAATTTGTTCACATGCAACTTGTTCTTAGACCCAGCTAATTTTGTTGCTGTTTCCATTAGAGCTTTGGTTACTTTTCTGTTAACTTCCGAAATATCCACTTCTTCCGATGTTAGGCCTTCTAAAGCAGAGAATCTGTTCTTCAGTTCCAACTTGAAAGTATTATGGTGTTTTTTAAGGTTGGTTATGTCAATACATTTTGTTTGTCTTATGAGCTTGCCACGTTCCAGTTTAGTGTCGAGGTGCATCTTACATCTCACCAATCTATGGTCACTACCTGTGTTGAACTTGTTCAGCACACTGCAGTCTTCGATGACGAATTTTTTGTTACACATAATAAAATCAATTTCACTTGTCGTCCCAATTGGATGTCTCCATGTCCATTTCCTGTGTGGCTTTTTCTTGAAAAAGGAGTTCAAGATGAAAAATCCTTCTGCCTCTGCAAACTCAACGAGAGTATTTCCACGCTGGTTTCTGTTGCCGTGACCGAATTTACCTACTGAAGTTTCATCCATATTATTACATAAAAGCGAATTCCTAATAGCAATATTTTATAGCAGTTCTCATTATCTGCCATTCTTCTAAACCGGTATATTGAACCTTTCTATTTTTGATTTTTGAAGTCTGTATCTTTGTGTCTCTTCCTGGACCTGAGACAACATTACTAGCCTTGAGGCTACAGTCATGAAAATGTCTTCAAAGTATGATTATCACTCGCTTCTTGACCAACCCCTTGTTTTGCAAAGCAGGATGGAAACAACCTTAAGTGCTCTCCCCGTTACCCTACCACTATAGTACGGTATCATTTTCAAAGTGACCGCATCCGTAATTCAAACTAATTAATTACACCGTAAAAGGGAGGATGGTATGACCGCTCCGATTGGAATATTTCTTTTCAGAGTGAATATTTGTCTTCCTAGGACCGAGTAAAAAACCGGCATGTTTGGTTGGTACAACATGTGATTTAGCAATTCTCATTTTACCCGTATGAGGTGAAGAGACTGAATACAGAAAAGAGACTCTAATCATTTAGAGGGCAAAAGAAAATTGGTATTTCAGTGGGGAAGGAAATACGTTGTTTTTTTATTTCATTTTCGAAGGATTTTGAATTATTTGTTTTAACCTAATTGCTAATGAAATCCAGATTGCTAATATAATAAAAAGAGAAACTAAATAAAAACACTTACACTACAAAATTCAGGTAACTCCTCAATCCCTGTTTTTTTAGATACCTTCGTAAATACAGTGCTTTCTTAATGGGTTGGTCTCGAGCCTCGCATTAATCAAGGGACTCCAACTTAATGTTTTAATCGAAAGGAAAAAAGAAATTTCCTGAGAATTCTAAAGTGTAAAATCAGTATTTGGGAATTTTCCACATAAGTTAGTTTGACCCCTCCTCCACCCGTATGTATGAAGGAAACATACCCCGTCGTCATTTCTGATATACATTCCACAGCCGGTTTTCAATATTTCATATTTCTGTTGCCTGTTCTCAAAGTTTTTGGAAGTATTCCCATAGGAAGTATTTTTCCTGATTTGTATTTTTACAGGATTCTTCCTCAAAATACAAACTGGCAATTTGTGCAAGTTTTCATTGAATTTTTAAAAGATAATTCCATAAATAATGCTATCACTATGTGGACTACGTGCTTCAAGAAAATGTGTAGAGGGGGGAGTGGTATGTGTGTAACAAAACATCTTAATTTCATCTAAAGGTGGCCAGACCTCCACCTTGCCCACGTATGAACAATATCACAGGCCGGCCCTGCATAAATGTTTGTTTTTCATCATGAAATTGTGGGCAACAATTTCCAAAAATGGAAGTTAAGGACAGCGCAAAGATTTCCCTGTAGTCTTTTCAGGCATGAGTTTCTTCTGTGGATTCAAAGAATTTAGCCATTTCCATTATCATTTTGGGTATTCTCAAGATTAATGCACAACTGAACGGCATTTGGGGGGGGGGTCGTTTTCCGTTTGAGGACGGAATTCTACCCTTCGAAACTTTTGAAAACGGAAGTTAGACAACGCAAAGATTTCTCCCGTAATCTGTTTTTTTTTTGTGTGTGTGTGTGTGTGTGATGTTCCTTCTGCCCAGTAGGGTTTTATTCCAAAAATACTGCATTTCAGTTAAAAAATGGAGGAAAAAGTTTCTGAAAATGGAAGTTGGTTGAAGTAAAGTTTGTCCCCGTAATAGTTTTTTTTTCCCCCCTTCCTGCGATATTTTCACTATCCAGCGTTGTTTTTAAATGTTACTTTCCCACATAAATGTTTGCACTTAAGCTTGATAAGGTAAGGGAAATTTTCCAAAATCGAAAGTGACAATGTTTGAAAATTTGTTAGAATCAGTGCATGGTGTTCGAAAGTATTCATATTCTGCAAGTTACACCATTTATTTAAAGAAGTGGAAGCTTTGATATCCTGCATTTATGGTCCTCAGGCTGAAAGTTCTTTCAGCATGATGGCTAAATTATTGTCATTTGAGGGAATAAAAGGAAAAAATAATTAGAAAAGTGATGAAGAAATGGGAAGGGGGTGATATCAGCAGAAGAGAAAATTAAGCAAAGATTGCAGTGCAGCTGCAGAGTCAACAAAAGACAAATATGGCCATGTAACTTGCTAAGAAGAAAGCAACACAAGAGAAAAATCAAGCTGATGTTCTAGCAAGTAAAAAAAAAAAAAAAAAAAAAACTGGTGTGTTCTAAATATCTACATGAATAAATTTGAGTGAACAACTCCATCTTGCTCATGCTGTGTTATTTACACACTTTCTCATTGCCTGTTCTGATTTTCCAACCTGTTAAAAAGTTCAGCTTTTCTTGTTTCTTGGTCGGTCTCATGTATGTCTTAAACACTTTTCCCTCAGCAAAATGATACCATGATACTGATACGAAAAAATTACTGTCTTTATCACGATTTAATGATAAAAGATGAGAAATATATACAATTAAAACCATATGTACATGAGCACTTTCAAAGCAGCGGCTACCTCATCCTCAGATGTATTGAAACAAAAACACATTCATCTATATATAGCATAGATTATGGCATTGTGGGAAACATTGAGAGGCGTAAGAGCCAATAACATTTCGCATGCGTCAGATAGTTGCGTACACAGCATTCTTAATGGTAAATGAGAAAAAACATATTGCAATGACTGAAGAATGATGTGGGGTGGGGTGAGCATAGCATTCTAAACAAAAGTTACAATATAAAGTTAACAGATTTAATTAGTGATTTCCATGCATTGTGCAATTCATAGGGGCTATGTCCATTACCACATTTTACACTGGAAGCTTCTATATACACACTTTTGCTTATTAATAGGTCCCTTAGGCTGCTAGGAGTATGGATAATTCTTGCATTACTCCAATCTGGATAAAGATTGTCTTGGAGTGCATATTTAGCTAGGGATGTGCAATACATGCCTGCTTTAATGTTGTATTGATGTTCTTTAATCCTTAATCCACAAAACGTAATCTTGTATTAAGGATTAAAGAACATCAATACAACATTAAAGCAGGCATGTATTGCACATCCCTAGCCAAATATGCACTCCAAGAGAATCTTAATCCAGATTGGAGTAATGCAAGAATTATCCATACTCCTAGCAACCTAAGGGACCTATTAATAAGCGAAAGTGTGTATATAGAAGCTTCCAGTGTACAATGTTGTAATGAACATTGCCCCTATGAATTGCACAATGCATGGAAATCACTAATTAAATCTGTTAACTTTAAATTGTAACTTTTGTTTAGAATGCTATGCTCACCCCACCCCACCTCATTTACCATTAAGAATGCTGTGTGCGCAACTATCTGACACATGCGAAATGTTATTGGCTCTTACGCCTCTCAATGCTTCCCACAATGCCATAATCTATGCTATATATACACTGGCGGAAAGTGAAAAAAGAACACCAAGAAGGAAACGTCTGATACCAACGAAATTTATACAGCATAATAACGGAATACAGAGGATAATGTGATCAAAACATTATGGCAAAATACAGTTGTATTTGTTGGTAAACTGAAAAATAACATTTCCATGTAACATGGTTAGTATGAGGTTGAACCGCCATGAACTGCGTCACACTGTGCAATTCTGGCATGGAGTCTGTCATACAGATGTTGGATGTAAGTTTGGGGTATTGAGTTTCAAGCATCCTCAACCTGGACGCATAAATCGGGGATGGTCGTGGCTGGCCGTGGAGACTGGATAAGTTGTTGTCCCATAAAATCCCACACGTGCTCAATGGGGGACAAATCCGGTGAACGTGCAGGCCATGGAACTTGTCTCACACCCTGAAGTGCATGTTGCGTTGCACGTGCTGTGTGTGGGCGTGCGTTATCTTGCTGGAAAACACCACGATGGACCGACCTTACAAATGGCACAACAACAAGCTGAATGATGTTGTGCGTTATCTTGCTGGAAAACACCACGATGGACCGACCTTACAAATGGCACAACAACAAGCTGAATGATGTTGTTGATGTAGGAGGTGCTGTTTAGCATACCCGGTACAAACACTAGTTGTGTACGGGAGTGATAGCTGATCGCTCCCCACACCAGGAGACCAGGTGTAGGCCCTGTGTGTCGCTGGCGGATGCAAGAAGGGTGGAGACGCTCCCCTGTGCGTCTGCGAACACGCATACGGCCATCGGAGGCTCCAAAGCAGAATCTGCTTTCATCGCAGAACACGACAGATTGCCATTGCGTTCTCCAGTGCAGGCGTTGGCGACACCACTGCAGCCGTTCCTGACGGTGGGCTGGAGTCAGAGGCACACGTGCACGTAGTCCTGCATCCAGTAGACGGTTGCGGATTGTTCGCACAGTCACCTCAGGTGCAACGCCAGCTCGGATTTGCGTCACAATGGATGTTCTGCTTGACAACGCTGCTCTTCTTATGCGTCGATCAGTCCGCTCATCAGTCCGTCTGTGACTCCCGGTTTCACGTCTTCTCGTGTGGGAATGTTCCTCGGACCATCTATGCCACCATCGTACCACCACCGATACTTCTCGTCCAATTCGCTCCGCAACACAACGATACGACCACCCGGCCTCGCGGAGTCCAACTAGACGACCTCGCTCAAAGTCCGATAACTGCTGAAATAGTACACGTTTTTCATGTCCAGGCATTGCAGCTTCTTCAGGATCTTCACACGTACCCATGCGCCGACAACTGATTACATTCACTTCGCCGTACTCCTTAAATACCACCGACGATAGTTTGCATATTGAGCCGTGCTGTGGTGTAAGCACTCACCGGTTGGTCCCGAAATTAACAACACATCTACGTAAACTCTACCCCATTAACATATGTAAATTTCATGATATACCGCCAATTCCTTTTTGGTGTACTTTTTTCACTTTCCGCCAGTGTAGATTGAATGTGTTTTTGTTCAATACATCTGAGGATGAGATAGCTGCTGCCTCGAAAGTGCTCATGTACATGATATGGTTTTAATTGTATATATATCTCATCTTTTATCATTAAATCTTGCCAAAGACGGTAATTTTGTTGTATCAGTGATTCATTCTTGCACGAGTCTTCAACTTTCAATGACACCATGATAGTTCTTGAATTGAGTCTGATCACCTTTACCCTTGTACAGGGGAACAATGATAGCATCCCTCCAATCCTGAACTACAAACATAACTGGGAAATTTCAGTTAACCAGTCAATCACAGAGTCACCACCAAATTGTAGCACCGCAGCAATTATGTCATCTGCTTCCGAAGCCTTACCATTCTGAAAAGATTTTAGAGATTTACACAGCTCTTGAGATCCCACTAGTGCTTCCATCTCTCCCTATGACATCATCTGCTTCTGCCTCAGAATCACCTTTGTTTTAATGATCTAATAAATCACAGATGTACTCATCCCATCTCTCACTTAGCTCATTGGGTTCCCATATCATTTCTCCAACCCTATTCTTTACGCAACTTAGAATTTTATTTCACCTCTTTTTCCTATGTCTAATGTTTTTGTTTTGTTTTGTTTTTTTTATCTTTCCAAAGAGCCAAATCATGCCTTTCCTTCTTTTCGTTTGTACCTTTTGCCTTATTCTGGTGAGGCTTACAATGATATTCGTCTTCGGAAACTCTGCTTTGCAACATCCCCAAGTATGCTTCCTTCTTTCTCTTTACTGCTTCTTTAATCTCACTGTTCCACCAAGCATCACCTTTAAAGTTACCAACTGCTGTAGTACCACAGACCTCTTCAGCGGCAGTGACAACACAGTCACAGTTCATAAAACATGTCCACTTAGTTTCTACATCCCTGTCATATGCCTTTAACTCATTCAGGTGTTCACTGAGTAAATCAGAGTAACACTGATGTTCAACAGACAGCTTTTCAACCATTATTCTTTTCATCACAGACAACTTCCTCTACCTCCTTCTGCAACCAACATTCAGTTTCACCCATGACTCTAACAGGTGGTGATCAGAGCCAACATCTGCACTTCTCATTGCACGCGTATCAACAGCTAAATGTTTCAGATGCTTATCATAAACAAAAAAATCTATTACACTCTTTAATCCGAGAGTAAGATTTTCCCAAGTGTATGTGTGGATATACTTGTAGTTGAAAAACATATTGGATACCCACACTCCATTTACAATTCAGAGTTCAATTAATCTGTCATCATTATCATTCACACCAAGATCATTAAACTTACTCACAACATTATCCGAAATCCCATTCTGAACATCTACTCTAGCTTTGAAATTCCCTGCTGTTATAACTTTCTCTTTAGCACCAAACTGGCTCAAAACAGCTTTTAGCTCATTCCAGAAATCTTCCTATCAAAAGGTTCCTATTCATAAGGAGCATGCAGTACAACAATTACTATTCTTTGAATTTTCACTTTCAAATGAATCCAGAGTATTCTATGCAGCTGTAATGAATCAAGTTGTTAATCTTTTCACTTAAAATTGCACTTACACCAGCCTCTCCTCTCACATTATCGAACAGTCCAGACCACACACTCACTGTTCCATTCATTTCTTCTATCCCAATTTCTTTCTTTTTAGTTTCACTTACACACAGCATATCCAATCTATACTTATTCATTTCTTCAACCACCTGATTTATCTTTCCATTTATACCTCTAGTGTTACACTCACTCAAACAGGGTTCCCACGCAACCTGGAAAACCGGGAAAACTGGGAATTCTCAGGGAATTTGAAAATTGTTCCAAAAATCAGGAAAAACTCAGGGAAAAGCGTGTTTTTCCATAAAAATCAGGAAATTTTTTATCAGGGAACTGAAAAGTCAGGGAGTTTTTTATTTTGCCAAAAAATATTTTGTTTCAGACTTTTGTAGAATATATTTCTGTATTGCTAAGTTTTAAAATAATTCCAAGTTGTTTTATCCTTCGAGGCAACTCCACAACCCACCCACCGATTAAAGTGCAGCTGTGCTGGGGAGTGCGTCTCTTTGCGGTTTCCCCATCTCCAGATGCTCTAAACTGCAACCGAACAAACAGACACGTCAAAGTGTGAGAGAAAGCCATTAATCACACACCCATTTTGCAGGCTCTTATCTGCTGCCGTTCGTGCAGAGGCAGTCATTTGTTCCTGAGTAGGTGCCCCAGTTCTCTGTGTAGACTGGTAAAAAAATTGTGAAAAAGCTATTTCCTCAATTTTTAAATAACTGACTGAAATTTTTACAGTGGGCAAGATATATGAAAATAACATTTCATTTTACATTTCGCCGAAATTCATTGGAAACTTTAGAAGTTGAGCTTTCTTTTTCTTTTGCATGTTGCACTTGTCTTTTATTAAAATGTACAAAAACATTTTATTTTGCCGAATGTTGGTGATCCTAATAAATTCGTTTTTTTCCCCCTTCAAGAGCAGTGTGGATGAATGTTGCAAATTGAGGGCACCTAATTTATTTTGAAAAAGGTTCGTATCACTTACGAACTGAAGCTTTGCTTTCGTAATTCTGCAGCAGAGTTGGTGTAGTTGGAAAAGTAATGACCTTCAAATGTTTGAACAGGGAAAATATTTTGAAATAAGGAAGATTCTTCAAAGAGGGGAAAGATCTTTTTTTTTTCATAATACTTACGAGTATTTTGACAAAAAATACCATGCGATGAAGCCGGTACTATTGCATACCTACCAAATTTCTCAGATTTCACGGCCGTTTTCTAGATTCGTTGCCTTCCGGTTTTATGGCCGGAAAGATGTTTTTTTTTTATTCTGTCATATTTCTATTTCATGATGCATGAAGAAATTTATTTATAGCTATTTTAAGACTATATTCCGATTACTGCAAGAACTGGCTGGCAAAGAACCAGACTTACAAACTTTGCTAGTAGACATTGGCCACCAAGACCAAAATTGTTAGTGGCCATAAAAAAAAACAACTCAGTGGCCAAACTTTGAAAAAAAAAATCAAATTTTATATTTCATACTAAATAATTTTTATAAAATTGCTTAGTATAATATCAGTATGTTTTATTTTGCATATTTCAGAAAAGTTGAAAAAAAGTAATAAAACAGTGCAGGAGAGTGGGAACATTGCGCAGGGAGGGGAGTGAGCTTACCGGAGAATTCTATGCATCGCCCGACTTCCGGTTTTGGAAATTTTCCCGCTATTTTCAAGCTGAAATACAAATATTTATATTTATGCAGTTAAATATTACTTAACAATAATACTGGACAGAGGCAACATCGCGAGAAAAAAGGAATTACGATTGCGGAAAAAATCTGAACTCGGTCGACCTTCCGTTTTCGAATTTTCGTAAAGATGGAATTCTGTCCTCCGACGAACATACCCCCCCCCCCCATTGTGTTCACTTGTTCATTGATCTCGCGAATGACCAAAATAATAACGAAAATTGCGGAATTCCTCGATTTCGGGGAAGAATCTGATGCCTGAGATTACGGGGAAATTTTTGCGGCGTCTAACCCCCATTTTCTCACATTGTTGCCTACAGTTTCAAGCTGAAATACTTTTATGCAATAAAATCATGTTTAACAATAAAACTTTACACTAAGGCAATATCGGGAGAAAAAAATTACGATTACTGTAACTTTTTCACTCCATTCAACTACCATTTCCGAAAGTTTTGAGACACAAAATACCATCTCCAGACGGAACTCCCAGCAAACTGTCTTCAGTTTTACACTGATCCTGAGAACGATCTAAATGATGACAAAAAAAAAACGCGGAATTCTGCGAGTCCACTTAAGAATCTCATTCATATCATAAAACAATAAAAAAAAATGAAAATTCGTAGAATCCGTAGTTTCGACAGTGAGGTCCGTAGTAGTTCGCAGATATGGAAATATTACCCAGTACAACCTCGAAAATCCGGACTATGCCAATTCCAGATTTTAGAATTTTCCTACGGACTATGCAGGCATTCAGCGAACATTCATTAAAAATAATTTTTAAAAAATGCCTAACTTCTATTTTTCATCGAATTTTGACGAAATTTCACATGGGAGTTTATTTTGACATGTCTTGGTTACTGTAAAATTTGCATTTAGTTATTTAAAAAAATTGGAAAATTTTTTTTAATAAAAATTTCTCCCAGTTGGACTTTTCCAACGCAGACAGCTGAGCTGTCCACCACCGGCTTTCATCCCCACCGCAACCTTGCGAACTACGATGACCCCATACTTGACTCATTCTTTGTGATCAAAAACTGACTCCCTTGTCTTTTTTATAAACTTTTTTTTTCTTTTCTGCTGTTCAAGCTGAATGAAAAAGGTGATGGCCGACTTCCATACAACTCAAATTTCGTGCGATTTCCGTACATTTGGTGTAAAAATTTTCAAAAACGTGCGAGTTCCGTACAAGTTTTAAAAAAATTCCATACAACACAAGTTAAATAAAATAAATGTTTTTCCCCGTACAGGTTGCCAGAAGTGGCAATTTAATCAAACATTTTTAGTTGCCACGCCGATGAAGTTTATCGCCAGTGGCGACCTGGCGACCGTGAGTCTGGAACTTTACTGGCTGGTTGTGAAAAATAGGGTAGTCCGACGCCCGGGACCACAGATTATCACATCTGGGTCATTCCACACGAAATCGTCAGATATTGAAATAATTTTCCACCAACACATCTCCGATTCTTAAGATTTTTTTTACGGGTAGCTGCCTCCAAGTTATAAAAAAAAACACCTGAAAGTTTCAACTTTTTTTATTTCTGATAGATTAGAAGATATTATTTTTTGAATTTTTGTGCATAGTGGGCCCCCAAGTTATAAAAAAAAACCTGAAAGTTTCAACTTTTTTTATTTCTGATAGATTAGAAGATATTATTTTTTGAATTTTTGTGCATAGTGGAACCGTTTCCCATAAAAACGCAAATACCTCCGTTATTTAGAATAAGAAAAAATATAAAATTCATCATTCTCTCGTAATTTTTCCCAAGGTTTCAGCTTATACAGGAAACAAAAATTTGCAAAAACAAAAGTTAGACGGGGTAGAAATTTTCTTTTAATCGTAAATTCTTTTTCTTGTGTTGCTGCACCTCACAAGATTTGCATAAATTATTCATTTCGCATCTTTACCGTAACATTGGCAAAAAAAAAACCAAAAGAAAAAAACCTAGTTACTACTGATGTAATTGTTGCCGTGCGTGCTCTATTGGTTTCAGGTTTGTCAGTGCAGGTACTAAAGCCTCTGTCTCCGTTTTGGATGACGTTATTTGTGGGGAGTTACTGCAAATGACCTGAGTAGGCTCCAGACCTTTCTCGCACTTTGCCTGATCAACATCACAGAAATGTATTGCCCTTCGTAAAGATACTATTAAGTATAAACGTGCCACTTGCCGCAGGATGAAAAATTTTGTTGACAAAAGCGTTAGGAGGATTTTATGAGCACACGTGCTCACAAAACTTCCTCCAATTGTTTCCCGTACAACTAATTTGATGTAGCGTGGAAATGAACTGTGACCTGCGAGAAAAGTTCAGTACTAATGTTTGTGTCACAAACGTAGCCAATCAATTTTAAGACTTCCGGATTGTGGAAGTACTTATATGAATTGTAGCCTCTTGGGCAAAATGGTATTCTGTATTAACTGTTAGTTTTCCCCACTTGTTGCTTCCATTATTTTTTCTTTATCCGTGGGTTCAATTTTTTTTTTTTTTTTTTTTTTTTTGCCGTTATGGCATTAGGATCTCTGTTGACAACACTCTCAGAACCTTAAACTTCTGCTTTTCTTAGAGATGATATAATCTTTCATCCCTGCTACTTTTATCTCCGACATGCTTTTTTAGTACTTTTTTTTCAGACAGAGTACTCAACAATCCATTAAAGTAAGAAAAAGCAAATAAATGACTGCAATAGAGCATTTGCCCCAATCTCCTTCACCAACAGTAGTTGGGGGTTTAGGGTTTAACATCCCAGTGGGTGGGTGGGGAGGGGGGATAGGCCAGTAGGCCAAGCAACCCAACAACAACAGCGAATATATTCGGTGACGCCTGTCTGATCTTATAACCTTCCATAACTTCAGACAACCAACTACAGCCTCAGATGTCGAGCTGCTCCCAGATCTTAATTTACAATCTCTGGCAAACTACGACTAGCTAGCTCACCGCTAGTGGAAAACACTGCAGTGTATTTTCTTAGCCCCTTTTCAATTCTCTTGAGAATTTGAAAGTTGCTACTTAGTTTTTCAGCATCTTTGTGCATTAATGCGTTAAAAAAAAAAAAAAAAGAAATCTAGTTTAAGAGAGAACTACTGACAACTGAAAGATTGACTCCTTTAAGTAACTTGTCAATATGAGGATGAAAACTGCAATGATATGGATAAGGACAGCGAAACACATGAAACAGAGGGAACAAATTATGATCCCTAAATTTGTAGTAACATTCCACACTTGTTTTTCATATATTGGTTGACAGTAATTGTGATACATTGTGTACTTCATTAACGAAAACGCATTCACAGGTCCGTGGTCTGTTAATGTCAACCCATTATTTTAAAATTTACCAAAATAATGTAAAAAAACAACAACAAAAAACGAAATAAATTTTGTTACTACCTCGCTAACATCGGGCTGTGATTAGGGCCATCAAAATTTCCATCCAGTGTTACTGTGAAACTGTTTTATTTGAGGGCGACACAGTTCGCTGTTATGCGTTGTGTTTCATATGATCTCATCAGTGTTTCCTGCATTTCCGTATGCAACACAATCTTTAAATAAACAGTTAAAATAAATAAAAAAAGACAAGATGACAACTGAAAGATTAACTTGTTTATTTAAACACTAGCTCTACCCGAAAATAATCAATGACATTTTTCTAACTCCTTAGCCTCGCTGTCGTTATCTCCCGCTATCTTCAGATATTTTACGTTATTTTCATGTAGTATCTCCTCTCCCTCGCAAGAATTGGCACCAGGACATATATCCCCGACTTTTTGTTTCTAAAATTGTCATTCCTTGATCATTTCCTCTTATAGCAGTCATAGAAAATCTTACTTTAAATCTGTGCAGTAGAACTATTTTATGTCTAAAACTCCTATCGGGTATTTTGTAAGTTGTAGATATCGTTGATAACGGTATTCAACATCCATTGCGAAATTTATATGCGGTTGATATATTGGTAAGCTTATGGTGAAGAAAGTTTATATTAGTTTTCCTCGCCATCTAATGGCTGAGCATGCCAATATTCGGCAATTTCTTTTGAGAAAATGCTAATTATGTTTAGTGATATTTAACAGTTATATTATTTGGATTGCCTTTAAATATAACATTAATGCACTTTCCTTCCTTCCTTCAAACATCATATCAAATGATTGTGGGCTGATAAATTTAATCTGACCAACGCACGCGTACAGTGGTATCATCTGCCACCCATCCAGAGGCCTACATCGACTCCCGCTGCCATTTGGCTGCAAGCCGCGATTCACTGCCTGCGCTTTCACAGTGGCAAAGTACAAGTCAAACCCTGTATTTAAAAATTCTTTTCTCTGCATGTACGCAAAAACCCAATTTTTTTTTCTTCGTTTATTAAATTAAACTTTTGTTTAAATATGAAAACAGTTGCGACTTTCTAAGTGCTGTACTGTACTGCCGCCCCGGTGGCGCAGTGGTCTAAGCGATGGCCTCTGAACATTCGTCCGAAAGGGGTCCGGGTTCGAATCCCGGTGAGGCATGGATGTTGTGTTTGTCTTACGGCACTGGCTCTCTCCCGTCCCTGGAACCAGTGACCCTAAATTAGGGACGGGCGACTGCTTGTAGCCCATTGAGTTGCTCGCAGTGGTCGTTAAACCTCCGACAACCGAAATGAAGAACTTGGAAGTGAAAATCTGGCAACCAGGCATGCTCTTGCTTGTTTACTGGTAATCAAGACCTCAGGGAAATTATAAGTACTTCTGAGTTTCTAATTTCTTTATGTAACTACAGTGGCAAAATCTTATTACATACATTTATTTGTTACCTGTGAATTGCATTCCTTGTATCTTCTTTTGTTTTGGCGTCAGAAGATGCCCATGTAATTTGTGCAGAAAAATTGTTTAGTGTTTATTATTGAGCATGATTTGCCCATCTTTGTGGTGGACTATGACAGGCCTTCACTTATAAAGATGTTTCCCTATTCTTAAATCACATTGCTAAAAAATATAGATGTGTACAGATAATTTTTAATAAAAGAAGCAGAACTGCATGTAAAATTCAAAGCAGCATTTACCTTGTAAGTATAAAGATTAAGTAATTTATTTTGTCTTTTCTTTTATGATGTGCAGTGCTTTTTAAAAAAAAGAATACATGGGTATTTGTGCACTTGAAAAAAAATACTCCCTCCTGTGTGACTGCTGTGCACAGCCCCTTTTTGAAAGTTGGCAACTCTGGATTAGGGAAAGTCTTTTATCTGCTATATAAGAATATTTATACAAAGAAATAAGTTAGGTGCAGAACTAAACTTTTATATTGTGCAGTGTATAAATCTAGGTGGGCAATCTTAGTTAGAGATGGGTTTGCCTCCACGAGTCGCCCCACTGGGCAACAATGGCACACGTGACAGCATCTACCCTCTTATGGCACTGAGGGTTGTATAGTCAAAAAGCTCTTTATAAAAGTAGAAATTGAAGACATGAATGATGAAAAGAATATGTGGAGAAATAGTTGGATTCAATGACAAAACAGAATTAATAATGATGGCTTACTGCTGTGGTTACTTAAACAGAAAAATAGCAACCACTTGGTACATCGTTGATTTTAATGAGAAATGGGTTATCATAAAGAAATAATTCTTCAAGTATGTGGCAGGCACATACAGATGTGGATATTTCCACAGAAGCACCATATTTTTTATTGTTTCTCATGTGACCATTATTACAGAAAACATGAAAATTACTTGTGTATAAGATTTGAATGATATAGCACTGATGAAGTGAGTGAAAATTTAGGACTGAAATAGAGTAGTATCAAGTAGACTGGCAATAATTGTGCTATTTTGTGTGAAATCTGATTTCTATATTTGATATATTTTGCTTTTTCTAGACTGAATTGGAGTCTGTGAGTTCTCAGTTGGAAGACATGGAAAACAAAGCTTCGCATGCTACAAAAAGTATGGCTGCCTTAGAAAGTCAACTCACAGAAAGCCAGGTAAGCACACATTTTTTTAAGTAAAGATGATGATTGTTTCTGATTGTAAGGGTTTTGTGTTTTGATTAAGAAACAATATTTTTATGGAACTTTTTCTTTAATTTTATCAGTATGACTTTAAAGTAGAACATCAACTTTTGTTTGATTCATTCATGTTTTGATTTCTCAGAGTGCTCTTTAAGCAAATGCCTCTTGTTTTTTCTTAGCTGTGTTTGTTCAACTGTTTCATTTATTTCTGCCATTTGTGCTCAGATATTTTTCCATTCTTTAGAAATGCGTAATCATACTTTTCTTTAAATATTTGTACTGATTTGAATTCCAGCTTGTGGTAAATTATTTAATTTTGGCTTAATGGAGAAGCTTGGTTTGTTGCTGATGCAGCTGTTCTGCTAGTAATGTTACTGAACTGATGACAAATCTGTTATTAAATCAGTCTGTTGCTGCATACAAGCCCAACAGTGATTCACTATTAACAGCACTGCTTTTCATAATTAAGTTTTAAGATTATTTGTGAGCTTTGAGTTTTTAATTTAAAAGTGATTTTAACAATCAGTAAGACTGAGTCAAAGAAAGTGTTTTTGCCATTGATGATGCTGAGTTGAAGCTATTGATGCATCCTCTTACATCATGTTTCTATCATAGCTAGTCTGTTGGGACTATGCATTTAAATATTACAGGTGTTCAAATTTGACCTGGACTTATGTTTCTAATACATTAGTTTGAAAAATTGTGCGTATTATTATTGTGTAATTGGCAACACCGGTATCTCACGCTACCAGAACACCACTTGTTTCATTAATTTTTGCTGCCATGACAACTTCCGCATTGCTGAAAGAGAAATGGTGAGTGGAGGTATTTCGACTTCGGTGCAGCAGAGAATAATTATCAAATTTCTGCGCAATGAAGGTGCAAGTGGCGGTGAAATTCACCAAAGACATCTAAACACAGTTTGGTGATTCATGTCTGTCCCATTCACCCTCTTCGAATGGTGTAAAGCGTTGGCAACGAATCGCACAAAGCACGAACGGCAACTGCTGTTAACGACGCCATGACTGCGCACGTAAATGAGCTCATGCGGAACAACAGGAGGATTGCTGTAAGTGATCTGAGCCCTGCACTGAATATCAGCGCAGGCAGTGTGCATACCATCATCAACGATAAGCTACACTTCAGCAAAGTGTGTGCCAGATGGGTACCGAAGCAGCTATCTGACAAGCAGAAAGCCAGCAGGTTGCAAATTGTAATCATGTTGTTCCGAAGGCATCATAGAAAAGAAGACAACTTTCTCAGACATGTGGTGACAGTGGACGAGACATGGATTCATCACCATATGCTGGAAAGCAAATGTGCAAGCATGGAGTGGAGACACAGTGCTTCATCCCCACCCAAAAAATTCAAGATCAGGGAATGGCTACAGTGTTTTGGGGACATTAACAATATTATTCTTACGGATTTCCTGGAAGATCGTCAAACAATCAATGCCACTTATTACAGTGATCTCCTCAAGAACTCTCCAGCAGTGGAGTATGCCTTCTCCAAGACAACGCCAAGCCCGACACCACTAAAGTGACTATGTAAGCATAGGAGGAATTGGGATAGGACGTTGTACTACACCCTCTGTACAGTCCAGATATGTCACCATGTGACTGCGACATGTTCGTCCCATTAAAGGAATTTTTGGGAGGGCAGAAGTTCAGATCAAATGAAGAGGTGAAAAGTGTCGTCCTGAGATGGTTTAAACAACAGCGTAAAGAATTCTATGAAACCGGAATCCAGAATCTTCCAGAATGCTGGAAAAAATTTATGGACCACAATGGAGATTACTTCGAAAAGTAAGTGATGTAACGTCAGCTGTATGGTAAATAAATATCTGATTAAAAAAAAAAAGTCCAGGTCAAATTTGAATCACCCTCGTAATCATTAGGAGTGTGTTATTACTTATGCTATAAAAGACTAATTATATGAGTTTATATGACGATGATGGGCAAAACAAGTAACAATAATAACAAATAAAGGTAACTTGATCACGCTAATTACGTTACATGAAAAAAACTTTTACAAGAAAGTTCGTAAGTTGGGAGCTTTCGACCTAATCTTAAGTCTTCATCACACCAATGGAGGACTAAGATTGTTGCCAGATTCTACATTTGAATTTTTTTCTATTTTTGTTGCCAAAACTTAGAATTTATCTCTAGATCATCGGGATGTTGAGAGGAGATTCGGAATTGCAAGTCATTGAGTTGGAAATAATTTCCAGGCTTTCACGGTAACGGAGGGCAAAACGATTGTCAAAGGAAGCAATTCGTTTTGCTTCGTTCCATTGGGGAACTGCAGATATGTCTTCCATTGTCAAAATAGACAAGGCTGTATTAGGGTTGGCTTTCAAAACATCTTTTTTATGTTTTAAAATTCTGTGGTTAATGCTCCTGTATGTGCTTCCAATGTATAAGTTATCACCTGTTGAAGAAGAGATATGAATGCAGTAAACTCCTGGGAGGTCCAGATTTTCAACTTTGTCCCTATCCCTTTGTAGAAGTTTCAAGATGTTTGGGGGGATTTAATGGCAAGATGGTAACCAAAACTTCTAAAAAGAATCTGTAAGCATAGGAAGGATGTTACGGAACAGAACCAGATAATTTCAGGTTTTCTTTCTTTTGAGGAAGGAGGCATTCAATTTTCGAATTGTTTTCATATTTTTTTAAGAGGGAGTTGGCTGTAAGAGCAGGGAAACCATGAGAGAGGGCTATTGTAGAAATTTTAGAGAATTCTTCTTGAAGAGAAAGTTGGTTGTTGCAAATGATATGAGCCCTGTGGATGTAAGACTTCAATGCTGCAAGCTTGTAGAGATGCAGAGTGAAAGATTTGTAGGGAATGATGTTAGTGGCCACAGAAGGTTTACGATAGACGGAATGAGTGATGGAGAGATCAGAGTTTCTGCAGATGGATACATCCAGGAAATCAATTTTGTTGTTTACTTCCTTAGATATAGTGAGATTAATGGAAGGAAATTTTTCCGTAATGGAGTTGATCAGTGTCTGTAATTCAGACTCGGTATGTGGCCAGCTAATGAAAATGTCAGCTACATATCTTAACCACAGGGAAGGTTGAAAAGGGTGGTGAGTATGATGGAAACTTCAATATGTTGCATGTAGATTTCTGCAAGAAGAGGGGAAAGAGGTGAGCCCATGGGGAGACCAGATTGTTGCTTGTACACAATTTTGTTGAAAACAAAACAACTGTGTTGATGAATAGTGTGGAAACAGTCATAAAGATCTTTGATAAGAGTACCAGGTGGTTCGAAATGAGAATCAATTTCTTCATGAGGAGCATGTAGGACTCAAAATATGGTACAGAGGGGAACAAAGATTCCACATCAAGAGTATATAGATTTACACTTGGAGAAAAGGAATTAGGAAGTTTGTTAATAAAGTCTGAAGTAGAGACAACAGTATGAGGATGGTTGGCTGCCAGAGATTTGCATTTCAGGACCAATTTCTTTTCAAGGTTTACTGCTGGAGAAAAAGAATATTCAACTAAAGGTCTGATGGGGTTACCAGCTTTATGCAGTTTAACTTGCAGGAAAAGCCTGGGAGTTCTAAAGTAAGGGGGAGGGGTGATATATCTCCAAGGAAGGATTGAAGAGTTTCTTTCTTAGATAATCTGTCAACTGAGTTTTTGAGTGAGTTGGTGGTGTTTGACTGCAGAGGGATGCAGTTAGCAGAAGTAAGAAATGAATGCACTTTTTGGTTTAGTATTTCTTTACCAATGATGGTTGGGCAACCAACTTTATCCGCTTTGCATATGACAAGGTCATTTTCTTGAATAAATGACCTGAATTATTTCAGACAAGAAGAAGAGTACTTGATTGGCACAGAATTTTGCTTGGATAGGATAACAGCAGCATTGGCACAGAGGATAGGTTGGTGAACAGTCTCAGTTCTATGGATGGCTGATTCTATAAAATAAACAGTTTGTGGAAGATTGATAGGAAGAGCTGGTGAAAATTTTGGGCCTAATGATAAGAATTTATCCATGCTAGGAGGAAAAGTAACAGAAGAAAGGTTTACATACTTTGTCTTGTCAGTACAGGCTGAAGACGGAGTAGATGTAGCTTGACTTTTTTGCTTGGAAAGAAGAAAATTAAATTTCTTTAAAGACGAGCATATTCATTAACTTCTGTTGTTGAAAGGGTTTGGATATGAATCATAAAAATATCAAGCAAAGCAGGATGAGTGGTAGCAGTAAGTGATTGGTAGCTAATGTAGCAAGAAAGTTCAGTTTTAGCTATGGAGGAACGGAGGTCACGGATAGCTGCAGATAGGAGGTTATGACTGGTCTGCTGTAGTAAAGCACGGCAACGTCCTTTGAAAATGGGTTTGTAGATCTGAAAAGCTTGGCGGAGAATGCCTGAAGACTTGCAGGAAACAAGAAAACGTAGACTACAAAGGTAATTAGTAACTTTGGTCCGAAGTTTCCGGAAAGAAATCCAATCTTTTGTCCAGTCCAAAATTAAATGCCCGGAAGTTGCTTAGCTTTGAAACATGATGATGATGGGCAAAACATGTAACAATAATAGCAAATAAAGGTAACTTGATTGCGCTAGTTATGTTACATGAAAAAAACTTTTACGAGAAAGTTCGTAAGTTGGGAGCTTTCGACCTTATCTTAGGTCTTCATCACGCCAACGGAGAACTAAGATTGTTGCCAGATTCTACATTTGAATTTTTTCTATTTTTGTTGCCAAAACTTAGAATTGATCTCCAGATCATCTGGATGTAGAGAGGAGATTCGGAATTGCAAGTCATTGAGTTGAAAATAATTTCCAGGCTTTCGCGGTAACAGAGGGCAAAACGATTGTCAAAAGAAGCAATTCGGTTTGCTTCGTTCCAGCGGGGAACTGCAGATGTGTCTTCCATTGTCAATTGACAAGGCTGTATTAGTTTATATATGTGTAAACTGCTTTAGTTTTCCTGAAACATGAACTTTCAATTTTTGAACTACCTTAAACGAAATCTACTTCAACGTCTTTCAGAGAAATATATGAGTACATTGCAAAAATGGATGTGATTGTCAATTTTTTATTTAAGACAAAAATGCTGAATAAGAACTACATTTATGATTACCATTCCTTTGGTCATTGCTGTGCTGCTACTTCATAGTCAACTTGTTTCCAGCCTTCATTTTTCTAAGGATAAAAGGAGGCTAGTCGAATTCTTGCTTTATTTTCAAAGCAGAAGAATAAAAATTTAATATTTTCATAAATTTTCAATTTACTTCCGATATTGGAGGTTATATATATATATTTTTTTTAACGTGCATTAATGCATTTGCATTTTTGAACTTCACTTTTAGTTGGTAAAGTTCGATGAACACTTACCGCACGTGGGGCTTGGCTTTCAATTCATATTTCCGTTATGTGGGTGCGGCACGGGGGTTTTTCATTTGGCCACGGGTCCACTTCTTTTTTTTTTTTCCGTTGGAATTTATTTTGCCTCATCACCAAATGAGTTTTTTTTCCTTTGCTGCATCCTCATTTACTTCAATATTTATTCATAACCCTAGTACTTTCGGTAATACTCCATTACCGTCTTCGAGGGGACGTTTTGCTCCGACTAGCACGGACCGTGTCAGCTGGGCATTTCGGTGGTTCTCGCGGGCTGCTTCTGTCATCGGCTATCGCTTCTTCTTGGGCGTTGTGGCGCCATCTCTTGTTGGTCAGGGATCTCATTTTTCGAACTTTTTCATTTTTTTGCTCAATTTTAATTAAATTTCTCCAGCTGTTTCTCAAAATATTAGTGTCATTATGGTTGCAAACTTTTGTCCTATTTTTTTCAATCATTACCGACTCTGCTATTCTGAGGTGTTTTTCGGATTTACAGCTTTTAATGATTTTTATATTTTCGAATTTAGGATATTTTTGGTTATCCAGACAGTATTGAATAAGTGCTGTTTTTTCTTCTTTTTTCTGCCAGTTTTTTTACGTGTTGTTTTAATCTGTGTTTAAGCTTATTTTTGGTACTTCCTATATAAGCCATTGGAGGATTTTCAGTAATAGGAATTGAGTAAATACCTGCTTTTTCTAACATTTTTATTTTTTCATTATTTTTTATTACTATATTTTTGATGGTATTTACTTTTCCTCCAATTTGAATGTTATGTTTTTTACAAATATTATTAATTTCATTGGTAATACCTTTAATGTAAGGAAAACCATTTAAATATTTGACTTCTTTTTTATTTACTACAGCATTATTTTTTATTTTCTTTATTACTTCTGTGTCCCATTTTTTTATTAAATGGTTAGGATAACCAAAGCTGCCTGCAATTTTTTTTATGAATTTGATTTCTTCATTGATGAACTGACTATTTTCAGAATGCGTATTATGCTCTTTTAATTAAGGTTTTTATACTATTGCATTTTTGAGGATAAGGATGTGCTGAATTGTACGGGATTAGGACCGGAACAAATAAACTTTTCCGATAAACCCTGTATAGTAACTTATCTGTGGATTTGATAACATGTACATCCAAAAAGGCTATTGCATTATTTTTTTCTATTTCAACAGTGAGTTCTATAGTTGGATATAAAGAGCTGTAACATTTTGTTAATTTTTTTAATTCTTCTTCGTTCAGTTTTGATAGAATGAAAATATCATCCACGTATCGACACTACACTTCTGGTTTTTCTTCCATACGATGCAGGACATTTTCTTCAATTTCGTTCATCACAACCTCAGCATATAGAGTTGATAATGGTGAGCCCATTGGGCCTCCTGAATTTTGCTTGAATATTTTGTTCTTGTATGTAAAAATATTATTTTCATATAAATAGACTAAAATTTTTTTGAATTCATGAATTTGTGTGTTATTTAAAATTTTAAGATTTTGCAACTTCTTAATGATAATTTCAATAGCTTCTGGAACAGGAGTGCTTGGATATAATGCTTTAACGTCCATGCTTGCCATATTTAAGTCTTTTAGGCCAGTTTTTTTACCTGGGAGGTATACCTTTGTATTCAAATGATGATTTCTTTGCATTTAAGTAAAATTGCAAAAAAGCATTTTTACTGTTTTTGCATCAGGATGGTAAACTGTGAGAGAGGTTTGATTTGTCTCTTTTTGGAGCTGAAGAGGTTGATCTCTTTGATCCTGTTAGAAAAGGCAACATTTCCACTATGCTCCCTATTTGTTGTTTTGTATATAAAGTCCTTTCCCAGTTTGGTGATAGATATTGTTGCTACTAATTTTAATGGGTAATTTGCATTTCAAACACATATTTACATATCTCATAAGGTGAGATACTGACAAGTCTATATAAAAGGAGTTTGGCATGATCGATTCAGTTGCATTCATTTGCGTAAGTTTAAAAATGGGAGACAAAAAGGTTCATTTTCATCATTTAATGCTGTTTTCTATTGCAAGCATAAAAACATGACAAGCGAAAAAGAAAGAAAAATGCCCTGTGTATTTGGACAATGATGTAAGTATTCAATTGTGTCAGTATTGGTTTGCAAAGTTTCATCTTGAAGGTTACTTACTTGCTGATGAACCTTGCTCAAGGCATTAATCAAAAGCAATCCACACAATATGACTCGAGCAATTGTGCAGATACTGCAGACATCCAACTGCACCATAACGTTGCATTTGGTAAAGCTTGGATGTGTGAATCACCTCGATGTTTTGGTACTGCATGATTTGAGGGAGAAGAATTTTCTTGACCACATATCTGTTTGTAAGTCACTGTTCAAACAGAAAGAAACTGGCCCATTTTTGAAACGAATTGTGAGATGCAATAAAAATAAATTGTGTACACTGATATGGAGTGAAAAGATTGCAGAGCAAGTGAGATGAGCCACCATTAACCACTCCGAAGGTCGGTCTGCACCTCAAAAGGTAATGCTCCAGATATTTTGGAGTGGAAGGCGTTCTTATATTACAAGCTGCTTCTAAGCAACCAATCAATCAATTCCAATAGGTATTGTTCTCAATCAGACCAATTGAACACCACACTTCATGACAAATGGCCAGAAATGATAAACCGTACAGACATTGCCTTCCACCAGGACAACATCGGACCTCATGTTCCATTGTTCACAAGAAAAATATCGTTGGAGTTTGGCTGGGATCTCCTGACTCACTTACCTGTGCACCTGACCTTGTGTCTTCAGACTTCCATTTATTATGGTCTTTGCAGAACTGTCTCAATGGAAAGAACATAGCTTTTTTGGAGGCCTGCAAAAATAATCTTTATCAGTTCTTTGCCTCAAAATCTGCAAAGTTCTGGGCAAATGAAATCCTCAAGCTACCTGATAGATTGTGAGAGGTGCTGAAAAATAATGGATCCTACAATACTAAATAAAGTGGCAATGGTATGTGAAAGTTTTGTTTTTAACTCTTGTCCACAAATCTGGAAAAAAAAAAAAAAAAAAAAAAAAGGTTTTGCCACGACCCAATAATAATTGGTTTCTATTGAACATTGGTTTTGCTTTGCAGAAATTTGTTGCACTACTGGGAAAAACTATTTCTCATGCCTGTATACTCAAGTCCTGCAGCTATAACTGCACTTTGTTTGTTGTGTCACTGAGGCATTGCATTCAAGGCTGACAAAAGTGTAATATACAGAAGAATTTTGGATAATTCATTGTTTATGTTACTTGAAAAAATATCTATATGATATTTAGATCTTTCTCCTCCATCGTGATTTGCTGGTTTTTAACTTATGTCAGTGACAGGGCTTTGACTGTTGATACCTCCACCATTATAACGAATAGCAACATCGTTTCAGTGGTTGGTGGATTTTTATGGCGCAAGGGCCATGTTTGGCCAAAGAGCGCCAGACACAAGACAATCAAACAAACAGTATTAAAAATGTGGTATAATGATTAAAATCAGGCTGATTCGGTAAAAGTGAAAAATGAGAATGAAGAAAAGTGTAACAACTAGATATGTTTAAAAAAGTCAATTTGTTTTAAAAATGAAAAGATAGTGAATGTATTGCAGTGATCATCTAGGAGCCACTGCAGCGTAGCTGCATCATTGTTCAACAAATGAGAATGAAAAAAGTGAAAACAAACACAACAACAGAGAATATGAGTGACAGTGAGTCGACAATTACACATCTCGCGCATCGCTGCAGTGTCGCCACACAGCAAGAAGCGGTGGGTAAAATGACAATGCCCAATGCGGAGACGCACAAAAACAACTTCCTCCCTATGGTTCCGGCGACATGATGATCTCCAGATTCTAAGAATTGGTTTGATACAATGAAGTTTGTTTTCCACCTGTTGATCCAACAGACCCTGCTATGTTTGCCTGATATGATCATGAGCAATAAAGCTGAAATCACGATGAAACAGTGGCAAGGGTGTGACGACCAAAGAGGAATCATTTCAGTGTAGTTTATGATATTTTTATTGGCAAAAGTCAAGTATGTAGGCAATGTTGAAATCCTATAAAAGACAGAAGCCCAGTAACCCTTTTTGCTAATTACTTTACTCATATTTGTGCAGGATTAAGTTTAGTAACAAGTGATTGGTAGAATGTGTGTGTGTGTGTGTGTGTGTGTGTGAGAGAGAGAGAGAGAGAGAGAGAGAGAGAGAGAGAGAGAGAGAGAGAGAGAGAGAGAGTCTGGTTTATAAATCAAAAAGTTTAAATATACAGTCTAATAATCCTCAAGTTAAGACACTGGGACACTAATAAGACAGGTAAGTCAACTTGAAATTTTTGTTTTGTATTTAGATTAGTTTAGTTATGCAACACTGAATGCATTTGATCTTCATAATAGCCCAGCTGATCCTCAACTATCCGTTATTATTACTTTGTTGTTGTTTTTTCAAGTTGAGAAGTAAAAGAATTATGAGAAGTTCGAAATTTACATTACAATATTGTATTATGTAAAATTGTGGGAAAAATGCATAGAGTACTAGTAAGACTTCAAAACAGAGGTATTTTCCAAAGTAAGAAAAGAGACAAAGAGATTGCTTTTTCTTTTCTTTCCTTTAAAAAAAAATCATCATCTCTATTTTTTAGTTGCTCAAGAATTTATGCAATAGGTTTTGCCACTGCTGTACCATTCCTGCAGCTGACAAGTTAAGAAAATCCAGGACAGTTCATAGGGATGATGAGATCTCCATTGTTATTAAGTTTAAAGTAGTAGGAAAAGGCTTTGAAGGCTAATCTAAATCCATAATATATTGAATATTTCTTGAGCATGGATGCAGAAGCAGATTGAAAAGGAATAGATCCTGCAAAACAAAAAGTTGGAGAAATAGGGAAGATACTTGATGCTATTTCTAATATAAAATATTTAGAGCTTTTTCCTAACTTCCTGTGAGAACAAGAGCAATTAATAGATCTGCAGCAAGTTCTTGGATATCTCTGTCCTTATTCTTAAAGACACCTCCAGATGAGAGTTTTAGAGTGAATGACATAATTTAAAGCAGCAAATTTATATTTGTTGGCTACATGTGTGAGTTTACTGTGGCATTTCATTATGCTGCAAAGATTTCTAGCATGGATAACAGAGAGGAGTGGTGAATCTATGGATATACCATTTAATTAGTATTTCTTAGAAAAAGAAACTCATTGTGTGTTTCATTCATAACCAATTGCCCTCTAATTTCAAGGTGTATCTGTGAGTTAATCCCTCTCCACCTTCATGCCAAAACATTTTTGCTGTGCATTGAGAATACCATAGTAGCTCATACTGTCTCCTACTTCAAAACATCAACCACTGTGAATCTCATTTGCAGTGACCCTGCTTTTCTCAAGAATCAGTAAAGTATTCATGAGTCAAACATTTTTTGCCCATTTAGTCCTGGACTAAGTGAAATAAGAATTCACTAGTCCCAGCTTACTTTGGTGTAGTCCTAAGCAAATCTGGAAAAAGTAAAGCGCTCAAATTTAGGAAATGTTGATTATGCAAACTCTGATATGCAATCAAAACACTCTTTGTGGAAGAAATATTCTTCCCATAATATGTGGAAAATATGTCACGATAATTAACACAGCAATCGGACATCTCTAAATCGACTGTATTTTTACTGTTCTCATATAATATCAATCACTCAGAAAACTTGAAAATTTTATCGCCCTGGAGCGGGAATTGAACCCACATCTCCCGATTACCGTTTGAGCTTTCTAACCATTAACACCACCCAGGATGAAGAAGTCCCAAGTATCTTGAGTATTAAGAGCATCGGAATATTCTCCAACCACATTCTTAATTGAAGCAAACTGTGCTGCCATTTAGCGTTGTTAAGCATATCACCAGTCGTTCAAGCATATAGTGTGGAAGAAATATTCTTTTCATGATACGTGGAAAATATGTCATGATAATTAACACAGCACTCAGACATCTCTGAATTGACTGTATTTTTACTGTTCTCTTATAAATATCAATCACACAGAAAACTTGAAAATTTCATCGCCCTGGAGCGGGAATCAAACTCGATGAAATTTTCAAGTTTTCTTAGTGATTGATATTACAAGAGAGCAGTAAAAATATAGTCAATTCAGAGATGTCTGATTGCTGTATTAATTACCATGAAAATCACTCTATCTGCCCCATTGATAGAGCCCACCCATATCTAACCTCGGGGCTGTTGTATCTCCACACTCCCAATTCGCTAACCCCCGAAAGCAGACAACCTTGATCAGTATCTTTTTCTCCTCCCCCCATTCATACCCCATACAACAGCAGGTATGCTTCCTAAAATGGAAATGTTAGATATCAAAATGCGTAAGACTTAACAGCTGTATATAAAGGGGTTGGACAGAATAATGTGAACACCTAGGAAAAGAAGTAACTCAGTGTTAGAACACCCATAACACAAGCCACAACTGTTTGTAATTTATGTGCATACAATTATAATCATAATAGGTTGCTTACCTTTTGTACACATTTCTTTGCACGTTTTATTCTTTTGGTTGTCTAGCTTGATTCAAGCCCCTGGTGCGGTGGTCCATTTTAGTCTTCAGATTCGTTCAATGCGTGGTGAATGCATAAGTCCATGAAGTGTACTGCATTAATGACACTAGACCCCAACAGCATCTACCTCCCCTCCAACCTCTCTTACCAGCGTGTAAAACCCAACTTTCGTTGGTTGATTGACATTTATAAAAAAACAAAATTTGTAAACTCAAAACCTACTGACATAACCAACGAACATAAACTTCCTATTTACATACATACAAAATTGGTAGATGACATCTTCTACAGGAAACAGCTCTGCCACAAATTTCTTGTTTAACCAGTTCCTTGCACACTGTTTTCATTGATACTGGGGTCTGGAGATGCAGATTGAGCTCGCACTAATTTTCGACACTGTGGTCTTCTTATTATGGGTAACAATCCTCTTTAATGTTCTCCTGTCTCTATCAGTCAGGGTCGTTTTCTGGCTGCTCTTGTGTTTTGCAGATGAGGTTTTGCCACGAACATGGTATGCTGTCATGATGCTAGACACAGTAGCTCTCGATACCCCTACTACCCTACCGACTGTTGTCACGGAGGCACCAACTAGCTCACCACCAACAATTACCCCTCTTTCAAAGTCCATTAGGTCACTCATTTCATCATCACCATGAAAGAAAGTTTGCAACAAGACACTTTAAATGCATTTAAACAGGACCTTGAGGTTCTAAACTAAGCTATTACAACCAAAAAGTGGTGGATGCCTTTGCGTATTGCAACGTACACAGCTGCATTAAAAGTAATGTCTTTGAGCGTGGTGTTCACATTATTCTGTCCAAACCCTGTCTGTCTTATTAAAAACGAAAAAAAAAAAAAAAAAAAAAAAAAAAACGTGTAAAATATCTGAGAAATTACACCAGTGTAAGCTCCACAGCTTTGAAAAAAGAAAGTTTTAAACAGTAGTCCTGGGTTAAAAAAAATGTTTTGCTCTAGTTCAAACATGAAAACTGATAGTTCAGTGTGTCAGACTAGTTGATTTTTCAAACCAATGTATTCTCCAGCAATTTGCTCTTAATCTCCATTAAATTTGCAAAGTTGTTGGGAAGCTTATAAAATATTTGATATGAAAATTAATTCGAAGTCTGTTCTTCCATTTGCTAACTTGTTTCTGCTTCTTTTGCAGAATATCATTTTCATGTAGTAATTGTGTTCATAGTCATGAGACTGTTCAATGTTTTTGAATGATGTATTTCCCTGTGAAGCATCTTGCTGTTGTTCTGAACCTAATAACCAAAGATACTGTTGCAGTTATTTCTCCGGATGTCCTCTATGTTCCTACTTCAACAGCCACTAGTATGTCCTCCCTTTAGTTGCTATTATTTTATTAAAGTTTTCTGTGATCATGCTTTTTATTAATCAAGTTTTTCTTCTTTTTCTCCCACACTTTTACCAGGAGCAACTTCAGGAAGAAACACGGCAGAAGTTAGCTCTTAGTTCAAGACTTAGGCAGTTGGAAAGTGAAAGGGAAAGCTTACAGGAACAATTGGAAGAAGAAGAAGAGAATAAGAAGAACCTAGATAAACAAATCACTCAGATAAACATCCAGGTAAATACTTTAAAAGTACTTATCTATATTTTTTAATAGTATAGAATTTTTCCAGTTCTTTTAACAGATACCATAAATTGATATATTTTTCTCTTTCTTCATTATGTTTTTTTTATTCATCTATATTTACTGCTTATAAAGGTGTGATATCTGTCATCATACAGTAGAATTCAACTATGACATTTTTCCAAAGAGCACAATACTTATGATATATTATTTAACTGAAGCTGACTTGGATCAGAATGAAATGCAAGAATGTAAATTCTTAAAATAAAAATCTTGTAAGATTTCATTTGTAAGACGTAGTGTTTCAAGTAAACTTGGAATGCTATGTGCATCCAAATTAATGATTAAACTGTTAGAATAAAAAAACGTATTACATATACCTGTGCATATCTCTGCCTAAAGTAATACAAGAGAGTTAAATTTCATTTCTGAATTTGGAATTTACATTATGGAATAGTAATTACTTTCCACATATACACTATATTGACAAAAGTCACCGGACACCTAAAAGAGAAACACAACATAGCATTTATTGACATACATTAGTACAGTGTCGGTCCACCTTTGGCCTTAATGAATGCATGCACTGACCCTTCGAGACATGCTTTCAACAAGGTTTTGGAACACAGGGATAGGTATGTGCTTCAATTCAGTACATAATGCTGCTGCTAACTGTTGCTTAGTAGTAGGCCTTGTTTCCAAAATTCTTATGCGGCACTCTAATTCATCCCATAGGTGCTCTATGGGATTAAGATCAGGGCTCTGTGCTGGCCAGTCCACACACGACATGGAATTATTGTCAAGCCACACCATAACAGTTCTTGCTTTATGGCTCGGTGCATTATCCTGCTGGTACCAACAAGGCTCGGTTTCATAGTATTGCAACAGAGTTGGTAGGGCATAATTGTCCACAATATCGAGGTAGACGTGCTGGTTAACAGGTTTGTACATGATAACCAATGGGCCGGGACCATACCACGAAAAACACCCCCACACAAGTACACTGTCAGCTCCACACACAAGTACACTGTCAGCTCCAAACTTGACCATAAGAACAGTACACTGTGGTAAATAGCGTTCCCCCGGTTGCCGCCATACCCACACACGGCCATCAGACTGATGTATCGTGTATCTGGATTCATCAGTCAAATAGGACCCGTTTCCATTGATCTATGGTCCACGATAATTGTTCTTTACACCATGCTAAAGGACGAGTAGCAGTCTGAGTGCAGATGAAAGGTTTATGAGCAGGCATATGACCATGGTAACCCATGAAATGAAGTTCTCTGCGAATGGTACGTGTACATACCGAGGTTCCAGCATTTTTACTCATCTGTACACTGAGGTCTTGTGCAGTACTCCGTCGATTAGCTGTAACAATTCTCCTGAGGATTCGATGTCCTCTATCACTGATTTTCTTTGGTCTGCTGGTACATTTTGCTGCTTCAGGCACGCCATGTGTCTTTCTCTTATTCAGTTCATCCGAAACAGTGTATTTGGGTATGTTTAAACGCCTCTCGGTTTCTCTTATGGACAACGTACTAATATAACACCCAACAATCTTACCTTTCTCAAAGTCAGTTCTCTCCTGACGCAACATTTTCACTCAACCTCACAGTGCGATATGGTCACAGTCAGCTGCAGGCTTGTTTTCATACTGTTTGCAGCTGTACCGCGCATCTTAACAACACAGCAGATCCATTCGTTTGCTTTTGAAGGGGTGTCCGATGACTTTTGTCAATATAGTGTATATGAACTGGCAGTATAACTTCACTAGTTTTCAGGTATGAACATATTTATAATGCCCAATGCTTTATTAATTATGATGATGCTAAATTTTAATTTTCAGTTGATTTCCTTCTGAAGACTAAGAAAGTCATATGTGTCTGTCAGGTTTTTTTTTTTTTTTTTTTTTTTTTTGTGATGTTTCGTAATAATTTTCTCTTGCTTCATTGAATTTTGTTACTATTTTTGAAGCATGCAAGGCATCTTTTGCACTAAGGAAGTCCTGTGTATTTTTTTCTTAGCATGGTTTGCACATCAGTTTGTTTCAAATAGAAGCAAAACATTTGTGTTTTGTTTCCCAGTTTGCTACAGCAGACATGTCATTGATGTTTAATAATGGTGATGAAATGGATGGATTACCTTTCTTCGCATTAGAATTATATTCAGCTATGTGTCTATTGTTACTTACTTACAATAAGTACTTCCAGTGTAAAAGGTTACACCCAAGGACCAGTCAGGAATAGCAAACATGTCACTGCTGTGTAATGATGACAATGAAGTGGATGAGTTACCTTTCTTTACATCAGAAATATGTTCAACTATACATCTATTAATACTCTTTAAGTATTTCAAATGTAAATAATTGCACTTAGGGAGGTGTTGACTGGAATGGCATTAAACCTGCTGAATCAAAAGGTTTAATAGGCTCTCTTATAGAATTAGTTTAAGTGGGGCAGGTTTTTTATAGGCATCTTTTAACTAAAGGACTTAAAGATTGTATATTGTAGTTTAAAAAATGTGGGTCTCTCTTGTTTTACAGCACATTAGAACCAAAGAATTTAAAGATTGTGCACAGCTTATGTGAAGTAAAAGGACAGCAAATTTATTGGATATTACCAAGATTATGAGGTTCTAATAGTAAACAAGTGATCTTCTGTTCATACATACATACATACATACATACATACATACATACATACATACATACATACATACATACATACATACATATCACTAAGCTGTTGTTTGAGATTCAGAGGTCATTTCCTCAAAGAAAGACAGACTGCCAGATAAATGTTTAACTGATGGAACATTCTTAGAATTTACTTACTGTTGATGTATCAAAATATCTCCGCTTACAGCGATCTTCGCACACAGCTCGAGCTTCACTGACATTCATCACACAACTCACACAAGACCTTTTCTACTTCATACTCATTATTATTTTTTCATGCAAACATTCTTGAATCTGGTCGTCCCATGTCCTCGGCCTTCATCTACCTTTCTTTCCTGCCACTTGAGCTGAAAAAATTCTCTTAGTAAGCATCTCATCATTCATTCTTTCAACATGGTCAAACTACCTAAGAATATTAGTCTCCACCTTACTATCAACATTTTGTCTCACATTACACAACTGCAACACTCCTCATTCCTCACATGATGAGAGCAAGTCTTGCCACAAACTTCCCATAAGGCATGCATCTATCCAGCACACAAATGACTTCTATGTCTCTTCTGCGGTACCTAGGTTTCATTGTCATACATCAGAGTAGGAGCAATTACATTTTCATACACAGCCATTCAGGACTTCCTTGAGAATCCATTGTTCCTGTGAAATTCTCCTAAAGCAGCTATGACTTTCAAATAATAATTCACTTGCCTGCTAATTTCTCCAACTAATTTGTTCTTTCTGTCAAACATGCTTCCTAAATACACAAACTCACTCACCTGGTCAATCACTGTGCCATTTGCACTTACATTACATTCAATGCTACCAGTTCCTCTCTCATAAACCATAACTTTGTTTTTTCCCTTATTTATACTCAGTTTGAATTTCATGCAAACTTCGTACATTCGGGACACCATACTCTGCAAGTCACTTTTGCTCTCTGCCAACAGGACAGTGTCATCAGCATACAGCAATCTGCACACACGGATATCACCAAGAATTAAACCACTATTATCTATTTTGGCATCACTCATGCACTCATCCATAAATATATTAAACAGCCATGGAGACATTACACAACCTTACCAATAGAAAACCATTTTGATAAAACACCATTAACTCATACACAGGCTCTACTGTCAGCATACATGACTTTTACACTATTAAGTAGATTACCAGTAACACCATATTCATTCAATACCTTCCACAAAAGTGTCTTATTTGCTCGGTCGTAAGCTTTCTCTAAATCTATGAAGGGAGCAAAAACTTTCTTACCAACAGCCAGATACTTTTCAATCATCATGCGTAATGCAAAAATTTGGTTAGTGCAGCATTTACCAGGCATAAAACCACTCTGAACATCCCACACTTTCTCTGATGTAAGACCCCGTACTTTTTCAATAACGACCTTACCAAACACTTTCCCTGGCACACTTAATAGGCTAATACCATGATAGTTCTTGCAGTCAGTCTGATCACCTTTTCCCTTATATAAGGGAACAATAATAGCATCCTTCCAACCCCGAGGGACCATTCCTAACTTCCAGCACAACTGGCAAATTTCAGTTAACCAATCAATTACAGAGTCATCACCATATCTCAACATCTCGGCAGTTATGCCATCAACTCCCGGAGCCTTACCATTCTGAAGAGATTTTAGAGCTTTACACACACTTCTTCTCTTGAGATCCCTCCTGTGCTTTCATCCTTCACTGTGCCATCATCTGCATCTGTCTTGGAATCATCTTTGCTTTCCTGATCTAATAACTCACAGAAATATTCACTCCATCTTTCACTTAACTCATTGGGCTCCCATATCATTTCCCCAACCCTATTCTTCACACAACTTAACACTTTGTTTCCCCTATTTTTTCTGAGTCTCATGTACTTCCAAGAAGACTTCCTATCTTTCCAAAAAGCCAATTCATGCCTTTCCACCTTCTTCTTCCTATCTTTTGCCTTACTCTGGTGAACCAGTCTAGCGGCTTCACACTTCTTACAGCGATATTCATCCACAGAAACTCTACCTTGCAACATCCCCAAATAGTCTTCCTTCTTTCTCTTTACTGCCTCTTCAATCTCACTATTCCACCAAGCACCACCTCTATTGTTACCCACTATTGTGGTGCCTCAGACCTCTTCAGCAGGAGTGCCTACACAGCTCTTAAAACATTCCCACTTCTTTTCTACATCCATCTCACAAGACTTCAGCTCCTTCAGTCTTTCTCCGAGTATGTCAGAATAACGCTGATGATTTTCAAGGAGCCTATCAACCTTTATTCTTTCTATCCTGGGTCTCTTCCTATTCCTTTTCCTCCAACCAACATTACGTTTCACTGGTGACACTACCAAGTAATGATCAGAACCAACATCCGCACCTCTCATCACACGTTTGTCAACAACTAAGTGTTTCAAACGCTGATCGTAAACAACAAAATCTATCACACTCTTTTGACCAAGAGTACAATTTTCCCAAGTATATGTGTGAATATACTTGTGGTTGAAAAATGTATTAGTTACATACAAACCATTCTCAATGCACAGTTCAATTAATCTTTCACCATTATCATTCACACAAGGATCATTAAACTTACCCAGAACATTGTCAGAAATTGCATTCTGCACACCTACTCTAGCATTGAAATACTCTGCTATTATAACTTTCTCTTTAGCACCAAACTGGCTCAAAACAGCTTTTAGCTCATTCCAGAAATCTTCCTTCCTATCAGAGGGTTCAGAGTCACAAGGAGCATACACTACAACAATTACTATTCTCTGAAGTTTCACTTTCAAATGAATCCAAAGAATTATCTCACTTATGTAACTATAGTGAATCAAGTTTTTCTTCATCTTTTCACTTAAAATCACACCTACGCCAGCTTGTCCTCTCACATTATCCAATACTCCAGACCACACACTCACTGTTCCATTCACTTTTTCTGTACCAATTGCCTTCTTTTGGTTTCACTTACACACAGCGCATCCAATCTGTACTTATTCATCTCTTCAATCACCTCATTCATCTTGCCATTTATACGACACCAATCTTACACTCACTGAGCCGAAATCTCTTTCTCATACACTGTTTAGAAAGTCGAGGCCGGTTCCATGGTGTACCGTCTTTCTCAAGTGTGGTAGGTCCACCATATCCCACACTTGAGTCATTTTTAATATTTCTTTTTTGTCTTTTTAATCAGGTAAGTACAACAGTGTGGGGGATCAGTCCACAGCTGACAGTTCCAGTTGGACATTCAACCTAAGGATTCTGGAACAAAACCCAGTGAGTTGGGGGTCTTTTTGTCAATGTCACACGGAACTAGCTGGCACCTCTCCAAGATTCACAGAGGCCCTAGTTGCTGTTGTGTGTACCTATGTTACCACAGAGCACCCTGAGGAGGCAAACCCATCTCTCACTAAGACTTCCCGCTCAGTCATCATGCGTAATGCAAAAAAAGATTTGGTTAGTGCATCCTTTACCAGGCATAAAACGACTCTAAACATCCCACACTTTCTCTGATGTAAGACCCCATACTTTTTCAATAATGACCTTACCAAACACTTTCATTGGCACACTCAGTAGGCTCATAGCACGATAGTTCTTACAGTCAGTCTGATCACCTTTTCCTTTATATCAGGGAACAATGATAACATCCCTCCAATCCTGAGGGATCATTCCTAACTCCTAGCACAACTGGAAAATTTCAGTTAACCAGTCAATTACAGAGTCACCAGCCTGATATGCCATGCACTCCAGCTGATATGCCATGTACTACAAAAGCCCTACCATTCTGAAGAGATTTTAGAGCTTTACACATCTCTTCTCTTGAGATCCTTATTGTGCTTCCGTCTCTCACTGTGGCATCATCTGCTTAAATCGCAAAATCACCTTCGTTTCATATTCACGGATTTACCTGTTCATTAAGGTAAGTGGAAAATAATTATGTGCTCTTTCCAATGCATGTATGTAGGCGTCTCACAAAATGAGTTTCACATGTTATGCATAACTTTTGTTAAACAATAAGAAACCAAAAAAGTATAGTTTCTGGAACATGCAGCTTTCTTTTATTTTTCCACATAATTGCCAAGTTTTAGTAAACACTTGTCGGAACGAGAACTCAGTTTTTCAATTCTGAGAAAGTAAAAGTTCACTCCAAGTTCACGGAGACATGTTTTCACATCTGCCTGACTTCATCATTTGTGAAATGCTGGCCCCAATGTCCTTTTTTATTAGGTGTGCAACTTTATTCTAGGCCACAGGCACCACACGTTGACAGCAAATTGAATACGTATTTAATCAGGAAAATAATCCCCATCATGTTGGATACATTTGAGCCATCGGTCAGGGAGCTGCTGAATGCCACTGCGGAGAAAAGAGGGCCGTTTCGAGTTGATAAAGTTATCAATATTTGTGTGGACCTCCTTGACAGAAGTGAAGTGCGTATCACTCAGGTGATGTTCCAGGGAGCGAAAGAGGTGATAATCCAACGGGACGAAGTCTGGAGTATACAGCAGGTGGGACAAAATCTCCCATCCCAGTTCGGTGATTGTGTTTAAAGTCGTTTTGGCGGTGTGAGGACACGCATTATCCTGAAGCAACAGGACCAACCTTCTGCCCTTGCTGGTGCATGGCCTTTTCGCCTCCATTGCGTCATTCACAGGAATGAGTTGCTGACAATAATGCTCAGCATTGCCCGTTTCAACAGGTTTGAGCAACTCATAGTGTACGACACTGCGCTGATCCCAGCATATGCACAGCAAGAACTTCTTGGCATGAATATTCTGTTTGGCGGTACTGGTGGTAGGCTGACTTGGATAAATCCACGATTTGCACTGCTTAAGATTATCGTAGAGGATCCACTTCTTATCACAGGTCAAAATCTTGTGGAGGAAATCCTTCTTCTTGAATCTGGATAGCAAGGACACAGCAACATCGTAACGCCTAGACTTGTTCGCAGCTGTGTGTTGGTGGGGCACCCAACTGCCCTCCCTGTGAATCCATCCACGCTTGTGCAGGCGCTTTGCAATGGCTTGCCATGCTACTCCGAGTTCCTGGGCGAGCTCTGACTGTGTGCGACAGGGATCCGCATCCAACAGTTGTTCCAGTTCCTCATCGTCAACTCTCTGTGGCTGTCCTGGACGTTCTGCATCACGGAGATCAAAGTTTCCCTGCTTAAACCACTGGAACCACTTCTTACACGTAATGTGGGACACAGCAGCCTCACCCAAAGCAGCACAGATCATTTGCTGGGCTTCCTCGACACTTTTTTTCAGCTGAAACACGAACAGTGGGCAGCACCTCAAATTTGGCTTCTCAAACGACATTGCTTTCATCATAAACTTTCGTCCCTTCTGTCACTACAACTGTGAGCGTTATGGTTGCCTGGAAAGCTGTTGGATGACGCTGCAATCAGCCATTATCACACACAGCTATTTGCATTTGCCAACGTTCTATGATCGCTTACGGTTAGGGGCCGAGAATTAAGTTGCACACCTAATATTTTGAGGAACAAGTGGTTATTTCAGGGAGCTAAATCAGGACTGTATGGGGGATGCGACCATACTGTTAAAGCCCTACTGTGGATTTTGAAACAACTCTCAAGAGGGTGCTGCAAGCGTTAATTTTGTAGCTAGTGTGTGTTGAAATATCTAAGGTTCAATGTGTGTTTTGTGTGTATCTCTTGGAGACCAGAGTGTTCATCCTCATGGTAACCAAAGTGTTGGACCATCATCAATGTCTCATCAGTGCAGAGGTGCAGAAAATTTTCGGGCCTAATATTTCCCCAGAACACAATTTCTTTTTGTCCGAAATTTCCCCCAAAACTGTAGCAGACTTTCATACAAGATTAGCACGTTCGCTGCCGCCGTACTATATCGGCGGCAAGCACATGGTGCCGGTATGAAACCCGTGCAAATCTCCTACAACACCGCAAGGCATCACACGACACCACTATTGAGCTTTTATGCATTTGGACCAACCAGCCGTGTGTTCGCATCTCATAGCTTAGCATGATTTAGCAATTCTAAAATACGAGAAAATTTATCCATAATTGATGTTCGTAATTATAATTCTGCCAGCAATAAAATATTATTCCAATACTGAAGTAGACATTTACTGGATACATATTTCGAACATTGTTGCATATAAAACAAGAGAAATAATACTTAGAAATGCCAAATAATTCCATAAATAGTGCCATGAGCATAACTGGATAAATACAAAATCCATACATTTTGATTTGGGTAGGGTAAAAAATCCTACACACACAAACATGCAGTTCGACTTGGAACATACTTTGTTTTAGCAAAATACGAAGACAAAATATTTATCCTTTATCTACGATGATATAATTCGAAGCATTGCTGAAAGCACAGTGCAGGATTTTCTGGGCACTGAGCGCAGTAATAAAGAGTGTCCCTGTGAATCCCTTTGGCAGAGCACATTTTGCATCGTCTCCTCAAAAAACGTCACTTTTTTTTTTCTTTACTGGAAGATGGCCACATACTTTTAATCATTTAGATATCTTTGCTCGGGAAGTTGATGGCTCTTCATTCAAAAGTTGACATACAATGGATAGCCTAAAATCGTAGAGGCTTATCTTCTTCCCTGTGAATTTATTATACAAGTTGTGGGAAGTCATTATCATCATATGAAATATATGTATTCCTAGCTTCTTGTACCATCTTATGGATTTCCTTTCACAAGGATAGTACGCTAGCATTTGATCTTGATGATCTACCCCTTACATAAATTTTTTATAGTTGATAACAGCCTTTGGTTTTTATTTTATCTGTCCCCTTTTATTTACAGTTTGAACTAAATCATTCTCAAACTCTGTGGTAATGAAGAGAACATCCCTTTTATCTTTCCATTTGCACACTGCAACAGCATTGGAATATTGGCATTTCCGTTCCCCCTTCAAAAGGTTAGCTTTTGTGACATCCTTAGGAAGATCTCGTCGGTCTGCACAGAGAGATCCAGTGCAATAAGTGTCATTGTTCAGCAACTACAATGCAAGATTGTAACTATTATAAAAATTGTCTATATAAATAGCATGACCTACATTTAACTTCCTATCCATCAATTTTAAAACTACATTAGCAGCATGACCTTTCCCCCTTCCCAGAGAGTCCAGTTGCCCTGTGTAAACCAAAGCTTTTTAGAATCATACCATTTGGATCCGTTAGCATATAAAGTTTCACCCCATATTTATGACGTTTTCCTTTCATGTGCTGTTTGAAAATCAAACGACCTCTCCATAAAACCATTGATTCATGAATCGTAAGTTCTTTTCCAGTGTACTATATGCTCTCTATGGTATCATTAAATAAATCCAGTAAAGGCATTATTTTTACAAGGCGGTTGGTTGTAACAGCTTCTCCAGGTTAAAGATTTCTTGCAAAATGAAGGCACCGCATGATCAGAAGGAAACTATTCATGCTCATATTTGAAGAAAAGCAGTCCATTTTGAATAATGGATCTGTTTTCCAGTAATCTTGGAAATGGGGCATTTATACAATACCCATATGAAACAGAAGTCCCAGAAAAACTTTCATCTCATCTACCGACACATCCTTCCATTCATTTATTCGTGAACCTTCAGTAACTCCCGAGATAAACACTTCAACAGCATATGCATTACTTTCCCTAACTAATAGATCGTAAAATTCCTCATTTGCAAAATGATTAAAAAAATCGATTGGCTCAGTACCTATCATATTAATTTTCAGTCCTGGTACACCAGTGAACAGAATTCTTCTCATGGTGTTGGGACCATCACACCAATGTGTAGCCAAAATCCGTTGAGGTGGAGTATGAGAAAGAATGCGGCATTCTTCATTCTCACTTTCACTGCTGGTTGTACTACAGCTAGAAAAGGAATACATTTCTGTACTTGATGACAGATTATCAGCATCATCTCCTATTTTCACGGAAGAATGTGCTTGCTGAGGAACTTTTGGTTGAGAGGGAACTGCGATAGCACGTCCAGATATATCCATTGTTTCCGCAAAACTAAGTATTGAAGTGAATATGGGTTTCTTTGAAATCCCTTTAGCCTCCTCAATAAACCTCCCTGTGACGTATAAACTCTGAGTAGCAAATGCTTTTTATTGTCACTCAAGCATTTATTAATTGATAGTTGCCTTCACCGCAAAACCAGTGATGTTCAAAGGAAAATAAACATTGCAGTGAAAACCGTGCATTGTGTTAAGTCTATGGGAAGTCAACTTACTTTCGTTTCCCTAAACCACGTGGGAAAAAATCTGCTATCACAAAACCGCAGTCACTTTTAGACAGTTAGAGACTCATTCTCAGTGCCAGTAGCAAAATAGATAACACTCTTCAAGTGCGAAAGGTTTTAGGAAGCAAAATATGAAGCCATGATTACGACACTGTTCGGCGGTGTCGGTACCTGGGCTAAGTATTGTACGACGCCGTTCGGTGTCACGCAGCAGTGAAAGTGTTAAGCAATTATTAGAGTATATGTTGATGATTAATAATGATTCTTAAAGCCTATAAATTTGAAAAAAAAAAAAACAACTAATATTTATTTGAGATTCAAAATGTAAAAAAAAAAAAAAAAAAACCTAATATTTATTTTAGAGTAACTAGTACAGAAAACTAGCGGATAATGCTTACCTTGGCATTCCTTTCTAGCGACGGGGACATTTCACGCACATGTTTTCCGGTCTTTGTTGATGTTATTGTCCTAAAGTCCGTTGTATGCGATGACTGGCTTTACTTCTCACACTTTTCGCTGGGTATAGTCATTGGATCTTTGCTTTAGGATTCAAACATCAATTTTGACCGTTCTTTATACTCAAAATTTTCGCCCATACTCTGGGCATCTTCAGGAGCGTGGCGACTTTACCACCGATGTTAGTGGTTAACTTCGCGCTAATGGAGTCAGATACTCGTTGTTGCCATTCGTTGGAAAAACTTTCTTGGATATATTTCGTTATCAAGCCCGGCTGGTGCCATCTATGTTTCGTTAAGAACACTTTTTTTATTTTTAATTTTTTTAATTTTCTTCTCCTATCCTGGTTTTCTTGTCTTTTTTTGCCTGTTTTTCTTTTGTTGTTGTTTTTCTTGTCTTATTAGTTCTTTCCACAGGCCCGATAATGTGCTAGGGTCGTTCTGGTTACATACCCTTGCTTTATTTCTGTAGATTAATATTGCTTCTTCCCTCCTCATTTGCTTTCCGATTTTTTATTCTTTTTTAGCATTTTAATTTCATCGAACTTTGGGAATGTCCGGTTTTCCAAGCAGAATTGCACTAAAGCAGTTTTGGCTTCTTTTTTTTGCCAGTTAGATATGTGTTGTTTAAGTCTTTTTTTTAATCTGTTTTTGTACTTCCAATGTACGATGTTGGGGGTATGTGTGCTATTGGAATTTCGTAGGTTCCCGATTCTTCTAGCATTTTTCCCTCTGTTTTTTTGTTGACAGTCATACTTTTCACGGTGTGCACTGAGCTTCCTAGTTGTAAGTCATATTTAGCACAGTGCCTATTGATTTCTTTACTCACTTTTTCCAGGTATGGGAAAGCTCCAATGTATTTCAATTTTTTATTTCTCATCTTCCTTTGGTTGTGCACTTCTTGGCCTTCTTTACTCTGAGTCATATGCTTTTTACTCTCATGTATCCATTTATTAATTAGCTTGCTCGGGTACCCATACTCTTGTGATATTTTCGAGATAAACTCTAGCTCTTGATTTTTTAGCCTGTTGTTAGATGTGTGTGTGTACGCTCACCGTATCAAGTTTACTATGCTGTTTTTTTTATGTATCACTGGATGGTGCGACGAGTATGGTATCAGTACAGGTATGTAAGTTGCTTTTCTGAACACAGGGTATTCAAAACTATTTTTTTCTTTAGTTGAATGTCCAGGAAGGATAGGCAATTATCCTCTTCAAACTCAATAGTTAGCTCTATGGTGTTACAGATTTTGCTAAACTGCTGTGCTAGATCTTGTAGCTCGGCTTTGTTAAGTTTAGACATTATAATAATGTCGTCTACATATCGAGCATAAAGTATTGGTTTTTCAGGTAAATTTTGAATAATTTCTTTTTCGAGGTATGCCATAATCACTTCTGCGTATAATGCCGATAATGGGGATCCCATAGGGCCACCTTGTGTTTGTTTATATGTATTTCCTTCAAAATGGAAGATGTTGTTTTCCTTGATGAAATATAAGGTATTCTTTAGCTCTTTCAATTGTGACAAGTTTAGTTCTTTGTTGATGCTTAGTTGTTGCATAATCAATTCGATGGCTAGCTCGACAGGAGTGTTTGGGTATAACGCCTTAACATCCATGGAGGCCATAGTTATTTGCTCTAGGTCTTGATTAATTAATTTGATTTTTTCTATAAACTCATAGCTATTCTTTAATGTATATTGATTCCTCATGAATATTGGGGATAGATAGTTGTATATCTTTTTTTCTAGGTTGATGAGTGGTGAGATTTTTTTCGATAGAATCAGTCTTAAAGGTGTGTTTTCTTTATGAGTTTTAATTTTCGAGAATATTTTTGGCATCCCTGCTCCCATTGGAGGGTTTGCATTTTTATTTCTGTTGGTAACGTGCTGTGGTTCCTTATATTAGCCAGGAAGGTAAGTTGTTTGTCGGTGGGATCTTTGTTGATGCTATCGCACTGTAGCTCTGAGATGGCCGTCCGCATTTTATCATTATATTCCAAAGTGTCCATAATAACAATTTGCCCTGTTTTGTCCGCTTCGCAGAATTTGATCGTGGGGTCTTTGCAAAGATTTACTAGTTGTTTTCTGTCATACTTTAATTTATTAATCTTACAGTTTTTTTGTGCTTAGCATTATACTCTTTAAGCATGATTCTGAATAGCTTAAACCTTAGATCGGTAGCATGTTCTGGATGCACTCGCTGCACAATATCTTCTAAGATAGGAATGTACTCTTCTGTTCTTGGGGTTTTAGGTGGAAATGCGTATTTTTTTACACGTTGTAGCACTGCCTTTTCACTAAAAGTTAGCGCTCTCGATGATTGATTCGCAAACACTGGGTATTCTGTGCTTTCATCACCCCTCATTTTGATTCCATCTAAAAGGGTATTAAATTTCTTGGCAGTTGAGCTTTCTGCCGCCTTTTGTTGGCTTTCGACTATTTCATTAATTTCAGTGAGAACATCATCTATAATAAGGGTTTTCCATGTCCCGTTAAAATTCATATATTCAGTATTCAGTATCTGGTTCCACATATTATAGCACTGAATGTGGTTTTGGTATAGTTGTTTTCTTTTATAAATGATTTCTGCACTTAGTCTTTTTTCTTTTTGAAATATCGCACGTAAAAGAGAATAGTACAATAATTAGAGCTATATAATAGTCAGAATTAGAACTACTAAGTGGAATTGATTCGTTATACATGCATTAGAATCGGCCACGGGCGGAACAACGATACGTGAACGGATAATGAAGTATAGAAGCCTGCTGACGCCTAAAGAACTAAACATCATAAGGAAGTTTAAAAAAAAGAAAATTAAACTGGTAAAAGAAGATACCCAAATAAAGTTCTTAACAAACTGTAGAGACTTTAATATTATACCAAAATACTTACGAATTTCCAACAAACCTATGCATGGAAAAGACAAAAGGCTGCTACTGACATGTCAAGAGAAAAGACTAAGTGCAGAAATCATTTATAAAAGAAAACAACTATACCAAAACCACATTCAGTGCTATAATATGTGGAACCAAATACTGAATATATGAATTTTAACGGGACATGGAAAACCCTTATTATAGACGATGTTCTCACTGAAATTAATGAAATAGTCGAAAGCCAACAAAAGGCGGCAGAAAGCTCAACTGCCAAGAAATTTAATACCCTTTTAGATGGAATCAAAATGAGGGGTGATGAAAGCACAGAATACCCAGTGTTTGCGAATCAATCATCGAGAGCGCTAACTTTTAGTGAAAAGGCAGTGCTACAACGTGTAAAAAAATACGCATTTCCACCTAAAACCCCAAGAACATAAGAGTACATTCCTATCTTAGAAGATATTGTGCAGCGAGTGCATCCAGAACATGCTACCGATCTAAGGTTTAAGCTATTCAGAATCATGCTTAAAGAGTATAATGCTAAGCACAAAAAAAACTGTAAGATTAATAAATTAAAGTATGACAGAAAACAACTAGTAAATCTTTGCAAAGACCCCACGATCAAATTCTGCGAAGCGGACAAAACAGGGCAAATTGTTATTATGGACACTTTGGAATATAATGATAAAATGCGGACGGCCATCTCAGAGCTACAGTGCGATAGCATCAACAAAGATCCCACCGACAAACAACTTACCTTCCTGGCTAATATAAGGAACCACAGCACGTTACCAACAGAAATAAAAATGCAAACCCTCCAATGGGAGCAGGGATGCCAAAAATATTCTCGAAAATTAAAACTCATAAAGAAAACACACCTTTAAGACTGATTCTATCGAAAAAAATCTCACCACTCATCAACCTAGAAAAAAAGATATACAACTATCTATCCCCAATATTCATGAGGAATCAATATACATTAAAGAATAGCTATGAGTTTATAGAAAAAATCAAATTAATTAATCAAGACCTAGAGCAAATAACTATGGCCTCCATGGATGTTAAGGCGTTATACCCAAACACTCCTGTCGAGCTAGCCATCGAATTGATTATGCAACAACTAAGCATCAACAAAGAACTAAACTTGTCACAATTGAAAGAGCTAAAGAATACCTTGTATTTCATCAAGGAAAACAACATCTTCCATTTTGAAGGAAATATGTATAAACAAACACAAGGTGGCCCTATGGGATCCCCATTATCGGCATTATACGCAGAAGTGATTATGGCATACCTGGAAAAAGAAATTATTCAAAATTTACCTGAAAAACCAATACTTTATGCTCGATATGTAGACGACATTATTCTAATGTCTAAACTTAACAAAGCCGAGCTACAAGATCTAGCACAGCAGTTTAGCAAAATCTGTAACACCATAGAGCTAACTATTGAGTTTGAAGAGGATAATTGCCTATCCTTCCTGGACATTCAACTAAAGAAAAACAAAAATAGTTTTGAATACTCTGTGTTCAGAAAAGCAACTTACATACCTGTACTGATACCATACTCGTCGCACCATCCAGTGATACATAAAAAACAGCATAGTAAACTTGATACGGCGAGCGTACACACACACATCTAACAACAGGCTAAAAAATCAAGAGCTAGAGTTTATCTCGAAAATATCACAAGAGTATGGGTACCCGAGCAAGCTAATTAATAAATGGATACATGAGAGTAAAAAGCATATGACTCAGAATAAAGAAGGCCAAGAAGTGCACAACCAAAGGAAGATGAGAAATAAAAAATTGAAATACATTGGAGCTTTCCCATACCTGGAAGGAGTGAGTAAAGAAATCAATAGGCACTGTGCTAAATATGACTTACAACTAGGAAGCTCAGTGCACACCGTGAAAAGTATGACTGTCAACAAAAAAACAGAGGAAAAAATGCTAGAAGAATCGGGAACCTACGAAATTCCAATAGCACACATACCCCCAATATCGTACATTGGAAGTACGGAAAACAGATTAAAAAAAGACTTAAACAACACATATCTAACTGGCAAAAAAAGAAGCCAAAACTGCTTTAGTGCAATTCTGCTTGGAAAACCGGACATTCCCAAAGTTCGATGAAATTAAAATGCTAAAAAAGAATAAAAAATCGGAAAGCAAATGAGGAGGGAAGAAGCAATATTAATCTACAAAAATAAAGCAAGGGTATGTAACCAGAACGACCCTAGCACATTATCGGGCCTGTGGAAAGAACTAATAAGACAAGAAAAACAACAACAAAAGAAAAACAGGCAAAAAAAGACAAGAAAACCAGGATAGGAGAAGAAAAATAAAAAATAAAAATACGGGGGGGGGGGGAGAAAAGTGTTCTTAACGAAACATAGATGGCGCCAGCCGGGCTTGATAACGAAATATATCCAGGAAAGTTTTTCCGACGAATGGCAACAAGGAGTATCGGACTCCATTAGCGCGAAGTTAACCACGAACATCGGTGGTAAAGTCACCACGCTCCTGAAGATGCCCAGAGTATGGGCGAAAATTTAGAGTATAAAGAACGGTAAAAATTGATGTTTGAATCCTAAAGCAAAGATCCAATGAGTATACCCAGCGAAAAGTGTGAGAAGTAAAGCCAGTCATCGCATACAACGGACTTTAGGACAATAACCTCAACAAAGACCGGAAAACACGTGCGTGAAATGTCCCCGTCACTAGAAAGGAATGCCAAGGTAAGCATTATCCGCTAGTTTTCTGTACAAGTTACTTTGAAATATCGCACGTAAAAGAGAATAGTACAATAATTAGAGCTATATAATAGTCAGAATTAGAACTACTAAGTGGAATTTATTTATTTTAGATTCAAAATGTTAAATATAAACTTAGATTCAAAATGTTAAATATAAACTTAGATTCAAAATGTCTGAAACATTTTTGGGTCTAGGTGAAAACAGTGGTGCGGCAGAGAGGCTGAAAACTAAAAAGCTAAAAAAATTCTGTTATTAACTATAAATTATTTCATTCTACCATTTCAGGCGTCTAATTGGGCGAGATAATGTCACTGAATGAAATTTAAATTAGACTTAAATCCTTTGATAAATGCTTTGCTTTGCTCATTCGCTTTAAAATGTCCGGAACACCCAATAATTTTTCAAATCGGCGCCTATGACACATTTGCTGCCATTAGTTTCAGAAACGTTTATTAGCATGACTAGTGGTTGCACCATATTTGTTACTCACGCCATGCTGTCTCCATCTTGGCATTAGTAAAGTCGTTTGGTCTCGGTTTACCGATACGTCACTGCACTCATAACCTCTTGTATTCATAATGACATGACATTTTTCAAAATGATTACCTGATTACCGTGCAGTAAATTACTCTTATATTTCATGTTAATCTTTTGTTAATAAGTCAATTTTTTGTTTTATCATTATTATTATTATTATTATTTTACCCCCAGGCAGAAATTTCCCCAAAGCTGCCTTAATTTCCCCTGAATCTCATTCGCGTATTCGGACAAATTCTGCACCCCTGCATCAGTGTAGTTTATAATGAATTCCTACAGTCCATTTAAGTGTGAGTGTTTATCTAAGTGATTAACTCTTTCTTTGCGTCATTCTACATTTTGATCCGTCAAGCTGGAATCGTGCCAGTGACCTAGAGATCCGTGCTGTGTTCAAGAGAAAAGACAGTGTTTTTGTTTTGGTTCTGTTTTGAAGCATGGCGTCATTTGCTGTGAGTAACTTGAGCCCTTTAATGGATACATTGGTTGTGGAATAATTATGCCCCAGAAACTGGTGAGTTGTTTCAGTTTATGAATTTTTATTCAGCAAGTAACGATGGATAGGTAATTGACCAAAAAAAAAAGGTACTTAAAAATACCATCACTAAACTGTCAAGTGAGATCGGGGGAAAATATCATGATGTTATTCGATTAGAGATTTTTGAGGAAAGGTGTCATAAGGTCGGTGAAGAATTTGGTGAAAAATTTGACAATATTTATGCTCTCTGTCAGGAAGAGGAGTTGGATAAGTATATTAAAGAACAACAATCAGTTCAAGATAACATTGATGAAGTATGGGTATCAGTGAATAGAGAGAAATTAAAACTAAATAGTAGCTCTAATTCTCATACTAGTTTTTCAAAAACAGAAACCGGCAGGTTTGAAGGTGTACGACTGCCGAAGTTAAATCTCCTGTCTTTTATCGGAAACATACAGGACTGGCTTTCCTTCAAAGATCTCTTTAAAGTAAGTGTGCATAATAATAGTAACCTATCAGAATCACAGAAATTGTCACTCCATGTGGACGCGGCTAGAATTATTCAATCCATAGCCATTTGTGACAGTAATTATCACATAGCCTGAGATCTGTTGAAAGAGTGGTATTCAAATAATCCAGAACAAGTGTTTGTTCATATTAAATGGTTCACGTATATCCCTTCTATTCAGAGTGAATTGCCAGCCGCTATTTTGAATTTGGTCGATACGGCAAATGAGTGCATCAGTTCGTTGGAAATTTTAGGGCAGAAAATTGAAGGGTTTTCAGAGACTATATTGGCCTATATATTTTTGCAAAAATTAGATTCTTCCACCAAGCTATATTGGCAACGAGAATTAAAAAAAGAGTATATGCCTCAGCTATCCCAATTAATTTCCTTTTTAAAAAGCCATGCTCGTTCTTTACAGGCTTCTAAATCAACAGGCATTGTGAAATGTAACTATCAGCTGACTCAAAGGGTGACATCTATGATTACTAGCCTTAAAAACCCTAATCATGCCAAATGCATAATGTGTAACAGTGATCATAATTTGTACAAGTGTGAACAGTTTCAAATATTATCAGTGAACGATCGTATTTGCTATGTGAAACAACATAAGCTATATTTTAGCCTCTTGGCTAATAGTTTTCATTCAGCGAGAATGTGCAACTCAAGGCACACGTGTGCGTGCTGCGGAAAAGGCACTATACCTTAATTCATATACCCAAAGGAAGTTCGAGGTCAAGTGCAGCCAGTGGGAACTTGTGTCCTAAGAGTAACTCCTCTCCTCCTGTTGCGAAAAGAGAGATACATTTTGTTGACTGTTCAAAGTTGTATGCAGAGGTGAAATGTTTTGATTTTAATAGAAATAATGAGCATGTATTTGCTGGAGCATCTGTTAGCAGGATGCACTCCAATTCCAAACTGTTATTATTGTCAACTGCAATACTTTATGTTAGAGATTGTTTTGAAAACTTTCATCCCTGCAGAGCTTTATTGGTTGGAGGCAATCAGGCTTTCTTTATAATGAAGGATTTGGCATGCGTGTTAAACATAAAAAGAGAAAGAGTTACTATCTTGGTTAACTATTTAAGTGGGTCATCGATAAGTATAAATTCTGAAATTACAGCGACTGTTTCAAACATGAATTATTACACAAGATCATTACACCTTGTTATTGTTCCAAAAATAACGAAAATTGTTCCAGGAGTTTATTTTAGCCTTTCAAGTACAAGGCTCCCACAAAATATAAAACTGGCTGATCCTGAATCCAGCAGACCAGAAAAAATTGATGTGCTGCTGGGTTCAGAATGTTTTTATGAGCTCTTTAAACAGGGTCAAGTATGTTTGCCAAACTCAAAGCTAATTTTGCAAAATTCAGTGTTTGGCTATGTTGCAGGTGGAAGTATTGACAATTTTAATAATGAAAGTAGTGTTCATTGTGGGTTAATCTGTGGAATAGAAGATTTGAGTTCAGAGATGAAAAAAATTTGGGAAATTAAAAACACGTGCATGGAGAGAGATGGGGCAATCAAGAGTGAGGAAGAAATAAATTATGAAGAGCATTTTTCGAGCACGCAGAGATGAAACTGGTAGATATACAGTACAAATGCCCATGAAACAGGATCCTGCTTGCGTAGATGAATCTAAAAAGCAGCTGTTCGAAGATTAAATTCTCTGTGGAATCGTCTGGCAAGAGAGCCTAAATTTTTGTCCCTTTACCAGGATTTCATGCATGAATATAAGAGTTTAGGGCATAGGAGGAAGTGAACAAAAATCATGACTCTGAGACTACCTATTATTTGCCACATCACGGGATCTATCGCCCAGAAAAGAATGCTACGAAACTAAGAGTGGTGTTTGATGCGTTAGCATCGACTTCAACTGAAAGGTCTCTGAATTCCTTACAGTATAACGGGGTGTTATTCAGGAGGACTTGTTCTCAATTATGATCAGATTTTGTAAGCATCACATTGCCTTTATTGCAGATATTTAGAAGATGTACAGAATGATTCTGGTAGATTCAATTCAAAGAGATTTGCAGCAAATTGTTTGGAAGGAAAGTGTTGATGATCCAGTAAAGATTTACAGACTTTGCACAGTCACCTATGGAACTACAAGTGCTCCATACCTTGCTATGAGAACACTAAAGCAACTGGCTGTAGATGAGGAGAGAACCTTTCCCTTGGCTGCTTCTGTTGTTCAGACAGACTTCTATATGGATGATGTGGTTACGGGTTGCCCAGATGTGGAAACGGCAGCAGAGGCTCGATGTCAATTGTTACTTTTACTTGAGCATGGTGGAATGAGACTTCATAAGTGGTGTGCAAATAGGTCTGAACTTTTGTGCAATATTTTGGAAGGATCCGAGGATTATTCATTTACAGCTATGAATGAAACAAAGGCTCCGGCAATTTTGTGGAGACATCAAAGTAGCTGCTTTTCATTTAAGGTGAAGCTGGAACGACAGAGTGTTTACATTAAATGGACAGTCCTTTCTGACATTGCCAGAATTTTCGACCCACTGGGATTAATTGATACCATTACTGCCAGGGCCAAGATATTTATACAGCGGCTTTGGCTTATGCAAATCAACTGGAATGATTCACTTCCAGACAAGGAAGCTCAAGAATGGCAGAAATTTCTGGCTTTTCTGAAATTCATTATCGATGTCAATATCAAAAGATATGTTTTATTCGACAATACGGTACAAGTGGAAATTCACGGCTTTGCAGACACCTCTGGATGTGGATATGGGGCCGTAATATATATCAAGTCCATTTCAAGTACAGGTGAAACTGCAGTACATTTGTTGTGCAGGAAATCAAGAGTTGCTCCAATTAAACAAATCAGCATCCCACACTTGGAGCTGTGTGATGCCGTCCTGCTATCCCAACTATTGCAACGAGTTGTGAGGTGTTTGCGACTGAACATTTCTGAGATCCATCTGTAGTCTGATTCCATGATAATGCTTGAACGGATCTGTGATAAGCCTCATCTGTTAAAAACCTTTATGGCCAGCTGGGTTGCTACCATCCCAGACTTAACGAGCATGTATCACTGGCATCATGTTAGTTCGGAAGAAAATCCAGCAGATCTGATTTCTCGAGGAAAAGATCTAGAGAAGATTCTTCATAATGACCTTTGGTGGTTCAGTCCATCTTTCTTGAGGCAAGGCAACCCTCCTGCTGAAGTGACTACCCTGTCTGTAAAGGATGAAGAGATATGGTCATTATCCAGAAATACATTTAAAGATTTTAGTTTACTATTACCTTGCACATGTTTACCTTTCTCCAAATTCAAAATTTCGGAACCAGATTCCTCCCTTTGAATGCTCTTAATAAGAAAATATTTAGCTTATTGCATTTCTGTTGCAGTAAGAGGACCCACAGTTTTCCTCTTATGTTGCAGTAAGAGGAAAACTGTGGGTCCTCTTACTGCAACAGAAATGCAATAAGCTAAATATTTTCTTATTAAGAGCATTCAAAGGGAGGAATCTGGTTCCAAAATTTTGAATTTGGAGAAAGGTAAACATGTGCAAGGTAATAGTAAACTAAAATCTTTAAATATATTTCTGGATAATGACCATATCTTAAGAGTAGGAGGTCGTTTAGGTAATTCAGAGCTTGAATATGAACAAAAATACCCAGCTATCTTGCCTAGTAAATATAAATTGACTAGAATGATTACTGAAAATTTTTATAAAAAAATATTTACATGTAGGCCCTCAGTCTCTATTGTGTCATATAAGACAAACGTTTTAGCCAATTAGTGGTAGAACTCTATGCAGAAAGGTAGTCCATGAATGTATTACATGTTTCAAGAGTATTCCTATCCCAGCGGAGCAATTCATGGGTAATCTAGCACAAAAGCAAGTTACTCAGACTTTCCCATTCAATTGTTCAGGAGTAAACTTTTGTGGACCTTTCTACATAAAGTATAAAAACCAGAGAAAAGGTAGGTAGCTTGAATAAAATTTATGAGCCGTTTTTGTGGGTTTCGTGACCCAAACAGTTCATCTTGAAGTTTTCCCCGACTTAACCTCTGAGTCTTTTATTGCCAAATTTTTTTGGCAGGTGTGGTAAGAGTTCTAAACTGTTCTCAGATAATGCAACTAATTGTGTGGGTGTCCAGTCAGAAACAAAAAGGTTGCATAATTTGGTAAAAAAAAAAACAGATGAAAATTTGGCTGGTTATTTGGCATCGGAGGGGTGAACTGAAAGTTCCTTCATCCCAGGGCTCCTAACTTTGGTGGTCTTTGGGAGGCAGGCGTTAAATCATTTAAATACCATCTGAAATGTGTTATGGGAAATGCAAAATTTATGCATGAGGAATTTGTAACAGTTACAATTCAGGTGGAGGGATTCTTGAATTCTTGCCCTTTAACTCCCTTGTCTTCAGATGGAGATGATTTCCACACATTGACCACTTATCATTTTTTAATAGGAACACCAATGAATGCAATTGTGGAACCAGAGTTAATTGATCAAAGGGATAATAGACTTAGCAGATGGCAGAGAACAACAAAGGTAGTACAATCCATATGGAAAAAGTGAAAAAGAGATTATCTGAACAACCTACAGCAACATTCGAAGTGGATGTTCAAAAAGGGTGATGTTGAAATAGGAATACTGGTTCTTGTGAAGGAAGACCATTTACCAGCTTGCAAATGGTTTTTGGGGAGAATCACCGAGTTGTTTCCAGGTGTGGACAGTAAGGTAACGGCAGTCAGCGTCCGGACACCAGTGGTGTGTACAAGAGATCCAGCTCCAAAATTTGTATTCTTCCTTTAATTAATTAGATAAACTGCATTCTAGTGTTAAATGCGAATCAAGTTTGTGTAATTATTGTTATTAATTTTGATTTAACCATAATTGAATGTTTTTTGGAAAACATTGCAATGCAGGGCGGAATGTTAAAGCCCTACTGTGGATTTTGAAACAACCCTCAAGGGGGGCTCTGCGAGCGTTAATTTTGTAGCTAGTGTGCGTTGAGATATCTAAGGTTCAGTGTGTGTGTTGTGTGTGTATCTCATGGAGACCAGAGTGTTCATCCTCATCGTGACCAGATTGTTCAACCATCATCAATATCTCATCAGTGTAGTTTATAATAAATTCCTACAGTCCATTTAAGTGTAAGTGTTGACCTAAGTGACTAACTGTTCCTTTGCGTCATTCTACACATACTTCCCACTCGAAATTGCAACGAAGCTCCTGCAAGGTGGCAGCTTTGTGTGGGATTGTGTTGTCATGCAACAAAATGATTCCTTTTTACAATTTTTCTCGTCTTCTGTCCTTAATTGCTTTCTTTAACTATTTCAGTGTTTCATAGTACATTGCAGCATCTATCGCACTCCTTTTACCTTAAACTCTTTGTATGTTGGCCTCTCATAGTCAAAAAAGACCATTGGCATCACTTTTTTAGCAGATGGCACAACTTTAAATTTTTTTGCAGTTTGTGAGCTGGGATGTTTCCACACCATGGATGTCAATTTGCTTTCTGGTGCGATGTGATGCACCCACATCCCACCGTCAAAGATGATGCACTGCAAAATGCCTGTGCCTTCAGAATAAAGTTGCAGGAAAGCAAAACTGGATGCAAATCACTGATTTTTGTGCTGTTCTGTTAAAAATCGTGGAACCCATCTTGCACACACTTTTCTGAAATGCAGGTACTCGTGAATAATAGTGTGTGCCCTACCATATGAGATGAATTTCATGAATTTTAATGTGGTGGTTATCTCCAATCAACTCCTCGACTTGCGAAATGTGATCAACAGTCATCGAAGTCTAAGATCTACCTCTACCCGGTTCATATGTCAGATCTGTTGGTCCTTCTTTAAACTGCTTACACCATTTTCCAAATGCCTGGCAAAACATTACTCCTCCATAAATAGCCAACACTTCACTATAAATTTCAGTTGGGTTCAAATGTTTTGCCTATAAAAAATGTGCTGTTTCACAAACTTCCAGTTTCGAGTAACACTCTAGCTACTGCATCATAACAAATGACAATTAGCGAATAAACTATGCAGCACAATTATGCCACACTCCTTCCGCAAGCAGATGATGAAACATATGACATTAATCCACAGCCATGTTCTTTCTATTTCAGATAGTTGCCGCCATGTGAAACTTATTTTTTGATATACCTTCATAATATAGTTTGTACATGTCCTGGAAAAGCTTAATGTTTATTTTCTTGTTTATTGGAAGTAAATTTTTTATTTGGGAATATGAAAGTGATAACTGACCTGCAAGTGCCAACATTTGGTTTTTTTTTTTGGTTTTTTTTGCAGCCAAATTAAGTAAAATGTCATCTACATACTTTAACTGAATGGTGGGTGTTTAATAGAAAGGAAGCAGTGATTAATTTCTCCAAATTTTGTGTATATGTTCCTGGAAGTATGGGAGAAAGTGGAGTCTGTAGGTAGCCCAAAAGTGATGTCATTATAATCATATTCTGTTGTATCTCCAAACCCAACAATATATACAACAAGAAAATTCCCATTTTTTTTTTTTTACTAGATATAAGTGAACAAATACCCAAAACAGCAGATTATTTCATCTTGTTGCTCAAAAGGTGATCAACCACGTAGCGAAATACAACATTTTTTTTTTCTTTTTACTTCTGGTTAATGAAAAGTATTCAACAGGTGTATTGGACAAGATGGTTGAATATAATTTAGTGATGCTGTTGTATTTTGATTGGTTTAGATTTGCAAAATTTTCAGCTTCATATTTAGTGACTATTCCATTTTTGATAGCCTGCTAGAAAGTGAAATAGATAATCTTAGATTGAAGCAGATACTCAGTGGCAACAATGTCATATCTTTCCAAATTCTGATCCATGCCTATCCACCTTATCTTTTCTGTTTTTTGCATTACTGTGATGAACTAGCTTTGCTGCTATATCTATTTTGTGAGGTGGAATTTTTGATAAGCACTCTCTTAATCCTTTGTCTGAAAGATAGCTCACCCATTTTTTATGTTTTATTTCATGCAGAATAGAAGAGGCAGAAAGGACTACTTTAATGGCTTTTAAGGAAATTTTTGGATATTCAGAAGCAGTTTGAATCCAAAAATTGTGTATATTGTTTGAATTAAAAGTTACTTGAAAATTCCAGTCACTTTTAACTGTTATGAATTCATCTTCATTTAACGTAAAATGTCAGTCTCCAAATTGCACAATAACAGAAGGTTGTCACACCCAACCATAATTTCTGTCATCCAGTTAATCGAAATATTGTGACTTTTAATTCCTTGCTTGAAAAGTCACAGTATTATTATAACCATTAAAAAATTTACGTGCCTATAATTACTTTAACGAGAGTAATGAGAAACTTACCTTTACTAGAAGGTCTGTTCTCTTTGAAAAAGATACATTTCATTGCACGTTTTTTCCCCTTTTAAGTTCTACGGTTGGTTTGGGCTTCTGGTGCGGCGTTTTATGTTGTCTTCAGCTTGTTCTTTATTTGACTGAGTGAGTAATTTATTAATCCATACTGCTGCAATGATACTTGATCCAAGAAAACTCTTTTTTACTTAAAAATCTATTATTTCACTGATGTTAAATAACCCTAACCGGTAGTTTAATTGGCTTTTAAAACTTACTATTCAGTCTCCAAACGTGGTAGAGAGAATGCGCTACCGTGAGTTCTTTCAAAAACACGAATTGCCATAGATTGGAAGAATATAAAAAACAAAAAAATCAAACTAACAAAATTTGAAACACAAGTAGAATTTTTGATTGCATGTAGACACTTTGATCTAACCCCGAAATATATAAGAATAACGAACTCCCCAATGAATAAGAAAGACAAGATAATACTGAAAACGTGCCCGAAGAAAAGATTAAGTGCAGAAATTGTGAATAAAAGAAGAACAATCTTCGGTCTTCAGTCCACCTGTTTAAGATTATGGAAAGATATCAGTAATACCACGTACAGAAATTTCTGTGGATCATGGAAAAATGAAATTTTGGACACTACTTTGAGAGAGTTTTCCGAGATTGTTGAAAATGAAAGAAAGTCTGCTAAAAACAACATTACTTCAAAATTGCATAAATTATTGGACCAACATACAGGTCATGAGCAGAAAGAAAATAACTATGACAGGGTTCCCACTCAACCTGAAAAACAAGGAAAACCTGGAATTCTCAGGAAATTTGAAAATGGTTCCAAAAATCAGGGAAAACTCAGGGAAAATTACCCTTTTTTGTAAAAATCAGGGAAAACTCAGGGAAATTACCCCTTTTTTTTGTAAAAATCAATTGATACTTTATTTTGCCATAAAAACTTATTTTTCAAGATTTCAAACTTTTGCTTGCAATTACTGCCTACCTAGAATTTGGTAGATCTTTCTTTCAGTTATATTAAGTATATCCTTTATTCTCTAAAAAAAGATGCAAATTTGAATTTTTTAAATTGCCAGTTATTAAGCTTTTGTTCAATTTCTGCAGGCAGTTGTTATAACATGGAACAATTAGGCACAATGGCTTCTGCTTGAAGAAACAGTTCACAAGAGAACCAACCAAATGATGGATCAAAGTCCTTTGTCTGTTGGTTCTCTTGAAACATGTTTGTTTGAACAGAGCCATTTAAAGCTTAGCTGCATGATGTTATAGAAAAACTGAAACTATTCAACTGGCAGATTTTTTCTTACATATGACCTGTTTCTATGGGAATGTATTTACAAATTCTGTGTGGGTAGTATTCACAAAAGTTCATGGAACTTTGGTACAGAAAATAATGTGCACAGTTAGTCGTTATTAATGAAAAGCAGGTAATTTATAATACAAATTACTTAAAGAATTTACAAGTGTGTGCTTTGGTGAGAAAAATGAATGGAATGGAATGAAATGTAACAATTCTTTGCAACATGCCACTCTGGAAAACTTTAAAAACCATCTGGAGAACCTGGAAAAGTCAGGGAATTTTTTTATTACTTTTGAGTGGGAACCCTGTATGAAGTTTTTAAGAATATGTCAACGTACGAACTAAATTATTCACCGAGGGCAGTACTGCAGAAAGGGAAAAAATATGCTTTCCCACAGAAGATAACAAAAACAGAAGAATTAATACCAAATTTTGAGGATATCAGAAATATCCCTAATGAAGACAAGGAAGAGTTCAGTGGTAAACTATTCAGAATAATATTAAAAGAATATAATGAAAAAAATAATATAAATTATTATTTAAAGAAACTAAAATATGAAAAAAAATCAGCTGTTGAAATTAAAAGAAGATAGGAACATCAAATTCTGTGAGGCTGATAAGACAGGTCAAATAGTGATTCTGAATACTGTGGAATATAATCAAAAAATGGAATTAGCATAGAAGAATTACAGTGTTCTGAGTTGAAAAAATACCCAACAGATAGCCAAGTATGATACTTGGCAAACATCAGGAATCATAGCACCCTACCTAATGAGATTAAAAATGCAAAACCACCAATAGGTGCAAAAGTCCCACAATTGTTTGCTAAAATTAAAACACACAAAGAAGGTAAACCCATGAGACTTATGGTGCTCAAAAAGAACTCTCCATTGATTGAACTTGAAAAAAATATTTACAGGTTCTTAGCACCAAAAGTTATGAAAACTCAATACACTGTAAAGAACACGTATGAATTTATAGAAATCTTGAAAAATGTAAACCAAGATATAAGAAGTTACAGAATGGCAAGTATGGATGTCAAGTCATTGTTTCCAAGTACATCTGTACTTGAGGCAGTTGATATCATTATTGAAAAATTGAAACAGGACTAATCTATAAATGACATACAACTACAGGAGTTAAAAACAACTTTATTTTATATATACGAAAATAATATCTTCAAATATAATGATAAAATATACAAACAAAATTACGGTGGACCAATGGGCTGCCCCCTATCAAATCTGTTTTCTGAAGTAATCATGAATAACATAGAAGAACAAATAATTAGCAAAATTCAAGATCCCCCTCTGATCTACTGTAGATATGTAGATGACATATTCATCTTGACCAAAATGGATACAGATGAGCTGGAAGCATTGACACAACAACTTAGCAATATTTATCCATCAATACGATTAACAATTGAACATGAAGAAGACAATTCCTTGCCTTACCTGGATGTTAAGGTCATCAAACAAAATGACCATATGGAATATAAAGTACATAGAAAACTAACATATGTTCCTGTTCTGATTCCATATTCCTCAACACACCCTTATACACAAAAATGCAATAGCATTAAAACATTAATTAAAAGAGCAATTACACACTCCTCTAGAGAAGAATTCCAGAATGATGAAATCAACTACATTAAAGAAATTTCAATTAATTATGGATATCCACCACAAAAAATAAATAAATGGATATATGAAGTACAAGTTAAGATTCAAGATACCTCAACTTCTAAAAGAAAAAAATAATTACAATATGTAGGTGCTTTACCTTACCTTCCAGGAATATCAGAGGTGTGGTGCATGAATGAGAGAGTGAGATGAGTTTGTGTAAATAGAGGGCAATGAGATGAGTCTGTTGTAAATAATTGTATTTTAGGTTTTAAATTTTTTTGTTAGATGGTTTTGGTGTTTGTAAATAAGAAGTTTGTGTATGTTTGTGAATGTTCACACAAGTAGGTTTACTGAATAGTAAGTTTTAAAAGTCAATTAAACTACCAGTTAGGGTTATTTAACGTCAGTGAAATGATAGGTTTTTAAGTAAAAAGAGTTTTCTTGGATCAAGTATCATTGCAGCAGTATGGATTAATAAATTACTCACTCAGTCAAATAAAGAACAAGCTGAAGACAACATAAAACGCCGCACCAGAAGCCCAAACCAACCGTAGAACTTAAAAGGGGAAAAACATGCAATGAAATGTATCTTTTTCAAAGAGAACAGACCTTCTAGTAAAGGTAAGTTTCTCATTACTCTTATTAAAGAAATTGTGACTTTTGTTTTTAATTCAGTCAGATGCTCAAAAATATATCTTATTGCATTTTTCATCACAGTTTGAAAGGTTTTGAAACACGAAATATTTTTTCTTGATAAATCTTTACTGTAAATCTAATTTTTGGTTGAACATGAATAGCTTATACACTTATGTGAAAATATTTTAATCTTACTTTGGATACTGTTATTTAGTTTATTTAAGTGGTTGAAAATATCTGCTAAAAATGCTAGTTTTGCACACTGTACATCATCAGCAAAGTATTTCGCATATTTTGACTCTCACACTGTATGTGACCTTTAAAACCACCGGGCTAGCGCTAAGAAATTTAAAGTGTTAGCCAAAGTTTTAGCCAAATTAAAAAATCATTAGCCATATTTTGAAAATCTTAGCCAATATTAGCAGTGAAAATTGTTAAAAGAAAAAGGCATGTCAGAAATGTATAAAATAAAACACGAGGGAAAATAAAGAAAACGCGTGCAAACATGGAAGAAAAGCTGTTTACTAAATTTCATTTTATGAGTTGGACAGGCCAAGTCTGTTTTTACGAGTGTACCAGTAATCAAAAGCTGCATCAAAATTAAAAAATTTCATATCAGGTTCTTCCATGTTAATAAAAATCATGTCACCAACATTTTTAACTTTCATGCAATTTTGTAATCCTGTTTTAATCAAGTTCTGTTTACTAAAACCACATTCTACATTTGTTGTGCTCATAGAGCAAGTTAATGCAATTTTTGCAAGTTTGATAATGCTTTTACAGTTTTCATTGTCATATTTGTTTGTAGTCAAGCTCCAAAAATCTTTCAGAGATAAGTCTTTATGTTTGTGCATGAAATATTTCCATGTATGCCATTCTGTTTTAAGTTCACTAGAGTTGATTAATGCTGGATGGTTGGTTTTATTTTCTGTTACTTTGCCATTGCAAAAGATTTCCGACAATTCACAAATTAAGTACATACATACATACATATCACTAAGCTGTTCTCTGAGATTCAGAGGTTAACTCCACAAAGATATACAAACTACCAAATAATTTTTACTTACTGTTGCCATATCAAACTTCTCCATTTACAGCGATCTTGACATACAACTCGGGCTTCACTGATATCCATTACATGCCATACACAAGATCTTTTGTACTTCATACTCATAATCTTTTTCTCATGCAGACACTCCTGAATCTGATCCACACATGCCTTACTTGGCCTTCCTCTGCCTTTCCTTCCTGCCACTTGGGCTAAAAAGATTTTCTTAGTAAGCATCTCATCACTCATTCTTTCAACATGGCCAAAGCACCGAAGCATATTGGTCTCCACCTTGCTAACAACATTTTGCTTCACATCACACAACTGCAATACATCTTCATTTCTCACACAATCATATCGTGTCTTGCCACAAACCCCACGTAAGTAACGCATTTCTCCAGCACACAAACAACTCCTATGTTTCTTCTGCAGTACCCAGGTTTCACTGCCATACATCAGAGTAGGAACAATTACAGTTTCATACACAGCCATGCGGGACTTTCTAGAGAACCCATCATTCCCGTGAAAACCTCCCAGAGCAGCTATGATTTTCAATAAAGAATTCACTCGCCTACTAATTTTACCATCCAATTTGTTCTCTCTGTCAAACATGCTTCCTAAATACACAAACTCACTCACCTGGTCAATCACAGTGCCATTTATACTTGCATTACATTCAGTGCTACCTGTTCCTCTCTCAAACACCATAGCTTTGGTTTTTCCCTAATTTATACTCAGTTTGAATTTCATGCAAACTTCGTGCATCCGAGACAACATACTCTGCAAATCACTTTTGCTCTCTGCCAACAGGACAGTGTCATCAGCATACAGCAATCTGCACACACGGATATTACCAAGACATAAACCACTATTATCTGTTTTGGCATCACACATGCATGCATCCATAAATATATTAGACAGCCATGGGGACATTATGCAACCTTGTCTAACTCCTGCACCAATAGAAAACCATTTTGATAAAACACCATTCACTCGTACACAAGCTCTACTAATAACCATGTATGCTGGTAGTAGAGCCTGTGTACGAGTGAATGGTGTTTTATCAAAATGGTTTTCTATTGGTGCAGGAGTTAGACAAGGTTGTGTAATGTCACCATGGCTGTTTAATATATTGATGGACGCATGCATGCGTGATGCTAAAATAGATAATAGTGGTTTATGTCTTGGTAATATCCATGTATGCAGATTGCTGTATGCTGGTGACACTGTCCTGTTGGCAGAGAGCAAAAGTGAGTTGCAGAGTATGTTGTCTCGGTTGCACGAAGTTTGCATGAAATTTAAACTGAGTATAAATAATGGAAAAACCAAAGCTATGGTGTTTGAGAGAGGAACAAATTAAGTTATTTCCATAATTCGGTAATTCAGACTTTTCTGTGGGCAATTTGTTTGGATTTAACACATCAAACAGTTTACAGATCCTGTCTGAGAAATATCTCTGTTGGATGTTTTCAGTAAGGTTTTTCAGAAAGTGATTTTCAGTTTTAAAAAATGTTGCAACTAGCTTTGGGGAAATAGCTAAATTATAACCTTTAAATTTCTTAGATTGTTGAGTGTCAAGCTCAGCTGGGAGTCCATTTAAATACTTATTAAGGTTATCACAGTTTTGAAGATTCAAATGCACCCCATCGGTCATGCTCTTCAGCACACATTCACAAGCTTCTAGGTTGTCTACAACATCTGCAAATAATAGATTTCAGCTTTGCAGAGCTAAACATGTGCTGTGAAAAGGACCTAGCACATCTGCCAAAAAGTGTGTTGTGGCAATAAAATTAAACTTTGCTGTATTTGCTTTCAATCTTGATGCCTGAGCATTGTTTTTACAGGTATCTTCATCTGACTGCTAAGCAGTTAGGAGAGAGTCAATAGATTCAAGGATAGTTGTAACACTCTCACGAAAAGAAAGCCATCGAGTATGAAATATATTTTTAAATTTTAAAACTTTTACTTCCAGAATCTGTTGAGTGTGATAAAGGGTAAGATTTTTGGGAGAGTATTTATAATATTTGTAAATCTCATTCACAATACTCTGATATTTAATCAGATATGGAACACTATTGGTAGCCTGTCCAATAACTAATGCAAGTCTGTGAGGTGCACAGATATCAAAAATGGATTTTATTGCTTAAATCTAGTGACAACTCCACTTTTGCACCCAGTCATTACACTAGCTCCATCTGTGCCCAAAGCAATTAAAGAACTTAAGGGTAATCACTTTTCATTTAAAACAGTAGTGATTTTGTCGCATATTCATTCGTTCAGCAGTACAACCATAATCTAATTTTTGCTGATGGAAAAAAATGGCTCACTACTTTACCTTCAATAACAGTATGAATATATATCATCAAGTTTTGACGGTTACTGACATCAATGGATTCATCAATTTCCAAGCTATAAAACTCGGCAGATTTTAACTTTTTTAACACATCTTCAATCACAGCTCTTATGGCATCAATGAATTCATTCACATTTTCATGGTGACTATAGCACATTTTGTTCTCCTTATTTTAACACTGATATTGACTGGCATCCTTGACTGACGGCTAGTTCTTGTAATGCTTGCAGTTTATCCTTTGTCAGATTTTCTTTGCACAGAAAATATTTTTTTTTTTTAAGTTGCAATAATTGCCTCTTTTATGTTTGCACATGCTTTGCTAGTTACATGGGGCATTTCCGTGGCAATTGTTGCATTTCTTGCCTCTATAGCAAATTTGTGATCACCTGCTTTTTTGTGTTTTTTGAGATCATCCACTTTTGGAAAATCACTTGCTTTTCCTGCCGTGAAAGTCTTTGTGCGCTACGCCTCAATGCACCACTTGCACACCAGAACTTTTTTTCATGAATGTGTTTTAGCCAGGTGTATTTGATAAACCAGTGTTGCTGAATTTTTCTTGGGAATTTGTGGGCAACTCCATTGTTTTCTGCATCATTCACCTCCACATCATCTGCATTCAGTTTGCGTTTCTTGGCAGGAGTGGTCGCAAGATTTTCTTCGTTATTTGTGGAAAAGGAATTAGAATTATTATTATTATTATTATTTTTTTTTTTTTTTTTTTTTTTTGTAAAATATGAACTAACCATCCACTGCTGAGACATGGCTGAAGCTTCTGGCTAAAAAATAATGAATGGTAAAATAAACTTTTTTAAAAAAATCCTAACAATAGGGTAAAAGAAAATTACTAGTGTGCTCGCAGGAACTTAGGAGAAATTGGAAGATAACAGCCTGCATTCAAGACTAAGACATGAACAGATAAATGTTCTGTGGCTCCCTTCTCTCCATCTGAAAAGAAAACAAACGAAGCAGCAGCAACGCCACCTGCATTGCTGTGCTTTTTGTTTTGCGTACGTAACATGTTAATGAAGCCCGAATAAAAAAATTCAGTGGCTAGTTTCTAAAGTTTTTAACCAATTCACGCAAAATTTAGGTGTCCCATTCCTATAACAATTTATGGTGTTGAAAAAATTTCACGTTTTCACAAAAAACTTGCTGAGATACAATTTAGTGTTTTTAATCCGTGCTGAGTAAATTGTATGTCAAAATGTGACAGACCAACTCACCGCAAGCCTTCCGACCCCTTGGCACATGGAAGCCACTGCCGACGGCCGGCCGCAGAGAGAGTGGATGACCTCAAGGGGAATTGTCTGCTGACCCTCTTGCTATAAATTACTGAAGATTTTCTTCCCTCCCACTATCCCCCACCTCCAGCAGCTCTTGTTTCCATCCACTCCTCCAAATGACTCCCGTGCAGCTGTGATAGGTCTTTCACAGAACTCCATGACGATCGAACTGTGTAGCACCATTTTAAGCGCCACAGCTTTGGGAAAATCAAACTTTAAAATTATATAAGCTGCAGTTTAGCCCCAAAACTTCCGTGAATTGCAGTTTATTTGAGAGTCAAAAATTGCCGAAGATTCATAAAAACATTCGCCGCCATTTTCACAGATTCTAATTTTTTCTTGCCATATTTCAGATTTAATCGCCTTTGGCGACTTGGCGAATGCTTAGCATGAGCCCTGAAACCATCATGTTTCTATATGCAGAAGTACTGTTTTATACTCTGCATTGATAGCTTCACATAGTTTGGCAAAAATCTATGTTTTTGGGGGGTTTAATGTGGTTCACAGTTTTTATAAATTGGTCAGATGCAACTTTTAAATCACCAAAGATTGATTTGGCAACTAGTGCTTCTCTGTGCAAAAAAGCAATGTGTGGAAATAACATCAGGGTTTTGTTTCTTGAATATAGAAGCAAATCTTTATATTATTCTGATCACTTAAGGTGCTTCCATCTGTACTGATTCCCATGTACCAATTAAAGGACAATCCCATTTGTTTGAAAAAGGCAAGGCATCAGGTTCTCGTGTGGAATGAGTCAATCATAAAAGTTTAAGGCAGCAGTCTTAAAAGCACGCTAATTAAAACAGTATGCAAGCTTCATATGAAGTGAAGAACTTATTTAATGTGTAAGTTAAAAGATTAAAAATAAAGCCATAAGAATTTTTGGTCTTCCTAAAGACCATCATCAGATGGAAGTACTAAAGGAGTTTTTTGGGGTGGTGAGACATATAAGTAACGTACAGGCAGAACGTGACATATTGAACAGGTGATCATGTCAAATCCAAATATGATAGTTTTAAATCGATATATGAATACAAACAATCAAGTGGTCAAATTATCGAATAAATAACATACAAGACAAGTAAGACAGAGAAAAAAAAATAAATGAATGAAGTAAGGCAAATACATGCAATAAAGAGGCACCTTATGTAACTTACCTATAATAACCGGATGATATACATACTTAGGTCCAACTAGAATATGACAAAAAAAATTATATTAAATATTTTCATTCTCCACAAATGGAGGGGAAAGTTTTAATAGTTGTGTCCAAGGTGTCAGTATGTAGACAGGAGTATTGTCATTACAACACGAAGTTCCTTGTTCAGCAGTAATCAAACTTTCCGTGAATAATAAGGAGGAGATAGTACGTGGTGTTATAATGATTTTAGCCTCTTTCCAATTAGGATAATGTTGTCCACTGTTCACTAGTCTGCAAGATCAGTATTTGATAGGGCATTCTTAAAGGCATATTTATGTTCATTGAGCCTAATTCCGAATGAGTTCAAAGTTTTTTACAATGGAAAAAACATTTTCAGTTGAAGAATCTTTGTCAAGAAATTTCACAAAAACTAGAAACTGAGCTGTTTTTTAATAGTGTTTATTGGTTTGTCAATTGTAATGAAAAAAACTTACCAGGTATGTTCAATTGTTCAGAAACCTGTGCCTTGATGTCTTGTGACCTTTGTTTGATTCGTTTACTGATTGTATTACCAGAAAGCAGAACCTTCATAACTTGCTTCACAGCCTTCTCATTTGTCATGCTTCTTACAATTTCTTTTCAGACTGGTAATACAGTATTAACTTTTAAGCAATTGCATGTGGCTTTCTTGTTTATGCAATCAACCCAGCTACTGCAAAATTCAATTCTTGCACCTTTACCAATGCTGTTACTGCTTCTGAAGCACTTTTGCTTGTGTATCTTTTAAGAGTCTTTAAAATACCATGTCTTTTGAAGAAAGGTTTGAGTGCATAGTGTCGAAATGCAGATTCAGTTTTTTTTTTTTTTTGGCACCTTTGAATAGTGCTGTATTTCATACAAGGCAAAAGGGTAAAGGAGAACTTTCAGAACCAGTCTGTGTAAATCCCAATACTAAGCACTTTTCATTACATTATCTTTTGAAACCTTCAATTTTGTGTTATAACCAAATGTTGAACTACCAGCAGAAGAAGGAATTTTGGCGTTTCAAGGGCTTCCTTCTTGAATTTAAAATTTTTCCATCTGATGGGTTAATAAAAGCATGATAAAAACACATGTACAAATCCCACTGGATTGAAACAGCATAAACCACATTCTATAACTACCCAATCTATTCCATGGGGTTTTCTCCTGTTACTTCCATTCCAACTACTGAATAATGCATTGCAAAACAGGGAACAGGTAGAAGGAGCTGAGATATCATAGGTATTACCAGGAATAAGCACAAAAACCACTTAAGAGGAAGATTTTTTCTATTGTCATTTGATAGAACAAGCTGCAGATCTTCAGAAAACCAGAGCAGAAATTAAAGTTTTCAACTCATATTCAAGGCTATGAGATTTTATCATACCTGCTGTAACAGAATGGCTGAGGAGAACTCATCAGCATAGATCATGGTTCGTACATGTCCTGAAAAAGTACTGGAATTCCATTTTGTCCTGGAAATGTCCTAAAATTCTGTTACATGTCCTGGAAGTTTATCCATTCCTGCCTTTTTGTTCCTGCACGATGTTTTGTAGTTGAAGATTTTTCTACTGATATAACTTATGTCTGACAAATTTACCTCCCTCCCCGGGCAAAATGCCGGGGGCTGTTGGTATTCTTGTCTGTTAGCAGTACTGAAGCTACATTATTTGCATGTCTTTTGTGAAAAAAAATATCGTGCATATGTTTTCACTTTGTCTGGCTGGGGACACTATATTTCTGCAACTATCTAGTCAATTTGTAAAAAAAAATTATATTGGGAAGCTTGAAATGTGAGAATGATGGCCCTTTAATTCCATTTTGTATTGTTTTTTTGATGCACAACTTCACCACTAGAGGGCCTCTTCATAGTAGTAGGCAAACCACAGCAACAACCTAAACTATCATTAATATATAATGAAGAAAAACAGCAGCTAGCCGAGCTTAGAAATAATAATGAAATTTCAATTTTGGCCACGGCAAGACGCATCAGACGGTCATATTGTATAGCTCATGCTATAGGGATAAAATGTTTGAAGCCATATCTTCTATTCCACACAAAGTAGTTGAGCGTGAACCAGAAAAAGCAACATGTGCAGCATTAACTCGATTGAAGAATTCTTATAACTTCCCTGAAGGATTTTCTAAAGCTTTTATTCCCCCACCTGGTTGTCGTGTGCCCGATATCTTTGGGCGTGTTAAACTACATAAAGAGGGGCTACTTATTAGACCTTTGGTCGTGGACTATGTTAGCCCTACCCGACCGCTTGGAAAAGCTCTTGCCCTATATTTGGCTAAGTTAGCAGAGAGCTCCCCATATTCTATTAAAAGCTCCACTAGGGCAATAGAAAGGATCAGAATGATTCAGCCACATGCTGGCCCTTTCATTTTAGCCTCTCGAGATGTAGTTTCACTGTACCCTAATGTACCTGTGGATGCCACTCATCATATCATAGAGGCCAAACTTGCTGAAATTAATGTTCCCACCACTGAAATCTCAGCTATTATAAACGCACTTCATTTAGTCAAACGGCGTTCATATTTCAAATTTCTCGACAGAATCTACTTACAAACCGAGGGTTCTCCCATGGGATCCCCACTTTCCGCAGTTTTAGCAGAAATCGTGCTACAATACATTGAGAACAAAGTTCTCAATGAATTCCCTTTAGTTCCCAGTTTATACCTTAGGTACATTGACAAACATCCTTGTGTTCTGGCCTCACTCAAAGGATGATTTAAAACAATTCGCCGGCGCACTATCGTCAGTATTTCCTACTATCGGGCTCACGATAGAACTTGAATCTAATTTCTGTCTGCCTTTTTTGGATTTCCGTTTATTTCGTGATTCAAATACTAACTCACTGTCCTTTTGTGTCTATCGAAAGCCTACCGATTGTAACAGCTTTATCCCGTTTAACTCCTCACATCCAACTCCACAAAAATTTTCTGCTTTCAATTTTCTTTTTAGAAGAGCCTTCACGCATTCTTCAAATGATAGTCATTTCCAGTGTGAGATACAGTTCATTTTTTAAATTAGCAGATAAACATCATACCCCAGGATGATGATTAATAGAAAGCCATTTATTTACATGATTAATAGATTATACACTATCTATTAATCTGAAGCCATTTATCTACATGATTAATAGATTATACACTAGAATATCAAGTGAACGAACTATTAATCTGAAGCCAGATACGAGGCCTAATAAACGATTCTTGGGAGCATTGGACCAGCACCCCATATCACTAACACACTATCTTGTATCTGTTCAAAACTTAACATACAATTCGGCACCCGCTCGAAGAACCTCCTATCATCAGTTAAAAAGGATTGAGCAACAACAGATATTATGAACAAATGGGGTGTGTATAATATTCCACTGCTGGACCCCTTAAATGGAGAACATGTTAACAACTACGTAGGCTTGACACGAAGAAGTTTGGGTATCCATGTCCAGGTACACAAATACAATATCCGAACCAACAGCAATAATACAGCTTTATCAAGGAATGTGGTAAACGGAATTCTACAACCAGACTGGGAAAAACATTAGACTGCTGGACACTCCAGCATATATCCATTCGCTGCATTTTGTTGAAAGTATGTACATCGAAGCTTTAGGGGACAAATGCTGTAATGACTACTTGCCTGTGGACATATCAAGAATTTGGAAAGAGCGTATTACTAACCTGAACTTTAAATTATAGTAATATATATTTACAATTCCAACAATATGTAAAATTGATCATAACTTTGTATTTGTAACGAATCCTTGTATTGATATGTTAAACTAATAACTTGTGAAATTATATCCGTTACACTGTTATACTGGCAACAATCATGACCCATGCAACGTTTGATGACTTATACCCATAATGCATTGTTTCACTACTATATAAAGGAGTACTACATTGCCTCTTTTCCATCTGATGATGGGGTAAATGTTACCCCGAAAATGCTAGTGGGGTATTTTAACTGTAAATATATTTTGTATTTTATTAAATATCGTACATAGACAGTGAGGTTCTCATTTCATTTGACATATTTTGCGAAGTCATCCTTTTATTATACATATGTGTAATTATTTTTTATGACCTGGGGCTTAGCGAATCTTACTTTTGATTCAGATCTGGATGATATACAGTGTACATTTTGCTAGTAATACTGCAAGTACAGGGTGTTTCGAAAAGAATGACCCGATTTCAAAGTAGTATATTTAATAAGGCAAATGTGGGATAGTTACAAAACAAAGAGCCAAGTATGAAGGAAGGTGTAAAGTTTCACTTACCACAATTACAAATGCTCAATGTGCCCTCCACCTGCTGCACAGACAACATCAAGCCGATAGCTGAATTCATCCCAAACGCGTCGGAGAGTGTCTTCAGTCACAGAATTTACAGCGCCCGTGATTCTCGTTCGGAGCTCATCCAAGACAGCGGGTAAAGGGGGAACATAAACACAATCTTTTACGTATCCCCATAAAAAGTCACATGGTGTGATGTCTGGAGATCTTGGAGGCCAAGCGTGTAGTGCCAAGTCATGGGTTCCCCTGTGTCCAATCCAACTCTGAGGCAATGTGTCGTTTAGAAACTGACGAACTTGGAGGTTCCAATGTGGCGGTGTGCCATCCTGCTGCAAAATGTAATTTCAGAGTTGTCCTGCAGCTGTGAAAGTAGCCAGTCCTTCAGAATCGCAAGATAGGAGTTGCTTGTAACCGTGTTGTCCGCAAAAAGAAAGGGCCATAAACCTTTCTAACAGAAACCGTGCAAAAAACATTCAGTTTTGGGGAATCACATTCATGTTGGAGAGTTTCATGTGGATTCTCCAGTCCCCATATGCAAACATTGTGGTGCGAAACTTTCCCGCTTACATGAAAGGTTGCTTCATTACTAAAAAATCAACCTTTGTATGACGGTTTGTCCTCCATGTCCTCTAACACAGTTGCACAAAAATATTTTCGTTGTGTTTTGCAACCTCCACGAAGAGCTTGCACCAGTTGCAATCTGTATGGCTTCAGCAGCAAACTTGGTCGTAAAACATGCCAAACAGTCACATGAGGGGTGGCAAGCTCGCGGCTCGCACAACGAGTAGACTTCCGTGGGCTTCGCTGAAACGCCTCGTGAATTCGTTGCACATTTGTCGCTGAGGTGGTTGGTCATCCAGGACTCTTTCCCTTACATAAACACTCTGTTTCTTCAAATTGTCGATACCAACGATGAATGTTTTTGCCCACTGGTGGAGCACTGCCGTAATGTCATTTAAATGCACGCTGCACTGTAATCACGGACTTGGTCTTTCTAAATTCCAGCACACAAAATGCCTTCTGCTGCCTCGACGCCATCTTCTCACTCACTAAGCGTAGTGGCTGTTTGGACGCTCGTGCTGCCATCTAGAGGTAGTCATAACAAACTCTGGGCCACGTCCATAGATACAAGTCGCATTCATCGGTGGTTCGTGATTGCCGAGATATCCACTTTTCAAATCGGGACATTCTTTATGAAACACCTTGTATATTACAAATAGAAGTTATTTGATTTCATTCTAACAATGATGGAAGGAGCAACCATTGAAATTCTTTAGCAAGTTGCATTCATTGATCTGGGCTTGAATTCATCTTTATTGAACTTCTTTTCTCTAGTTGCAAAAATTGCTGTTGATTTTTTACATCATTTAACTGTTTGAAACTTTATTGTTTTATACTTTATGACTTGCAGTTAGCAGAGTATAAAAAGAAAGCTGAAGAGGAGGCTGAAGCAGTTTCTACTTTAGAAGAGCAGAAAAAGAAGCTCGCTAAAGATTTAGACATTCTTCACCAGAAATTAGATGAAGTTCAAACCCTTAATGACAAACTTGATAAATCAAAAAGAAAACTACAGTCAGAGGTATTTTGTGAAAATTGTTTTATTATGTTAATACACATTTATATGCTTTGTTGGACTGACTCTGTAATACACCACTTATTCTTTTGACAGTATGACTTTTCCAGTTATTAATGCTGTTAAGTGTTTTACATAATCAAATCTGTAGAATTTTTTTATTGGTCCCCTACATCTATACATGTTTCATTGTGTTGTCAATCTGATGTACCCCTGTTTTGTTAAGCAGTAACTCATTGCTATATAAAACTGTACATTTGCAGTACCAGTGTCAATTGTGAAGCAACAAAATTTTCTGGGCACCATAATTTCAGAAAACTCAGCAAAAAAATCTTGAAGTTTATATTTTTTGAATTATGTTGAAATGAGATGTTAGCAGAAAATAAATTGTGTGGCAAATTCATGTGTGATATTATCACACCTGTTCCTTTCATATCATTCAAAGACTAACATTTCAGGTGTCAGTTTATCTCCTTGTGATCCACCAACTGAATGTCTGTCATTACTCCAGAGGTTTTCACTTTTAACTTATGTGAAAGTTTAAATTCTCCTGGAAGTAGCAGCTGTAGATTCACTGCAGTTCTTTTTCATAAGGCTTGATCCTATTCACAGAACCAGGACTGATAAATTAATATTTGACAACATAAGAGATGGTAAATAGATTTATTCTTCCTTGTTGTTTTGCTATTGCTCTTCAAGGTTGTGTTCATCTGAGAAATGTTTAAAAAATGCCTGGTTTTTTTTTTCATTGTAAATTCAGAATAATCTGTATATTGGGAATCGTGCATATTGTGCATACAGGTAATTTGGCAAAGTAGCTGCCTTTTTCTTACTGTAGTTTGTTGGGCTTCTCTTTCATCAGTGTGATAATCAGTCCAACACCAAATATCTTAAGAAATGAAATCAGTTTAAACAAAATTTCATATTTAAGGGTTTTTCAACATGAAGAGTCGGATGTGATGAAAAAAAAGACATGTTTTATGTAAAAGTTTCGAGATAGGGTGTTTTAACGTGTTTCTTTACATCACATGATAGTGTGCTTTTTAAGTGCTTTCCAATGGTTCAAAAGTTAGGAGGGGTGGCCCAAGTTGTTGTTGTGTATACATTCAATGTTGTGCTACACAAAACTGACAGTCAAATTAATCTCTTCTGCACACTGTGTCCTTATGCCACCACTAAAGCCAAAATTGGAATCTTAGCTGAGAAATATTGTGTTTAGCAGTGCTGATTTGCCTTTAAAGTATTTTGATGGCTTCCACATCATCAAGTATTTGTCCCTAAATACTGTATTTCATTATAGCAAATAGATGGAAGTCCAGTAGTACCAAATCCAGACTATAAGAATGGCAGGGCACCATAGGCCAGCCTATCTTTACAGTTGCCCAATTTGTAAAATAGAATCTAGATTGGTTTTCTCAACTTCCTTGAGTGTCACAACACAGTGGAGCTGTTCTCTGTTACATTGTGCTTCAGAATTCAATGATGCCACATTCCTGTTACACTGTGCATCAGAATTTCTCCTTTGGTTACATTTTAATTGAAAGGTGTTGTTCCAATAGACTGACAGTAACCTCCTGTTCTGATCATTGAGCTAAACTGACAGTAATCATCAGCTTTTATAATGTCTTTGAAATCCTGTGATATTGAAGATGCATACCTTAATATTATTAATAACATCTATAAAAATATGCATGCAAAGGTTTGGCTGTCCAATGAAACAGCACATATAAAATTGCTACATGGCTTAATGTCTCTCAGTCTTTGAACTGGGATGACAAGAAGATTAAAATTTAATGCAGATTATTTAACCCACCTTCATTTGTCTGACATCATGTTTAGTTTTGCAAGTACCTCTTCAGATCTGCAGAGTATGACCCAGGAACTTGCTGACAAGAGTAAAGAAGTGGTCTTAAAAACAAAATTAAACAAAACAAAATTGATGTACAATTCTTTTTCAAGAACTAAATATTTAATTGAATGAGCAAATCTAAAAGTAATCGATGCCTACATTTACCTTGGACAACAGGTATAAAGTGAGAACTACGTTGAAGGAATTAATAGAAATATAAAACTTGGTTGGAGTGCATTTGGAAGAAATGTATTAATAACAAATGGGTTTCAAAAAGAACCCTTGGTTACATTTTATTTAAAAGGTGTCATAACAATCTGGGATCTAACAACAATCTTGAAAATGCATTCTATGTCAACAATCTATGTGGAGTAAAGCATTGAGAACTGGCTCTGGCAGTCACCAAAAGGCCACAAGCATCTGCTAAATAATAAAATACTCAAAGGAGGAGAAGTATGTAAATTCTTCAACTAAACAGCACTTAAAATTAAATTGATGCTTTGTCAGTTGTTAGAGTAGCAGTATCCTTATTGCACATGATGAACATGTGACTTTTATTTCTCTTTTCTAATCCATTTTGCAGATAGTATTAAGTTACATACAGTAGATCATTATTTCCAAGAAATCCCCTTCAGCCAGATGGTATATATAGCAGGCTGTTGTTTTGTAACATTTGTGTGTGACATGTTCATGTTTTTAATATTTTTTAGGAATTAGGCCTTTTGTCTCATGCTGGAATGCCAAAGTGGTATTCAGTTTGAAGTACACAACACAAAACACTATAATTGTATAAAAGAGTTCATACATGAAATGAATGCAAATAAATCAATAATTAATACATGTTTACTACCAACTTTCTTCATTTCACATGCGGTTCATTACAAAATGTTCTTCTTACCTTAAGGCTCTACGAGACCCGCCATCTTGTATTGCTGCCTTCTCTAATTAACGAACAAGCAAGCGTATTTCACAAATTGTTCGGGCAATTTTGCATATTTTAGAACGCCGTTTGTGGCTAATGCAAGATATATGATAAATAAAGAATTCTCTAGTTTCAGATTTTTATTTTGGACCCTTTAAGTACTTTTTATTAATTAATAAAACTATGGAAGATGCCCTGGTACAACTTTTGCTGCAGATCAAAAATGAAGGAAAAGATCAATAAAAATTCTGAAATCAGGGAACCAATTCTACTAGCTGAAATTTGTGAAATAAAGTCACTACGTATTGAAAAAAAGATGGGTCACGCCCACTGACACCTTCCCTCCCTGGGTGATTGCGATTCCCATCCTGTGATGGGGAGCAGTCGAGGGGTGTCTTAATTGACCCTGCAGGGGAACTAATGGGGCAAAAGAAGCTATCTCGTCGAGAAAAGCTTCAGCGACATTCATCACACAAGGCATTTGTGTTCAGCTGACATTCTTCGAACTCTGCCTTTTCGTGCATCAAATTTGGTTTTTATACATATTACAATTCTTCATTGGTGTTCTACTCGTATTTGGTAATTTGTTCTGATTTCGGATAATTTTTCCATTTTTATTTTATTCTTTATTCTGATTATATTTTTCATTATTATGTGTATTCCATACTTTTATTTTATTCCAATTTTGAATTTATTCCTCAATCTTGTTTCGTTCCCTTTTTTTTTTTTTTTTTTTACTGCATCTTAAACAAATTTTATTTTTTTTATCATTCTTTTAAATTTCACTCTTATTCTTATTTGATTTTTGTTTTCCTTATTTTATTCTTTTTTTTTAATTTTTATTTTTTTTATTCTTTCTACGTAATATGTGCGGTGGACAGAAAAGTCCCCCACACGAAAACTCCCCCACATTGGAAAAGGCCATAGATAAACTCCTCCACAGGAAAAGTCCCCCATCTTCCTCAGCCAGTGACTGTGCACAAATTGTAGTTTACACAAAATATCGAACGTAGGAGAGATTTCCGGGTCACCATTTCCATTTTCACGCTGTTTAAAACAAGATGCAGCCGTACAATGAGCACAAATATGTGGGGGAAAATTCCGGGGTTGTCGTTTCAACTTTTACGCAGTTTATAGTAAAAATAAGTCTTACAATTATCTGGACAGTGTGGGGGAAATTTCTGTTGTCGGCATTTCGAATTTTACGCAGTTTATAGTAAAAAACAGTCTTATAATTAGCAGGATATGATGGGGGAAATTTCCGGGTTCGGCATTTCAACTTTTACGCAGTTTAAAACAAAATGAAGCCGTGCAAGTAGCGCAAATATGTAGGGGAAATTTCCTGGGTCAGCATTTTTTATTCCAGCGTTCTCATGTTCATAGCGTTTACTTGATGGACGGAAGAGTCCCCCATATTGGAAAAGTCCCCTACAGGAAAACTCCTCCACCTTTTTCAGTCAGGGACCATGCACAAATTGCATTTGACACAAAATATTGTAAATATTTAACGGGAATTATCGAGGATAAATTTATTCCTGTTAAATATTTATAATACTGAAAGTAATAAGAGGAAGCCATGAAGTCATTAATTACAAAATATTGGACATGGGGGAGATTTTCGGGGTCATCATTTCCATTTCCATGCTGTTTAAAACAAGATGCAGCCAAACAACGTGCACAAATATGTGGGGGAAATTTCCGGGGTTGGCATTTCAAACATTTATCGCTGTTTATAGTAAAAAACTGTCTTGCAAATAACTGGATGAGATGGAGGATATTTCCGGGTTAGTATTCCGACTGTTACCGTGCTTTTTCATGAAAAACGATCTTACAATAAGCAGGCTGACAGGGTGGGGGGGGATTCTGGGGTCGGCATTTCGATTTCTAGGATGTGGTAGAGGAAATTTCCGGTGTCATTGTTTATATTTTCACCCACTTTAAAACAACATGCAGCCATACAAGTAGCACAAATATGGGGGGAAAGCTCTGGGGTCGGCATTTGAAACCTTTATCACAGTTTATAGTACTGCAAGTAGCTGGATGAGGTGGGGGAAATTTCCGGGTTAGTATTTTGACTTGGACCGCGCTTTTTCGTGAAAAACGGTTTTACAATTTAAGCAGATTGACAGGATGAAGGAATATGGGGGGGGGGCTTGGCCCACCACTAACGTCATGCCTGTCTCTTTATGTTTCGAAAACATATTTCCCATTCGCCTGACTTGCCACGATTAACAGTTTCTGAAAACGGTAATCAGAAATTCTCCCACAGGAAAACTGCCACACTATATATATATATCATCATCATCATTGTCAACCATTATCAATCCACTGATGGACAAAGGTCTCCTCTAGTTTCCTCCACAAGGGTCTGTCTTGTGCCAGTCTCCTTCATGTCACTCCCGCATACCTTGGAATTTTATCCACCCATCTTCCATGTGGTCTTATTCTGGGTCTTTTCCTGTCCCTTGGAATCCAATCTAAAATTTCGGCTGTCCATCGATGGTCTGTCCTTCTGGCAGTATGTCCAGCCCATTGCGATTTCAGGGATTTAACTCTGATCATGATGTCTTCCACTCTTGTCATTTTTCTGATCCACGAGTTCCTCTTCTTATCTCTCTTGGTTACACCAAGCATGAACCTCTTGAAGCTTCTTTGAGTTGTCTGCAGCCATTGTATGTCTCATTTAGTTAAGGTACACGTCTCTGCACCATACGTAAGCACTGGAAGGATGCATTGTTCAAACACTTTTCTTTTAAGACATAATGGCATATTGCTCTTGAAAAGTTTGCTGTTTCTTCCAGAAGCTCTCCAGGCAAATTTTATACGCCGATTAATTTCTTAATCAATGTGACCCTCACTTGATATCTGCTGCCCAAGGTAAACGTACGTGTCTGTTATCTCCAGCTTTTCTCCATCAATCGATAAATCTTCATTTCTTGTGAAAGCATTGAACATCACTTTTGTCTTCTGAAAGTTCATTTTTAATCCCACTTCTTTACTCTTGTCAGCAAGTTCCTGGATCATACTCTGCAGCTCTGATGGGGTAGTTGCAAAAATGACTATGTCATCGGCAAAACGAAGGTAAGTTAAGTAATGTCCATTAATCTTTATACCTTTGTTTTCCCAGTTCAATGATTAAAAGACATTTTGCAATGTGGCATTAAAGAGCTTCAGAAATATGGTGTTAATTTGTCTCACTCCCTTTCCAACTTTTATGTGTGTTGTATTTTCAAACAGCCGAATCTTTGCACTTGCATTTTCATAGATGTTATTAATAATATTATTGTATGCATCTTCAATACCGCAGGATTTCAGAGCCATTGTAACTACTGATTGTTTCACCGAATCAAAGGCTTTTTCATAATCGATAAAAGCCATGCACAATGGAAGTTCATATTCCCTCGCTCTTTCAATTAGTTCTCTCAATACGTGGATATGATCTATTGTGCTGTAGCCACTCCTGAATCCAGCTTGTTCTCTCGGTTGAGCCATGTCCAGTGTTACCTTCAAGCGGTGTGAAATAACTTTAGTGAAGATTTTATAAACCATTGAAAGGAGGCTGATAGGTCTGTAGTTCCTGAGATTCTCAATGTCGCCTTTTTTATGTAGCATGATCATTGTAGCGTTGTTCCAATCCTCAGAAATCTTCCCTTCATTAAGGCATCGAGTAAAAATTTCGGCTAGTATTGTTTCGATTTCTCCACTTGCTTCTTGTATGATGTCTACAGTAATTCCATCTCCTCCTGGAGCTTTTCCCCGCTTCATGTTCTTGATTGCATGTACAACTTCTGCTGGGAGGACTGGAAGAACTCTGGTACTAGTGCCTTTCATGATGTCTGGAGTACATATATCATCCCTTTCATATAATTTGGAGTAGAAATCTTTCACTCTTGTCAAAATTTCGCCTCTATTTCTTGTTACAGAACCATCTTCTTTTCTCAGTGCCATAATCTGTTTTCTTCCCTTATTAAGATGTTCTTTGCTATCTTTAGGCTTTGGTTGTTTTCAATTGCTTTCCTCACTAGTTCACAGTTGAATTTCCTTACGTCTTCAGTGATACTTTTTCGTACTGTCTTGCATAGCTGTATATAATCCACTTTGGAAACCACATCTTCTTTAGTTGTCCTGATCTCTCTTCTTTTTCGCATCAACATTTTGGTTTTTCCTGATAATTTGTTCACATGCAACTTGTTCTTAGACCCAGCTAATTTTGTTGCTGTTTCCACAAGAGCTTTGGTTACTTTTCTGTTAACTTCAGAATTATCCACTTCTTCCGATGTTAGGCTTTCTAACGCATAGAATCTGTTCTTCAGATCCAACTTGAAGGTATAATGGTGTTTTTTAAGGTTGGTTATGTCAACACATTTTGTTTGTCTTATGAGCTTGCCACATTCGAGTTTAGTGTTGAGGTGCATCTTGCATCTCACCAATCTATGGTCACTACCTGTGTTGAACTTGTTTAGCACACTGCAATCTTCTATGATGAATTTTTTGTTGCACATAATAAAATCAATTTCACTTGTCATCCCATTTGGATGTCTCCATGTCCATTTCTTGTGTGGCTTTTTCTTGAAAAAGTAGTTCAAGATGAAAAACCCTTCTGCCTCTGCAAACTCTACGAGAGTATTTCCACGCTGGTTTCTGTTGCCGTGACCGAATTTACCTACTGAAGTTTCATTCTGTTGCTGTTGCCCTACTTTTGCATTGAAATCTCCCATAATTATCTTCAAGTGCTGCTTAGATGACAAATTTCCTCATAAAATTCTTCAATTTCATCTTCAGGATGATTTGTGGTGGGAGCATAAGTTTGAATAATCTGAGCCTTGTATCTTCTCGAGAGTTGGATAGCAAGTCGTGCAGCTCTGTCAGAGGAACTTTCAACTTCTACAACTTTATCCTTCAGTTTCTTGTTTATTATAAATCCAACACCACTAGTTCTTCCAGTATCTGTCCCATGATAGTAGAAGAGATGTCCACTTTTCAGTTCAATGAGATCTTCTCCTTTTCTCCTTACCTCACTTAGCCTGACGATGTCCCACTTGATCCTTTGTAGTTCCTCTTCCAATTCAAGAAGCCTTGAATCAGAAGATAGGGAGTGTCCATTATACGTAGCCAAGGTCAGCATCCGGTGGCAGCCTAGTCCGGTCCTCCGGGGATTCTTAGCACCCTCTGCCTTCATGTCGCACTGGCCGCTGCCTTGGCCAGGTACATTCCAGCTGCCGGAGACTGAGGTCCAAGATTTAAGTTGTGGAGTCATTTTGGAGGGGTTTGGCCATAACTCACCACGCTGGCCAAGCGGGTTGGTGAGTGTGGGATAACATTTCCTCTAATCCCGATAGTATAGTTATACCGCTATTGGCGGTCGTCAGAGCCCCTTTAGTGGGAACAGGATGCACCACAAGAAGGCGGGGTTGACATTTGTCAAGGAGAGGCTGTGATGTTACTCATCACCTGACCTTACATCCCGATTATATATATAAATTTCAGTGCGAAAATAGGGCAACAGCAACAGAACGAAACTTCAGTAGTTAAATTTGGTCACGGCAACAGAAACCAGTGGGTAAATACTCTCGTAGAGTTTGCAGAAGCAGAAGGGTTTTTCATCATGAACTCCTTTTTCAAGAAAACTCCGCAAAGGAAATGGACATGGAGGCGTCCCAATGGATTGACAAGTGAAATTGAATTTATTATGTGTAACAAGAAATTTGTCATGGAAGACTGCAGTGTGCTAAACAAGTTCAACACAGGTAGTGACCATTGGATGGTACAATGTAAGATGCACCTCAACGTTAAATTCGAGCGTGGCAAGCTCATAAAACAAACAAAGTGTATTGACATGACCAACCTTAAAAAACATCAATACTTTTAAATTGGAACTGAGGAACAGATTCTCTTCTCTAGAAGGTCTAACGTCGGAAGAAGTGGACATCTCTGGAGTTAACAGAAAACTGACCAAGGCTCTTGTGTAAACAGCAACAAAAACAGCTGGTACTAAGAACAAGTTGCATACGAACAAATTATCAGAAAAAAACCAAAATTCTGATGCAAAAAAGAAGAGAGATGAGGGCAACTAAAGGAAATGTGGCTTCCAAAGTGGAATACATAGAGCTATGCAAGACAGTACGAAAAAGTATCACTGAGGATGTAAGTAAATTCAACTGTGAACTAGTGAGGAAAGCAATTGAAAACAACCAAAGCCTGAAGAGAGCAAAGGGACATCTGAGCAAGGGAAGAAAACAGATTATGGCTCTGAGAAAAGAAGATGGTTCTGTAACAAGAAATAGAGGTGAAATTTTGACAAGAGCAAAAGATTTCTACTCAAAACTATATGAAAGGATGATACATGAACTCCAGACATTACGAAAGGTACCAGTACCAGAGTTCTTCCAGTTCTCCCAGCAGAAGTTGCACCTGCAATCAAGAACATGAAACGTGGGAAAGCTCCAGGAGAAGATGGAATTACTGTAGACATCATAGAAGAAGCTAGTGGAGAAATTGAAACAGTACTCGCCCAAATTTTCACTCGATGCCTTAATGAAGGGAAGATTCCTGAGGATTGGAACAATGCTACAATGATCCTGCTACATAAAAAAGGTGACATTGAGGATCTCAGGAACTACAAGCCTATCAGCCTCCCATCAGTGGTTTATAAAATCTTCACTAAAGTTATTTCACACCGCTTGAAGGTGACACTGGACATGGCTCAACCAAGAGAACAAGCTGGATTCGGGAGTGGCTACAGCACAATAGATCATATCCACATACTGAGAGAACTAATTGAAAGAGCGAGGGAATATAAACTTCCATTGTGCATGGCTTTTATCAATTATGAAAAAGCCTTTGATTCGGTGAAACCAGCAGCAGTTACAATGGCTCTGAAATCCTGCGGTATTGAAGATGCATACATTAATATTATTAATAACATCTATGAAAATGCAAGTGTAAAGATTTGGCTATTTGAGAATACAGCACCCATAAAAATAGGAAAGGGAGTGAGACAAGGTGACACTATATCTCCCAAACTCTTTAATGCCGCATTGGAAAATGTCTTTCATTAACTGAACTGGGAAAACAAAGGGACAAAGATTAATGGAGATTATCTAACTCACATTCATTTTGCTGATGATATAGTCATTTTCGCAACTACCCCATCAGAGCTGCACAGTATGATCCAGGAACTTGCTGACAAGAGTAAAGAAGTGGGATTTAAAACTTAATTTTCAGAAGACAAAAATTATGTACAATGCATGTGGTTCGTGAGTCAAATATTCAATAAATGCTGTACATCAATACGTGGCTAATTGCATGTTATAATGCACATTGGTATACAATGTTACTAATTACTGTTTCACACGTTGTATTGTTTCATTAACTGAACTGAAGAGTTGAAACTAGTTTAGTTGATGAAACAATACAACGTGTGAAACAGTAATAAATAACATTGTATACCAATGTGCATAATACCATGATGTACAATGCTTTTACAAAAATAAAGATTTATCGATTGATGGGGAAAAGCTGGAGACAACCAATACCTACATTTATCTTGGACAGCAGATATCAAGTGAAGGTCGCAGTGATGAAGAAATTAATTGGCGTACAAAACTTGCCTGGAGAGCTTTTGGAAGAAACAGCATAATTTTCAAGAGCAATATGCCTTTATGTCTTAAAAGAAAAGTGTTTGATCAATGCATCCTTCCAGTACTTACGTATGGTGCAGAGACGTGAACCTTAACTAAAAGAGACATACAAAGGCTGCAGACAACTCAAAGAAGCATGGAGAGGTGCAAGCTTGGTGTAACCAGGAGAGATAAGAAGAGGAACTCGTGGATCAGAAAAATGACAAGAGTGGAAGACATCATGAACAGAGTAAAATCCCTGAAATGGCAATGGGCTGGACATATTGCCAGAAGGACAGACGACCATCGATGGACAGCTGAAATTTTAGACTGGATTCCAAGGGACAGGAAAAGACCCAGAAGGAGACCACATGTTAGATGGGTGGATGAAATTCGAAAGTATGTTGGAGTAACATGGAGGAGACGCACAAGACAGACCGTTGTGGAAGAAACTTGGGGAGACCTTCGTCCAGCAGTGGATTGATAATGGTTGACAATGATGATGATTATATATATATATATATATATATAGAGAGAGAGAGAGAGAGAGAGAGAGAGAGAGAGAGAGAGAGAGAGAGAGAGAGAGAAACTGTAGGTTATATATGCAAGTACTTTAACAAATCATCGTCAACCTTTATCAATCCACTGCTAGATGGAGGTCTCTTCAGTAACTTTTTGTCTTGAGCATATCTCTCCCAAGTCACTCCAGCATACTTTCGAATTTCATCCACCCATCTCCCAGGTGATGCTTTAGGATCTTTTCCTGATCCTTGGTCAATTCCAATCTAAATAATATCTCAGTTGTTTAACAATGTTCAGTCATTTCATATAGCAGCCATTGCATCTTCAGCCTGTTGCCATTTGAGACTTTTTTAACGATCTTCTTTAAATTGGAAAACACAAAGGCAAGTTAACTTTTAAACTCTTTTGTGTAAAATCATTTTTCAAAGTTCCATTTGAAGCGTTTTCCAGAAAACTGCTGAACATGGTGATGGTCTCCAGGAAATTTTCATATGAACCATAACTTTTTAAGATATTTTGTATGAAGACCCTACTCTAGCGAGAGGACCATGAAATTCCATGGAGGATCCGGACCCCCATGTCCCCTGCCTTCCGCCGCCCAAGCTTATATATTATTTGTTGCCTATAATTCCCAAAACTCCGAAAAAAAAAATTATTAACAAAGTTTGACATTTTCATAAAAAAAAAACTAATATTTTCTTAGTTTTTTGACCCTATGAAAAAAGGGTTAGGTCAAAGTCTTACAGCAAAAATGTTTATAAAAACAAGTAATTGCCCCAATCAGTTTTTATTTCACTGGAACAACAGATGACATAGATTGCTTGGCAGTGAATCGTCTTTGCTGTTGGCCGGACACCTTAGCTCCAAGGGTATCGGGGTGTGAGGGGTGTGTGTGTGGGGGGGGGGGGGGGCTATGTGAGTTATCTACATCCCTCTCCTTCTTTGTCTTCCGTGGTCAGAGGGGGTTTTCTCCCAGTGTTTTGAGCTTCCGGACTTGTTTGATTGACACTTCATTGCTCCTCCGAGTTGAGTCTCTCTGCAGCTCATCGTCCTGGACAGTAGGATTTTGGGGTCAAATCTCATAGAGCCTTAAGGGCACTTCACCAGCTTAAAGGCACTTTCGAAAGTCTTGTGCTGTCCTTGTCGTCTTGAACGGCAATTGTTGAATTAATATATTTACCCTTTCATGTCACATTCTGTTACATTTTCAACATTGTATCTGTCCTTTCCGCTGTCCGAAGCTACATTTGTTTTAAAGAGGAAAGTTATTTTATTTTACTTCTCGTTATTTTTAGAAGTGAATTGCTCCAGTCTTGTGTATTCAACCCATGCATAAGTACATTATATCCTCATAATGTTGCTTTTTTTTTTTTTTAAATAATTGATAAATTTTATATGCGTATAATTCCCCCCCCCCCCAACATAACATTTTTAAAAAGTTTTTCCAGGACTTTTGTTTCAAGCGGTTTAGTGTATGGTGTATGTTAAAACGAAAGATTACACGGAAATTATTTCTTGTTATTCATGGGAATGGAGTGGGTGTATTTCATGGCTGTAATCTAGTATTTCATAGCTGTAATATAGTATTTCATGGCTTAATCCGATATCTTGGTCGACTTGGCATTTCATTATAGGAAATTAATTCTCCTCTCTACATAAGTTTTTTTCTTCTTCTTAACATCCACTAAAATAACACAATGGCGATAGTGTCGTCTTCAACTAACTGGTACCACGAGAGACAGCTCATGTTGCTTCTGCACATGCTCAGTCCCGTTGCTTCCACATGGTCTTGGGGTTGCCAGCTATGGGCAACTAGTGGCACTTGCTTGGAGACCCGCAATTCACGGCGATGCTGCAGGGCCATCAGTGGCTGCCAACTGATGGTGCTGCCACCAACGGACCACTACCAGGCTGTGAGCTGCAGATTTCAGCCAGCAGTGACCCATCACTGTCAGCTGGTGGCCAGCAGTTTCCCAACACTTTTGTGTTTGCTGGGTAATTTCTACTTTTAGACCTTTACAATTATGCATTGTAAAAAAGACCAAAGATTATGGATCTTCATTCTCACAGTTCAAGTTTCCCAATGCAAACAGAATTTTTTAAAGAAGATTGATTAGTGCAGAGGTATGGTCCCAATGATGGACTGATGAATGGATAAATATAGTGATGCTAGAAGCACATACTTTTTCTCAGAAGGCATGCTAACTCTGTTTCTATACTGTCGTTAATTTAGTATTCAGGGAAGAACTAACCAACTAAGATCTAATATCATCTGTATTACTAATACTGTCACATCACTAAATACCGTAGCTTTTTGCTGATATTCCTTGTACCATTGTTGTTTCAGGGTAAATTTGGAATAATTGATGGTGAACAAAGAATGGATGTGATTGTATTTAATTAAGTTCACAGGTTCAGCACATTACAATTTGGACAAACTATACTAAACTGGCTAGCATGATCAACTGGTTTTGTAGTTTAAAAAATTAAGTGAATTCTAATTAGCATTTGAGATATACCATTTGTTGAGAACATTAGTGTGTTTAAATTTCATTTAGAATTTGAAGTTTACCATTTGTATGTTTACTACTGCAAACATCTGAGATCAGAAAGAGGCATTCACCTATTTCTCAGTGTGAGCATGTGATATAGGGAGGGGGAGCAGTGTTTTGTAAGCAAGCACATTTTTTTCTCACCAGAGATTTGAACCCGGTTACAGTATAGTGAGAAACCAACATCCTTAACCACGCAACAGGCAGTGCATAGTACCTCATTGAAATTTTGCTCATGCACAGACCAATCATGATAAATTATAAGGTTTTACTTACAGCACACTTGACTGACCAGTCTTGCAGAAGTCTGAAGCTTGAGACTTACTTTCATTTCTGGATTAAGAACTTATGGGTAGAAAATCTCTGGTGTAATCAAAATAATTTATAAATTAAAATTTCATTGCCTCGTGTTTTGAAGAAAAACAGTATGCTTTTCAGTGCAAAATATTTGATTAAATGGATTTTCGAAATTTAATTCAAGAATACTATATCATGCATCATTTGCAATTTTTTTATGTTTACATAAAATTATTGAAGAGTATGGTATTACTTCCTAATCAGAGTTTATTAGACTGATAAACTTCACTACTTCTATATAGAATTTTTATTTAAAAATGGAAAAAAGAAAAAACTTTGTGATTTGAAATTATTCTTGTACCCATTGTAGGTTGAAGACTTAAATGTAGAGCTTGACAGCCAAAGAACTAAAGTATCAGACTTAGAGAAAAAACAAAGAAAATTTGATCAATTACTAGCTGAAGAAAAAGCTATCTCTGAGCGCATAAGCCAAGAGAAGGACAATGCTGACAGGGAGGTGCGTGAAAAGGAGACAAAGATACTCTCCTTAACTAGAGATTTTGAGGAGCGAGAGGAGCGCATTGAAGAGCTTGAAAGAGCAAAAAAGCAGTTGCAGGCAGACCTTGATGAACTTGTAAATAGTCAGGGTACTGCAGATAAAAATGTAAGTCTTTCATTTTCTTTTTATTGTTAACACATTGTGATATTCCTTTGTGTGTGTGTGTGTGTGTGTGTGTGTGTGTGTGTGTGTGTGTGTGTGTGCATCATTTGTTTTGTTCATAATGGTTTCAGACAATGTCTTAAAAAAGAGATGTCTGTGGAAGAACTTGTATTAATTTTTATTTATTGTGTGCATATGTAAAAAAATTGTGGGTCTTTTTCACACAGTTTCATGCTTATTGCATAAATTGTGATCGAAGGTAATGGTAATTGCTGCAGTACCTTCAGTGGGTATGTTTTTAATCAATATCTATGAAACACTCTGTGGAAAATTTTAGAATGGCTATTTTCTAGATCTTATTTTCCCAAAAGCACTTTTGTTAGCAGTTTAAATCTCTAAACTTTGTTCTAAGGGCAGCAGATGCTGTTTATTGTGAAAACTGAGAAATTATATTTTGACTTCATTAAATACTAAATTCTAATAGTGGAAATTATGAAAATTTCATCTTCAAGGTGGAAAAAGTACATAATTATGAAATATAAATTTTAACTTAGCAGATTGTTATAAAGAGCAGTGTTGACCATGCGAAAACTTGCACTATAGAATACATTTAAAAACTACATATTAACTACATTTAAAAACTACGTATTAACTACATTTAAAAACTACATATTAACTTGATTGCATGTACACAGAGTTGGGTTATTCACACAACCTAAAAATGTTTTTTTTTTTTTTTTTTTACAAATATTTGAGTAAAAAACTTACAATATTAAAACATCTATGACAATAAATACAAATTCAGAAGTTATAATTCATTGATTCAGAAACAACGGAGGATCTTCACAAAAGTTAATACTCACAGCATTTACTGAAGAAACCAAGATAGCGATAACTAAAAAAATCTTTCATCACAAAGGTAATTCGGAAGTATCTCCTGAGTCACCACAAAATGACATGTCAAAAATTCTAGTTTCGAAAAACACCTCACTAAGTTGTAACAACACTTCCTTCTATTTCCTTTTTGTTAATTTAAAATTGAAGAATGTACACTCACTAATTAAAACACTACAGAATGAAACTTCAGTTTGGTTAAAAACAGAATACGACTTTGTGATGTGTTTCTGGAAACTCGAATTTTTGACTTGTCATTTTGTGGTGACTCAGGTGATACTTCGGAATTACCTTTGTGATGAAATTTTTTTAGTTACCACTATCCTGGTTTCTTCAGTAAATGCTGTGAGTGTTAACATTTTTGAAGATCCTCTGTTGTTTCTACTGTGCATTTCGTATGCAAATCATTCTAGAGTAACGTGTAGAAAGTTTTAATCACGAGAAGTTTTGTCAGTGAACCACAACTTCCGAACTTGTATTTTTTTTTTTTTTTTTTTTTTTTGCAAAAGAATTATGCAATTGATGTAGGCATTAAATGACTGCTGGTCTCCTAAAATCCATTCAGTCGTGATGTACTTTTTTCTTTCCCTTTTTGTTTTCCTATTAAGCCATTCCACCAAATTACCGTCTGGCTCTCGGATCCCCAAACTCTTTGGAAGACTTAAACACCACAAGCCTGGCAATCCATTGAGACCAGTCATGTTCAGGAGGTCTGCACTGACGTACCATTTACAGAAAGCACTATCCAAATTCTTGACTAATTACACTGGTCGGCAAAAAAAAAAATTTTCTAGCCCTGACACCATTCCTGCTGATTCTTATGTAAAACGACCTCCTGAAGCCGAATATGACCCCCGTTTTCTCCCATCACCCACCGTTTTCGGGGAGGCCCCCCCCACCTAATTTTATCACTTTCCGATAATTTGGAGGGATGAAAAGAATTATTTCAGCCTTTACATTTCTTCTGAGGGGCTACCGAGGTGAAAAGTTATAAAACATGAACATCTGTAGCAAGGATGTAGATTTGGGGGATTGCCCCCCCCCAGTTGTAAAGAAACCATTAAAAATGATCGATTTTTTATGATTTTTTTATCAATTTTCGGTAATATGTTATGGACATGAATTTTATTTGGAGGGGTGAAAAGGATTATTTATTTTAGCTGTAAAGAATAATATATAAAAAGTAAAATACAAATGTAAAGTATAATAAATAAATAAGATAAGTACCTTCATTTGGTGCTTGCTTTCCTTTTGTACCCTGAGGTAGAAGTTTCTCGTACCAAACACCAGCAGTACTCTGCTAACATGCTCGTATTCCACTTCCCTGAAAATCTCCTCTCGATCTCATTGATGTCTTGATGGAATCGTTCCCCTAGTTCATCGGAAACTGCTCTTAAATTTTCAGGAAAGAAGTCCAGGTGTGAGTGCAGGAAATGCCCTTTAAGAGACATGTTACACCCCATGGCCTTGTACGCTGACAGCAATTCCTCAACATGAGCGGCATAATCATCACTTTTGTTGTTACCCAAAACGTTCTTACACACGTTTTGGAATGCAAGCCAAGCTCTTTTTTCTTTTCGATTCAGGTGTTCAATAAACGTCGAATCTTTGAAAAGTTGTCTAATCTGGGGGCCCACGAAAACTCCTTCCTTGATTTTAGTCTCACTAAGACGAGGAAATTTATTTTTCAAAAATTGAAATGCATCACCTGTCTTGTCCATTGCTTTCACAAACTGTTTGATCAATCCCAGTTTGACGTGCAAAGGCGGCAAGTAAATATTTTCCTTCGGGACCAGAGAATCATGAACGACATTTTTCTGACCGGGAGTAAAACTTTCTCGCAGAGGCCAGTTCCGTACGATGTAATGTTTGTCTCATGCTCAGCTGTCCCATTCACATAGGAAGCAGCAGTATTTTGTGAAGCCTGATTGCAGGCCCGCGAGTACAGCAACAACTTTTAAGTCGGCGCAAAGTTTCCAATTATAATCATGATAACAGATTTTATCAAGGATTCGGCTGATGTTTTCGTACGTCTCCTTCACATCCACAGAGTATGCAACCGGGACTGATGGTAACTCATTCCCATTGGCCAACAGGACAACTTTCAAGCTTGTCTTTGATGAGTCTATAAACGATCACCATTTGTCTGGGTCACATGTCATCTTCAGTTCTATCATCAATGCATTTGAATTAGGGCAGAACACTAAGCCTTCATCTTCCGAAAAAAGTAATTGCAGGATTGACTGTCTGGTCCTGTAAGAAGATATTTTTACGCCCTTTTCTAAGAGATTCCACTGCTGAAGTCGAGATCCAAGAAGTTGAGATTTAGTCTTAGGTAACTCCAAATCCCTGACGAGATCATTCAATTCCTACTGAGTAACGAGGTGAGGTTTTCGATGAGCTGAATCAGCAGAACACTCTTCATCATCGGTGGACGTATCATGTGATGGTCCAAGCTGTGGCTCAAAGTATGTCACATCCGTTTCTGGCTCTAGAGTATAGGTTTTTGGGGGCATTGGGATTGGTAATGATTCGTTGTGAGGAACTGGTCTTAAAGCTGAAGGGATATTAGGATACTGAATTGTATGCTTACTTTTGTTGCTAGATAACCCGACGGTGGAAGTCATACAAAAGTAACAATCTGTGAGATGACAGCGAGGTCCAAACCATGGGCACAGCAAATGGCATTGATTTACGGGTACCTTTGAGCCATTTGGTCAAGCTACTGTAGCAAGTAGTGCAGCAAACTGTGGGAGCCCAATTCTTGTCCTGATCGCCAACTTTGCAATCAAAGTAAAATTTATAAGCAGTTTTAAGAAGCGGAGAAAGGGGATTTCGTTGCGCTTTAAAAGTCAATTCCCCGCAAACATAGCAGAATCTATCGGGATGATTTATACACTCGAGTGGCATAATTAAACAGTAAATAAATGCTCTATATTAATCTCAAAAATAACACTCACGTACTGTAATTCATTTGGAAAAGGCCGGTGTTAACAAATTTCTACCGTTTGACACAATTTAAATAACTTGGAAACACAGAATCCCCGCCTAGAACACCGACAAGTAGACTCAACGATCGCTACAGATCAACTGAGGGAAGATAATGCTTACAGTGCAGGATTATCGTGATAAGAGCAATGCAAGTTTTAGCTTGTCAAAGCCCCTGCAAACCTGTGCGCGCGAGGTATTGAGAGAGCCAGCGTGGTAGAGTGAATGTTCCGAACTGTTGCTGTATATTTTTATTACTGTTGCTATATATTTTTATTATTTGTGGGTTTTTTGGGGAGGATGAGAGGGGCTAGAAGCTATAATATGTACCAAATAAGTGAGAAAATTGCCAAAAAATACCGGAAAAATCAACCATTTTTAATGATTTCTTTACAATTTGGGGGGCGAATCCCCCAAATCTACCTCCTTGATATAGATGTTCATGTTTTATAACTTTTCATCTCTGTAGCCCCTCAGAAGAAATGTAAAGGCTGAAATAATCCTTTTCATCCCTCCAAATTATCGGAAAGTGATAAAATTAGGTGTGTGTGTAGGGGGGGGCTACCCCGAAAACGGTGGGTGATGGGGGAAAACAGGGGTCATATTCGGCTTCAGGAGGTCATTTTACATAAGAATAAGCAGGAATGGTGTCAGGGCCGATTTTCATGCCGACCAGTGTTATTTCCCTGAATCAGACTTTATGATAACCTCCACTCTAGATTTTATCACAAAAACCAAGCTACTCGCTCTTCAACAACATGACATTATTGACAGTATCAACTTGGTTTTTCTTTACCTTTCAGTCCCTGTGTTGGAAGCCATCAGAATGTTGAAAAAGGCTATGTTTAATTCATCACTTTATTTGTAGGAGTCTTGCCTCAACATCTTCAAGTTAATGGACTTGGTCTCAAATTCCAGCTGTTTCAGTTTCCAAGGGCAATCTACAAACGGATAAATGGGCACTCCGATGGGATCCTCATTTTCTGCTGTCCTTGTTGAAACAATACTTCACCTAATTGAGCAATATATATTCACCAACATCACCCCAAAGCTTACCACCTGGCTACAATATGCAGATGACATATTTTTCATTTAGCCTCATGAAAAGGAGACTCTTCCACTTTTCCTCGATAAAGTCAATTATATACACCTTGTGATCAATTTCACTGTGGAGCTTGAAAACAATAGTGCCTTACCTTATCAGAGCACCTTAGTGAAAGCAATTGACTGACAAATTGCCTGACAACAGAAAAACAGCCTGTTTTTCTTTTGTTGTTGTTTTTCTTGTCTTATTAGTTCTTTCCACAGGCCCGATAATGTGCTATATTAATCTACAAAAATAAAGCAAGGGTATGTAACCAGAACGACCATAGCACATTATCGGGCCTGTGGAAAGAACTAATAAGACAAGAAAAACAACAACAAAAGAAAAACAGGCAAAAAAAGACAAGAAAACCAGGATAGGAGAAGAAAATTAAAAAAATTAAAAAAAAAAAATACGGGGAAAAAAAAGTGTTCTTAACGAAACATAGATGGCGCCAGCCGGGCTTGATAACGAAATATATCCAGGAAAGTTTTTCTGACGAATGGCAACAAGGAGTATCGGACTCCATTAGTGCGAAGTTTACCACGAACATCGGTGGTAAAGTCGCCACGCTCCTGAAGATGCCCAGAGTATGGGCAAAAATTTCGAGTATAAAGAACGGTAAAAATTGATGTTTGAATCCTAAGGCAAAGATCCAATGAGTATACCCAGCAAAAAGTGTGAGAAGTAAAGCCAGTCATCGCATACAACGGACTTTAGGACAATAACCTCAACAAAGACCGGAAAACACGTGTGTGAAATGTTCCCGTTGCTAGAAAGGAATGCCAAGGTAAGCATTATCCGCTAGTTTTCTGTACAAGCTGCTTCAAACTATAAATTGGTTAAATTTCCTACCAGCGGAAAATCCAAATATAACATATAACTTATTTACAATATTGTTAAAAGACTCATACGATCAAGCTTTTCCAATAATAGCGAAAAGTAATAAAATTAAAAAAATAGGAAACCATGGATAACAAGGAATCTCTTAAATCGAATAAATAAAAAAAATAGACTGTATTCCAAATTTATTAAAAGTAAACTACAAGTCGACTTCCAGAATTTTAAAACATATAGAAACAAATTGAATTCAGATATTCGGAAGTTAAAAAGAAATTACTACACTAATATATTCTCTCAAAATAACCCTAAATTAACATGGAAACATCTGAATTTATTACTGGGGGAAAATATCAGCCTAGTTACGCCACAATATTTAACCAAATCAACTTATAAAATAACTGATAAACAGTCTATAGCTAATGAGATCAACAGTCACTTTATATTGTCACCACAATTGACCAAGCAACAACTTATATTCTCAGGAATCCACTTTACAAAATACCTACAAAATCTTTCAAGACTAAATACTTTTCATATGTCGAAAATTACAAGGGCTGAACTTACTTATGCTTTAAACCAAATCAATACAAATGTCGGACCTGGCTACGATGAATTTTTTCCAATAGCCATGCAATTTGTGGCAGATATCATAGTTCAGCCATTGTTGCAGATCTATAACCTTATTCTTGAAACCGGAATATTTCCAGATGCCTTAAAAATCTCCAAAATCACTCCGAAATATAAGAATGGGTCAAAAAACGACATAAATAATTATCGTCCAATCGCAAACTTATCAATTTTCGCAAAAATACTAGAGAAATTAATTCATACCAGACTATTTTCATACATTCAAAGACATAATATATTTCATCACAGACAATTCGGATTTGTACCAAATAAATCAACTGAACTAGCATTATTACATACACAAAATATAATTCAACAAAATCTATTACAAAAACAAATAACAATAGCAGTCTTTCTTGATTTATCAAAAGCATTCGATACCCTAAATCATGATATATTACTTCATAAGTTAAATATTATAGGACTCCGGGGATCTAGCTATAATTTATTCAAAAGTTACTTGTCAGAAAGAATGCAATACACCCAGATTCATCAGAATCTATCCATATTACAAATCATAAACTGTGGGGTACCCCAGGGATCAGTTCTTGGTCCTTTATTTTTTAATTTATATATTAACGACTTATTTGCAGTATTAAAAGATAATGATACAATCCTATATGCAGATGACGTAACTATTATTTTAAAGGGAACTGATATGAATGAGCTTACACTAAGAACTAATACTCAGCTAAAATTAATAACAGATTGGCTGAATGCAAATGAATTAGTTGTTAATATTAATAAAACTAAAGTAATGATTTTCTCTAATTCACAAGCTTCACATTTATACGATTTACCGATTCTGATGAATGGAGTCAGGATTAATACGGTCTCAACACACTCTTATCTAGGTACAACTATACACAATGATTTGAAATGGAACAAACACATTGAAAATTTAAGTAACAAAATTTCTAGAAATATCGGAATGGTCAGTAGTGCTTTGCCAAACTTAACACCAAAAATATTAATTTCTATATACCATACTCTAATTCAAACCCACATTAATTATTGCATTTTGACCTGGGGACAAACCACACAATATAATATTAATAAACTACAGGTACTGCAAAATAGATTTATAAGACTTTATGATATTTTTGGTGTTATTTATTTGATACTCATTACCACAATACTAGGAATAGATAACTACTAATTCCAATGTTCCCACAAACTGAGAAACTTAAAATGAATATAAATTATAGTGGCCCAAAATTCTGGAACTCATTGCCCCAAGGACTAACATCAATTAATAATTTTAACTTATTTAAAATAAAACTAAAGGCATATCTTATGAAATAATTAGTAAACAATAGGCAATTTCGACTAAATGGAAGAAATGTGGGTTGGTATGATTATAGAGTGAGGTGCAAACGTTATTTGTTGTTTATTTATAAATATATATGTGATTATGTAGTGAAGTGTATATGATACTTATTTGTTTAGATATAATGAAGACTGTTGTTGATGGAACACATTGTTATATGTGTTGGTTGTGAGCAAGTACGTGTACCTACCATATATGTGTTGGCTTGCCTTTTCTGCTAAGCTTTATGTTTTTTGCATTCTGGGGAGAGGAGGGCTATCTATGTCAGGCCTCACGGCCTTTTCCATCCTTTTCCTAGTTGCTGTAGTGGCAACTGAAAGAATAAATAAATGAAATGAAATGAAATGAAATCTATATTTTTGGTAGGTTCACGAGTTAGAAAAAGCCAAACGTGTCCTTGAAAGTCAGTTGGCTGAACAAAAAACACAAATTGAGGAACTAGAAGATGAGTTGCAGTTGACAGAAGATGCCAAATTGAGACTGGAGGTGAACATGCAAGCTCTGAAAGCACAGCTTGAAAGAGACCTGCAGGCCAGGGATGAACAGAATGAAGAAAAGAGAAAATCTCTCATCAAGCAGGTAACTTTTGCAATATGTAAGATGTGTAAGAACTTTTAACTATGCAAGTGAATTGAATTTTGATATTTTAGTTTCATGTTGATATTTCATATTTATTATTATTATTGAATTTCCATGATAAATGTTCTAGACTTTTTTTTTATATATAATTATATGCTCAAAAGATTCAAAATAAATTTTAAACTGTTCTGTCTGTAAATATCATAAAAGGGATATTTGCATATATTTGACTTAGTGTATGGTGTGCCTTTTTGTAAATTAAACCCAACTTCATGTATCCATTCTGCATGTATCTTCTAGCACATTGCAAGATGCACCAGTGAGAACATGTGAAGTTGGATGTGGTTGAGGTTCACAGGCATAATTCTGGTGGCCTGCGTAGTTGCACATTTACTGTTGTAAAAACAGCTTCTGGCGCCCGTTTAAAAGCTCTGGTTGCTCAGTTTTGGTGTAACAACTCTTGCACCTTTCTTCCATTTTTTGTAGGCATTAACTTATCCTTGGGATCCAGCTAGGCTCATCACATTTTAAATCGGTCAGTTCTCTCTATGACAAGATGTAGTTAGTCCCTCTTTTTATCAATTTATCTGAGGAAGCTAATGTGATTTGTAAAACCAGACCCTACACATAAAATAAGGAGTCAGGATTTCTTTTTCCAAATTAAAAATACTCTTTATTGAAAGTTCTCAGCATAATTCATTTCATGGCATGCTTATCACTGTCAGTGAACGTAGGAATTTCCAGTTCATATTCCCTTGTACCAGACTCACTTAACATTAATTAGGCTGGTTTTCCACTGCAGCACTAGTGCGAGGCAGTCAAGAACAAAATATGCCTTTCAGCAACAAAAGTAACGTCGAGGCTCCAAAATGCTTACCTTGCACTTCTTACACCACTGACATCTGATAACACAAAAAAGCTATTTGTAACAATGAATTTATATGCTTTTGTAGTCCCAGGAGCATTTGAATCTCCTTTTTTTCTAGCTGTGTTAAGGAGTTAATTCCGTCTCGCCTTGCAGCATTGAAAATTATTTGTGTTTCAGTTTCTTCATTTCACACGCACACAAAGCGATAAACCACTGCCATCAATATCAGTACAATATAATACATTCAAAAGATACATTAGTGTACTTCTACTCTCATTGCAAATCTAACAATGTTCACCAGGTTTACCATGATGATGACTAATTCCTTATTGTTCAACACCAACTGGCCCCAAAGCATTATCTTAATGACTCTTGCCAAAAATAGCACAAATGAAGAAATTCCATGTGCGAACAGAGTTGGAGAATCTTTTGCTTGGTGTCAGAGTTATGTTAGAAGCACCTGCTAATCATCTCATTTATAAGTCAGTGCTAACCATTTATGCTTCAGGGAATGTTTAGTATGAGTGCAGCTGAAATAGAAGTGTTTCTGCAAAACCTTCAGTACTGCGTGGAGAAGAAAAGTTTTAATTTTTAAAAGCAAAATTTGTTAAGTGTGCCTCAAGATTCTTTGGCATAACTTTTCATACAGTTAGAAACAAAGTGGAAAGAATTACAGAAACTTCTAAGAGTATTAGTTGACATGTGTTGAACATCAAATCACAAATGTGTACAGTTTCCAACCCAGATGAACCATGTGCAGGTACTTGACAAAAATGCAGCCTCTCTTAACACTGATATAAATTGGATAATTTAAAAAGAAAGTGTAGCATTACTTCAGCTCAGACAACTTACTTACATGACACCATTTCATGCTAACCCAGCATTTCTTTGAGTGACAACATTTAATTTAATTGCTTGTACTGTATGATTTGGCATGCAGTTATTACCTGTAGTTGCATTGATGATATATATCACCACCATCTTTTGATATGTTTGATGTAGAAGACTCGGTCTCACTCTTAATTTTATGTTCTAACTATGCTTCTCAGTGTAGAACTGATAAAACTATATTTTTCATGTTCTTTAATGTAACAAATAAAGCATTGTTTTAAAAAGTTCTAATTTTTTAATATTTAATTTCATGAAATTCAGGTCCCAGGATTGCAGCCTCATATTTATCTCTTCCTATGAAAAAATTCCCTGAAAATGGCTAGAATTTGACATACATGAGGGCTCTTAGGTGTGCAGCTTTTCATGTGTTTAAGTCAGATTTTTTTTTACGTAAAATTATTCAATAACATGTGACTTTCATATGCCCAGTGGAAATAAGTAAAAGGGGCTTTTCCAGTAGTTTGGTGTGCAATAGCGTACTACTTAATTATTTCAATGAAAATTTGTTGATACTGAATTTTCCATTTTCTGAAATATTATTAAGTACAGGCTGGACTTATTAGATGGCATAACTGCTGAGATATTAAAATATGGTGGTGACTCTGTAATTGACTGATTAACTACAATTTGCCAGTTGTGCTGAGAGTTAGGAATGGTTCCTTGGGATTGGAGGGATGATATCATGGTTCCCTTGTATAAGGGAAAAGTTGATCAAACTGACTGTAAGAACTATTGTGGTATTTGCCTACTGAGTGTGCCAGCGAAAGTGTTTGGTAAGGTTGTTATTGAAAAAGTACGGGATCTTACATCAGAGAAAGTGTGGGATGTTCAGAGTGGTTTTATGCATGGTAAAGGCTGCCCTAATCAGATTTTTGCATTACGCATAATGATTGAAAAGTATCTGGCTGTTAGTAAGAAAGCTTTTGCTGCCTTCATAGATTTAGAGAAAGCTTACGACCGAGCAAATAAGACACTTTTGTGGAAGGTATTGAATGAATATGGTGTTACTGGTAATCTACTTAATAGTGTAAAAGCCATGTATGCTGACAGTAGAGCCTGTGTATGAGTTAATGGTGTTTTATCAAAATGGTTTTCTATTGGTAAGGTTGTGTAATGTCTCCATGGCTGTTTAATATATTTATGGATGCGTGCATGAGTGATGCCAAAATAGATAATAGTGGTTTATGTCTTGGTGATATCCGTGTGTGCAAATTGCTGTATGCTGATGACACTGTCCTGTTGGCAGAGAGCAAAAGTGACTTGCGGAATATGTTGTCCCAAATGTATGAGTTCAAACTGAGTATAAATAAAGGAAAAACCAAAGTTATGGTTTTTGAGCAAGGAACTGTTGGTACTGAATGCAGGATAAGTCTGAATGATACAGTGATTGACCAAGTAAGTGAGTTTGTGTATTTAGAAAGCATGTTTGACAGAAAGAACAAATTAGGTGGTGAAATTAATAGGCGAGTGAATTCTTCATTGAAAGTCATAGCTGCTTTAGGAGGTTTTCACAGGAATGATGGGTTCTCAAAAGAGTCCCGAATGGCTGTGTATCAAAGTGTAATTGTTCCTACTCTGATGTATGGCAGTGAAACCTGGGTACTACAGAAGAAACATAGATGTGTTTTGTGTGCTGGAGAGATGTTTCTTATGGGGAGTTCGTGGCAAGACGCTGCATGATCATATGAAGAATGAAGATGTGCTGTAGTTGTGTAATGTGAGGAAAGATGTTGTTAGTAAGGTGGGGACTCATATTCTTAGGTGGTTTCGCCATATTGAAGAATGGGTGATGAGATGCTTACTAAGAAAAAAATGTCAGCCCAAGTGACAGGAAGGAAAGGCAGAGGAAGGCCAAGGAAGTCATGGGAGAATCAAATTCAGGAGTGTCTGCATGAGAAAGAGATTATGAGTATGAAGTACAAAAGATTGTGTGTACGTCGTGTGATGGATGTCAGTGAAGCCCATGTTTTGTGTCAAGATCATTGTAAATGGATAGATTTGTTGTGGTAACAATAAGTAAATAATCAGTTTAAAATGTATGTGCTGGTTTGTATCTCATTGTGCAGCTGACCTCTGAATCTCAGAAAACAGCTTAATGATATGTATGTATGTATGGGCTTATTCTTAGCAATGATCATCATTCATGTAATGCAATCAGATGATTGCTGATACCTTAAGCTCATATCTCCACCCCATGTGAAATGTTCACAGAGATTCAGGGAAGGTTACAAGTGGTGTAGTTGATGTTTCTAAAATGCCTCTGTAGGTCTTGATTATTTTTCTTCATTGTATTCATATTATATATGTTCATGCTATTATGGAAACAGTATAACTATCAGTAGCTGCATATTAGTTTTGGAAAAACAAAGCAAAACCAAGTGAGGTATTTAGTAAAATATGTTGTTCAAGGAAAGCATAGTTTTATGTAAGTCTGTTATCTTTTCTACTAAATTAGGTAGTTCTTTACTTATTAGACAGTATTTAAATAATATGGAAGTGTACCACCCTTTTTGTAAGTAATTTTAAAACATTTAGTCAAGCTTACATCTCCATTTTATTTTTGTTATGTATGCATTTGATGACAACTGGTCTTCTTTTATAGATCTTTGCATTTCTTAACTATTTATGTGTGAGGCAGAGAGATATTTTTCTTGTGTAATGCATACTTACATTTGCACTACAGACTCGTGATCTGGAAGCAGAGCTAGAAGATGAGAGAAAACAAAGAGCAGCAGCCACTGCTACTCGGAAAAAGCTTGAAGCAGACTATAAAGATATGGAACAGCAATTAGAAATGGCAAACAAAGTAAAGGAAGATGCTTTAAGACAGTTAAAAAAAATTCAGGTTAGTTTTATTCTTGGCATTTTTTTTTATGGCAGTTAAGTGTACCATAGCATTTATATGTATTTTCCTTCCTTGAGAAATACTTAGGAAACAGTGCTTATACGCTAATTTTTTTAAGGTGTAGTTCTCAAAATGGTTCATTAACCAATAATGCCTTTATTATATGAAAAAAATGCACTATTTTTGTGGTCTCATCATTTGTCTGTAAACTAGAACAGCGCTGACACCTTTTTTTAGGTGGGGAGAGCAGACCACTTTAAAAATTTTTGTCTGCAGTACACTCTGTCTCTGCCTGTCAGTTGCAAGATTTTCTTTTTATGATATTGCAGTTTTAATCATTTCCTGCATTTCAGTTGCTCTGAGAAATATGTTGTCTCTTGTAGTGTTACAGTGATGTACTTGGATACAGATTTAACTTCAGCTAAACTTTAAGCATCTGGCTATCTTGGATAAACACTGAATTGGTGCATTCCATATCAAATCAACAAGGTCTTCAACCGCACATTCTTTGATTTTCTTTAAATTTGTCATACTGAAAGGGCCACCTGAGATATGAGCCTATGAAAAATTTGCAGGTCCATATCTTCTGTATTTACAAAGTTATAGGGGGTGCAAAATTTGCGATTTCGACCATTTTTTTCACCTTCTTGTTAACTTTAACATTCAATATTTCAGTAACCAGGACACCTATACAAGTGATTCAGGTGTCTCTGGAAATGTCTTTAAGAGCTCTTTTAGATAAGATATTACTTGCCTATATTTGGAAAAAAAATAGCAGTTGTAATCCATATTTTGGCTGCCATTTTCTCAAAAATGGGTCTTTTAATTTTTTTTCAAAAAATTTGTGTTACATGTCTACTATTACTCATTAACTGTACGAAATTTGAAGATGGGGTGCCAGTAGGATTAGGAGTTGTGAGCATTCAAAGAATATAAATCACTCCGTGGAAATTATGACAGAGTCCTACATGCTCAAGCTGGTAATACTGTTAATGACATTTAAAAATATTTGACTAAGAATACTGAATATACGTGAAGTTTGTATACTAGTAAGCATATAGACATACTAAGCATTCCTTTTATACTGTGTATGTATCCAGTTTACAGTTAACAGCAGAAACATCTTGTTTTGTCAAAACATACGTTCTACCAGTTGCTGTCTGGGGGTCAACTTTTGTAATAACTGATGACACATGCACTACTAAAATGTCTGGAACTTGTGGATAAATAAATGATGGAGCTGGCCATGTGGATGTAGAAAACTGATTTTGATTTCTTCAGCATTTTTATTTACAGAGGTAACACATCCCAAACATCATTGTCCGTCATACTCACAAGTACAAATCCATCTATTTCATTCATTTCTAATTTTCTTTGACTGGCATGGTACTTTTTCAGTTTGAAGTGTTCTGCAGAAGAAAAGACCTTTGTTATTAGTTTCCCTAATTTCAACAGAATGACACAGTGAAGCTTCTGTGTTCCAGGAATACATCTAGAGTTTGCAGATCTCTTATGCAAGAAGACCTGTACCTTTTCATATTCTTCTGTTGTCACAAACTTAAAGGTCATTCCTTCCAAATGTTGTGACTTGCCTGTTCATACAACTGTCTTGGTGTCATTATTTGCTCTGCATAGAGCTTCTAAAAACTGCCTCTAGCAGCAAGATGTTTCACAGTTCCTCCTACACCATCACATGCATTTTTACCTTATGAGGTGGCAAAGAAGTACCACTCTGCTGTGCATCCAAAATCTTGCTGATGTAAGCTCAAATTTGTAAAGTTCTTGTGATTCTTGTACTGCGATACTGATCCATCTCAAAAATATGATGTTGTTTTTTTATTGATTTTTTTGGGTGGAGAGAAAGTTTTTCTGAAAATGAAATATAAACTGCTGTGATGTCATGCTTCTGAAGGCACTCGAAGATTTTCACAAAACTTGCATGTTTAACACAGTGTGGTTCTTCTGATGAGTCCAAATAATAAATAACAAATGGATGAGCTGTGGATTGTGCATCATTCCTATGGAACCCTTATACTGAGTCCTGAAGAACAAACATGTAATTTTCTGAAAAGTCATATATCGCTAAATACTCACACTCTTCCAGATAACTTTTTTTCTCTGAAAAGAAATTAGCTTGCTCTCTAGCAATTACATAATGACTAAGAAGATAATAATAGGTAGCTTACCTTTTGTTGTATGGCCAACTCCTTTGGTATACATTTCACTGCACTTTGGTTCTTTTTGTAGTATATAGTTGGTTCCGGCCCTCAGCGCAGTGGTCCCATTCCATCTTCATTTCATTCAATGCCAGATGAATGATTCAGCCCTTGAAGTGTTTTGCAGTAATGACATTTGACCATAAGGACTCTCTATTTCCCTCAAAACCACTGTTACTGGCACGTAAACTCAAACCAAGGTGGCAAAATGACTTTTCAAAATCAAAATTCATTAACCCAACGTGAACGTACATTGACCAACATACATTAAAAACCAACAACCTATTTTCATACACACAAATATTACAACCAAAACACTAAAAGCACATATACAACTATTTACACTTAACCTGTCCTGTTGCCTTCTATGTCATTCTGTCATTCTTTTTCCCTACACTTCACCACAATATTAATAGTATGCGGCCACCGCACCTCTGCCTTTCCAACGTGACTGCCTCAAGTACTTTCTACCCCCTGGCGAGGTCATCATCAGGAGGCGTTCCAGATACTTGAGGCAGTCTACGTTGGAAAGGCAGAGGTGTGGTGGCCGCATGCTATAAATATCGTGGTGAAGTGTAGGGAACAAAAATGACATAGAAGGCAATAGGACATGTTAAGTGTAAATAGTTGTATATATGTTTTTGGTGTTCTGGTTGGAATATTTATGTGTATGTAAAAAGATCGTTGGTTTTTAATTTATGTTGGTCCATGTACGTTCACGTTGGGTTAATGAAAAATTAAAAAATAATGTAAAGTAAAAGTAAAACAAATAAAAACGAAGAACAAACCTGAGACAAAACAAAACGAGCCTCAAGTGTTTGAAGCAAGCAAAGCCAAAAATAACAAAAAAAAAAAAAAAAAATGCGAACCACAGGAGCACAGAGATGTAGACCAATGGCTGATTCCTTTATGGCTTCGAAACGTTTGGGTTTCTGCTAATGTAGTTGCTTTATGGTCTAATTAAATTTAAGATTAAATTCAACTGATGTTAAAACAGACAAAACTCCTAAAAACAGCAAACTAGATCACATTGCCCAACTCACACACACACACAAAATAACCATTCCAAGATAATTTTAGTAAACAACACATAAGTAGGGTAACAAACATCCCAATTTTTACCAAACAAATGAAGAAATTAATGAACTGAAGAAAAGTGAAAACCTTATCCTAATGAAAAGGAATGCATATGTAAACTTATGCCCAGAAACTTTGAAACACTAAAAAATACTTTTAAAAAAATGAAAACTCTAGGTAATTGTGCCCAATTAATGGTTATTTTGTGTGTGTGAGAGTTGGGCAATATGATCTAGTTTGCTGTTTTTGGGAGTTTTGTCGGTTTTAACATCAGTTGAATTTAATCTTAAATTTAATTAGACCATAAGCAAACTAGATTAGCAGAAACCCACACGTTTCTGGTCTTCGTAGAAAAGTGAGTGATTTTCTTCATGCTTGGCCCTGACGAAGTCATAAAGGAATCAGTCATTGGTCTACATCTGTGTTCTTCTGGTTAGCATTTTTTTTTTTTTTTTTTTTTGCTTGCTCCGGAGCTTGTTTGCTTCCGACACTTGAGGTTTGTTTTGTCTCTGATTTGTTCTTGGTTTTTATTTGTTTTATTTTTCCTCTACATTATTATTTTTTTTTTATTTTTCTTTCTTTGGGTTTTTCTTGTTTCTGTATATACACTGGCAGAAAGTGAAAAAGAACACCAAGAAGGAATTGACGGACGATCATGAAATTTACATATGTTAATGGGGTCGAGTTTACGTAGGTGTGATGTTAATTTTGGGACCAACCGGTGAGCGCTTACGCCACAGCACGGCATAATATGCAAATTATCGTCGGTGGTATTTAAGGAGTACGGCGAAGTGAATGTAATCAGTAATCGACGTACGGACACGTGCGAAGACCCTGAAGAAGCTGCAATGCCTGGACATGGAAGACGTGTACGATTTCAGCAGTTATCGGACTTTGAGCGAGGTTGTCTAGTTGGACTCCGCGAGCCCGGGTGCTCGTATCGTCGTATTGCGGAGCGAATTGGATGGGAAGTATCAGTGGTGGTACGATGGTGGCGTAAATGGTCCGAGGAACATTCCCACACGAGAAGACGTGGAACCGGGAGTCACTGACGGACTGATGAGCGGACCGATCAACGCATAAGAAGAGCGGCGTTGTCAAGCAGAACATCCACTGCGACGCAAATCCGAGCTGCTGTTGCACCTGAGGTGACTGTGAGAACAATCCGCAACCGTCTACTGGATGCAGGACTACGTGCATGTGTGCCTCTGGCATGTGTACCTCTGACTCCAGACCACTATCAGGAACGGCTGCAGTGGTGTTGCCAACGTCTGCACTGGAGAACGCAATGGCGATCTGTCATGTTCAGCGATGAAAGCAGATTCTGCTTGGGGGCCTCCGATGCCTGGTATGCATGTTCGCAGACGCACAGGAGATCGTCTCCACCCTTCTTGCATCCGCCAGCGACACAGAGGGCCCACACCTGGTCTCCTGGTGTGTGGAGCGATCAGCTGTTGCTCCCGTACACAACTAGTGTTTGTACCGGGTACGTTAAACAGCACCTCCTACATCAACAACGTCATTCAGCCCGTTGTTGTGCCATTTGTAAGGTCGGTCCATCGTGGTGTTTTCCAGCAAGATAACACACGCCGACACACGGCACATGCAACGCAACGTGCACTTCAGGGTGTGAGACAACTTCCATGGTGGCCTCTGATCATTCGTCCGTAAGGGGTCCGGGTTCGAATCCCGGTCAGGCATGGATGTTGTGTTTGTCTTACGGCACTGGCTCTCTCCCGTCACTGGAACCAGTGACCCTAAATTAGGGACGGGCGACTGCTTATAGCCCATTGAGTTGCTCGCAGTGGTCGTTAAACCTCCAATCAAAAAAAAAAAAAGCTTCCATGGCCTGCACGTTCACCAGATTTGTCCCCCACTGAGCACGTGTGGGATTTTATGGGACAACGACTTATCCAGTTTCCACGGCCAGCCACGACCATCCCCGATTTGCGCGTCCAGGTTGAGGATGCTTGGAACTCAATACCCCAAACTTACATCCAACATCTGTACGACAGACTCCATGCCAGAATTGCACAGTGTGCCGCAGTTCATGACGGTTCAACCTCGTAATAACCATGTTACATGGAAATGTTATTTTTCAGTTTATCAGCAAATACAGCTGTACTTTGCCATAATGTTTTGATCATGTTATCCTCTGTATTCCATTATTATGCTGTATAAATTTTGTTGGTATCAGACGTCTCCTTCTTGATGTTCTTTTTTCACTTTCTGCCAGTGTATATACATATATACAATATGCAAACAAAGGCAACAGTTGAAAACGGTTTTGAAGTTCTAAAGCACCAAAAGGCTGCATCAAAGAAAAATCAAATTAAAAACTGAAAAACACCATAAGACTGAAAGTTTTTTTACTGATTGGCAAGACCAAAAACGTTACCAACCACTGGGATAAGAAGAGAGGGAGTTAGAGCTATGGTAAGCTGTTCTCTGTGACTTTGTCAAGGGCCAGGCATGGATAACACCCAACCAACCCCTATAGAGACCTGAAAGTGTGGGTTTCTGCGCTAATTTAGTCTGCAACGTATCGGCAACAAGCCTACCGGAAACAGCATAAAGCCGCAACAGCAAAGGAAAAATGAAAAATAAAAGAAATAAAATGAAAAATAAAATAATTATAATAATAAAAAATAATAATTTAGAACGTACCCACCCAGAACACGGTCCAAGTTGCATTCTAATCCCCTGAACATCCAAAAACAACACTGAAAATAAAAATTAAAAATTAATTTTTTCTTTTTAAATATGGGAGACTCTCTAATAAATAAAACAGTTTTAAAAAACCAGACACTACCTACAGCAGACTAAATTCACCAAGGCCCAACCTCACATCTGACCGAACAAAAATACTGAACAAAAAACTCACCGAGAAGCAAATGATGCCGATAACAAAAGAAATAAAATACTACAGCCAAACTCGAACTATAATTATATACAAGCATATTCACGAAACCTAAAGGTGGATGAAGACTTAAATTTAGTTTCTTATTTACAAGAAACTGCCAAGTGAGAATATTAACCTTAGGATGAAAAGAAAAAGGCATGTTAACATTGCACAAGTAAGCCTAAAAAACGTACGAATCAAGACTTGTACAATGCACTGCAGGGAAATTAAGAACTCTGTCCTAAAAACGGAGGGCAAAATTAGCCAACTGTTTTAAATAAACGTAGTAGGCAAGAATGAGCACCTGAAACAAACATATGTATTTTTAAAAATGGCACAGAGCAAATTACTAAACAAAACACTTACCAAGCTCTGCATGTAACATCTTCAAACTAAAGGAGAAAATGGACGCCACCTGAAGAGCATATATATATATATATATATATATACACTGAGTGGCCACTTTATTATGACCACCCCCTCAGTACTTCGTTGGGCCACCTTTTGCCTTTAATACTGCGTCGATTCTTCGTGGCATGGACTCCACGAGATGTTGATAGGTGGTTTGTGGAATCTGAGACCATGCTTGATGAATAGCACTTTCCAGGAGTGTAAGATTGCAAGGTTGTGGATCCAGCTGTCTGATGGCTCGTTCAACTTCATCCCACAAATTCTCAATGGGGTTGAGATCTGGAAATTGTGGAGGCCACCTAAGCAAAGTAAACTCACCGGCATGTTCCTGAAACCAATCCTGTACAATACGAGCACTATGGCAGGACGCATTATCTTGTTGAAAGTAGCCATCGGCATTGGGATAAACCATCCACATGACAGAATGCACTTGGTTTGCAACGATGTTTAGATATGATGTGCCAGTCAGACGTTGATCAACACGAATTAAAGGGCCCAAAGCATGCCAGGAAAACATTCCCCAAACCATAACGTTGCCTTCATCAGCTTAAAGGGTTGTAGCAATGCATTTGGGGTCCATGCTTTTATGCTGTTTCTGCCAAATTCTCACTCAGCCATCGGCATGGTGCAACTGAAAACGTGATTCATCGGACCACGTAATTTGTTTCCAATTATCGACTGTCCAATCCTTGTGCGAACTGGAGACGTTTTCTCTTGTTAACTGCAGACAGCAAAGGTGTTCGAACAGGCCTTCGGCTGCCATATTCCATCCGATGCAGTGTACGGTGAACAGTGCGTGCAGAGATCATTTGAAGGGATCCTTGATTAAGATGTCTGTAATTTGCTGCACTGTTACGCTTATGTTGTTTGTTACCAGTCTGGACACTCTCCGTTCCGCCCGAGCAGTCACTAGTCGATGACGACCACACGTTGCACGTAGAGACCCAGTTTTTTGGCTGACAGTCCAGTCTTTACAGACTTTAACAACAGCTGCTCTGGAACATTACAGACTTTAACAACAGCTGCTCTGGAACATTTCACGAATGCGGCGGTTTCGGTGATACTCGCTCCATGGCTCCGAGCTCCGACAATCATCCCACGTTGAAAGTCCGTCAAATTGCATTTTTTACCCATCTCGTCACCCAAAAATCACTTCTACTACTGTCGCAAGCACTAAACTTTCCCTTTTTATACTAGCCTCGCCCTCTGGCGACAACAGCGTGCAGCCATAGCTCATTTGCTTAAAATTGTCAGGTGGTCATAATAAAGTGGCCACTCAGTGTATATATATATCTTTGATGAAAGAAAGCAAAATTTCATTGCTGTTTTCTTTAAAGGTGAAGAAATAGGTATTTTTTCATGTTATCATCTTTTTTGAGTTGTCCTTATTCTGTTTTCATGAAAAACAAATGATTAAATATATTTTTCCACATTTCAAGTTTTGAAAATGCTTCAGATAAATGAATGTAATATTGGATTGTACAAGTAGCAGTTGCAAAAGTTGCTGCATGTGACCTTGATTTACTTTTCAGCATTTTTACCATTTCTTAGTGTGTAAGCAGAATGTAACATAAATGTCCTGTTGTGTTGAAAATAGTAAAATTATACTAGTAATCTGATTTATTAGTGTACGAATATATATAAATAAACATTTCCAGGCTTTCAAGCATCATCCAGATTACTTTTTCAAGGAAACGTTTGTTTATATATCCTTATGCCAATAAATCGGATTATTAGTATAGTTTTACTATTTTCTACATAATTGGTGTATATAGTTCCTTGTCATTAATTTGTGCTGTTGTGTTTTTTGAACAAAATTGCAAAGTTTAAAAGTATAGATGTGGATGTAACATCGTAGCTCAAACAAAGTGCAAAAGTGGTTGTCATCGGTTCAAAAGTGACTCTCTTTAAGAAAAAAATTGGGATATCTTTTCTTTAAAAAAAGATGCTTGGCTGTTTTATTTGAAGATAAAACATTTATATCTTATGATAAGGCGGCGCAAATTACGTCTCGCCGAGCCTTAACTTCTTCTCAGTTAGATATTCTTTGCTTCAACCAGGAGCGGCTCCTGCTGTGGGGCTGTATCTTTCCAAGAAGTAAATCCTTGGAAAGATATTTCATGCCCAAGCATGCTAGTGATGAACATTGAATTAAGTATTTGCACAGGTTAAAATCCCAAGGTCTCTACTTCTTTGTGGTGTGAAGCTGAAGCTAACTGTCAGTCCAAGGATTTGAGAACCGGCCCTTGTGCATTCCAAACTTCGGTCTTCATATGGGGCCGTAGCTCGTGATGCAGGGCTCAACTTGTCACTCATTGGAGAGACCAGGGTCATTGCGGACCCGCTGTGGCAGCCTTTTGAGGTCATCACTGATCTCAACTTTACTTCTTATGAAAAGTCCTCAACCCCTGCTTCCGTGTACCAGCAGCTCTTTGCTGAGCACTGTTCCCTCAATTCAGAATACACTACCATTTTCACTGATGGCTCCAAGATGCATGGAGTTGTTGAATCCGTGTCTGTCTGTGTTGATGACATCTCTGTAGCGCGGATCCCAAATGAGGCCACGGTGTTTTCAGTGGAGATGCATGCTGCTGTGTATCTCACCCTTCTCGATGTTCAGTCGAGTTCTCATCATCATGCTATGGTCTATATGGATTCCTTAAGTGTCTTGCAGTCTTTGTCATCTGCAGATTGCAGTGATCATCCTTTTCTCTTGGATGTGAGATGGTTGCTGCGTTGTTTGGTCGAGGCCGGTTTTCTGGTTCACTTTTGCTGGGTTCCTGGGCATGTTGGAATCTCGGGTAATGAGTGTGCTGATGCGACTGCTAGATGTTGCTTCCTCTTTGGTCGTCACACCTTGCCACTTTTTCATCGTGATTTCCACTTTCCTGTTCAAGATCATATCAAGCGAACGTGTCAGGGTTTGTGGGACCAACAGGTGGTGAATAAACTGCATCATATTAAACCTATTCTTGGAATCTGGAAATCCTCATATCGTTGGAACCGTAGGGAGGAAGTTGTGCTTGCACGTCTTCATATTGGGCATTGTCGTTTCACTCACCGCTTTTTGCTGTGTGGCAACACTGCGCCGATGTGTGAGACGTGCAATTGCTGACTCACCCTCACTCATCTTCTGTGTAGTTGTGTTCGTTTTCGTGATGTGCGTTTTCAGTTCTTTCATTCTCATTTGTTGACCGAAAATGCCACTACGCTGCAGCGGCTCCTTGATGACCACTCTGATACTGTCTCTGTCTTTTCATTTTTTAAACAAATTGCCTATTTTAAACGTATCTAGATTTTAGCCCTTCCATCATTCTCATTTTTCACTTTTACTTTATCAGCCAGATTTTAATCATTATACAATGTTTTTAATAATGTTTGTCTGATTGTCTTGTGTTTGACTATCTTTGGCCACACATGGCCCTTGCGCCATAAAAATTTAACAACCAACCAACCAATCAGTCTAAGGATACTAAACGGAAAGGCTTCCAATTAACTGGCCAACTGGTCTGGACTACGCTTATGCCATGCAAATCCATGCTGTACAGTTAAATCTGGGCTAAGATATGTAGTTCTATGCTCAGAGATCAAGCAGTGTCAGAAACATTATTGTCAGGGAACCTGACAAATTTTACAATCATTACCAGCTTTCCATCTGCTTGAGTGATAAATGGATGGTGGCATTTACTTTCTCCTTTCCATCTGCTTGAGTGATGAATGGATGGTGGCATTTGCTTTCTCCTATACATCTGCTTGAGTGATGAATGGATGGTGGCATTTACTTTCTCCTATACATTTACTATGTGTGAATAAAATGCATCTGCAGGAAAAGCCCTAATAATATTACCAGATGAATTATGCTTTAACACTGTGTTTAACAAATGGCAACAGCATGTCAAACTTTGGTAACATTTCAAAGCAGATATGATGTTTGCACATTCGTCCGTGACAGATAACAATTTTTTTTTTTTTGTTAGCAGATTTATGGCAAGTCCAATTTTTTGCAATGATGATGTCAGTTCAACTCTTTTGTTTTCTGCTGTTTTTGCCTATGTCAGAAAACTGCATGTTGTGAGGATTATACTTTTAAACTCAAAAACATAAAAAAATCATAGTGAAATGACAGATTATTGATACATGAATGATGTTTGATCAAATTGCTCAGTCCATGCATCTGTAGTCAGTCATAGAAATCATAAAGGTACCTCAGCCGCCCACAGCTAATGGTTCCAATTGATCGTTCCACCTAAGGATCCTGGAACATAGCCCAGTGAGTTGGGGTCTTTTCGCCAATGTCGCACATAACTAGCTGGTACCTCTACAAGATTCACAGAGGCCCTTATTGCCCATGGAGTGACCTGAGGTGGCAAACCCATCTCTCACTAAGACCAAAGTTATGGTTTTTGAGCAAGGAATTGTTAGTACTGAATGCAGGATAAGTCTAAGTGGCACCGTTATTGATCAGGTAAGCAAGTTTGTATATGTGGGAAGCATGTCTAACAGAGAAAACAAATTAGATGGTGAAATTAGTAGGTGAGTGAACTCTTCATTAAAAGTCATAGCTATTCACAGAAATGATGGGTTCTCAAGAAAGTCCCGAATGGCTGTATATGAAAGTGTAATTGTTCCTACTCTGATGTATTGCAGTGAAACCTCAGTTCTGCAGAAAAGGCATACGAATCGTTTGTGTGCTGGGGAGATGCATTACTTACCGGGGGTTTGTGGTAAGACACTCTCTGATCATGTGAGGAGTGAAGATGTATAATGTGAGGCAAAATGTTGTTAGTAAGGTGGAGACTAATATTCTTAGGTGGTTTGGCCATGTTGAAAGAATGAGTGATGAGATGCTTACTAAGAGAATTCATTCAGCCCAAGTGGCAGGAAAGAAAGGTAGAGGAAGGCCAAGGAAATCATGGGAGGACCAGATTCAGGAATGTTTGAATGAGAAAAAGATAATTAGTATGAAGTACAAAAGGCCTTGTGTGCGGCATGTGATGGATATCAATGAAGTTCGAGCTGTGTGCCTAGATCACTGTAATTGGTGATGCCTGATACAGCAACAGTGAGTTCTTTCTGTAAAGAGCTAACCTCTGAATATCAGAGAACAGCTTAGTGATATGTCTGTATGTATGTGTCTGTAGTCAGTGCTCTTCCAGCTGATAATTTCATTTAGTTTTAGAGTAATTTCCTTTCTCAAATTTTTCGCAATCATTCTAATATGATTGGAAACATTTGTTTTTGTGTGGAAGCACATCCTCCACTTTTACTTTTCCCTCAGATGTACCCAAATATTATTATGTCAGACTTCTAAATGCGGAAGCAGATGTGCTCATACTAAAACATGAAATTCCATTGAACTTACTTGACAAAAACAAATTTAAATATCCATTAAGAATAACTCGGGTATTTTATTTGCAATGTGGTGGTAATTACTTACACATATCTTGACCATATGAAAAATCATCCTGTTACAGGCATTCATTAATTCAAAGGCAAATCAATCAACAACCTGCTCTTATCTCCAGCATTATGACCTCGCAGATTATATCAGATCATATGTAGAAGATTTTAGGAAGGGAGTGTCTTAAACAACCCTTAAAAGTAGGAAGCTAGGAGATTTCAGTGCAGAATGCCCAACAGGAAAGTCACATAAAAGCAAAGTAGAAAGGAAGAGGCCCTCATTTATAACCGGGGGTGGGTAGGGGGTCCTTCCTGAGACTTTTCCATAGCAGTCACAAATTTTAACCACTAGAATGTGTCACAGGAAGTGACATCACATCAGTACTTGTGATGTCATTATTCTCAACCTATGCTTGTGACAGACACTTGGCCTTAAGGTTATGGCTACACAAACACTTATTTACATTTTGTGTGCATATATACATAACATACATGTGGCCATATGAGCATAATAATAGGCAAATAAATACTGATTGCCCAAAAATATTGCAAAACAAATACCGATTGCCCAAAAATATGACCAGCATTCCAAAATATTAATCGTTGTGCTGTTTAAACCGTTGAAACCTTGACCTTCAATAATATCGAATAGGTGCAGATCTTCTAAGCACAGTTTCAAGCAATTTTCTAATACTTTGTTTTGTAGTATCTGAAAAAATGTCTTATCTGAGGGGGAAAAAAAGGTGGCAGTTGTCACACATGTTCTGCGACATGACGCAAAAATCTGCTAGAGCCTGATGAACTTTTATATTTCAAAATGCTTTCACATTTCTCATGCTGAACATAATCCAGTATTGTGATAGTCATGCAATCAGTCATTTGGAAAATATGTTTCCTCGTGGTAGATTTTCCCACTTCATCTTTAACTGTTTTATACTCATGTTGCAGCGCTCGTGAGTGAGCGTGCACCTTTTCCCTGTATTGGAGGTTGCGTAAGTAAATCCGAGTGAAAAAAAGAATAAGTATAAACTTCACACTCCTCAAATACTCTATATTTTGTGATTTAATTTTTTTTTTCTTAGATTTTGTTACTTGGATTCACGCCAAGGCAGGGTTCGTGATAGTAGCCCCCCCCCTCTCCGAGTCAAAGGAACTTCCAGCCAGCCTGCGTGCCGTAACATTAGACCGCGGGGTAGCTCTTTTCATCCTCAGTGCGGGCATCTACAGCATTGAATAAGGTGGAGTAATTTTACAACGGGGACGAATGGTGTGCAGACGTTTTATTGGAGTCCGGGCGCCATTCGTCTTGATAATAGCTACATCAGGTCTGGAAAGAAGAATAGCATGGTGCCAGAAGCATAGCAGTTTTATGCTGGTAGATTTACAACCAGGAAAGATTTCGCGGGCAGGAATTTCCTAGAATTCAGGGATGGACGCAATTTTGGACGGGGCGAAGAGTTGGCAGATAAGAGTATTTTCGAGAAGCCCAGAGCAAGCCAGATCGGGAAATGTTAATTGCTTGACCAATCTGTAATTTGGTGAGAGGATCCGTGGTAGAAAAATTTGCATAGGATTGGAAGAGGGAAAAAAATGAAAGAAATAGCATGGTGAAAAAAGTTGAGGAAGGACCGGGAAGACAGAGATCGAGGCATTAACAAAAAACCAACTTTCACGGGGAGGTTCAATCCTGGCCTCACTCTTGCTTTTTTCGGGATGGAAATTCTCTGGTGGTTTGTTTGATGGGAAATAAGGGATAGCATGTTGTGGCGATAGAAAGCTGCCCCCGAGGACCTGGTATGTGCCCAGAAAGGGTGATTTTCTGCCAGCATGTAAATTTTGGACTCTTAGTGCCTATGACATTGGAAAGATTCTCCATGAGGGCCTGTTGTGCACCCCAGAAGTGAAACCTGCCTGAGTAAATCTTCGAACAGGATCCTGAAAATTATCCGCAAACCCTTAATGAGGGATAGAAGGTAGGACATTTCCGACCATAACGGTTTCCCTCTTACTTATTTGTTTTGTGTGTTGAATCAAAAGCAGTTCTAAATAAGAGTATAGTAGAACACAAAAACAGTGCGGGGAAATAAAGCCATCTCTTAATTAATTGTGAGTAAGAAGGGCATAAATAGCAAAAATTGTTGTAGAAGGGTAAAGCAATTATTGGATCAGAGCAGGAAATTGTGTAGGCTAACGAATAATTTGAAATAACTTATGTTCCAAAATTTTGAGCTATATTAACCAAAAATAAGTGATTAAAGTTAACTTTTTGAAGAATTTTACTTCAAAAGGGTCTTCAAGCATATCAGGAAAAACCAAAATGTTGATGCAAAAAAGAAGAGTGATGAGGACAACTAAAGAAGATGTGACTTCCAAAGTGGAATATATAGAGCTATGCAAGACAGTTCGAAAAAGTATCACTGAAGACGTAAGGAAATTCAACTGTGAACTAGTAAGGAAAGCAATTGAAAACAACCAAAGCCTAAAGATAGCAAAGGGACATCTCAGTAAGGGGAAAAAACAGATTATGGCACTGAGAAAAGAAGATGGTTCTGTAACAAGAAATAGAGGCGAAATTTTGACAAGAGTGAAAGATTTCTACTCCAAATTATATGAAAGGGATGATACATGTACTCCAGACATCATGAAAGGTACCAGTACCAGAGTTCTTCCAGTCCTTCCAGCAGAAGTTGCACATGCAATCAAGAACATGAAGCGGGGAAAAGCTCCAGGAGAAGATGGAATTACTGTAGACATCATACAAGAAGCAAGTGGAGAAATCGAAACAGTACTCTTCCAAATTTTCACTCGATGCCTTAATGAAGGGAAAATTCCTGAGGATTGGAACAATGCTACAATGATCTTGCTACATAAAAAAGGTGACATTGAGGATCTCAGGAACTACAAGCCTATCAGCCTCCTATCAGTGGTTTATAAAATCTTCCCTAAAGTTCTTTCACACCGCTTGAAGGTGACACTGGACATGGCTCAACCGAGAGAACAAGCTGGATTCAGGAGTGGCTACAGCACAATAGATCATATCCACGTACTGAGAGAACTAATTGAAAGAGCGAGGGAATATGAACTTCCATTGTGCATGGCTTTTATCGATTATGAAAAAGCCTTTGATTCGGTGAAACCATCAGCAGTTGCAATGGCTCTGAAATCCTGCGGTATTGAAGATGCATACATTAATATTATTAGTAACATCTATGAAAATGCAAGTGCAAAGATTCGGCTGTTTGAAAATACAACACACATAAAAATTGGAAAAGGAGTGAGACAAGGTGACACCATATCTCCGAAGCTCTTTAATGCCGCATTGGAAAATGTCTTTCAATCACTGAACTGGGAAAACAAAGGGATAATGATTAATGGAGATTATCTAACCCACCTTCGTTTTGCTGATGACATAGTCATTTTTGCAACTACCCCATCAGAGCTACAGAGTATGATGCAGGAACTTGCTGACAAGAGTAAAGAAGTGGGATTAAAAATGAACTTTCAGAAGACAAAAGTGATGTACAATGCTTTTACAAGAAATGAAGATTTATCGATTGATGGAGAAAAGCTGGAGATAACAGACACGTACGTTTATCTTGGACAGCAGATATCAAGTGAGGGTCACATTGGTGAAGAAATTAATCGGCGTACAAAACTTGCCTGGAGAGCTTTTGGAAGAAACAGCCTAATTTTCAAGAGCAATATGCCATTATGTCTTAAAAGAAAAGTCTTTGATCAATGCATCCTTCCAGTGCTTACGTATGGTGCAGAGACGTGGACCATAGCTAAAAGAGACATACAAAGGCTGCAGACAACTCAAAGCAGCATGGAGAGGTGCATGCTTGGTATAACCAGGAGAGATAAGAAGAGGAACACGTGGATCCGAAAAATGACAAGAGTGGAAGACATCATGATCAGAGTTAAATCCCTGAAATGGCAATGGGCTGGACATACTGCCAGAAGAACAGACCATCGATGGACAGCTGAAATTTTAGATTAGATTCCAAGGGACAGGAAAAGACCCAGAAGAAGACCACATGGAAGATGGGTGGATGAAATTCGAAAGTATGCGGGAGTGACATGGAGGAGACTGGCACAAGACAGACCGTTGTGGAGGAAACTTGGGGAGACCTTCGTCCAGCAGTGGATTGATAATGGTTGACAATGATGATGATGATGATATATAAATGAGTGTATTTAAATATCGCGCTTTTATCAGGCAAATAAACATATTTTATTGTCAGGTTATATATGAGTCGGCTAAATTTCATTTAGGTGTCCATTTTTGTGAAGTATGATTCTAACCATAACCATGATCGAGAGTTAAGTGTGCGAGTGAGTGCTTGGGAAGTGAATGGTCAGGAAAAATATCCTCCAGTTAAATACCGAGTATTTTCAGATCAGGGCAGTTATAAAATCAAAATTTCGAGGTAACCTAAGAAAAATTTTTAAAGAAAACTAGGCAATAACATTAAAAACATTGCGACAATCAGCGGACCCCGATACACTGATCGTCGGCTGGGTGAAACACCATGCCCATCCTCGAATAGTGAGCCTGTGTCTTCTCTATCACTGGGAAGACATAGTTTTTGAAATTAGAGTGACTACCCTTGTTATATAAATGATTATTGCCAGTGCACACACCATCTGGCACTGGATCACGATAATACTCACATCTTCTTTGCTGTAACTTCAGGATGAGGATCATTCATATTGTAATGCACAAATGGATAAAAATAATCTCCACTAGAATTGTTTGTTGTTGAAACATAAGATTTTCTTTTTTCTCCCCATTGGTTTTATTGCTGGTTCTTTTGAGAACTGAGATCATTATCTTTGATATCTCCCAGGCATTGTAGCTGGGCACCCTAGTGCATCTGTTAATGTGGGGTTCTCTAATATCTTATCTCCCCTGCTTCAACCTTATTCCCCTATGGCTAATTGCTCTTTCTTAAAAGTGCCTAAACCACTACACAATGATGCATCAATTCCCTTCCCATGCAATCAGGATTTACAGACACACTGCAGGGGAAAAACTGAATCCTCTTCCTGAAACTAAGAAGAAAGACTGTGTTTTTAAAACAAAAAAGAGGCCCAAGAGAAAACTGATGATACTATTTGTAGCCCATCTTGGATCCGAGCTCGAGCCCAGCCCATCTCATCTCTAACACTCACAGTTAGCAGATAAAAATCAAACTTTGAATTTTCTGTTATATGTATAAATCACTTGATGGCAGATGAGATCTCTTGCAACTGTGCAAACAGATAGTGTATTTTTAGAATGTATGTTTCATGTGCTGGTTTTATCTAAAAATGATGCATTATTCAGCCCTTTTTAATTTGCATTTTTGTTGTTTGGTTATAACACTAAAAGTTCTCTTAGTGTGCATTAATGTATGAAATGTGTGTTATCTTTTAACTTTCTGGGCTCACAAGGTTTAGTGTGTGTGTGTGTGTGTGTGTGTGTGTGTTCATAAATGTAAGATAACTTTTCAGATGTCCTTCGTTAGTCACTTATTGACCATTTTATTAGGTTCAAATGAAAGACTATCAAAGAGAAGTGGAAGAGGCTCGATTATCTAAAGAAGAACTTATAACACAAGCAAAGGAAGCAGAAAAGAAGCAAAAGACTATTGAGGCTGAGTTAATACAACTTCAAGAAGATCTTGCCAATTCTGAAAGGCTAAGAAAAGTTGCAGAATCGGAGAGAGATGAATTACATGAAGAAATCAACAACAGTAATTCCAAAGGGTAATTAGGATTATAATACACTAATGATTAAAATTATTTAGCCATATTCTATAGTCTTTAAGTCTAAGGAACAAATTTATGTATGTGTACAAGGTATGATTATTAAATAGCAAGACGGATGCCATAAATTTGGTTAAATAAGAATTTTTTATTTTTAACTCTTCATGACCTTCAACATTCTCTCCTTCTGCATCAACACACTGCTGCATTCTGATCTTCAACTGGGCAAAGTAGTGCTGCAGCTCATCTATAACGATCCAGTTACTTCACTACAGTAACTGGCTCAAAATGGATCCCCTCGAGTACGGATTTGACTTTAGGAAAAGGAGACACGTTGGGTTAAATCTGGTGAGTAGGCAGGGTTTTTAAACACTGTGATGCATGAAGAAATTAACTCATGTACCAAAAGCTATTAAATTGAAAACAAATGCTGTCTCCTGCACGATACACTTTAATGATAAATTTAATGATACTTATTTAAATTGTACATAGTTTTTTTATCATTAAAGTGTATCGTGCAAGAGGAAGACTGCATTTGTTTTTGATTTAACTCTGATGCATTTCTTGCCTAAAAACTGTTTCACTGAGAGTGTTGAAGAGTGCTGTTTGAAGTAATGCCATGTGTCTTGGTGAAAGATGAAGCTTTTTTTATTATTATTATTGTGGCTTCGTTTTTCTGAGTCGCTCTTTCAAAGTCACCAGAACTTGTTTGAAGTAATGCTGGTTCACTGTTGCTCCATCAGGAACTCGCTTTACCAAAATTTCACCCTTAATGCCAAAGAAACCAGTTAGCATGGAATGAACTTGGACTTGCTTTCCCATGCTTTCTTCATTGTTAGTGACTTTGGTGTTTTCCAATCCATCGACTCTGTTTTTCGTTTCAGGTTTTTATCACAAGTGGAAGACTTCAGTGTGCTAAACAGATTCAACACAGGTAGTGACCATAAAATGGTGAAATGTAAAATGCACATCAACACTAAACTGGAATGTGGTAAGCTCATAAATCAAAATGTATTGACGTGACCAGCCTTAAAAATCATCATAATACCTTTAGGTTAGAAGTGAGGAATCAATTCTCTGCTCTAGAAGGTCTAACATTGGAAGAAGTGGACATCTCTGAAGTTAACAGGAAACTAACCAAGGCTCTTATGGAAACAGCAACAAAAAAAGTAGGTGGTACTAAGAACAAGTTGCATAGGAAGAAAATAACACAAAAAATAAAAATGCTGTTGCAAAAGAGAAGGGAGATGAGGACTAATAAAGAAAATTTAGCTTCTAATGTAGAATATATAGAGCTATGCAAGACAGTTCAGGAAAATATCACTGAAGACATAAGGAAATTCAATTGTAAACTAGTGAAAAAAGCAATTGAAAATAATCAAAGCGTGAAGAAAGCAAAGGGAGGGAAGAAAACAGATTATGGCACTAAGAAAAAAAGATGGCTCTGTAACAAGAAAAATAGATGCAATTTTGACAAGAGTGAAAGAATTCTACACAAAACTATATGAAAGAGATGATACACCTATTCCAGTCATTAAGAAAGATACCAAAGTTTCTCCAGTACTCCTGGCAGAAATTGCACATGCAATTAAGAACATGAAATGCGAAATAGCTCCAGGAGAAGACGGAATTACTGTGGACATTATACAAGAAGCAAGCTGAGAAATAGAAACTACACTCGCCCAAGTTTTCACTAGATGTCTCAATGAAGGAAAGATTCCTGAGGATTGGAATAGTGCTACAATGATCCTGCTACTTAAAAAAGGGGACATTAAGGATCTCCGAAACAATAGGTCCATCAGCCTCCTTTCAGTAGTTTATAAAATCTTCACTAAGGTTCTTTCACATTGTTTGAAGATAACATTGGACATGGCTTAACCAAGAGAACAAGCTGGATTCAGGAGTGGCTACAGGTCCATAGATCATGTCTACATCCCCTGTATGATTGGACTGGGGGGGGGGCTCTCCTTTTGGCATCCAGTAACTGTTTCTCCCATGGAGAAAGCATGAATTTCCGCCTTTTCACTCTTCGTCAGCTAATTGCGAGGTGGAGGACAAAGGAACAGAGGTTACTAGACAAGTGGTAGGCTGCATGGTTGTTCACCTCCAGTGAGTGGCTATTCACGGTGCTCCTCGGCTCGGAGAAGAAATGTGAAGATTAGACCCTCTCATCTCTGCAATGAAATCGGACAATTTCGTTTAGCTGTTGTGTCTCTTCTCAGTTTCTCTTTCCAGAGATGGATGGCTCACGGATTATAGTAGCCTGCAGCTACTGCCATGGCACTTTTAGTTTTGCGGCTTTTCATTCCCAGACTGGACAACATCTGTGGCTTTTACCCCCTTCTATTTCTCCACCATGGCAATCGGAGCAGAAAAGTGTCTTATCTGCTGTAGCATGTTAACCAAGACTGCATGTTGATAGCTGCTTTTTTTTTTCTTGGTCCATTACTATGACCCATAAACATGTCTCCACGCAAAGTTGCTGAATTCATCTGATCTTTTTCCTTATGTTTCCCTCCATGCAAACTGTAGATATTTGGCTGGCCCTTAACAAGCTCTCTGCCTTATCTGTGCTAAGCAGCTCTGCACCCCAAAAGCGCATTCTCTGAAGTTACAAACAGAGCAAATACCATGGGGGAATTTGGTTAGGTCCAACAGACCGAAGACAAGGCAATTTATTGCCTTGTTTTCAGAACTTTTGTGAAGATCGCCTCCGGGAGGCCTGAATAGGGAATACAGCCTCCAAAATGTCTTACTTGCATGAAAAAAGTTGTTTCTTCTCTCTGAGCATTTTAGACCCTAAAACCTATTTACCAATTTTGCATAAATACCCTATGTTACAATATTAAATACTTTTATGTGAGAAACTTTAAAACATTCACACAAATTTGAATGAGAAACTGGCTTGTGTGATTTTTACAGTCACATAAATATGAGAATATTTTCTGTCAAAAACTATTCCATTTGAAAAAAGGTAAGAGAACAATTCACACTAGTTCATCATAAAAGCAGTAAATACCGTATTTTCCGACATATAATTAGCTGATTATCTGTTCCTAAAAGTTTAAATTCTAGCCACTGCAGATTATACGCCAACCCCTCCCCTTCAAAAATGAAGCAATTTTGCTCTTCATACCGTGCCGTATAATGAGGGAAATCTGTATCACTTCAAAGCTTTAAGAATGCCACATGTTCAACAATAATGCGCAATGTCACTGCATCGACACCCCCCCCCCTGGCTTTGACAAAAATGTATCAGTGTGTGTGTGTGTGTGTGTGTGTGTAGACATTTCCTCTCTTTAAAGGGATTGCTGCTTTGTAAAAGTTAGGGGAGAAAACATGGCCTGAGGCAAAGTGCATCTTCTTTGAATAGGATAGTGCCAGGGGTAATGGAATGCCCACAATTCCCACCTCCTGAACTACCGGTGACAGTGACCCAGACCCCGTTCGTACTTTGTGTCGTTTGGTTCCTTGCTCTTTTTGTTAATTTGTGTTTCTCTGAATCGTTTTGTCTTCTAAAAGAAAATGAGTAAGTTACCCAGCAGAATTCAAGTTGAAAGTTGTCTTGAAAGCCAAGGAACTAGGGAATCGTGAAGCAGGAAGGATTTTTGACGTAGATGAGAGCAATGTTAGACTGTGGAGAAAAAACAAAGAGTGTCTTTATGAAGATGATAAATGCAGCAGAGCTGATTGTCACAGCATCCCAAGATGGCCAATATTAGAAGAAAATTTAGTGCAATGGGTAATTGCACAACGAGAAGCCGGATTGCCAATATCAACTGTGAAAATTCGCATCAAGGCTTGTGTAATGGCAGAAGAAATGGGCCTTCATGATTTCAAAGGTTGGCTAATGTGGTGTTATAGGTTTATGCAGTGTAAAAAATTAAGGGTACAAAACAGAACCACCATTGGCCAGAGACTTCCAGATGATTGGTGAAAGAAAGTGGAAGACTTTTACAATTCATAAAAAAATTAATCTCAGAGAGGAGCTTTTGCCCGAATGAAATTATTAATATGGATGAAGTTGCCCTTTCTTTTGACAGCCTGTCGAACTGCACTGTGGGTGTTCGTGGAACAGCGACCTTGTCTGTAGCAGCAATAGGACATGAAAGATCTTCATTTACAGTGCTGTTACCGTGTGTGGCAAACGGGGAAAAATTGGCTCCTTTATTAATTTTTAAGCAAAAAACCATGCCAAAAGAAGTGTTCCCCAATGGTGTCGTTATCCAAGTGAATGAAAAAGCCTGGATGAATGAGTACATAATGAAACTGTGGCCCAGCACAGTGTGGAGAAAATGCATAGGTGCTTTTTCCAAACCCAAAGGTGTGCTTATCATGGATTCCGTGAAAGCTCACTTGAAAGATTCGGTAAAAAAATACTGCAAAGATATTTCAGCACAATTGAGTATAATCCCTAGTGGTCTTACAAAGAAACTGCAACCACTGGACATAGAGATAAATAAATCCTTTAAAAGGAAAATTTGGGAAACTTGGATGGCAGAAGGCCTGCATACTTAAACAAAGACTGGCAAGATATGTCACACAATACTGTCAGTAGTTACCACATGGGTAAAGAGGCATGACACTGAGGCAACCATAAAAAACATGTGCAGAAAATCTGGCATTTGTGAGTTAGAAACTGCCCAAAGTGATGGTGATTATGACTATGAGCCTTGCAGCAACAGTTCCACACTGTTAAGTGAAGAAATGTTGCAAATGTTTTGTTCCGATTCTAAAGATTCGGAATTTGAAGGATTCGAATAATTTTTTTTTTTCAAATATATGGTGACTAGCAAATTGGTAAGTTTTTTTTTTTTTTTTTTTTTTGTTCTTAATAACAAACTGGCTTTGATGACAGCCAAAGCCAGTTTACAGCCAAATAAGCAATAAATTTCACATTGATTTCATAAAAAAAAATTTCAATTAACTTGCACCGTACTGTACAGAGAAAAAAAATTAACTTGTACGAAACTCGCACATTGTTGGAAAATGTATGGAAATCGCACGAAATGTCACTAAATTTGAGTTGTACGGAAGTTGGTCATCACCTTTTTCATTCTGCTATTCTGCTTGAACAGCAGAAAAGATTGAAAAAAAAAAGAAGTTTATAAAAAAGGCAAGTTTGTCTGTTTTTGATCACAAAGAATGTGCCATGGGTGATGGGTTATCGTGGAGGAATGAGATTCACAAGTTTGTGTACGGTATGGGGGGATGAAAGCTTCTTCACTTTGACAATGAATCACTTCCTGCCGGTGGTCGATAGCTCAATTGCCTGCGTTGGGATAGTCGTACTGGGAAAAAATTTTATGAATAAAATTTTTTACAGTTTTTTAAATAACCAAATGCAAATTTTAAAGTAATCAAGACACATCAAAATAAACTTCCATGAGAAATTTTGTCAAAATCCGATGAAAACTTTAGGAGTTAGGCATTTTGTTTTTATTATTTTTAATGAATGTTCACTGAAAGCCTGCATAGTCCGTATACTCCCTCTCTCTGCCATCTCCCATGTGGCATTTAAGCGCATGTGCCAGCTTTTGAGTATCGCAGAGTGGCCGGCTAAAAAGAAATAAAATTTTTTTTATGAATTAATCCTGGCTGAGTTCGCCCCATCTGCTTTCTGTGTTCACTTTAAAAAAAATTATATAACATATGAATAGAAAGAGGGAAATAATAATCACAGTCCAGTTTGTGAAAAAAAAAGCATTCATTGAAAAAAATTGCTAACAGACGTGACTTTTCCGCAAATTAGTGGAAATCCGCGAATTTCGTGTTTATTGATTCATGGAATTCAGCAAATATATTTTTATGAATTTGTTTTCGGTAATCGCTGTACTTCTTTTTTTTACTTGTTTTTCTTTGAGAGGAAAGGCACTTTGGCAGCAGCAACTATCCGGATTAGTTTTCATGCAGTCAGATACGCTGAAGTCAGATCAAGGCTGCCCCAGCGCTGGTGAGTCATCACCAGTCGGCATGCGATCCACTCACTCTCGGCATGCTTCGCATGGTGCTTTCTGGGAGGAAAAAAAGTCCTACTCAGGCAGTCTGGCGCGCGACCACCAATAGCACATGCGCAGTGCTGCCATCATCTGTCTCCCATTCGGCTCCATTCTGCTCTCGAGACGAGACGTGAAGAAATAGTTTCGGATCCGGATACTATTATTGTTGCTGCATTGGTGTTATCGGAGGCATGCATGTTCTCTCCGTAATGAAGTGGAGATTTATTTTTTAGTCAGTCACAGTGTGGTGTCAGCGAATCCAATGTTGATTCACCAATTAGTACAAGTTAGCTGTACATTGATTTCTCTGTCGCTGAGGACACTGAACCACGTGCTTTCAAGAAATCTTTCACAATACTGATCCTTGATAAATCTAATGAGATTAAAGTTCTTGAAATCGACAAGAATGTTAAAAATAAATTTTGATGGGAGTGGTTGGAGAAGAAAGTTAAATTAAATTTTTAAAAATGTGAAGTGACTGTCTTATTATCTGACTGCATCCAGAAAATTGACATTCCAGGTAAAGCCATCTGCAGTTTATGCAAGGACGAAATATATTATGGTGGAAGAGGATGGAATTCACTATTGAGCCACTTGAATAGTAGCAAGCACTTAAGATTTATGTAAATTAGAAGAGAGAATTATGATTTGAAATGCACTTTATTTTCAAATCAACAGCCAACTTCAATTAATTCCAAAACCCAGCCAGCTGTTCCAGTGTCAGCTCGCATTTTGACTGGCCAGGCAACAGTGCTAGGGTTCATGGCTGAGCACAACCTTCCATTTTCTGTTGCTCCCCATCTTATTGACTTGGCTAAAGAATCAGCATGGGACCCAAAAGCACTTTCTTCCCTCTCAATGGATCGGACCTCAGCATCAGTAAAAATGAGATATGGCTTGGCAGACACTTTGTCAGAAACTTTAGAAAAAATGATATCCACTTTTGTCTCTCTTAATATAGATGAGCCAACAAGCAACAATTTGATGAGAGTTTTTTTCAATACTTGTCAGCTATTACAGTGAAGAGCAACAGAGGGTTGTGATAGAGCATCTTTCATCTGTATGTCTTTACTCTGTAAACAGTCAAAGTGTGTTTGATGCACTCCATTCTCTGCTGACAGAAAGAAAAATCCCATATACAAATTTAATATCTGTAATGATGGATTCATGTGCAGTCATGAGAGGCTCAAAGTCTGGATTCGAAACTCGTTTTCGCCAAGAAAAAGCTCCACATCTTCTTGATGTAGATGAAGATTCCTGCCATCACATTCATAATGGAACAAATAAAATTTTTAAAGTATTCGAATAACATGTGGGAGATTTTTTTTTTTTTCTGATTTAAACACTGAATTTAAATGGTCAGCTCAGCTGAGATTGAAACTTGGTCAAATTTGTGGTTTCTTTATGATAAGGTTTTCTGCTCCAGAAAGATATCTGACCCACAGGTGGCTTTCATGCTATGATGTAGCTGTAGAAACCTTAAGAATGTGGGATGTTCTATCTGTTCTTTTATTATTCATATTTAAGTGCTGATGATGCACTAACATATCAAGCCATTATTTTAGGTAGTTACAGAAAGAGAAACTTGGAGAATTCCCCACATTTACCAAAAATTAAATTAATTCAACATTAACTAAAGAAGATGCAGCCATTTACAAATGATGGAAAAGACCTAAGGCTGCGCATCAGAAAGAAAACATCGTTACTTTTACAAGTCTACACATCTGTGTTGCCTTTACTGCCAAGATGAAAATGGGTCAAGGTCAGATGCTGGCTTCATGGGAGCCAAGCCTGTCAGAACAGCAGACTGTTATCGCCGCTTCAGGAGAGCAAAATGAGAACGTGTTTAATAGGGGTTTTTTTGCTGCATGTCGCGAGTGTGACGGAAGATTCGGGCATGTTGAACTTGGATCACATACAAGATTTGGAGTTGGGCAGGAAAGTTTTGGATCTTGTGCATGGCTACAAGCCAAACAAATTCAAAAGTACCAATTTAAAAAATAGCACAATTTCAAGAATCACTTAATACACCCCATTTGAAATGATGACTGGCATTAAAATGAAGAATGCTGGAGATCTAAAAATTAGAGAACTGTTAGAAGATGAACATGTTAGAAGAAGGATATATGTGTTAGAAGAAGTATATACGTGTTAGAAGAAGTATATATATGTGTGTGCGCACACACACACACACACGCGCGCGCACGAACCTTTTTTTGTAATGGAAAAAACATTTCAGCTAATTTCTTGCTTGACTAAGCATCTGCATGAAAATAAAAAAGGAAAAGCCTTATCAAAAACAAATTCAGCATAAGGGCCACACACCTGAAAATTTTTCACGTTTAGTAATGTAAGAGCCGTGGCACTTAGCCCAAAGATTACATTACAGGGCAGTTCTGAAATCAAATTTTTTATTTTGGTTTTGTAAAATTTTACAATAATTTTTTGACTTTGCAGATTTTGTAGCAAGTAGGAAAATGTGTAAATTCTTTATGTAGAATGAAAATTAAAATCAAAAAGTTTGAAGGCATACTGGAATAGTTTTACTAGAAAAGCGAACAGAATAGGAGAAGGAATGATTTATTCTATTCGCCATGGCACAAGAAGCAACGTACATTCTCTTCCTGAGAGATTCTATATTACGATGTTGTTAGGCCTTTGCTAAATAGCGCCATTTCCATTCCATAGAACATTGGATTGTTTCATGCTGCTCTGACCCGTGACCTCCATAACATCACTCTCCTCCCAACTCTCCCCAAGGTACCAATTCCACTCCCACTAGTTTCTTTTGCTTTATGTCAGAGAGAATGCCTCTGGCACTTCTGCTACAGCTTCAAGACTGAAGGGGAATAAATTATATTTCTTTTTTTTTTCCTCCCTCCAAAAGGCACAGTGCACTGATGGTGTGTGAACTCTAAACCTTTTTAGGATGTCATCATTCATTCATCACAAATTATTTATGGCCTGAAATCCAGTGTTTCAGCTAATATAATTTAAGCATTACTCAGAGTTACAACCCGATTGCCACAGAAATTAAAAATATACACAGTGCTTCAAAGAATTTTTAAGACTGGCGCTAGATTTCAGTCTACGGTGGCGCCACCAGTGTAATCGCGAATGCGTTATAAACCGTGACCATCTGCTTGCTTTCTGCCAAAAGTACTGTGTAGTTGTTAAAGTAACTCAAACGAAACGGCCATTCATTAGAGAAGTAAAATTTTTTTCATGTTGAATTATTAAGATGGAACAAAGGGCTGTTATTAAATTTTACGCAAAACTTGGTAAAAGTGCCTCAGAAACGTACCAAATGATGAAACAAGTTTACGGTGAGTTTTATTTATGTAAATCAAATGTTTTCATGTGGCACAAACGTTTTTTGGACGAAAGAGATACGCTAGAAGATGATAAGCATACCGGAAGACCAAGTTCATCTAAGACAACTGAGATTATTGAAAAAGTGCGTGATTTCGTGGCAAACAATCGACGTGCGTCACTAAGAATGATGGAAGAGTCTTTAAACATCAACAAAGAAACGATTCGAACTATCCTGCATGAAGATTTGGGCAAAACAAAAATCTGTGCTAAATTTGTTCCACACACGTTAGCCAATGAACAAAAATCAAGGAGAAGTGCACATTGCAGAGACTTCATTTCAGCTGCTGAAAATGATCCAAACTTCTTAAAATCGATTGTTACTGGTGATGAAACATGGTGTTTTCAATATGATCCTAAAACAAAGTGACAAAATGTGGAATGGAAGTAAAAAAGGCAATTCCGCAAAGTGAACTGGAACAGGCATTCGAATCATTATTAAATCGCTGTAACAAATGTATTGAAGCCGGAGGGACTTATTTTGAATAACAAACCAAAACAAATTATAATTTCTTGTTTCTATTTCATTTTACAGGCCCAGTCTTAAAAATCCTTTGCCACACTGTGTATATCACAACCATTTGAAAGTTGCAGGTTATTGTAACAGTAACTGTTGTAAATTTCAAAAAATTTCAGCAATTTCATATTTTTTTAAACTCATTAAATGGAATGGAAAGAAGGTGTATATATATATATGACTTAAAACTTTAGGCCAAAAAATATCACTGAGTTAGAATCACTGCTTAATACTGTGCGAATTTTCAGTATTTACATTAAAATAATATTTGGACTTGACAAGTGCACCATACTGTCCCTTCAGCGAGGCAAAGTTCAAAAAGTAAAGGGAATAGAGCTCACTAATGGAGATATAATTCGCTCACTAAATGAAGATAACCCATACAAATACTTGGGTATCTTAGAGATGGACAATATTTTGCATGAAAGAGTCAAAAATCTAACATGCAAAGAATACCTGAAGAGAGTGAGAAAAATCTTGAAATCGAAACTGAATGCTAGGAACACGATTCGTGCAATAAATACATGGGCAGTGCCTGTAATACGGTACCCAGCGAGGATTGTTGACTGGACAATAGGCGAATTGGAGACACTGGATAAAAAAACACAGAAACTACTAACAATGCATCACTCACTCACTACATCGGAAGAGCGACATTGATAGATTGTACCTACCTCGAAACATCGGTGGCCGTGGTTTACTACAAATTAAACAGACAGTTCAAGAAGAAAAGTGTGGCCTTAACGATTACATCAACAAGAGCTCAGAAAAACTGTTATAAGCAGTCAAAACAGAAATTTTTTTTACGAGCTACTGAAACCAAAATGGAGTACAAAGAACAACAATACAAAGCCCGCCTAGAAAATTGGAAGAATAAGCCACTACACGGGGCATTTTTCAAAGGAATCGATAACAAACTTGACAACGACTTAACCTGGACATGGCTTAAGACAGGCACTTTACAAAGGGAGACTGAGGGTTTGCCCTTTGCTGCACAGGAGCAGGCCCTTAAGACAAACGTGATGAAGGCCAAGATACAGGGCTCAAGTTACAATAGCCTTTCCCGTCTGTGTAACAACCGTAAAGAAACAGTTAATCATTTGGTTTGAGAGCGCACAGTCATTGCCCACACCGAGTACAAAAAGAGGCATGACGATATGGCCCGAAAGGTCCACTGGGCACTCTACAACAAATTTGGATTCCCGACTTCTGAAAAGGCCTGGCAACATATAGCAGATAAAGTCCTGGATAATGGCCAGGTGAAAATCTTATGGGACTTTCAAATACCGACTGACCAGCACATAACCGCAAGTACACCCAACATCACCATGATTGAAAATCAACAAGTGACTCTAATCCATATTGCCATCCCTAGAGATTGTAGAGTACTGGAAAAAGAGAAGGAGAAAATGGACAAATACAGGGCTCTGGCTATGGAAACTACCCGACTTTGGAAGAAAAACACAAGAGTGCTGCCAATAATAATCGGCGCACTAGGGACTTTATCACTCAAATTCATGGACTACTTTACCCGACTTGGAACAACAATAATAGCAACTGCCAAGTTACAAAAGACTGCAATCATCGGCACTGCAACAATTATTCGTCAATACTTGTCCGAGGCTTAGGCCTCTGGTTGAGGCTTGCTTTGTACAAGAACTTCCAGTGATAATGTGATGTCTTGTGTTGTTTGTGTGATCGTTTTACTGTGTTATTTCTGAAAGAATAATATTATATATATATAATTTTATTCAAGGCTTCTTGAATTGGAAGAGGAACTACAAAGGATCAAGTGGGACATCGTCAGGCTAAGTGAGGTAAGGAGAAAAGGAGAAGATCTCATTGAACTGAAAAGTGGACATCTCTTCTACTATCGTGGGACAGATACTGGCAGAACTAGTGGTATTGGATTTATAATAAACAAGAAACTGAAGGATAAAGTGGTAGAAGTTGAAAGTTCCTCTGACAGAGCTGCATGACTTGTTATCCAACTCTCGAGAAGATACCAGGCTCAGATTATTCAAACTTATGCACCCACCACAAGTCATCCTGAAGAATAAATTGAAGAATTTTATGAGGAAATTCGTCATCTAAATAATAAAGGCAATCAGCACTTGAAGATAACTATGGGAGATTTCAATGCAAAAATAGGACAGCAGCAACATAATGAAACTTCGGTAGGTAAATTCAGTCACTGCAACATAAACCAGCGTGGAAATACTCTCATTGAGTTTGTAGGGTCAGAAGGGTTTTTCATCATGAACTCCTTTTTCAAGAAAAAGCTACACAGGAAATGGACATGAAGACATCCAAATGGGACGACAAGTGAAATTGATTTTATTATGTGTAACAAAAAATTCGTCATAGAAGACTGCAGTGTGCTAAACAAGTTCAACACAGGTAGTGACCATAGATTGGTGAGATGTAAGATGCACCTCAACATTAAACTTGAACGTGGCAAGCTCATAAAACAAACAAAATGTATTGACATAACCAACCTTAAAAAACACCATAATACCTTCAAGTTGGAACTGAAGAACAGATTCTCTGCTTTAGAAGGCCTAACATCAGAAGAAGTGGATATTTCTGAAATTAACAGAAAAGTAACCAAAGCTGTTATGGAAACAGCAACAAAATTAGCTGGGTCTAAGAACAAGTTGCATGTAAAAAAATTATCAGGAAAAACCAAAATGTTGATGCAAAAAAGAGGAGAGATGAGGACAACTAAAGAGGATGTGACTTCCAAAGTGGAATATATAGAGCTATGCAAGACAGGACGAAAAAGTATCACTGAAGACGTAAGGAAATTCAACTGTGAACTAGTGAGGAAAGCAATTGAAAACAACCAAAGCCTAAACACAGCAAAGGGACATCTCAGTAAGGGAAGAAAACAGATTATGGCACTGAGAAAAGAAGATGGTTCTGTAACAAGAAATTAAGGCAAAATTTTGACAAGAGTGAAAGATTTCTACTCCAAATTATATGAAAGGGATGATACATGTACTCCAGACATCATGAAAGGTACCAGTAACAGAGTTCTTCCAGTCCTCCCAGCAGGAGTTGCACATGCAATCAAGAACATGAAGCGGGGAAAAGCTCCAGGAGAAGATGGAATTACTGTAGACATCATACAAGAAGCAAGTGGAGAAATCGAAACAGTACTCGTGCAAATTTTCACTCGATGCCTTAATGAAGTGAAGATTCCTGAGGATTGGAACAACGCTACAATGATCCTGCTACATAAAAAAGGTGACATTGAGGATCTCAGGAACTACAGACCTATCAGCCTCCTATCAGTGGTTTATAAAATCTTCACTAAAGTTCTTTTACACCGCTTGAAGGTAACACTGGACATGGCTCAACCGAGAGAACAAGGTGGATTCAGGAGTGGCTACAGCACTATAGATCATATCCACGTACTGAGAGAACTAATTGAAAGAGCGAGGGAATATGAACTTCCATTGTGCATGGCTTTTATCGATTATGAAAACTCCTTTGATTCGGTGAAACCATCAGCAGTTACAATGGCTTTAAAATCCTGCGGTATTGAAGATGCATACATTAATATTATTAATAACATCTATGAAAATGCAAGTGCAAAGATCCGGCTGTTTGAAAATACAACACATATAAAAATTGGAAAGGGAGTGAGACAAGGTGACACCATATCACCCAAGCTCTTTAATGCCACATTGGAAAATGTCTTTCCGTCACTGAACTGGGAAAACAAAGGGATAAAGATTAATGGAGATTATCTAACTCACCTTTGTTTTGCTGATGACATAGTCATTTTTGCCACTACCCCGTTAAAGCTGCAGAGTATGATCCAGGAACTTGCTGACAAGAGTAACGAAGTGGGATTAAAAATGAACTTTCAGAAGACAAAAGTGATCTACAATACTTTTACAAGAAATGAAGATTTATCGATTGATGGAGGAAAGCTGGAGATAACAGACACGTACGTATATCTTGGACAGCAGATATCAAGTGAAGGTCACATTGATGAAGAAATTAATCGGCGTATAAAACTTGCCTGGAGAGCTTTTGGAAGAAACAGCATACTTTTAAAGAGCAATATGCCATTATGTCTTAAAAGAAAAGTGTTTGATCAATGCATCCTTCCAGTGCTTATGTATGGTGCAGAGACGTGGAACTTAACTAAAAGAGACATACAAAGGATGCAGACAACTCAAAGTAGCATGGAGAGGTGCATGTTTGGTGTAACCAGGAGAGATAAGAAGAGGAACTCATGGATCCGAAAAATGACAAGTGTGGAAGACATCATGATCAGAGTTAAATCCCTGAAATGGCAATGGGCTGGACATATTGCCAGAAGGACAGACCATCGATGGACAGCCGAAATTTTAGATTAGATTCCAAGGGACAGGAAAAGACCCAGAAGAAGACCACATGGGGGATGGGTGGATGAAATTCGAAAGTATGCGGGAGTAACATGGAGGAGACTGGCACAAGACAGTCCGTTGTGGGAGAAACTTTAGACCTTCGTCCAGCAATGGATTGATAATGGTTGACAATGATGATTATATATATATATATATATAACTTTTATATGTATGTATGTATGTATATATAATTTAAGCCAACTTTAGCAATGGACAAAAAAATTACAAAAAATAATAGACAATCTGAAAACCCGAATGCGTGAAAGCAACAGAGAAGAATTCTCAGAAACAATATGTACAATAAGCAGAAATAACTACAGCAGGAGCCAAAATATGAAAAAAAGTTAAAATAAAAAACAACAAGGCAAACGAGCAGGGAGATAAAATGGAGTGCAGAAAGCTTTGAAAATGCTGAGCTTTGGCTTTAGTGAGGACCAGCAAAACTCAGCATTTACTCACTTCCACAAAGACCTAGTTGAACATGGGTTTCTGCTATGCATAAATGCAAAAATTACAAGTCCCCAAAAATTACCAATAAAACATAACCACCCACATAGGCTCGGAAACTTAAATATTCAGCAAAAATTTTGAATTTCGTATTACATCCATGCCATATCTGGCCCAACCCAAAACTCCTCATCATTCACAAAAACAGAAAAACTTCAATGCATAGCCCAAAAATAGTGTAAGATAGGCGTAGAATTTAGACCAATGAAACAAAAAACAAAGCCTGGGGAAAAGCTGCAAAAAAACAAAAATTATTTTTTTAGACGCATCACCTGACCTTACATCCCAGATGTACATAGCAATGTAAAATTGCCCAACTTGGAAGACTATAAAAATATAAAAAACCACCCTGAAAAAAGGCTTTATCTGAAGGCACAAGCACCAAAAAATTTTTTAAAGCAGTGCCATGTGGCACGAAACACGTGGCTTGCTACCTGAGGGAAAACCCAACTAGGAACCACGGCAAAAACAAAACACGAAGTCAAGAGACAAATAATAATGAAGCAAATGCCTGTGCTAAGAAACAACAACTAAAAATTTTCAGATAAAAAGCACAGAATATCCGCAATACATTGCATGACTTTAGGCAATAGAAATGTAATATAAACCATTGGAAATGTACTTAAAAATAAAAATTTCAATATGTACACAGTATTATAAGAATGCTTTACACAAATTACAAATACAGCAAATGTTACAACGAACAAAAGGGACGCTGAGCCACGAGGCCAAAATCACTGCAAACGACCTGAACAGAGCACTGCATGCGAACAAAAAAATAAAAGGCCACCAGCAAGAAAAAAACGCCAGTAAAAGCAAAGCCAAAAAAAAAAAAAAAAAACTAACACATTTCAGCAGGCACAGAAACGAGAAAAAACCAAAAACCTCCAAAAGGAAAAAAAATGAAAGGACCTACCTACCAGGCCACCAATCTGTACGTAACTTGAGTTACAAATGGCTGACAAAATTTCCGCATTTGAAGTAGAGAAACCAAGATGGCAGTCCTGCACAAAAAGCACTCCGCAGCCGTTAGTCCACCAATCAAAAAATTTCCAAGTGAAAAAGATAAACAGTTTGTCTGGAGAGAGTATAAGCTCACCGGAATACATGTAAAATATCATCAAATACACCTGGATGTGTATTTAGTAATATTCATCTGTATTAAAATACCTTATAGTGAAACTACAGACAAGATATAGTTTCTTATAGTTTTTCTTAATTTTTACTATTTTTATGTTAGCTATTCTTGTTATCGAATATCTATTTTACATTTTAAACTTTTTTGGAGATTTTTAATTATAAACTTTTTGGGGGATTTTAAATAATATTTTATTATTTTTATTTTTATGATAAAACTGTTTTATCTATAGCACCAAAGGTTCCTAAATATTAGTTAATATACATCCTGTAGACCAACTTCCAAAAAGTCTTTCATTGGCCAGAATCATTTTATTAACTGTGATGCAAAAAAATTAGATCTGCTAACCTAACTCTATTTTTGAGAACTATTTTTCTTAAGGCTGTTTTAATAAAAATAAGCTGGTACTTGATGATCTGGAAAGCTATTTAATAGGATATTAATGTGTTCAAGGAAATCTGAAGTATTGTTGCACATTCTGGAAATTCTAAGTACCTGCGAAATAAGTACATTCTCTATAACTTTGGTTGAGATATTATTTGTCCAGTGTAAATATTTAATAACTTTAAAAGGAAAATTCTTTCTTTTATCAAATAGGCTAATGGTAAGGTTACCATTGTTAAGTGTTATGCTTAAATCTAAGAAATCATGTTCCTGGTTATTTTGGTTGGTTTTACTTAATGCTGAATTTTACCGTCTGCGGATTATATGCCGAAAAATATGGTACTTATATTTGATAAACACTTTTAAAATGCACATGCTCATTTACTATATTTTTGCATGTTCAGATATAAAAATAAATTTAAATATTTCAAACTACACCATTTCAAAAAGAAAATGGAGTGCATATGAATCAGCATGAAGAAATTAAATGCTTATATTTGAGAAACACTTTAAAATATGTATTCAGACAAACTTGAATGAAAAGCTGCTATGATTTTTACAGTCGTATAATTATGAGAAAGTTTTCTGTCAATTTTGCAAACTATTCCACTTGTAAAAAATAAGAAGACAATTCATACAAGTTCATCATGAAACTGGTAAATACCTATATTTGGAAAACACTTTTAAAATGAACATGCTCATTTTCTAGATTTTTGCAGGTTCAGATATATGAAAATAGATTTAGATATTGGGAACTACACCATTTCTCAAAAAAAAAAAAAAAAAAAAAAAAAAAAAAGGAAGGATTTGTGGATCAGTGTGAAAAAATTAAATGCCCCTATTTGAGACACTTCTGAAACACTCACACTTATCCACAATGCTGTGTGAATAAGGTATTAGCTAGATTTGAACACTTACATAGATATCAGAAATATTTCATTCAATTTTGTAAGCTATGTCATTAAAATTATAAAAGGAGATAAATTTCATGAAATCCAAAAGAAAAAAAATTACAGATGTAACTATTCCATAAAAGATTTACTGAACCAAAAGAAAAATACAAACAAAAACATTGGCAGATGTAAAAAAGACATTAATCCACAGTGGGAAATATTTTTATGTATTTAAGTTTTGATATCTGCATTAGCTTCAGTTGTAGTTAAGCATCTTACTTTCTCACTTGAATTAGAAATTTTCATTAACAATCGCATCATTGTTTCAACAGGTTTAAAAATCATATGTGTACTTTTTTACCAAAATTTCCTTGAATGTGGTGTTATTGCTTAATGAACGCTCACCTGCTTTGTGGCTTGGGACCTCAGAAGATGATGATGGAATTTTGACTACCAATAAGCATTAAGGCTTTTTATTTTATATTGTGCAGAATGAAATATCATTCATTGTGTTTTATTAATACTCATAATGACAGTTAATCAAAGCTTACCTCTTATGTCTTCTGGTTAAAAGCACAACTTCAAGAGCAGATTTTGATATCCATATTCATAGAAAAGAATCACTAGCACATATTTTTCTAAACATTCCAATAACTGCTTCACCACAGTATCATTGTTTATTAAATGCAACTGTCAGAACACAATGTTTTCCATTGAGGAAGAAACACGTGCACAGCGAACACAAAATGTTGAAATCATGTAGTCAGGAGATTGTTTTGCACACAAGCTCGTTGCCCAAATAAACCCACAACAATTAGGGTGAGCTTCTGCAGAATATTATGATTATACAGTTAATGCAATATATTTTCAAAAAACGTCCTGTTCACACACTGATTTTAAAATAAAAACAAGTACAGAGCTGATATACATGTATAATGGCCATCTCACGTCATACGGAGATCATCTCCCTCACACATGCAGCTCCTGCTTCGTATTCGAATTCTGTCTGAAGGTTGTGTGACTCACTGCTCCTATACCCTTTGTCAAGGCCTTGATCCCCTTTCTAGTTGCCCTTCGGGCGTGGGTGTGGGTGCCACAGCTGCACCTTTACCTCCTTCTTTCTTTTCTTTTTTTTTTTTTTTACATTTTGGATGCAGTGTTGCAGTTTGTTTGAAAGTTGAAAACATGAAAACAAATCAGCCCTTATTTTGCATAATAATAAAAAATATGAGCTGGTTTTGAGAATCTGTGGTATCAGTGAAATTTCATAAATTATTCCATTTTACCAGAAGTGTTGTGTGTATAATAACATTTTGAAAGCTGTATTAATACATTTTCTTTGCTTTTCATTCCCACAGGTCATTGCTAGTTGATGAGAAGAGGCGTCTGGAGGCACGTATTCAACAGCTAGAAGAGGAAATGGAAGAAGAGCAGGGTAACTCAGAAGTTCTTATGGAGAAAGGCAGAAAATCCCAAACTCAAGTATGTATTCATTCTTATGTGGTTTATCTGTTGATTGAATTTCCCACTAATTATTTACTTTTATGTCTTTCATGTGATTAGATACTTCCAGAACTCCCTAGAAGCAAAATGCATAAGAAATGTATATGTAATCAAGAGCAAACTTGTAGTATTACTAGCATACTTATGTGGGGATGGGGGTAAAGTTTAATGATATGTAAACCTTTTTATCCAAGCAAGTGATCGCCCTTGTAGCCAACTTAGCTAATTGAAATATTGCTGAAGAGCTGCAATAGAGTGTAAAATGATATTGTTCAAGCATTCAGTCATCTATTGTACTGTGTGGATAATAGGATCGTGTGGCTAGTAATATTTTTAGAAAAATATATTTTTTTATAATTAGACTCAAAAAAGAAAAGCTTTCAGTTAGTACCAAGCTATGATAATCAATTGTTCAATAGGGAGGAACCATTTTTTTTTATTATTATTATTTTGGCAGTGGCCTGAAAGTGTTTGTACATATATTTTGTTGATATACAGTATGTCTACCTGTATAACTATTAGTACATAGAAGGGGTGGGGGACTTCCAAATTAAAAATTAAACTTTTGTTTTCTACTGACAAGCTGTAACAAAAAGAGGTACATTGTAAGCACCAAAAGGATACTGGTTGGTTGGTCAGTACTGTATCAGGATGTCTACTGGTCAAGGAAGTCATGAAAAAGTAGTGAAATTGAGCAGGTGGTCATGAAGTAATGAAAAAGCAATGAAATTGAGTGGGTGGTCATGAAATTGTCTTTTTTGTATCATCGCCTGAATGAAGACAAGTTTGTGCACCTAGAAGAAAACATGAACCGGCACCCTTATAAACCAGTGTGTAGTCAATGTCCCATGAAAGCGAAAAGCACCAGCCGATGCAAGCAAGAGTACAGAGTGACAAGAATGCTAGGTAAAAGCCAGAGACTTCGATTTACACAACTTACGGAATTTGAGAGAGGCCTGATCATCGGGTTGAAAACCGCAGGGTGTTCGGCACGCCGTATAGCCCGCCACGTGGATTATTCTGACCATACCGTCCGACTGTGTTGAAAGCAATGGACACGTGATGGCACTGCCACATGGCGGAGCGGCATTAGCTTCAGGACAACAAAGTAAGCTACCTTTTGCTGTAGTACAAGCCGTGTCATCAAAATCAGAAGTTTTGTCTCAAGATAATTTGAATAATGAATTATCATCACTTACTTTGAATAATGAATTATCATCACAACCTCTAGAACTCCAGTTGAAGAGAGTTCTAATACAAGTTAATTGAAACATTTTTTAGTTAATGATGAGGTAATGAAATCTGAAATTATTTGGGCTATGAATAAAGTGGTGTCTCATTCTTCAGTGAAAAGCTCTCGAAACACAACAGAATTATTCCATATTATGTTTCCTGATAGCATGTTTGCTAAAAAAAAAAAATGCAGTTACACAAGGATAAGGTGTCATATATAATTACTTTGCTCTCATTTCCAGAATCTTCTAGCTAACAAAGTCAGGGAAGCTGAATTCTTCTGTGTATCATATGATGAGAGTTTGAACAAAGTTGTCCAAAAGGGACAAATGGATTTGGTGGTTGGTTTCTCGGATCAACAAACTCAGTGTGTATCTACAAGATATTTAACATCTGTGTTTCTTAATTCTGCCACATCCCATACAGCACAAAACGTTTCAGATGTGTATCAGTAATGTTACAATCTCTCTTTTTCGTTACACTTTCAGAGATATCTTACAATTACGTTTCAGCAACATCTATTTTGGAACATCTCTTTGTACATTACGGTTACGTTAAAAATAGCATTTACCGATACTACTGCTTTATAGTTTCCATTGTAAATAATTGTTACCTTGATGTTACATTCTGGCGATATTTAAGATTTTTGATTTTGTTACGGCTTGGATGCGCATGTGTATTTATGCCATTTCATCGAAGCACTCTCATAGTCATTCCACGTGCTACTGGGATGTTCTTTGTTGAAACTGTCGTACTCAAGTTAGCAGGGTGTAGGAGAACTAGCCACCGGAGAAGTGGCCACAAAAAATTTAAGGGGCCGTATAACAATTGCATTTTTGACTGCTTCGTGTGCACGACCCTCAGAGGTTGGTTATTTGAGTCATATAAAGTTTCCATAATTTCGTCTTTTCTTAATTGCGATTATTAATGTAATTCTTTATAAAAAATGTTTGTGATCTACAACTCAATAAAAGATTTCAGGTTTTACAAATTACAAGTCTGCAAATTATCTGAGAGCATGTGCTGACTCAGGAAAACTGTCAAGGGGCTAATACCAAAAGTGTAAAATATAAAGAATTTCTGGTCCGATCAGGAAATTTTCAGCATTTCAAGCTACAAGTCAACAAATTATCTGAGAGCATGTGCTGCCTCAGGAAACCTGGGGGGGGTCAACACCAAAAGTAAAAAAGTATAAAATATAAAGAATTTCTGTTTCCCGTCGAGAATTTTCATGTTCGTGAATCTCTGGGAAACTGATCACTTCGCTAAGATTTACGAATTTACGAAAAAAAAAAAAAAAAAAAAATAGAATGAAAATTCTCTCCAGTCTACGCTTCAAAAATGTTCTATTTGGAGGAGGTGTGAAGTGAGGGAATAATGGCCATGTTCTTTCATTTCTCAGCCCTGACCAAACAAACAAAATTTCATGAAAAACGGGGGGGATAATAAGAATTAAACTTTTTTGGATTAGTTTACTTTTTTACTCTTGTAAGATAGATAGAAAAAGGCAAGCAAGAAGTCACCATCAATACTTTTCAAAAACAAAACTATTTGCTATTTATCACGGAATGAAGGGAAAGCATTCTAGTAAATTGTGCAAAATCCAAAAATCTTTCTTTTCACAGTTCGCCATCTTAGGCAGTTTTAGAAGCCTCCAAAAGTGTCACAAAAAAGTCTCTTAAGCAAGCGTCAGGCTATTTTTAGATCAGCATGCAGGCAGGAGGGTACAGAGGTTCCTACTCTGAAGGTCAAGATTGCTGCTTGCCTGGGAGTTGAAGCCATGTGGTCAGTATCATAGTTCTGGCACAAACTATTAGCCAATGGGGAGGGTGTGAAGCCGAGGTCAGCCACCGTTGGTCCCTGGACTTCAGAAAAATATCACTTTTATGCTGTATCGCCTGACTCGAATAAGTCACCCGAAGGCCGGGCTCTGTGTCCGACCTGTGGGAGAGAGAACCAAAGTGGTTATTAGCAAACAAAAATGTAAGAAGAATTTTTTAGCCACACTGGCTTAGCCGACTGGGGCTGGGCCAACCGCCAACGCATGCCGAAAGAACAGAAACTTCGGCGACTGCCTAAGATGTCTCCCTGCAGATCATATTCCCTTGATAACCTGAACCAGCGTACCAAATTGAGAACAGCACAGAATTATAGCCAAGCTGAGGAGCCGGAAGTACCCGACCTTTTCCCTCTGCATGGCTGAAGGAGCCCAACGAAGGTTTTGGATCTGACCCCGGTCAAAGGTTGGGGCTTTTTGTGCTACACCACCCCACTCCTCGCCTGGAAGCAGATGTTGTGGAACGCTCCTAAGGACACGGAGTCCTGATGCTACCGATGGCTCCCGAAATTTACCGTGAAAATAGGAGGTAAGATTTCCTTTTCCTTTGAGGGCCAGGCGATGATATGGGCCCCATTAATTCACCTCTGCGAGAAAGTGCCTTCACTTAAGAACTGAAGTTCTGCAAGTTTAAAAGTGAACTATACAGCCTAGTTCAGCATCTTCAACAGCCTAAAGGGCCCCCTGTTCGGAAAAAATAAAATAAAATAAAATCTCGGGTATTGAAATTTATCTGTATAAAGAGTATTCTTCTATTTAGGGTAGAGCCATGAGGAAAAAGTTTCTTGAAAAGTATGGGGCAGAGCGAAAAAAAAAAAAAAAGTATATATACATATATGTATTCAGTAAACAAATTTTTGTTTCGGTTAGTTCATATATATATCAGGTAGAATTTGTATCGTTGAGCATGACGGTGGGGTAGGTCTGGTTTCCGTTGTGGTCTACTTGGGTCGGTACAAATTGAAGAAATAAAAATGTAAATGCTTTTCATTCAGGTTTTTTTTTAGTGTGGTAGTGTTATGCTGTGTAAAGAAGCCTCCATGTCATTTTCTATAAATAAGAAAGTCTATGTTAAAGGGGAAAGGCAGTGTGTAATTTTTACATGTGTAAGGAGTATCTAATATCATAATTGTGTTATAAGCTATTTTGAAGAACAACTTCTCAAACCAGTAATTTTGTATTTAGGAAATTTAACTTTTTTTGTGCTTGGTAGCTTTTAATAATATATAAATTGCATTTGTATTTATACACATACAGGGCCATGTAGTTAAAATTTGTGTCTTGGAGGCAGGTTATGGTGATTTTTGAGTTTGGCAAGTAATGGATGTAAAATTGTCTGTACCATTTTGTAGTAGGATGGTGGACTAGTGTTCAATGTCAGACAGTGGATCTGGAAAATGGATTTTCATGAGTGGGAGACATTAAAAAAGGCATGCATGCTGACTAAGGTAATAAAGTGTTGGCCTGTATATTGCCATTGTATAATGTTGGAATTCTTTGGCAGGTGATGATTTCTGGAGATAGTTCTTTGATGGGTGTAATTTTCTGGAAATAAATGGTTCTGCGATATAGAGTATTTTTCTAGGAAATAAGTAGTATAGTGTATTTTTCTGGAAAATAGTGTTAATTCTCCTGGAAACTGTGTGCCTAGGGAATGACAAGATAAGGGTATTTCTGGAAATAATGTGAGTCTTCATATGGTGTTTTTCTGGTAGCTGTGTGTACCAGGGAAAAATAATTTGGGGGGCAAGAAAGTTCTTGCAGGGTGCTTTCCATATGTGGAAAATGCTTCATGTCTGAAAGGGTATAGATGGAAACAATTGGGGGATTGTTCTTCCACCCCCAGTAAGCCGAAGACCCATAGGAAGCTACCTTGAGCAGGGCGAGTTCATGGGTGTTGCCCCAAAACTGTAAGTGAAGAAAACAGTACAGGGTGATGTGTCACACTTATACTCCCATTTTGATGCATAGGCCTGATTAGATTCACGACCCAATCTCACCTTCAGCCTAAATAATACTCCCTCACAGTGAGAATTTTGTTTTCAGTGAAATTGAGTGATTTGAATGAAATGTTTGTCTAGCTAGTGCCTGAATTTATTATATGGATCTGTTAAATTGGTGAAAAACTTAGTGTACCTTTGCAAATGTAGGTTAAACTGATTTAGGAGTTGCATGTCAGAAATAGTTGTGTATTTTAAAATTTTTGGTGAGCAGTGGGAGTGCATATGGATATAAGTTCAAGTTCGGGAGTGTTGAGAGTTGGTGTTTGCCTTTTGTTTGCATGGTGGGATATTGAGTACTCGGAGCAAGTTTGTATAGTGAAGTATTTGGAATTTTCCAGATGATAGGGTGAATTTTAAGTTTATTTGTCTGCATTGTGGTGTAGTGATAACTTATTGAGTTAATGTAGTAAGATATTTAGTGCAGTATGTTTAGTATAGTGTCTAGAATTGATTTAGTATCAAGTAATGCTAGAGTTTTGGGCTATGTTATTGTAAGGCAAATTTTCCTGGGAGTGTAGAACCGTTTAGTAATGTGACTTTTGATTATTTGTAAATTTTTGCTCAGTTGTTGTAATTCCTAAATTTAAATGGGTTAAGGAAACTGGTTTGAGGGGTGTGTTTGAAAGGTTAAATGAAATCTGTATTGTATATACAATAAGCTATAAATTCATGAAGAGAGAGAAAGAAATAACACTTCAGCTATCCCAAAAGTGTAAAATATAAAGAATTTCTGGTCCGATCGGGAAATTTTCAGCATTTACAAGCTACAAGTCAACAAATTATCTGAGGGCATGTGCTGCCTCAGGAAATCTGTCATGGGGGGGGGGGGGTAGCACAAAAGGTATAACAGATAAGGAATTTCTGGTCCGATCAGTAGATTTTCAGCATTTACAATCTACATTGCAACAAACTCTCTGTGAGGGCATGTGCTCACTCAGGAAACCTCTCGGGGCAGGAAGGGGGTACCTAAAATATAAAACATAAAGTATTTCTGGTTGTAAATGCTGAAAATCTCCCGATCGGACGAGAAATTCTTTATATTCTACACTTTTGGTATTACCCCCCGACAGGTTTCCTGGGTAGGCACATGCCTTCAGATAATTTGTTGAGTTGTAGCTTGTAAATGCTGAAAATATTCCGATCGAACCAGAAATTCTTTGTATTTCATATTTTAAGCCCCCCATAAGTTTCCTGGGTTTGCACATACCCGCAGAGAATTTGTTTAGCTGTAGTTTATAAACCTTGAAAAATATCGTAAATAAGAAAATACGAAATTACAGAAATGTTATATGTGTCAGATAACCAATCTCGGGAGACGGAGCAGTACAGAATGCAATTTTTATATGGCCCCTTAAATTTTTTGTGGGCAGTTCTCCGGTGGCCAGTTCTCCGCTTTGTCTTTGGCCTAAAAACCATGAAAATGTCTAAATTTTTTACTAAAAATGAAATATTAAAAAAAAAAAATTTATGAACAATATCATCCTACAGAAAAATAAATTTTCAAAACTTGCATAGTCGTTAAACTTTTCAATATATCAACATTATTTTTTTTCTACCTTTGCAAACTAAAAACTACTTTTATTGAGACTTTTTTTTCTGATTCAAAAAAGATATTATACACTGGTGTGCAAAACTTAAGGACGGACGCTAGTGTACACTAACTAGCAAACTCCGGGTACGGAGAAGTGGCCACCGGAGAACTGGACACATTGGAATTTTAGTCCCATTAAATTGTTCTGCATAAACACATTTCATGTTGCTATATTCACCACTACTTGAGCAACTGAATTGAGGATTGAGGATTTCAGAGAGTGTTATAATCGAACAAAAAAAGGATAAAATATGTAACTTACAGGACCCAACCACTCTAGAAAAGTCATTTATAAAAAAGTGAGAAAATACAAAAGAAAAGACAAAAAAAAGGGATTTTTATAAAAATTATACAGTTTAATTAAAAGGTTAGTAACATAATATATATCTCCATATAAAAAATTATATTAAGAAAGGAAGTAGAGTTCATACTTAGGATAGTTATATCTACTGGCTCTTCCAATAGATTGTGGCACTGAGGAGATGCACCTCTGATACCTAACAAATGAACCAACCCACTTCTTTTATCCCGGCATGCAATTTCAAATGCCAGAAACAAGCGAGGGAGTCCCCATGGGATTTCGATAGTCTGAAGATGTCAATGATGTACTGATGAAAGCACTCGCTCATACATCGATGACGAAGTGTTTCTGTGTGGATAGTGTCTCTCAACCTGATGAGTTAATTAGTTCTAAAGTGTTGTAAGTTTTTAACTGTTAGATATTTTTAGAAGTGTGAATGTTTTAAGGGTATGTACATATAATTTAATTAAGGGTTTTAAATTAATTTTAACCAAAAGTTTTAGTTTGTAAATAGTTTCATTTAACTAACAAAGAATAACTACTTATTTTAGGCTTCTCTTAGGGCAGGAGCACGTGCCCACCTAGTTTATAACATGCTATATATGTCTCATTAGATACCTTTATTACTCACTATTTTACTTGAATGCACTTTTTAACCATAAAGCTATCCTTTTGGAAAATTTTCATGATATGTATATGCTAAAATCAATTGTGGTTGAAAAACATAGACTAACAACTTATATGGGATCCACATGAAATCCCAGATCCTTGGAAAATGTTGATCAAAAAAGTCAAATAAAAAATATAAAGAGATTAATAACCGGGAGAAAAATAATACATCATTGTACAGTGACTCACTTTTTTGTGGTTCATGATAGATGGCAGCACATCATTTTCTTTTCCTACACATTGTGTGATGATTGGTTAGGATCATTCCAACTGGCTTCAGGGAGGAAAAGCCCAATACATGGACTTCCACCCACACCATGCATGTGTTTCACCCAGTGTGTAGTGAACATGGTTTTATATGGTGACTCTGAAGATGCTATTTGTATAGCAAAAGCACTCAGCCAGTGAAATGCACTAATCACATAGAATTCTGTTCTTTTTAAAATTTCAAATTGTGTCAATTTTTATTCAGTTATAAATAGTAAATTGCAGTTGCTCAGGTTGGTGTTTTTTTTAGTGGGTTTAATGTTAGAATAAATGTTAAAAATTAGGTTTTCTGACTACAGTTTAAATACTAAAATTAAATTTGAATTCTCCAAGAACATGCTGAACTCCCTGATGCTCACATCATAATTAATGTGTTACAGCGATTTGTATGAACGGGTGAGTAAAGACATCCTGTTGTATACTCATGTTGTTATGAAAAATATAAAATCACCCCCCTCTCCCTGTGGATCTGATAACTAGTTAAAAGAATGCCTTCTACCCCTAAAGCAGCAAGAAGAAGACATCCAATTACAAGAAGGGGTACTTTGTAGCATAGACTATCAGTGGACTGAGCTTATATAGGTGAAACAGGGAGAACTATGAAAGTCTATATGGAAGAACAGCTATTAGAAACATTGCAAACAAGACAGTTAGACAAACATATACTCGTACAGGCAACAGTCACACTGAATGAGGAAACTTGAAAAAGAGATGGAAATACATGAAGAAGTACTATGTTAAATGATAACTGCAATTGGGCACTCTCAATTGAATGGCAACAATTATTCCAGAGAGTGATGCAGTTCAGATGATGAGCTAGGTTCTACTTCAAAAATTTGACCCCCAAATGCAAACAAATAACCTCTGTAAAATCCATAAATTTAACTCTTTCACTGTAATGAAAAGGTCATTAAAATAGTACAGTAAGTGCCGTACAATTTCCATGCTTTCAAAGGAATTCTTATTGATGGCCTTTCTTTGTAAAAATAATAGCTGAATTTTTCTCATTCTAATAGTGTTTGTCTCCTGTGTTATATGTAGTAAAAATCTGGTGTTATCTTGTCTACTATGGTTTAAATCATTCAATGATAAATAAAAAATGAGGGGGGCTTATAAACTGTAAGTCAGAAATAAACTACATTCTAAAATAATTATGCAGTGAAATGCCATGGGGTGGATGATCATAGCATTTAACAGTACAAAATATCAAAGAAATACTTACGAAATCAAAGTTGTGTAAGGCTCAAAGCAAAAATTTATTCCTCTGCTTATGCAAATATCATTTCAGATTGGATTATATAGTATTGCAGTGATTTTTTATCGTCAGTTTCTAGTTCCACTGAGCCAGGAATGTTACTTCATGTTTTGTCATTAAGGAGGTGATCTGGAATTTCTTTATAACTTTTCAAGACACTTTTAACTTAAGTGTTCCTCCTAAATAACAAGTAAAATATCTGACTTAAAACTGCATATTTAAAAAATGCCATTCTACTTTGTGGCATAGTGTCTTCCTATCATGGATACTCACTCATATTCAGTAAATTGAGTCATGTATGTAGATTAAAGCTGTACAGTAAAATTTTAATTCATTGAATGAAACATAATTTCACATTATTATTTTTTTCACAAATGTAGATAGAACAGCTTATGACAGAGCTTGCCAGTGAAAAATCAGCAACACAGAAATTAGAAAATGCTAGGATTCTTCTAGAAAGACAGGTAAATATGACTGTTTTATCTTCAGTATGCATTTATGGAACATGTGTGTATTCTCCATTTTCTTTCTGAAAATAGTTATGTTTTGCATAAATAGCTCACTTTTTCTTCCCTTTTAAAAAAACCAGGTGACAGTTTTGATTTTTCATTCATGTGTAATATATGTGTGATATAGGGACATATTATTACTTAAAATTCAAACATGAAACTTTAGTACACATATTTTCCACACAAACAATCATATATATATATATTCATTTAATCATTGCTTCAAGAATGTAATATAAGTCTAAATGGCAGTGATTGACCAGGTGAATGAGTTTGTTTATTTAGGAAGCATGTTTGACAGAGAGAACAAATTGGATGGTGAAATTAGGAGGCGAGTGAATTCTTCATTGAAAGTCATGGCTGCTTTGGGGGGTTTTCACAGGAATGATGGGTTCTCTAGAGAGTCCCGCATGGCCGTGTATGAAACAGTAATTGTTCCTACTCTGATGTATCGCAGTAAAACCTGGGTACTACAGAAGAAACATAGAAGTCATTTGTGTGCTGGAGAAATTCATTACTTACAGGGGCGGGGCAGGACACGTTCTGATTGTGTAAGGAATGAAGATGTGTTTTAGTTGTGTAATGTGAAGCAAAATGTTGTTAGCAAGGTGGAGACCAATATGCTTCGGTGGTTTGGCCATGTTGAAAGAATGAGTGATGAGATGCTTACTAAGAAAATCTTTTTAGCCCAAGTGGCAGGAAGGCCAAGGAAGTCATGGGAGGATCAGATTCAGGAGTGTCTGCATGAGAAAAAGATTATGAGTATGCAGTATAGAAGATCTTGTGTACGGTGTGTAATGGATGTCAGTGAAGCCCGAGTTGTATGTCAAGATCACTGTAAATGGATAAGTTTGATATGGCAACAGTAAGTAAAAATTATCTGGTAGTTTGTATATCTTTGTGGAGTTAACCTCTGAATCTCGGAAAACAGCTTAGTGATGATGATGATTATTCACGTCTGAAACTGTAAGGCCTGCACCACTAGTAGAATATTTATGGGATATTTACTGTGTTTAAGTTTAGTTTTCAATGTCTGTGAGAAGAGAAGCCAAATATGTTTTCATAGTTGCTTTACCAAGTTCTTGCCATTGATAATTACTTCAGTTACTTCTTCATAAATAGTCATTAGGAGATGCCTGTCACTAAGCTTTTCTGAGAGATTCAGATGTAAGTTTCCCAGAGCAAGGTAATAATCTGCCAAGTCAAAGTTACTGATGACAGATTTATCTTATTGTCGATGTACCAAACTTCTTCATTTGCAGCAATCTTGGTACATAACTGGAGCTTCACTGATGTCCATCACATATCTCCCATTAGACTTTTGTACTTCATAAGAATTATCTTTTGTCCTTTCAGGCATTCCTAAACCTGCTCCTCCCATAATTTCTTGGCCTTCTTCTACCTTTCCTTTTTGCCATTTGATCTGAACAAATTTTCTTAGTTAGAACTTAATCTATGGCCAAAATAACCTCATAACATTTGTCTTCACCCTCCTAACCATATTTTGCATCACACCATGTGTCTACAAAATATCAAAATATCTTCATCACACATTATCACATTTCAGAACAAAATCCATCGCACTAACCTGAACAAAACTTTTACTGTCATTCAAAATTCTCTTGTCCGACATTTTTGCAAAATTGAAAGAAACATTTTGGTCAATTCTGAAATGCTTGGCTGTACTCCTGTTGGAGAATACTCCACGACTGTGAATGAATACATTTTGCAAGGTCTTGCACCCTCAAAAGAGGCTTCTCAGAAAGTTCTGTTTAAACTTTGGGAGTAGACAAATATCTCATGGTGTAAAGCAGGCAATTAAGCAGGATGGGGGAGCTGTTTGATTTTATCTGCTCCACATTAGTCATAACTTTCCAGGTTTCATAAGCAGTGACATTGTCATGAAGAAGTAGAACCCTCAACATGTCTGTTGTTGTATATTGCTTCATATCCTTAACCATTTTATGCAAAACAGTGTTGGTACATTGTTGATAATTTATCAGCGTTTTTTCAGGTAAGCTGTCCACAGCTACCACTCCTTGGGAATTAAAAAAATTTGTGAATACATTGTTGCATTAATCTTATTGTGGCACTTCTTGTGCAACCCAGTGTTGCTCTTTTGAGAGGTGTATAGTAATAAAACAATGTTTCATAACATGTGACAATGTCTGTTAACTGTTTAGGTCCATAAGGTTCAAACATTACCAGCATCTCCTTGAAAGAGTTGACTTTAGCTACCTTTCTTTGTTTTTTCCCTCATTGTTCTGTTGATTTATGGGGTACTCACTTGTCACAGATTTTGTGAAATTTTAAATGTTGATGAATAATTGTTTCCCCACTGCCAATCGATACACCAGCATCTAAGCTTACATGAACATTAATGTGTGGGTTTTCCTTTATAATTGTACAAATTGCAGTGATGGCTCTCTCGTTCACCACCTAATTCATCCCCTGTGTTAAAAACGTCAGAGCTCTGCTGTCCTTTGAATTTGTGCATGTATCCATCCTGTAACAGGGCCTATTTGTGGTAAATCGGCATGAATTTTTCTCACATTGTCCCTGAGCTGCATCGTGGCGAAAATAAAAAAAAAATTATCCTTTTAGTAGACTGCATAGTAAAAATACACACATAATTCTTAGGCTTACCTTTAAGTACTGCCAGTGAAGAGAGAAATGATGATATAACTATTGTCATTGTTTTTAACATGTAACAATAAGTTTAGACAAACTTTCAAATATGGTGTAACTCATTGACTTTAGTGGAATGAGTGCAAATCTACAGACATGTGTCAAAAAACTTTTTAACATTCTATGTACCTACACTGTTGTACCCAAACTTCTTCAGTCACACTTGCAAGAGAATCATTTGTTCATTGAACAATTCAAAGTAATGCTGATACTCTTCAAGATGCCTTTATTCATTTAATTGCAGGCATTTTCTTATTTCCCTCCCTCCCCCTCTCCGTCCGTCCCTCCCTCCCTCCCTCCCTCCCTCCCTCTCTCTCTCTCTCTCTCTCTCTCTCTCTCTCTCTCTCTCTCTCTCTCTCTCTCTCTCACTCACACACACACACACACACACAGCTTTGCGCATGACACTGACTGTTGATAATCTTAAATAAAAAAAAATCTAATACACTTTTCTGTAATACAAGGCAGGGGGATAAATGTTAATGGTTTAATTTAACCCACCTTTGCTGTATTTTTGCAAGTATTCCCTCAGAACTGCAGAGTGTGATCTATTAACTTTCTGACAAGAATAAAGAAGTGGGATTAAAAATAGACTTTCGGAAAACAAAATTGATGTACAATTATTTTACAAGAACTGAAGATTAAAATGTTTTATGGGGAAATCTAGAAGTAACTGATGCCTGCAATTACCTTGGATAACAGGTATCAAGTGAACACCACATTGAAAAAAGAATTAGTAGGCATATTTGACTTGACCGTAAAGCACTTGAAAGAAACCGTCCAATTTTGAAGAGCAATTACCATTATGTCTTAAAAGAAAAGTGTTGAATCAATACATCCATCCAGTTCTTACTTATGTTATGGATCAGAAACATTAACCTTAACTAAAAATTCATTGAAGAAGCTTAATGTAACCAGAAAACTTAGAAAGAGGAACTTGTGGATCAAGAAAACAACAAGTGTAAATTGCATTATGCTCACAAAGAAAGTAAAACCCATCAATTAGCAATGGGCTGCACACATTGCTAGAAGAACTGACCACCATTGGATGACAGAAATTTTAGACTGGATACCAAGAGACAGAAGAAGACCCTGTGGGAGATGGGGGTTGAAATTTGAAAGAATGTCAAAGTGACTCCTATAGAAGAGAGTGGCTCAAAACAGAGTTGTGGAAGAGGCTTGGATAGAATTTCTTTAACAGTGTATTGAAAATGGTCAGTGATGATGAGTTCCACATTAAGATCAGAGATAAAGGCAGTCAGCCTGCACATACCAATCGCAGTAAGTAGGCCTTTTTCAGAGGTGTTCCAAATGGCTAAGGGAAACCTACTATGCTTTGTTTAATGTTTTGGAGTTGCTTGATTTTTCTTTCTCTAAAATGTTAAGACTGTCCACTTTTATGGATATCTTTAATAGTGAAACATTAGCAGAGTTGTTATCAGTATGTACTTTCTGTAATATTTTGCACTTTTTATCAGCATTTTGTACATGTTAAAATGACAGAAAATTGCCTTTTGACATTTCTGCATGGAAGCAGAATGTCTATATGCTTACTCTTCCCCCTCCCTTCTCATGTTTTTGTGTCAGAGATCACAATGGAATTCATAACATAGATACAGAGATGCACTCTGTCACTGGAAACTGTAATTTGGTTATCCTTACTAATCAAGAGCCAATTGCATATAAGTTCCCTTATGTTACTAAAAATTTTCTTATATGAATGCTTCATACTCATGAAAAACAATGAAACCTGATGATTTAACATGAAAATAAATGAATGGCAGTGCAAATAAATTATTCTATTACCATAAGTATTCACCAGTAGCACAAAAGTCAAATGCTCAAAGTCAAACTGCGGTAGTTCTCAAAGTTACATTGGTGGTAATGTCACTGCAAGGGTAGTTTCTTTTATATTGTTTATTGGAATATTGTGAGACTAAAATTCATATTGGGGGAAATTGATAACATGGTTGTTACTAAAAATAACTGAGAAAACAAAAGTCATATTGGTTACTGATATTAACTGGAAAAATCATATTGGTTACTGATATCAATTAGGAAAAAGTCATATCAATTACTTATAGTCACTTCTAAAAGGTGACATCTGAAAGTGACATTTGGGTCAAGAATTATATGGTTATGAAGCAAATCATTTTCTTGTGTTATGTTACTCACATTTTGTTTTTGTTCTCCCAGCTCCAACATCTTCTGATGCTGTGCGACATCTTTTTTATATGTAACTTAGCGTGTTCTACACTACCGTCTTCTTAATTTGTTTGTTAGTTACGTGCATTGCCTACCACTCATTTATTCCATGTTTTCTTGGAAATGTTCTAAAATTCTGTTACATGTCCTGGAATTTTATCCATTCCTGCCTTTTTTGTCCCTGCACAATGTTTTGTAGTTGAGGATTTTTCTACTGATATAACTTATGTCTGACAAATTTCTCACCCTCCACCCTGCAAAATTGGGGGGCTGTTGGTTTTCTTGTCTGTTAGCCGTTATTAGCACGCTAGCTCTTCTTTTGTAAAAAAGGAAAAAAATAAAGAAAGATTGTGCATATGTTATCACTTTGTCCTGCCGGGAACACCATTTCTCTGCAGCTATTAGTTCAATTCATAAAATTATTTTTGTATTGAAAAGCTTGAAATGTGAGAATGATGATCCTTTAATTCCTTTTTTTTTTTTTTTTTTTCTACCAGTGGTGCACAACTTTGCCACTAGGTAAATGCAGATCTGTGAAATTCAAAATACATTTGATTTCGTGTATTTGCTTGTAAATATCCAATTGAAAAAAATATTTTTCCTTTTGATGCCATTTATACTGAAGACTATTTTAGTTACAGTCATTTTCAAGGAATGCATAGATTTTCCGCTAGGGGCATAAAGGTAAATCGCAGTTTTCCCAATATCTCTGCTTCTAAAAGTCTGGTTTGAAAAATTCTTCCTGCATTGGATGCAGTTCCTGATGGAAAATGTTGTGCATATAATTTCTCATTTTTGGTAAAGAATGATTTGGCCACCAGGGGGCATAAATGTTTATTTTGGCTTCTGATATATTTGCAACAAAATTTGAGCTTCGGAAACTCGATTGAAAAAAATCCTCCATGAACCCATACTGCTCACTTTGTATAACCTTTTAAGAATACCTCCTGTTTAAAATAATGCATAGTTTTTCCACCAGGGGACATAGATGCATATCTTATTTTTGTCGATATCTCTGTTTCTACAAGTTCGATTTGAATAATTCTTTCTTTGTTGCAGAGCATTTTTAGTACAAAATGTTTCTCATATAATTTCAAATTTTTTCTTAACATACAAGTGTGCTACTAGAGGGCGTAAATTCACATTTCCGTTTAGAGCAAAATCTGCGGGACTAAAAACCTGATCAAAAAAATTCCTTTTTGATCAGATACTACTATGAAAACTCCTTGTGTTTATTTTCTTCCCAAAATAATGTACAATTTTGCTGCTAGAGGGCACAAATATTTAATCTATTTTTCTCAATATCTGTGCTTCTAAATGTCCAATTTAAAAAAATTATTTTAACACCAAATGCCGTTTACCTTATGGAACATTTTAGGGTTGTAGTTCACAGTTCTGCCACTAGGTGGTGCTTGTGTACTTCAGTTTGCAGCTGTATCTCTGCTTCTGAAAACCCTATTTAGAAATTTAATTTTTTACTGTATGCCATTCGCTACAACAAAGATTTGGATCAAATAAGTTTTTTGCTACAATAAGAAGATCCTCTATAAATAATGCGATACTTTTCCCCTTGCGGGTGTAAAGGTCAAAACCTTTTTCTTGCTATCTCTGCTTCTGGGAGACATATTTGAAAAGTTATTTTTCCTTAGCATAGCTTTTACCACGAAGAATACTTTTTGCTTTTTTTCAACTTTTCCATTATGCAAAATCCTTCCACTAGAAGACAGAGTTAGATCATGTTTCCTTCTAGATCTCTTCTTTTAACCATTTGATTTGAAAATCTCTGTCTCTGGTACCTTCCTTCTGCAGCAAGAAACTTTTTCTGCACCATTTGTTAATTTCCGTAACATACTTTTTAGCCATTGGTGGAAGTAAGTAGCTGATGTTTTTTAATAAGTAACTGATTTTTTGATTTTTTTTTTTTTCTGTGGCTTATTTTGACCTTTACTGAAATTTGCTAAATGAATACTTTATGTAAAAATCTGCCAAAAAATCAGATTGCTTTCTGATATAAGAAACTTAAATTTAGTTGTTTCTTGGCAATTTCTTAGCTAACTAATCGCTTTCCATTTGCTATAATTAGAGTTCTAATCATGCCTAGTTAAACTGCCTTGATCACTGATGAATGCAGCTGTACAAGATAGCCCTTGGATTTAAGGTTTTCCCATTATTCTTTCTTTCATTTCATTTTGGAAATTTTTGTGCACACTTTGTTTGCTGGTGAGTACAAATTTAAATATAGCTAGACTATCAATATCATATTGAAAATTCCTTCCCTAAATAAAATGTAACACACATTCTTGCTCTCATGAATATTTGTTTAAGAAATAATAATCCCTTTCTTCCTTTGAAAAAGTTTCAAATATTTCATCTTTCGTTGTCCTTAAATTTTCAATGTAAGCATTATTTCAAAATAATTAAATATAAGTAGTGTTTTATATATTGATTGTGTGGTACATGAGAGCATCTCAAGAGTAATGCCACGTTTACGTTCTAACTATAGATTTTATACCTATATCTTTTTGAGTTTTATGGGTTTTTTTATTGTATAATTTGCTTCAATAATTAAACTGAAGCCAAAGTAGAAAATTATTTTTTTCTGAAAATCAGTACAGTATAGAAAAATGCATGCAAAACTTGTGTCAAAATTAAACCTGGTTACATTTTCAGTGACAGTTTTGGAATTTTAGTATTTATCTGTGATTTTAGGCTTTTTATTAGCTGCAGCAGACATCATTTTCAATATTCTGTGTTCTGTATTAAGTTTGCTCTAGCATGTAGGGAGTTGTTTGTTGTAGGTTACAGGTTGAACAGACATGTGGTTTTACCATATTTTAAGTAGGAGTGTTTAGATCATATGTCCTGGGGAAAAAAATCCGATAGTCCTGGAAATGTCTTGAAAAAGTCCTGAAATTCTGTGATTGAAAAAGTGTATGAACCATGCTTATGTTACACAAAAGTTAACATCACCAATGAAACTTCTAGGGTGCACAGACATTGTGTTCACAGATGAAGAAACCAAGCAATAACAGAACTGTGATTTTTAAATGTATATGCATGATTTGAGGATTGGGGAGATTCGACCTGGCTGAAATATCTGCTAGTTTCACTGTCACTCACAAAATTATATGGTAAGAAACATTCAAAAGTTTCCCTATTAATTTTGAGCGTGTTTTTTGTCTTCCTAAGCAGTGCAGGACATTACTGCTGCTAAACATAATTTAGAAAGGAAACAGCAGTTAGTGATCAAAGTAACAGTATCAGAAATACCAGAAAATGTACAATGGTTTCTTTATCATGAATTGCAGAATTATGCTAATAGTGAGCATTTAAAATTTATTTTCAATTTGTACCACTGTAGTAAATTTACACTATTTGAATATTAAAATATGTTAGTTTTTTTTTTTGTTTTTTTTTTTTTGTTTTTAAATTGGTATGCACTTATTCTGTTTTTAAATTTTAGAACAAAGAATTGAAGCTGAAATTACAGGAGCTTGAGACATCACAGAGAGCAAAATCAAAATCTGTTATTTCATCCTTGGAGTCAAAAGTTGCTCAGATGGAGGAACAACTGGAAGAAGAAACCAGGTATTGTATAATTTCCTACCTTGAGTTATGTCATATTCTCATTGTTATTTTGATGGTCTACAAAAGGGTGCAGTTAAAAGATAGCTGTCTGAATATTTCTTTGGCTTTCAATGAAATTTGGAATTACCTTAAACTACACATCGACATCTCTCAGCATATACAAAATTCTAGCAGATAATGCTTACCTTGGCATTCCTTTCTAGCGATGGGAACATTTCACGCACGTGTTTCCGGTCTTTGTTGATGTTATTGTCCTAAAGTCCGTTGTATGCGATGACTGGCTTTACTTCTCACACCTTTCGCTGGGTATACTCATTGGATCTTTGCCTTAGGATTCCAAACACATCAATTTTTGCCGTTCTTCATACTCGAAATTTTCGCCCATCCTCTGGGCATCCTCAGGAGCGCCACTTTACCACCGATGTTTGTGGTTAACTTCGCGCTAATGGAGTCCGATACTCCTTGTTGCCATTCGTCGGATATACTTTCCCGGATATATTTCGTTATCAAGTCCGGCTGGCGCCATTTATGTTTCATTAAAACAACTTTTTTTTTTTATTATAATTTTTTTTTTAATTTCTTCTCCTATCCTGGTTTTCTTGTCTTTTTTGCCGGCTTTTCTTTTGTTGTTGTTTTTCTTGTCTTATTAGTTCTTTCCACAGGCCCGATAATGTGCTAGGGTCGTTCTGGTTACATACCCTTGCTTTATTTTTATAGATTAATATTGCTTCTTCCCTCATTTGCCTTTCCGATTTTTTATTCTTTTTTAGCATTTTAATTTCATCGAATTTTGGGAATGTCCGGTTTTCCATGCAGAATTGCACTAAAGCCGTTTTGGCTTCTTTTTTTTTTTTGCCAATTAGATATGTGTTTAAGTCTTTTTTTAATCTGTTTTTCGTACTTCCAATGTACGATATTGGGGGTATGTGTGCAATTGGAATTTCGTAGGTTCCTGATTCTTCTAGCATTTTTTCCTCTGTTTTTTTGTTGACAGTCATACTTTTCACGGTGTGCACTGAGCTTCCTAGTTGTAAGTCATATTTAGCACAGTGCCTATTGATTTAATTACTCACTCCTTCCAAGTATGGGAAAGCTCCAATGTATTTCAATTTTTTTCCTCCTCGTCTTCCTTTGGTTGTGCACTTCTTGGCCTTCTTTACTCTGAGTCATATGCTTTTTACTCTCATGTATCCATTTATTAATTAGCTTGCTCGGGTACCCATACTCTTGTGCTATTTTCGAGATAAACTCTAGCTCTTGATTCTTTAGCCTCTTGTTAGATGTGTGTGTGTACGCTCGCCGTATCAAGATTACTATGCTGGGTTTTTTTTTATGTATCACTGGATGGTGCGATGAGTATGGAATCAGTACAGGTATGTAAGTTGCTTTTCTGAACACTGAGTATTCAAAACTATTTTTGTTTTTCTTTAGTTGGATGTCCAGGAAGGATAGGCAATTATCCTCTTCAAACTCAATAGTTAGCTCTATGGTGTTACAGATTTTGCTAAACTGCTGTGCTAGATCTTGTAGCTCGGCTTTGTTAAGTTTAGACATTATAATAATGTCGTCTACATATCGAGCATAAAGTATTGGTTTTTCAGATAGATTTTGAATAATTTCTTTTTCGAGGTATGCCATAATCTCTTCAAAATTTCTTCAAATTAGGGTTAACCCTATCAACTACAAAGATCGTAATATCATTGAAACATGCGAGCTGAAGAGATTAAGAGCTATAATTCGCAGTAAACGCAAAGATATCGATAAACTAAGTGTGAAAAACTACGAACTGTACAATCAGTGTATACAGTATGAAGACAAGGACAACAAGATCAAGATTGAGTTTATAAAACTGTATGCAATTTTGGACAGACAGCAAGAAAAGTGTAAACTAAAACACTTTCATAAAATTGAAAATCTAATAAATGACAAGCACCAGAAAAACCATAGAATAGAGATTAATAATCAAAATCTTTATATTAATGAATCTAGTTTAGAACTATCAAATCTGCAAATGAAAGCACTAGAAAGAGGTATAAGGTTTGCGTATCGACAAAAAGTGCCAAAAACGGAATACCTCATTCCGCAAATTGAGAACGTCATCCAAAGATTGCCTAATGCAAATAAAAATCCTACAAGATTTAAAATGGTCCGTGCTATCAACAACATGTACAACACCAATGAAAATACAAGAATCACATATGAGCGCGAAGCCCTAATGGAGTTGAGAAATAACCCTGCTATAAAGTGTATTATGGCGGACAAATCTAAGCAGATTGTCATCTTAAATACAGACGAATATAATAACAAGATGACAGAAGCAATCAATAAGTTGAATGCCATCATAGTCAATAAGGACCCAGTTGACAGTATAATTAGGAACTTGGCTAATATAAAAAATCACAGTGACTTACCTACAATTATTAAAAGCAAATGTATTCCACCAGTAGGTGCTTGTACACCAAATATTTTTGGTAAAATAAAAACACATAAGACTGGCGAACCTATTAGGCCTATTGTTAATAAGAATTTATCTCCAACTATTAACTTAGAGAGAGCACTATTTAACTACATCAAACCATTCTACAATAGCCATGAAGCCAGTATTACTAATGCTACTGAAGTTATCAACAAGTTAAAAACAATTAAAACCTCCAATTTCACAATGGCCAGTTTAGATGTCATCTCTTTATATCCCAATACTCCAACAGATGTCACTATTGACTTAATTAATTCCAGATTGGATGAAGAAAATCTTACTGATAAAGTCAGAAACAGTATTGTATCTGCATTATCTTTTGTTGCAAATAATAATTATTTCACATTTAATGGGATAATTTATAAACAGCAATATGGCGCCCCTATGGGATCCCCAATTTCAGGGCTACTGGCCGAAGTCGTTCTGCAAGATATTGAAAACTGTATATTAGATCATTCTAATATAAACTTACCATATTTATATCTCCGATATGTAGATGATATTTTACTGTTTTGGCAGCACTCCAATCTTGAAATGGATAATTTCATTGCTAAATTTAACAATTGTTATCAATCTATACAGGTTAGTAAAGAAATTGAGGTTAATGGCCAGCTAAACTTCTTGGATATATCTATACAAAAGGATAACGGAATTATAGAATATTCTGTATACCGGAAGCCATCATATGTACAGGCAATTGTCCCAAGAGATTCTACACACCCTTGGAAATATAAGACTGCAGCATTCCGCTTCTATATTAAAAGAGCAATGACACACTCATCCAATAAAGAATTGGAGATCAAAGAGCTAAAATGGATTGAAAAAACTGCAGAAGAATTTGGATATAGTAAAGGATTAGTCAAATCTTTATATAACAACATTACGGCCAATATACATCGTTTCGATAATAACATTAAAAAAGAAATACAGCAATATTATGGAAAATTTCCATACTTACCTCCTATTAGTACTATTTTAAAAAAAGAATGTTACAACAACAATATTAACATCGCAGAAACAGTTATTGACAATGGAAGCATACTTACTACTACTAATAATAGATCAGTTCTAAATAAATCTGGTGTTTATGTCATTCCAACAGTTACGGATGATAACCAAAAAGACAAAGTATATGTCGGAAGTACGCGTAGAAGATTTTTGACTAGATTAAATGAACATATTACGAACTGGACAAGAAAAGATGAAAAAACTTCATTAATACAACATTGTATCAAAAATCATGTAACTCCTGATTGGACTAACACAAAAATTCTAACATCACATAGATCACATGCCCAGATTCTAACCTCCGAGGCTGTAGTCATTGAGAAAACCAAAAGATACAACTGTAACGTTAATAGTCCAGTGGAGCTTCACTTTGCATGGAGGTACCTTATTGAACAGGAGAGGAAACATTTCAAGAGGAAAAATATTAACAAAAAACATGTGACATCAAATATTACTTAAAAAAATACAGTTGAATATTTCTACGTAAGAGCTACTAGTATATTTTTTGTTTGACTACAGATGGCGACACCATTGATATGTGCAGTTGAACCTAAATCATGATGCGCAAATATCTACACGACAGGGCTGAACATACATTGGGGTTAGACTGCGTACCTGAGCGAGTGAGTGCGGTGATCCTATTGTCCGTGCACCTACCACTGATGATGGCTATAAATTGTAGCAGAAACTAGTTTGGTGCTTCGCATTCGGGAGTTTTGTATGTTTGTATTTTCTTTTTCAAGATTGTTTATTTTATTTTTGAGGTTTTTGCAAAAGTATAATTCATCTTTGGTTTTCATTATATATCAGGATGCTTCGAGGTCAAGATAGTCTCCTCTTCAGGATTGTAGTTCGTTTTTAAAAAAAATTCAACAAGGTTTTAATTCAGTTTCTTATTTCATCGATGTTAAAGGATTTTTTTGCATTGTAAAAAATTCATCTTGTTTAATTTTATCTGGCGCAGATTTTACAATATCATGAATTTTAACTTCACAATTGAAAGAATTCACATTCTTGGATGACGCACATATGAAACACCTACAGCCACTTTAAATATTGTAAGTATAGATACTTATTATTATTATACTTGACTTCAATTGCCAATACTACGTTAATGTCCTTTTGCAAACTCCGTAAATACTGTTTCACACGTTATATAAGCTGAACTTATATAACGTGTGAAACAGTATTTACGGACATTTAATGTCAACCGAATTTGAATGCCATAATCACTTCTGCGTATAATGCCGATAATTTGAATCCCATAGGGCCGCCTTGCATTTGTTTAAATATATTTCCTTCAAAATGGAAGATGTTGTTTTCCTTGATGAAATATAAGGTATTCTTTAGCTCTTTCAGTTGTGACAAGTTTAGTTCTTTGTTGATGCTTAGTTGTTGCATAATCAATTCGATGGCTAGCTCGACAGGAGTGTTTGGGCATAACGCCTTAACGTCGATGGAGGCCATAGTTATTTGCTCTAGGTCTTGATTAATTAATTTGATTTTTTCTATAAACTCATAGCTATTCTTTAATGTATATTGATTCCTCATGAATATTGGGGATAGATAGTTGTATATCTTTTTTTCTAGGTTGATGAGTGGTGAGGTTGTTTTCGATAGAATCAGTCTTAAAGGTGTGTTTTCTTTATGTGTTTTAATTTTTGAGAATATTTTTGGCATCCCTGCTCCCATTGGAGGGTTTGCATTTTTTATTTCAGTTGGTAACGTGCTGTGGTTCCTTATATTAGCCAGGAAGGTAAGTTGTTTGTCGGTGGGATCTTTGTTGATGCTATCGCACAGGAACTCTGAGATGGCCATCCGCATTTTATCATTAAATTCCAAAGTGTCCATAACAACAATTTGCCCTGTTTTGTCCGCTTCGCAGAATTTGATCGTGGGGTCTTTGCAAAGATTTAATAGTTGTTTTCTGTCATACTTCAATTTATTAATCTTGCAGTTTTCTTTTTTTTTTTTTTTTTTTTGTGCTTAGCGTTATACTCTTTAAGCATGATTCTGAATAGCTTAAACCTTAGATCGGTAGCATGCTCTGAATGTACTCGCTGCACAATATCTTCTAAGATAGGAATGTACTCTTCTGTTCTTGGGGTTTTAGGTGGAAATGCATATTTTTTCCCTCGTTGTAGCATTGCCTTTTCACTAAAAGTTAGCGCTCTCGATGATTGATTCACAAACACTGGGTATTCTGTACTTTCATCACCCCTCATTTTGATTCCATCTAAAAGGGCATTAAATTTCTTGGCAGTTGAGCTTTCTGCCGCCTTTTGTTGGCTTTCAACTATTTCATTAATTTCAGTGAGAACATCGTCTATAATAAGGGTTTTCCATGTCCCGTTAAAATTCTTATATTCAGTATTCTGTATCTGGTTCCACATATTATAGCACTGAATGTGGTTTTGGTATAGTTGTTTTCTTTTATAAATGATTTCTGCACTTAGTTTTTTCTCTTGACACGTTAATAGCAACCTTTTGTCTTTTCCATGCATAGGTTTGTTGGAAATTCGTAAGTATTTTGGTATAATATTAAAGTCTCTACAGTTCGTTAAGAACTTTATTTGGATATCTTCTTTTACCAGTTTAATTTTCTTTTTTTAAACTTCCTTATGATGTTTATTCCGTATCGTTGTTCCGCACGTGGCCGATTCTAATGCATGTATAATTGGAATTGATCTCTCAGCATGTGAAAAGTTCAAGATTTTCGAAATTGGCTGCCAGTGAGGTTTTAGTAATCATGGTAACATTTCATGAATTTCTGTTTCAGTAAATTGAAAAAGAAAGGCATAAATATTAACTGTAAAACTAATTTAGTGCTATTTATTTTCACACATCTGTATACAAGAATGGGGTTCAGGCATAGCATGGGCTGCAGGTGGCCTAGTGGTCAGCATGCATGACTTGGGTGGAAGTTTCACAGTTTGTGTCCTTTGGCCCCCTAACACCTGCTGTGATTCAAAAGTGATATTAAGCTTTTGGTCTCAGGTTTAAGTCTCCTCATTGTCCTTTGGCCCCCTAACACCTGCTGTGATTCAAAAGTGATATTAAGCTTTTGGTCTCAGGTTTAAGTCTCCTCATTGAAACAAGTCTATCCCATTGCTTTGGAGATTTGGGCAGGGTCATTTAGTTCATTGTGTGATGTAAGTAGTGCCTGACCACAGGTTACCCACCAGCCATGTTATTGGCAAAAACCACCAAAAATAAATTTAAAAAAAATATTAAACACTAGTTTTCAACAAATTTTTCTCATATTTGCAGAATACAGCACCTTTAACACATTGATTTCTTGATCACTGTTAGCTGATGTTACTATTTTGATCCTTTCAGGTGTGTAATCTAAATATTCAGTAACATTTCATGTTTATAGTTATAGTAGTATAACAAGTTTCTGAATGAGCCACTTGATGAGAGGGAGAGAGAGAGAGAGAAAGAGAGAAGATATTTTTATTTAGTACTTTTGTGAAGCAGTGAAAGGAAGTACAATTACAGCAGTTAAAAATAAGATTGCTTATATTAGTTTGTTTTTTATTTTGTTTTTGTTTTTCAGATTGAATGTTTTTTCATGAAAACTATCTTTTTTTCTTCTCTCAGACTATAAATTTTCTTGTGGTGAGTTTTCCACTGGAATATATTGTTTTAATTTGCTAATTTTTGAAGAACACTTTTCCTTCTTATCCAGCTTTTATCTACAATCCACTCATTGGTTTTCTATATAGTAGGCATGAGATTTTTCTGAAAATTCATGGAGTTCTGCTTTTTTTGTTGTCTATCATTCTTAAGATCAATGCAAAACTGAAAAAAATATTGATGGAATTTAGTAGTGTGTATGTGTGTATATGTGTGTTTGGGGTCATTCTATGAAAAATTTCTTGCTTAGAATCTGGGCTGTGAGAAAGAAACCTTGAATAGTGTACCTGCTAATCTTTCCACTTAAGGTTGGATGGAGTCTCCTGATTTTAAGTAATTTCTACTGTCCCTGTGAATCTCTTATTTTTCCATTATGTAGCAATCAGGGTTCATTAATTTAAATCACAAATAGAAATCTTCAAATCTTCATTATGTATTTGTAAAATCCATTAAAATTAAAATTGCATGTGCTCAAATTAACAGTGCTAAATTTAGTTCTGTTATGCACTGAACAAAATCAGCTTCATGCTGAAACTAAAAACAATATTATTTTAGCCATGAAAGTTAAAATACATTTTGTTGTAAATGTGTGTGTGAGTTTTTTTCTTTTTCTTTTTTCCATAAAGAATTTTTCTTTGTGCCAATTCGTAATTCTGACCATGAAGGCATAAGGTAATTTTAAAACTTAACAAAAATGAGATTTGTTCCATTCCCATGAGATCATAAAGTCCCAGGACCATTAATCTCCTTTCATGGAGGTTAGAAGTTGGGTGTTGTCACCAGCAAAGGAATCTGACCTTTTGACATTCACCAGTGTTCCCTTTCTAGTACATGAACTCAGCAGGAGGATTATTTCAGTTTACCACCCTTTATCTTTCCCACTGCTTATGGGAAAGATAGAGGGTGATAAACAGGGTTTGAAATATTTCATGCTAGTTTACCAGTCAGGCAAATAACTCACTTGTCAGTTGAAAATCAACAGCCCTGCAAGGCTCAAGAGAAAAACAATTCAGTACTAAAAATTAAAAGTTAATTGTTTGATCGTTCAATAATATTTATGAAATTGTAAACATTTTCAATAATATTTTATCGCTAACCTAATTTAAATTTTAATTACCATTTTATAATAACCAAACTCAGTTTTCTCCCTCTAGAGTAGGTGATGCAAGAATCCTTCAATCTTTTAGAACTTTCCTAAAAGATCCATGAAAACACTCGAATCCATGTTTGCCCTTTGACTTATGACACCAATTGCGAGAGATCATGGCACACATGTGACTTACTCTTGTACATAAAATTATCAGTTGTTTAATAAGGCTTATTTTAATTTACAGAACTGATTCATGACTGTGCGCCAGCATGGGGAATCGGTTTCTCTGCGAAAGACATTTGACAGTGAATACTGCGAGTCCAAACTCTCCGGGCACGGTGCGCTTAATAAAGAACATGAGGAAAGAAGCCACAAGCCCAGAGAATGATTTCCCAAAATGCTGTGGGAAAAGATAAGCAGTGTAAGCACTACTTATGAGGAGCCAGCTTACACAGTTTAAACACTGCTTATTTTTTCCCACAGCATTTTGAGAAATTATTCTCCGGGCTTGTGGCTTCTTCCCTCATGTTCTTTATTAAGTGCACTGTGCCCGGATGTTTTGACTCATGGTATTCACTGTCCAATTCCTTTCACGAAGAAACCGGTTCCCCATGCTGGGGCACAGTCACAAATCAGTTTTGTGAATTAAAATAAGCCTTATTAAATAACTGATATTTCTATGAATCCAACAATAGGCATAACAATATTTAAATAACGGTCTATTGAATTTAAACTGCTCTATTAAATTTGTTACTTGTCAACTGCAGACGTCCCAACTCTCCAGATTTAGGCGGGAGACTCTGGATTTTCAGCCCTTCCTCCTGCCCTGCGGATGGATGTCAAATTTTCCTGATTTTCATGGAGAATCAACCGTTAGGATGGTCAAAATTCTATCAACCACCATCATGATTTCGAACTGCCTGTGAAATCTTTTTCTTTGTGTGTCAATGCAAGGCAGCATTCCAGTCATCAGTTTCGTACTTTTCCTCTCCTCCTGTCTGCAAAAAGAAAGCCACCACACGCAGTGCTCTAGGCGCTTGCTTCTGAAATTGGCTTTAATTTTTTTCTCCCAGTCCGATTGTCATACTACTCCTTCAGTAAAGAGCTCACTCGCCCTGTCACTAAAATGCTGGGGAAGGTCAGTAATTGATTGACAGATGGAAGCTGCCGTACCTTCTCCATGCTGTTCAGTCTTTCAGCCCCTCGCCTCAGCAGAGCCATGCACATTCTAAGTGATGATAAACAGTTGAGTTGCGCCGAATTCACTTTGTTAGGCATGTTTCATGTACTAAAGAAAAAATTAGATATATTTTTGTTGTTTCCATGATTTCTGGCAAGTGTATAATTTGTTAAAGGTATTTGTTTGTTATTATTTTTGCATGAAGAAAGAAAATCATATGTGCACAAAATATGTACCTTATTTCAACCATGTATGCTCAAACATGCAAATGAGCATTTGCTGCTGATAGTGATGTATCAATAGCAGCAAAAGTATTTATTTTTTGTAGAATGGCAACAGTCCTGTTGTCTTGTGTTATCAGTAGGTGTGATTGTCTGTGATGTTTGGTTGTTCTGCTGGGTGGATTGTCTTTATTTTCTGCTGAGTTAAACCTTAAACATATTAATCTTTGAAGCAACATATGGTATTAAATGCATTGTATACCTATTTTGTTGCAAGTCTCGTGTATTGTGGAAAGTGTGATTTTCCCCTAAATAAGGATTTACACTTGTTTGGGGTCCATGGATGGAACCTCCAACACACGTAACCACAAAAGGGAGTAGTTACAGTTGGCCTCACCTTGTAACGAAAGGCGATGTTAAGTACGATGCTTTTTGTCATCTTCGCCTTCGCGCACAACCTAAAGAAGAAACGAAAAACAGTTGGCTGCTATTTTATTCATAAAAAAACGTGCGGGCCGTTTTACGTTTTTAAAATCTTGCGGAATCGAAGAACCTGAATACGAATTTCAGTAGGATGAGGGGGTGTTGATTTACGTGGGGTTTTTTTCTCCAGAACTTTTAGTGGACCAATAATACTTCTGGAAAATTGTTTCTACATCTGGAAAATGTCAATAAAAATAGCACTCGTGACTTTATGAGCTGTAAAAATCCCCCGATTTTCATATTTTGAAGGTTGGCACGCCTGCAATTAAAACTTTTCATTTGTCACAGAAGACCACATTTTTCAAGCCTTTGTGATAAAGAATAGATAAACAGGAACCAATGCCAATTTAAAAGTACCATTCTCAGTTAGTTTCCTGCTGCACTGTATTGTGTGGCTAAGGGTTTCAGTGCTTAGCTCATTTAAGGACAAGTGTTGAAGTCAGCCTGGCTGGAAGGGAAAAAAGATATCATTTGGAACTATTTTGAAAAAAATTAAAAATGAGTAGCAAAGGTTCACGGGCTAAGTGCAAACTGCGTGAAAAAGAGATCAAGCAACTTGTTGCACGCATGAAAAACTGTTACTTATTGTGTGAATTAAATACAAATGAAGTTCAGAAAGAAGGCATCACTCTTTCCACGTTTATAAGTGCATCACGGAAAAATTCTCATCGAACCCATAGTCTTCCAGTTACGCGCCGGACATGCTTCCGCTGCACCACAGCGAATGTGTATTTATTTATTTACATCCACGTCAACTGCGTATTTATTTACAAATGAAGTTGATGACTGTCAACCAAGCACTTCAACTGATTTAAGATATGCTGAAGTTTATGATGCTTCATCTGCCAAGGAATCCCAGCATAAAAGAGAACTTCCATTGGTACCTCAAGCAACCACTAAATCTGCAACAGCACAGATTTTTTTTTTTTTTTAAATTGAGAATGGATTCATTTGCAACACAAACTATGGCTGAAAGAAAAAAGTTAGGTCTGTAAACTGCTCGAATGATCTATTCTTCAAACTCTCCATTTCATATGGTTGAAAATAAGGAGTTCAAGAACCTTATTGAAATGCTACATCCTGGCTATAAGCCACCAACAGAACAAGATATATAGCAGGTTGTTTGTTAGATGAGGTTTTTGATAATGAAATGGAGAAATGTTCTCAAAGGTAAGATAGTCTGCATGAGTATAAATGGTTGGTCCAATGTCCATAATGAACCAGTTGTTTGTTCTTGTGTGACATCAGGTGGTGTCTATTTAGTGGACAGTTTTAACACTTCTGGTAGCCCACCATACAAGTAATTACCTTGAACAAATTTCTATGCAGTTTGAAATCAGCAGAAAAAATGCCAGTGTGAAGTTAGGAATTTTGTAACAGACAATGCTTCAAATGTGACAAAGATATAAGGAAAGAAATGGAGAAAAATGTTGATGTTATCACATAATGGTTGCACAGCTCACATTTTAAACCTTCTTGCAAAATATGTGCGCAAAGAGCAGAGTACACAAATTGTGAAGTATTTCAGAAATGTTTTTTTTTTTAGATCAGCATATAAAAACGCTGGTGGATTATCTCTTGTTACCCCAAGGTGCATACTGGAATTCCATGTGCGACTGTTTCAAAAGTTACATCAGTAACTGGCGTATACTCATGACAAGGGTAGTGGTTAATTATAAAGATGGCAATATTAAATCTACGAGTAAAATGAAAGAGAAGGTTGTGAATTTGGGAATAAAGAAAAATGCAGAGGATTTATTGGCAATATATCAACCAGTAGCTAATGGTCTTGATAGAGTCCAGAGGAATGATTGCAAAATTTGTGAGGCAATTGTACACATACACATACATATCACTAAGCTGTTCTCTGAGATTCAGAGGTTAGCTCCAAAAAGAAATACAAACTTCCAGATATTTTTACTTATTGTTGTCGTATCAAACTTCGCCATTTAGAGTGATCTTGACATACAACTCATGCTTCACTGATATCCATTACACGCCGTACACAAGATCTTTTATACATACATGCATACATATTACTAAGCTGTTCTCTGAGATTCAGAGGTTAGCTCCAAAAAGAAATACAAACTTCCAGATATTTTTACTTATTGTTGTTGTATCAAACTTCGCCATTTACAGCGATCTTGACATACAACTCGTGCTTCACTGATATCCATTACACGCCGTACACAAGATCTTTTATACTTCATACTCATAATCTTTTTCTCATGCAGACACTCCTGAATCTGATCCACCCATGTCTTCCTTGGCCTTCCTCTGCCTTTCCTTCCTGCCACTTGGGCTGAAAAGATTTTCTTAGTAAGCATTTCATCACTCATTCTTTCAACATGGCCAAACCACCAAAGCATATTGGTCTCCACCTTGCTAACAACATTTTGCTTTACATCTCACAACTGCAATACATCTTCATTCCTCACACAATCAGGTTGTGTCTTGACACAAACCCCACGTAAGTAACGCATTTCTCCAGCACACAAACGACTCCTATGTTTCTTCTGCAGTACCCAGGTTTCACTGCCATACATCAGAGTAGGAACAATTACTGTTTCATACACAGCCATGCGGGACTCTCTAGAGAACCCATCATTCCTGTGAAAACCTCCCAGAGCAGCTATGACTTTCAAAGAAGAATTCACTCGCCTACTGATTTCACCATCCAACTTGTTCTCTCTGTCAAACATACTTCCTAAATACACAAACTCACTCACCTGGTCAATCACAGTGCCATTTATACTTACATTACATTCAGTGCTACCCATTCCTCTCTCAAACACCATAACTTTGGTTTTTCCCTTATTTATATACTCAGTTTGAATTTCATGCAAACTTCGTGCATCCGAGTCAACATACTCTGCAACTCACTTTTGCTCTCTGCCAACAGGACAGTGTCATCAGCATACAGCAATCTGCACACACTGATATCACCAAGACATAAACCACTATTATCTATTTTGGCCTCACGCATGCATGCATCCATAAATATATTAAACAGCCATGGTGACATTACACAACCTTGTCTAACTCCTGCACCAATGGAAAACCATTTTGATAAAACACCATTCACTCGTACACAAGCTCTACTACCAACATACATGGCTTTTACACTATTAAGTAGATTCCCAGTAACACCATATTCATTCAATACCTTCCACAAAAGTGTCCTATTCACTCGGTCATAAGCTTTCTCTAAATCTATGAAGGCAGTAAAAACTTTCTTTCCAACAGCCAGATACTTTTCAATCATCATGCGTAATGCAAAAATCTGGTTAGTGCAGCCTTTACCAGGCATAAAACCACTCTGAACATCCCACACTTTCTCTGATGTAAGACCCCGTACTTTTTCAATAACAACCTTACCAAACACTTTCCCTGGCACACTCAGTAGGCTAATACCACGATAGTTCTTGCATTCAGTCTGATCACCTTTTCCCTTATACAAGGGAACAATGATAGAATCCTTCCAATCCCGAGGGACCATTCCTAACTCCCAGCACAACTGGCAAATTTCAGTTAACCAGTCAATTATAGAGTCACCACCATACTTCAACATCTCTGCAGTTATGCCATCAACTCATGGAGCCTTACCATTCTGAAGAGATTTTAGAGCTTTACACACTTCTCTTGAGATCCCACCTGTGCTTTCATCCCTCATTGGGACATCATCTGCATCTGTCTCAGAATCATTTTTGCTCCCCTGATCTAATAACTCACAGAAGTATTCGCCCCATCTGTCACTTAACTCATTTGGCTCCCATATCATTTCCCCAATCTCATTCTTTACACAACTTACAACTTTGTTTCCCCTATTTTTCCTGAGTCTCATGTACTTCCAGAAGGGCTTTCTATCTTTCCAAAAAGCCAGTTCATGCCTCTCCACTTTCTGTTTCCTATCTTTTGCCTTACTGTGGCGAACCAGCTTAGCAGCTTCACGCTTCTTACAGCGATATTCATCCACAGAGACTCTACCTTGCAACATCCCCAAATAGGCTTCCTTCTTTTTCTTTACTGCTTCATCAATCTCACTATTCCACCAAGCATCACCTCTATTGTTGCCCACTATTGTGGTGCCACAGACCTCTTTAGCAGCAGTAACAACACAGTTCTTAAAACATTCCCACTTCTTTTCTACATCCCTCTCACAAGATTTCAGTCGTTCCCTGAGTAAGTCAGAATACCGCTGATGATCTTCAAGGAGCCTATCAACCTTTATTCTTTCTATCCTGGGTCTCTTCCTATTCCTTTTCCTCCAACCAACATTAAGTTTCACTCGTGACATTACCAAGTAATGATCAGAACCAACATCCGCACCTCTCATCACGCGGGTGTCAACAACTAAGTGTTTCAAACGCTGATCGTAAACAACAAAATCTATCGCACTCTTTTGACCAAGAGTACGATTTTCCCAAGTATATGTGTGTACATACTTGTGGTTGAAAAATGTATTAGATACACACAAATCATTCTCAATGCAGAGTTCAATTAATCTTTCACCATTATCATTCACACAAGGATCATTAAACTTACCCAGAACATTGTCAGAAATTGCATTCTGCACACCTACTCTAGCATTGAAATCCCCTGCTATTATACACTGCTGGACAATTGCTAAGGACAGATCATAAACGGCTATATAGCGCATAAAAAAGTAAGTGTGGTTGGATGCCAAGTGAAATAAAATAATGTCAGAATGCCAGGACATTACAAGAAAGACAATTTATTGTGCTCTGAAATCCAGAAGGCTTTGGAACGTGTTCAAGGGACAAACAGGCCATTTTGTGCAGAATACGTAAACGTGAAAAAAATGCAATTACCGTCCACAGGCATTCCGGCGTAAGATGTCAATACGGGATATGGCCACCATGGAGGGCGATGCAAGATTCCACACGTCAAGTCATGCTTTGCAGAACATTATCAAGCGGCTGTTGGGGTAATTTATCCCATTCCTCTGTCAGTGCACGCATGAGAGTGTCCTTGTTTATTGGAGGGCATTGGCGACCAGCAAGACTCCTCCCCAAAGCATCCCACACATTTTCAATGGGATTCAGATCTGGAGAACGTGCTGGTCATATGAGGCGTTGAATAACCTCGTTCTCAAGACACTCCTGGACAGCGACTGTTCGATGACATGTTGCGTTGTCGTCCATGAAAATGAATCTATCACCGACAGCACCACGGAACATGCAAACATGAGGTAGAACATCATTAATGTATCGTTGGCCAGTCATAGTCCCAGTTGGAAGCACATAGATGGACGTACGTCCATTGATCATGATGCCAGCCCATACCATGACACTACATGTCGGATATTGGTCCCTTTCCTGTATGTTTGCTGGACAATATGCAGTACCACTATCGCGCCAGATCAGTTGTCGTCGACAATCAGACGATAGACTGTATCTACTCTCATCTGAGAAGAGGACAGCAGACCAGTCGTTATCAGTCCAATTGCGATGTTGATGGCACCATTGCAAACGGGCGGTACAGTGACGTCTGGACAATGGGATGCACACAACAGGACGGCGGGCGTAAAGTTCTCCTTCATGCAAACGTCTGGCGACAGTTTTTCGGGAGATCCGCTTGCCAGTAGCAGCCATAAACTGATTTGCTACCTCACTAGCTGTGCTGCGCCAGTGTCTTTTTGTTGATAGCACTATGTACCGATCTTCTGCAGGTGTCGTACTGCGAACACGACCTCCTCCGTGACGTTTGCTACACTCTCCATTTGTTTGAAATGATTTCCAAAGCCTTGAAACAACACTGTGGCTGACGTCTAACTCCCTGGCAACATCTGTTATTTTTCGCCCTTCTTCAATCTTGCCAATAATACGGCCACGCGTAAAATCATCTAGGTGATGTCGGAAAGCCATACTGAAAATTGCAAGTTCGTCAATTGATTTTTTCTCTTTCAACTTTTCGTTTGAATAACAACGGTCAATACACATCAAATCCTTTATATCTCTTATCAGCGCTATGACGTCACGAACAAGTTCGGCAATTAAAAATTTGCATATGCACAACACGTCTTACTGTATCCCGCACTTATGCTAATTTCCACATTTTCCTGCCTCCCATTTTATGGTTGCTATCGTTGCTATTGTCATCCGTCCTTAGCAATTGTCCGGCAGTGTAACTTTTTCTTTAGCACCAAACTGGCTCAAAACAGCTTTTAGCTCATTCCAGAAATCTTCTTTCTTATCAGAAGGTTCCGAGTCATAAGGAGCATACACTACAACAATTACAATTCTCTGAAGTTTCACTTTCAAACGAATCCAGAGAATTCTCTCACTTATGCAACTATAGTGAATCAAGTTGTTCTTCATCTTTTCACTTAAAATCACACCTACACCAGCCTGTCCTCTCATATTATCCAATACTCCAGACCACACACTCACCGTGCCATTCACTTCTTCTACCCCAATTGGGGTAGAAGAAGTGAGTATTTTTCAACTATAACGGGATATAGTGCTTTATTTTCTTTGCAAATAGCAAAACTTGGTATGCATAAAAGATCTTATCTATTTAAGGTTGTTGGCTGAATATTTTATAGGAACAGATTTGTTTCTTGGTTTGTTTTCAGAAATTGCTTTCAAAGCTGTTGTTGCTCTTATGATTGGTTGATCATATCTGGATTTTTATGTGATAAAAATCATTGTGTTACATATACTTTTAAAGATCATAGTTGTGATTTTATATTCATCCCTGCTTTACATGAGATGTTTCAGTTGGCATGTAGTGTGGCTTTTATATCTGACAAATGTAGCTTTATAGCAAATTTTTAATATTCATCTCTCATTGTGATGGTTTTTGCATCTCTCCAATCCCAGTGGGTTCCTGACTTTAGTTTTAAAATTATTCTTTGTCTACATATAGAAAATTGTCTGTTTCCATCACATCATACCATGTAGTTTTCTTTCATTGCCTTGTTACTGCCAGAATTTAAAGTCTGCCTCCTTCATTTTGTTTTGCATTTTATCATTGTATGTGATTTTTATATATGCATTTTCCTTATCATTAGGGACAAGCAAACCATTGCCAAGTCTAGTCGTAAGTTGGAAAAACGCGTTAAGGAACTTCTGCTACAGTTGGATGATGAGCGGAGACATGCTGATCAATATAAAGAACAGGTAAATGAAACATTTCAGTGGGAGGAAGCAGAATTCCATGTGTTTGTTTTGATGCATATTAATCTTAAACCATATTGTTGGGATCAAGATGACATTTTCTTTTTCTATGAGCTTTCTTGTTTCATATAGCCAGTATTGTTTTTGAAAGTGTAAATGTGATTGTTAATGTGCTACAACTAAAACTGGACTAGAGCCAATGTAGGTGAAACTTCATTTATTCTCATATCTCTTTTGATGTGACTTTCTTATCTGTGAAATTTGTTCCAAATTAACTGTAGGTGTAGTGCTGTGTATCTCTTAAAATGTGAAAACTATTTATGTTAAAAACTTGGATTTACAATAAATAAATAATTTTAGGTATAAAGAAAAACAGACTATAAAATTTATTATTTTGCCATGCAAAAATGAAAATGATTTGGTTGAAGGAGTGGGGGAGACAAACTTTTTAACTTCTGTTATGAGTGCTCAAAATATGACATGTCCAGCAGCTACTCAACCTAAAAAAGCTGGGAGAAATCCTGTCTTTTTGCCACAAGCAATCCCTTCCAAATCCAGCTTTACATTTTGTACTGTTAGTATCAAATCTGTGTCAACATCAAGCCAATAATCTATGCTTTTGTCCCTTCCACATCCAGCTTTACATTTCGTACTGTTAGTATCAAATCTGCATCAACATCAAGCCAATAATCTATGCTTTTTATGCATATAACAAAATGTCAAAAATTTTTGTTCACAAAGATATGTGGAACAAAAGGGAAGTAGATGTTTCAAAGCTTTTTCACTTTTTATAATCGGGTAAAACCTTCACCCAAAATTGGTCTGGTGTATATTCTTTGAAAAATGTTTTTGGTGAACCATTGCAATCATGTCAACAGGTGCATCTTGTTCTTCCAAAGATAGAGTTGTTAGTTGTACGTTACCACATTCAAAAGTATTTGTTATTCATGAGTTTTCAGGATTTGATGCTGGGAAGTAATATCTGAAGCTAGTTGCCAAATCATGCAGGTTCTTGGTGATGTTATGTTCAACTTCTGGTATCAATTTCGTCAGTGGACCCCAGAAATGTCCCCAGTGTTGGGATGTTAGTGAGGCTGTCACCTTCAAACTCAGCTGGACCATAACCATAATTTTTTAATCTCTGCCTCAATCTTTTCTTCAACAAAAAAAATATCTATATCATTACCGTGACAGCTTGTGTTAAGAATGTTCAAGTATGCAAAAATATCTGCTAAGTAGGCTACCATGCACAACCACACCAAATCGTTCAACTGACCACATGGAAATTTTGAATGTAAATAAAAATCGTATTTCATCAACCTACTCAAAGAATCGCTTCAATACCCCCCCCCCCCCCCACACACACACACACCCTTTGACAACCAACACACTTCTGTATGCAAACATAATTGCATATGTTGGCTTTCCATTTCTTCACACAATTTTGAGAAATATCATGTAATTCAAAGCCTGAGATTTGAGAAAATCTATAATTGCAACTACTTCATCAAGATACCTTGTTTAATGGATCTGGTGTCTTCTTCTTAGCCAAAGCTTATCAGTGAATGTAGTACTGGGTCCATTTTGTTAAAGGTGCTGCAATCTCCTCTCAAGCAACAAGTCCCATGATTTTCCCTGACATAGCACTAACACCATCTGTTTTGTCAGTCCCACATTTTTCTCTCATAAAACGTGGTTCTCAGGAAAAAACTAATTCAAAGATTTAAAAATACATTCTGCTGTAATGCATTCAAGTTCACATGAAAATAAAAAATCCTGCATAATTTTTTTCTTCCGAAACATAGTGTACAAAGACTAGCATGATAACTTTGTTTGTAATATCAGTGCTTTAATCAGTTTGCAATAAAAAGAATTTGCAAGTCTGGACTCTTAAAATGAGGGTCTGTTTTACATCATCATGCATGACATATTCTTCATTTCACAGTGTTGTTCAAAAGAACTACTGTGTTGGTTTCCCTAGCTGCCAACTCACTTGAATATACCTACAAGGCAGGGAGAATCGCTTCTTTGCCTATAGTATGAGTCTTTACTGCTTTGGCAATGATTTTTGCTGCATCTTGAGAAGTTAAGGTTGCATTCTCCTAAGCACTCACATCTGAAGTTTTTCCTATGGTTTTTTGCCCCTTCAACTCTGCAATTTTGATTTATTTTTGTAGTGCATGTGTTTTGTCTCCAAATGGCAACAAAGATTAACAGGCTTCATAGATTCATTAGCCAGAATTTCACAACATAAAATACCTATGGGCTTTGGCTCCAAATCAGAACCTTTAGCTTAAGTAAATCCATACTAAAGATAGTCATTGCTGTACTTTCAGAAGTTTTTTTTTTTCTTTCTGTGATTCAGATTAAACACAAGTAGACATACTGACAAGTTAGGCCTAGAACTAACCTCAGAATGAACAATGCTTATAGATGACACTAGCTGACAGTCTTTTGTTTCCTGCTGTGTATCACTTCTTGGTCTTTTCAAAGATCCTGTCTGTAACCTAGCTTTCATTTTTTTATAGATTTGTCTTTAAAAAGTAACACAAAACATGTATACAGACATCAGCATGCATGTAACATGAAAGGTTATGAAACAAGTCTGTCTCCAGTGCTATGCCACAAAGTCACAAGAAAACTCAGCCAAAGCAATGATTTAATTTATTATACACAAAGATAACAACCCAAAACATTCTGAATCACTCTGTCAGTATATTGCTTTGAGAAATCACTTCACAATCGATGCCAGAAGAAAAGACTAACTATACACAAAGATAACAACCCAAAACATTCTGAATCACTCTGTCAGTATATTGCTTTGAGAAATCACTTCACAATCGATGCCAGAAGAAAAGACTAACTATACACAAAGATAACAACCCAAAACATTCTGAATCACTCTGTCAGTATATTGCTTTGAGAAATCACTTCACAATCGATGCCAGAAGAAAAGACTAACTATACACAAAGATAACAACCCAAAACATTCTGAATCACTCTGTCAGTATATTGCTTTGAGAAATCTTTTCACAATCGATGCCAGAAGAAAAGACTAACTATACACAAAGATAACAACCCAAAACATTCTGAATCACTCTGTCAGTATATTGCTTTGAGAAATCACTTCACAATCGATGCCAGAAGAAAAGACTAACTATACACAAAGATAACAACCCAAAACATTCTGAATCACTCTGTCAGTATATTGCTTTGAGAAATCTTTTCACAATCGATGCCAGAAGAAAAGACTAACTATACACAAAGATAACAACCCAAAACATTCTGAATCACTCTGTCTCTGTCAGTGTATTGCTTTGAGAAATCACTTCACAATCGATGCCAGAAGAAAAGACTAACTCCATCAGTTAAAAACATCCACCTTATATGATTAGATCAAATGATCGGGCCAGTTCTCAAAATTAATACAGATTAATACAGACATTTAACGTGGACCAGAAACATCAAACAAAAGTCTTCGCTCTTTCCATGTTTATAAGTGAGTCACAGAAAAATACTCATTGGCCGCCACCGGGAGTCGAACCCAGGGTCTTCCAGTTACGCGCCGGTTATGCTTCCGCTACACCACAGCGGCCTCGAATTCCTCCAGACTCGCACACGCTAACTGCCAAGCCAAATTGGCAGGTTGCTTCTTTGAGCCCTGCACAATGCTGGGGATTCACCAAAACTTTAGGTGGCATCCATGAATCCCAAAGTGCTGCATGTCAGATGCCACTATCTTGGTTTGTAGTTTCTCTAACAGTGTCTCATGTAACAATATTATCTATTATGAATACTTAAGTTTTTCATAATTAAAACTGGAAAAAAAAATAATAAGCGTGCACTTTAAAAAGGTAAAAAAAGTTATTTCTCCCATATTAAACATTGCAGATTTAAAAGAAAAATGACCTTTCCAAACATTTTCCCTGGCACACTCAGCAAACTGATACCATGATAGTTTTTGCCCTTGCCATCACCTTTTCCCTTATAAAAGGTAACAATGATAGCATTCCTCCAATCCTGAGAGACCATTCCTAACTCCTAACATAACTGGCAAATTTTGGTTAACCAGTCAATCAGAGTCATCACCATATTTTAACATCTCAGCAGTCATGCCATCTACTCCCAGAGCCTTACCATTCTGAAGATATTTTAGAGCTTTGCACACCTCTTCTCTTGAATTCCCTCCTGTGCTTCTATCTCTCACTATGATATAATCTGCCTCTGTCTCAGAATTGCTTTGTTTTCATGCTCTAATAACTCAAGAAGTATTCACCCTATCTTTCACTTAACTCATTGGGTTCCCATATCATTGCCCTGATCCTATTCTTCACGCAAAAAGTCACCTGTATGAATTGTAAAAAATGAGTGTTGTAAACATATTTTGCCAATTGCTAATTGTATTTATTGCAATGCTTTTGATGAACATGTTATTTAAAAACTTAGGCTTCTTATATGAGTATGCCTTCCTGATATGCATACTTATACCATTTTTCATATGTATCAAGAAAATAAAGGCTGTAATGATTCAGTTCTGAAATTGTTTTGATACATTAAAATCCATAACTAAACTTTAGCGTTAACTCTGATTGTCAACCTGAAAGGTTATCACCAAATTTCAAAGTTAGACAAGCACCAATCACAGCACTGTGCAGTTTAAATTAGGATTCAGCATTTTATGCACTTCAACAAAACATGGTATGCTTTATAAATCAAGATGTACACAATACACACAGACAGCTAATAGCTCACATCATATCATATGCATATGCACTGAATGATTTTGTTGGCATTTCTCCATAAAAAAAGAAAGTGCAGTATATTATATATACAAATCACTCTCAATATGTAAAAATAGATGAAATTTAACAGTGTGATATTTACAAAGTGAATTGAAAATTGTTCAATTCTATAATCTCTTTAACATGAAAATTAATCAAAACTAATTATTCACTGTTAATTTCCACATATAGTGTAAATATGCTATCAAACCTCCAAATTTTGCCTTCAAACTTTTAAAAAATTGAATCATAATTTTTTTTCCAGTTTTCAAATGCTATTGTCTAAAAAATCATTTTTTTTAATTTTATTAAACTCTATTTCAAATGTATTATTACATCTAATTATCTAGAAATTATACATAGAACTGTGCCATGTGGCCATCTGTCCTGCACAAAAGCAACTCACATTGCAGACAACACAATCACTATCTAATGTGCCAGCACTGTGCTACTAACTGAATGGCACTAGAACCAAACAGTACCATGAACTCTCTTTAGGAAGTCTGGCAAAACTTCTTCATAACTAGTCTTCTGTCTGCTTGAGGGATGAACATATGATGACATCCCCCAGGCATTCAACTTTATGGAATAATTTTCATAATAATCCTACAAAAATCGAAAGTAACTGCTAAATAGTTTCATATTATTTGCAGCATTACTGGGGGGGGGGCAAAAAAAAAAAAAAAAACAGTTCGTGACTGGCACCTATTTTTCAAATAGTGGCTTCTTGATATTATCCCTGAAGTGCAGTGTGTGAATTTTCTTCCAGTTTAAGTTCTGTCCATCTTTCTGTTAATTTTTTATTAGAAGCCTTTTTGCCATTTTCTTTTGGAACTTTAGCAAAATGTGATATGCCTGTAATTGTCTCTGCTTTTAAAATTGATAACCTATGTACATATTAATTGTAAGCTTTTCAATCTTTTTATTTTACATACTCTTTGAGTCCACATATTTTGAAACATAATTCTTTATTCATGTGCATAAAGTTGCATCCATGATACAATTTACTGAACTGTGATTCATATGTGCATTTCTAAATCATGGGGGAAATGAATGGAATCGGGGCTCTAAGTCACAAGGTTACATTGGATTATAAATCACTTCAGTGTTGAGGAAAACAAAAGATTTATTGAGAAATTTGAAATATTTTCAGCTTGTTTTTGGTAAACCACATGCTGCATTCGTTCACCATTAGGGTCTATTTTTTTTTTTTTTTTTTTTTTTTTTTGAACAAGTGATATGTTGAGAATGTTTCTTGAAGTATTTTTATAATTATATATTATTTTTGAGCAATCAGATTTTCTTAGTGAATCGCCATTTGCTTTGAGATGTTACATTGAAAGCAGTGATCTACAAGCAATCCAATACCAAAATCTGATCACTGAAAATATATATATACTTCTGTATTTCTGAAGTACATGTGAACATTATTTCTTCATTAATTTCTCTGATAGTATTTTGTAGAACATGCATGTTTTCTTTTAAGTTCAGAAATCTCTCGTAATTTTCAGCTCAAGCATTTCTTATAAATTTAGACACATTTCCCAATTTAGATGACAGATCTTAATAAAATTCCAGACAGATGAAAATGCATGTCTTTGTGTGCCCTAATATTTTAAAGATACAATTGTATGTGTGTTTACAATTAATGGGCAAAGTACTAGAAATTAGTTGGTTTTATCATAACTCACTTGGACATTTCTTGCTTTGTTATACAGTTGGAGAAAACTAATAACAGAATGAAAGTTCTCAAAAGACAGTTGGATGAATCTGAAGAAGAATGCTCTCGGGAGAAAGCTGCCAAAAGAAAAGTCCAAAGGGAGCTGGAAGATCTTCATGAAAACTGTGATAATCTTCAAAGAGAAGTGACAAATCTTAGAAATAAAATGAGGTTAGTAATAATTTTTCTATTCCATTCTTAATATGAAGCATGATACTAAACTGATACTAATTTGCATTTAATGAAATGCACCCTGGTACCACTATAAATAACCTAATTCATTCCTGAAAAATTGCTGATAATGTCATCATTCTTAGAATCTGAATATTTCCATTGTTTCTTATGGGGGGAAAAATTACAATGCAATTTTGACTCAAAGCAGGTTCACCCAAAAATAATGGAAAAATAAAATAAAACCATAAATAACATTATTATATTTTAAGGCTACTTTGTTATGTATTTATCACTAAAAACATTCTTGAAGGAGCATAAACAGAAATTGTAAGTAATATGACAAACTTAGTATTTTATAATGGAATAATAGCTATATACTATATTCACTACTGTTTCACACGTTATATACGTTCTGTGCGTTGTGTGCACATTTGCAGCAAAATCATCCTGGCATTTATATATCATATGAATAGGAATAATATTATAAGTTTTAATTATTATATTATCAAGGACTCACCTTGTATCGGTACGTATATAACGTGTGAAACAGTAGTGAATATAGTATATAGCTATTATTCTATTATATAATACCACATATTTTATTTTTGGTTATTTTATTAACCAAAATCAATTATTAGTATTTTATGTAAAAGACTGCATGTGTGTGTGTGTGCGTGTGTGTGTGTGCACGCGCTGGCACAACTCAATTTCCATATATTGGGAAAATTCGACTTGCATTACCTCTAAATAAAATCATAAGCACCATTACACTCTTAATCAAATAAACAAATCAAGCATTCAATATACTTCCTTTCTGAAGACTTGTGGCATGAAGAGTTAATGCGGCAGGTGGAGGGAAGTTTGGCATTCAGTTTTGAGGTGTAGGTGTTAGTAGTGAAGGACAAGATGAACTTAAGTCAACAGAAGATAGTAAATGAGCACAATCTTCAGGTTTAGTTTTTATTTCCTCAACATTCGCCTTTACAAAACTGCCTTTTTTGGAAAAAACATAACCAGAAATTTAAAAAAAGGGGGGGGGGTAAGGGATCAGGTTCAGAAACACTGTCATGTAATTTTCCTCACAAAAGAAATCATGTATCACGTGTAAACTGTTTTGCTTCCCTCAATTTTTTTTCCCATAGAGGAACTAATGAAACTCCATTATCAAATTGTCCAATTTTCGTGCAAATGTAAATGTTGAAGAAAGTACACTACTGGGTACCCAAAATGCAGCACCAAGAAGGACACGAGATAGCAAAGCCAGATTTACTGGACACATAACAGATACAAAGATGAAACGATTGAGCTTGCAGGCCTGTTTGACTTGCAGAACACGCAGACATCAATAGTTCGTGTGGCCCTCATAGCTGGCAATAAAGGCCCCTACACGCCGCGGCATAAAACGAAAGAGGCTTTGGATGTGGGCTTGGGGTATGTCGGTCCAGGCTGCTTCCACACGTTGCCACAGTTCATCAGGCATAGCCACGGGTGGTGCTTGCCGGGCCACTCGGTTGCCGATCAGCGACCAGACGTGTTCGATGGGCGACATATCGGGAGAACAGGCGGGCCACAGCAGCAGTGACACCTAGTGGGCCGTGAAGAATTGTTGCACGATGCATGCCACGTGCGGGCGCGCATTGTCGTGTTGAAACGTGGCCGCTGGCAGGTCCTGCAGGTAAGTAAGGGAAGACTACAGGCTCCAAAACGTCGGAGATGTAGCGGTGGCTGTTGAGTGTACCGGCGATGCGTACCAGAGGGGTGTGGATGTCATATCCAATTGCGCCCCAAACCATAAAGCCAGGTGACGGACCGGTATGGCGATGCGTAATGCAGGCGTCATACAGTCTCTTGCCGCAGTGCCGCCACATGCAGATCCGACCATCGTGGTGTTGCTGGCAGAAGCGGGATTCGTCGGAGAAGACAATGTCGCACCATTCCGTAGTCCAGGTGCGGCGTTCAATAGCCCACTGCCGCCGCACTCGCCGGTGGTGTAACGTCAATGATAATCGGAGCAATGGGCGCCGTGTGACAAGACCTCGCTCCTGCAGATGACGTCGAACGGTACGTGCTGACACAGGTTGTTGCGCAACACACCCTAATTCCTGCGCTTACATTCGCAATGTTGCTGTGCGAGCCATCAATGCTCGCCGCTCAACATGCCGGTTCTCTCGTTCAGTGGTGTGCCGCGGCTTCAGCAATCGCTCACGTCGGTCTGTCCGTCCCTCCTGCACCCACCGAATCCATACTCGCCTCACTGTGGCTGGATGTCTTCCCACACGGGCGCTGATGTCTCGGTACGATAAACCGCTGTCGCGATAAGCCACTATTCGTCCTCTGTCGAACTCCGAAACATGCTGGAATGACTGCCGTAATCTGCGACGAGGCATCAGGAAGCTTCCCACGCACAGGTTCAGCAGCACAACACATTTCCACTTCTTACACCCTGCCTTCTGTGCACCCTTCTTATAGTGCTTCTCGGTGGCATGCAGGGCACACATGATTTGCATATGCCCTGCAATGCTAATCGTTTGCATGTCATCTCGCGGGCGATGCATGCTACGAATTTCAGGCCAATGGGATGCTTCCTTCTTGGTGTTGCATTTTGGGTGGCCAGCAGTGTAGATATGAAGAACGTCGTTACACAATACTAAAAAATCGTAAAATCCCTAAAACTAAGATTGATTATAAACCACTTTATTTACGGACTTCGCACAGTTAAAATATAGTTTAAAATAAAACACGTAAGATCTTTTGAGCCGACTAGGCCCATCCTCAGACACGATCACAATGGTATAGCGATAGTTAGTGACATCATAATAGTAGCGAACTGCACAAGTTCATGATGTTATATAATCACAGGTATCAAGATATGACAGTGTTTCGTTATTAAGTACATCAAGAAAACAGTGAGTAGCCTTTTTTAACAAGTAACTGAAGGAAACAAATCAAAAGCGTCATGATAATCAATATTTGAACAGTCATTCATGTTCACCGGGTTCAGTTCTTTTTAGTATTTGTTTCCATGGTTGTGGAATATTAAGTAGTGCTTCATCATTACAGCAGAAGTTCGCAAAGCTGTAGATAAATAAGCTTTCCGTTAATAATGTCTCAAATTTAGTATGAGGAGAAGCTAGTATGTAGAAATCCATCCAAATAGGGTGGTAAGTTCCTAGGTTGGAAAGAAATGATAAAGCTGTAGTCTGTGAATGCAATTCACATTATATTAGTGTTCCTTTAGTCTTGCATTCAATGTGTGTGTGTGTAGTAGAGCCAATGTATAGTAAATCGGTGTTAGATGCATCCACTGGTTTTGGGGGATTGCATATACCCCACATTTTTTCTCTACTTCTACCCTATCACAGTCCTTCTTCACCAAAGATAATATATTAGAAGTTTGCACTTCAAAATACAATTTATTTTTGTGACACATTTTTTAAGGTATTAATAGGTTCTATTACAAAATCAATTGATCCCACAAATTTGGTTGGCCGGCTCTCGTTGCAAAGTTGAGAGTGCCAACCTTTCTTCATGCCTTAATATTCTTTGAACTGTGGAAGTAGGGTAGCCAAAGCTCAATCAATGTCATGAATCACTGTGATCTCCTTGTGGTGCGTGCTGAAGTAGGATGAATGCATGAATGCCCTTCGAATCATGAAACGAAAAGGAGGCCAGTTTATATTGAAGAGGATGTGCCGAAGTCATAGGTATCATAGTGGGGGTGAATGACTGTTTTTGGTACACTGAAGTGGTAATAACTTGAGTAACTGGATTTCTAAACAGTTGGATATCCAGAAACGCTAATGAATATTCATGTTCAAGTTCTGTCATAAATTTAAGGGTTGGGAATTTGGAAGACAAGGCTGTAGCAAATTAATCCAGATCTTCCTGCGTCGAAGGCCAAAATAACAAAACATCGTCCACATAGCGGACATATAACAGTGGTTTAATAGGGAAGCTTTCTATGATTATGTCCTCTAAATACTGCAGTATTATCTCTGCAAGGATAGGTGATACGGGTGACCCCATAGGGGCCCCTTCAAGTTGTTGATAGAATTGGTTATTGAACCAGAAAAATCTTTTTGTATTAACTTGAGGGCAGCCAGGATAGACTGAATTTCTGAAGCAGATGCTTTTCCCTGGTCAATTAGGTTTTCTTCAATTATGTTGTAAATGGTGGTAATGGGAACATTGGGAAATAAGGCTTCTACATCTCAAGAAGCCATGAAGAAATTTTTCCCTTTGTGGTGGCTAAAGTTCTAATCCTGTCGAGTACCTGAGCTGAACTCAGAACAGAGTTGTGGGTGCCTGTAATCAGAGGTTTTAGGTAGTTGGTTAAGGGCCTTTTCAAGTGGGCGAGTTGGTGAGTGACAACTTGAAACCAAAGGGCATAGAGGTTGTCCTTCCTTATGCACCTTGACCTTACCGAACATCTGAGGTATACAAGGGCCCATGGGAGAGTGCATACAGAAGGTAATACTATCTGGTAAAGACCCATGGTTTTTTAGTTTGTTGACAGCTGTAACAGATGCTGCAGTGGTGTCATTCGTAATCTCTTTGTGTGGTATATTTTCAATAGCTTTCCATTAGTTCATTGAGCATCTTTTTTTTTTCTTTTTTTGCCTTCAGGGCATGTCCAAAGTTGTCATATTCCTCAGTCACTGACAGTAAAACATCTTGCAGTCCAAATATTTCTTTTAAAATTTTCATGTCAAGAATTTTCTGTTCCATTTCCTCACTCTCAGCATCTGAGCCAAAAAATGTTTGCATTTTTCATCTTCTAATCTCCGAATCAAGAGTAATCTCACAAACGCTAAAAGTCTACATGCCAGTCACCGCAACGTTAATGATAACAATGGCAGTACAGACTTCATTGCTCAGTTTGAGATGGGTATGTTATATAAAGTTTGGTTTTTAAGTTATCTTCTTTCATTCTATTTAATGAATATATAAATCACATACTCTAGTGGCTATGTTCAACAACTAATTCAAATGTGAGTAACAGTGGTGAAATACCTTTTTTCACTACTTCTATGTAATTAATATAGAGTTGGTGCTCCCTTTGCTGCTATCACAGCCTCCACTATACTGGGAAGGCTTTCAACCAAATTTTGATACATTTCTGTGAGAATCACCTTTCAGTCTGCCTCAAGAGCATTAGTCTGGTTGGTCACCTATGTCGGATGGTTCAACCTGTCTAGCAGTAAGTATTCCAATTCACCCCAAAGATGTTCTGTGGAGTTAAGACCTGGTATCTGTGCAGGCCAATAAAGTTATTTCATGCCCATCTCGTCAAACTATTTTTGCACACACCAGGTTTGTAAGCAGGGCCATTGTTCTGTTAGTAAAGCAAAGGGCCTTCACCAAACTGTTGCTATTATGTTGAGAGCACAGAATTGTTTATAATATCATTATAGACTGCCCCATTAAGATTCCTGGGCATTGGAACTAGGATACCCAGCCCAAACTGTGGAAAATACCCTAACACATGATGCTTCCTCCACCAAACTTCATGGTTGGCACAACACAGTGAGGCAGGTGGCATTCACCTGACATGATTGCCGGATAGTTGAAGCATGATTCATCACTCCAGCAGACACATTTCCACTTCTCCAGAGTCCACTGGCTCCAAGCTGTACACTGCTGGACCAATGCTCGGCATTCATCTTGTTAATGTTAGGCTAGTGAGTTGCTGCTCGGCCATGGAAACTCATTCCTTCAGCTCTCGACAAAATGTTCTGGTACTGGCATTTTGGAACCCTGTGGTAAGTGTCGCAACCAGGGACAGGCAATTTTGTCATGCCTCTCACTTTAGCACTTGGTGGTCCCACTTAGCCATTTTACATGGCCTACCAGGTCATGATTGTGCTGTTGTTGCTCCTAGGCATTCCCACTTCCCAACAACATTGCATTGATCAGGGCAGAAATTCCCCAAACTGACTTGTTGCTAAGATGGCATCCTACGACTGTGCCACGTTAAAAGTTGGTGAGTTCTGCTGTATGGCCCATTTCTGCTGTTCATACTTGTGTATGATGTTTGCCAGGTCATGTGCATCTTTGTGTACCTGTATGGGCCATGGCTGTTACATATATGGCCAATCCACCCTTAGAAAGGGTGTCCAGATACTTTTGATCATATGGTGTTCCATAAAATTAAATTATATCTATACAACATTGTGAATGTATGTATTCAATTAGCTGCTTCAAAATTGTCATTTAAGAAAATAATAAAGGAAACACAAAATGCTTAGATAGGGCAGGAGGTTTACGAAATTCCAATAAGTAAAAATCCGCCAATATCATACATTGACAGCACTAAAAATAAACTAAAACATTGTCTACAGCAGCATCTTAAAAATTGGCAAAAAAAAAAAAAAGGAATTAAGAACTGCATTAATCCTGTACTGTATTGAAAATAAACAATATCCAAAGTTTGAAGACATAAAAATTATCAAGAGTTGTCATACAGAAAGGCATTTACAATTACCAGAAACAGTATTGATAGAAAAAATTAGGCACAGGTTATGTAATTTTAACGATCCTAGCAGTTTAAGCATATACTGGAAAGAATAAGACTAGAAAACCAAAAAGACGAAAAAAATAACAAAAAGAGGAGGGGGCGAAACATTAGCATGATAAATTAAAAGAATATAAAACAATACAAAAGGTAATAGAAGTTAACCATAAAATTTAAACCAAAACGAAAAAAAATTACATCCGAATCATCTAATAGATAGCACCACCAAACCAGATTGGAAAGAACATGATGAGATGATATGACGCGAGGACTGGAACATTCGCTAGCTGGAGGGCAGTGGGTGCTGTCGATTGCTGCAAAGTTCCCTGATAACGGCCTTGGTTAAGGCTGAAAGTACTCGGAGAGAGTGTTGTTGTAGTGTGGAGAGAGAATGGATATTGATGGAAGTTTGTATATATGGCATCAGTAACTTTATTTTAAATACACCAGAGTTGAATAATAATGAAACGCATTCTGCATATGAAATCCGTTTATTTTTGTGGTGTAGTCAGCACAAATATTCGCCAAGCATTTTTGTGTCTTACCATTGCCTTGAAAAAGCCTCCCAGTGGAGTGTGAAAGCTTGGCAAATATTTGTGCTGACTGCACTACAAAAATAAGTGGATTTTATATGCCGTATGTGTTTCATTATTATTGTATATATGGTTTGTTCTTTTCGGAAGTGTTGGTTATTCGAATTTTCTGAGATAATCAAGGGCTCGTTTTTTTTTAAATATGTAGCTAAATAGAGTTTTAACTGAATGTCAAGGTTTTTATATTTTTGTGTCATAGTTTTCTAAAGTGTTGCACATTTTAAAAGTAGATGTGTTCATTTTTTTAAAGAATTTTGCGTACCTTATTTTTTGGCACCTTTTTGCATGTGGAAATAAGGGTTTTCTAGTATTAAAGTATTAAAGAAAAAATTATGACAGGGGACTGATGTATTCCAATACACAATAGGAAAAATGTTCTTTACAAGAAATATCAGATTCTTTAACCACAGCTAACAAACAGGAAAACGTGTTAAAAATGTCAATTTGGATGAGGTGAAAAACTTCCAAACTTTATGTGAAAAGTTGAGTAGCCTCCAAGTGTATTTGATAAAATCAAATATTTTTCCTTTTAATTGCCATGCGACATCACGAACCTTATTAGATAATATTGAGTTAAAAAGAAGAAAGTAACCTGCCCACAAAATTAATGTCGGCAGTATTCTGAAAAATTAATGATATTCAGAAAATCTACTGTGCTTTCAAGTGTTAATTAAATACAGTCAAACCTGTTTATTACAAAGTTAAAGGGGGAGTTAAAAAGGCTTGATGTCTGCAAACTTTGTTATAACCTGACAGATCAAAGACAATCTATTTTTGACATATCATACATATAAGTGAGAAACAAATCTCCTGAAAAAATATTTCTTCACAAATACATGGAAGGCAATACAAATGTAATCATTGGCACAAATGTGCCGTATTTTCACTGTTTCCATTTAACAACTCCTTCAGAAAACTTAAAAATTACATTGCCCTAGAGTGGGAATATAATTTTCAAGTTTTCTAAAGTTGTTACGTGGAAACGGTGAGAATGACTCATTTGTGCCAACAATTAAGTATATTTGTATTTTTGGCATATTACATAATGTAAGGTTGAAACTAGTCAATCATAAACTATTTTTTAATATCGGAGGTAAATAAAACTTATTAAGAGCTATAGCTAGCAATAAAAATATGAGATCTGCAATATGCACAGTTTTTTATTAATGTAAAAATTTGAGTAACTGCCATAAATTTGAAGGTTCACCTGTTGCATTTTATTTGCTGTACTTATGATAGCTGTCATCAATATTTTTGTCATCTTCAGATGTTGTGTTTGAGATGTTTCTAGATGTGAAATAAACTCTAATATTTTCTAAGTAGAGATTAAGTGATAGAAAAAAGTGACAGTTGGAGAATATAAAAGATAGCATTTGCCCAGGAGATGTATGTGCAGTAAATAGGGAAATGAAGCTACAGGCAGTAGCAAAAAAAAAAAAAAAAAAAAAAAACTGAAACATTCTTTTCTTGCAAATTGACCTGTCTGTCTTTAAGGGAAATGATGTGATATTGTTAATTGTAGGTAATTCCTAGTTTTCCAGTGAAATGGGTTAAAAACTGGGTGAAGGCAATTTATTTTGTGTGCCGATACCTGTGCTAAACTTCTATATGTGCAGTTTCTCCAAGAATTGTTGTTTATAGGTAATATGCATTTAAAGTTACAAGGGAGAATAACTACAAAGTTGAAGGGATCCATAAACTTTGGTGTATGTGGAACTTTGTATTATGGGAGCTCGTCATGTGTGGGTTTAACTGTACTAACATTATATTACCAAAACCAGGGCCAATAGAATTTACAAATTCCACAAAGTGGGATACTAAGGAAAATATGACCGTTGCTTTAATTATAAACATTCTTACTTTTCACTGTTCAACTTTTATTGGATATCAGTATCTTACAAAATTGAATTATAAGAGGAACTGCTTTTGATATGGCATAGATGTTATGACTGAGATAGACATAATGGTGTTATTCTTAATTTGAAACTTAAACAGTTTGTTCATTTTTATTAAAAATTTTCATGCATTGAATTGTTCTTCATTTTGCATGCATAAATTAATAACTTTATTAGTGTTTTGTGTGGTCTTATTTGTTCCTTTACTCTTAGGCGAGGAGGCAGTGGGTCAGCAGGCTCTAGTGGATCATCATCACGGTCCAAGCGAGGATCTATGTCCATAGGTGATGATGGAAGCACATTATCCTTGACATGTGACTCTCCAAATGAAGATAGCCAAGCTTAACAGAAGCTAGATTTTGTTAGAACTGTTGTGCCCAGTATGCTTGTTCTGTGAGAAGAAATCCAAGAGACTTGGCCTTGTCACTAACAACTGCGATTGCAAAGCAGCAAAAACATTCCTGAAGTAGTCACTGTTAAGCTTCTTATGGCAAGTACTGCAAATGATATGTCATCCTGGCCTTGTGCATGGGGTTTCAGCCATCCTATGTTACTGTTCATTATGTATTTCCATTTTGCTGTGACTCATCAGAACAATTTGCCCAAGATTCTGTCTCAGCCTTTGTAGCAGGATCTGGGCTTTAACAACTAGAAAAACAGCATCACTCATGAATTTTCAATCTTTGTATTAAACATTCATCAAAACCAAGAGACCCAAGCTAATATAAATTATATATTATCACAAAATATTTATATTACAAAATAAATACATGGTGCTGATTCAATTATGGCCATATTCGAGGTGAATGAGTTTGCCTGTTAACATCATACAGGAAGCCATCATCTGTTGAACAGTGCATTCAGTGTACAGAATGAAGTTTTTATAGTATGGACGCTACAAGACTTCTGTGAATGGCACAGTCACAAATTGTCTGTCAGGTACTTTTTTAATCGCCTTGCTTAAAGCCATATTTCAGAAACTGTACTAGCTGGAACAGCCTTGTCCTTGCTTGACAGAGGGGCAATGTTTCTATGTGAAACCTTATTTTTGTATTATCAGTGCAGTAATTGAGTAAATGATCATGTTGATTAAAGGGTTGAATTCTTTTTAATTCTGTTTAAGTTTTAACAAATAAAAAGCTAATGAATGTTTGTTTGTAATCTATTTTGACAAATTCCATCAATAGATTATTTCCTTAAGTTATTATTTCTTTCCAGTTAATAATGTTAAGAGGACATTTTTTTTTTCAAAAAGTTCTGGTGTGTGTGCACAAGTTTGGTACTTGGCACCAGCTATGGAAGTAGATCCAAGTCTTCCCATAGACTTTGCAGAATTTGTATATCTTATGAACACCTTGATAAGTTCTCAAAAGTGTGATCGTTTTTCTTTCCAGATTGTGCCGATGTATTCAGTAAAAAATTCTGATGGTTGTAAAGACAGAGCAAAAGGTGATAAGACTAAACTCTAAAAAAAGTGCTTTTTTTTTTTTTTTATCACATGCATGCAGATAGCAATCTCTTACCTTTCACACTTTACACCATTGCAATCTTTTTGTTTGTTTGCTTGTTTTTCAGTTGTTGTTGTTTTTTTTGACACCATCACAATCTTTTAATAAAAGTTTATCAAAAGAAATGAGGACTTTACATTTCAAACTTTCATTGGGAAAAAGTGTGCATACTACATATATGGACATTGATGTGTTTGGTTCTCACCTACTATCCTGTTGATACAGTAGATCCTGGCTTTAAAAGACTTCCTTTCAATTTGCATGTGATGCTTCCCCACACATCAATGTGTGCACACCAATATGTTGTTGGAAATCAGGCTTGGCATCTGATTAAATTAACTGTTCTGTTTGGCATTTCTTGGAATCTGTATTTCAAAATGTTCAGTAAAAAACCAAATACAAGAAGTTCATGAACAACAGTCAATTGCCACTGGATATTGCCTACACAATGTCCATAAGAAATACATGAACATACACTAAGGTGTCTGATTTATTCTGAATTGCAGTGTGTGTTAGAGTTGTTTTAAGAGAATGCACACACATTGTGCATAATGTAATTTTTCAGTGATTATAGTTTTGTTTAGGTTTTTATGGAACTTGTGGCATTTTTTTTTCTACTCTTATGTAGTAATAGCTTCGACTTAATTAGATCTGCAATTTTCTTTCAGTGTTGGAGTTTGAAAACGAAATTTTTGGTTTCACATATTGTCAGCATCCTTCTCCATTTTCTGTGTCTGCACTACTGCAGAAGGGAAAGCCACATTCCTAGAATGCTATGATGTCTGATTCATTAAGTGAGCAAGTGTAAACAGGAACTTTTGGGGCATGAAGGGAGGAGGGGGTATTTTTTTGCGTTTGAGGATGGAATTCAGTCTTTTGAAAACGGAAGTTAGACTGAGCAAAGATTTCTCCCGTAAGCTTAATTTTTTTCCTAGCGATGTTTTTTCTGCCCAGTATTGTTGTTAAATAACCTTTCATTCCATAAATGTTTGTATTTCAGCTTAAAAATGAGGAGGAACTTTTCCGAAAACAGAAGTTGGACAAAGCAAAGATTTCTACCGTAATAGTCATTCCCTTCCTCCTGCAATGTTCTCACTATCTGGTGTTGTTAAATGTTACTTCCCCTCATAAGTGTTTGCATTTAAGTTTGATAAGGGAGGGAAAATTTTCCTAAAATGGTAGTTTCAAAGTTGGGAAATTTGTAGGAATTGATGCACAGTATTTAAAAGTATTCATACTCTCAGAGTTGCTCCATTTATCTAAAATAGTAAAAGCTTTTATGTCATACATTCATGGTCCTAAACTAGGGCTGGAAGTTCTTTCAGCATAATAGATAAAATTGTCATCTGAGGAAAAAAATAAAAAAATAAAGTGACATTGAAGAAATGCGAAGGGAAATATATCAGCAGAAAACAAAATTAAGCAATGGATGTCGTGTAGAGTCAACAAAAAATAAACATGGCTGAGGCACTTGCTGAGAAGAAAGCAAGGTTTGCTCACAAACAAACTTGAGCTGATGTTCTAGCATGTACAACAGCAAAGCAAAACAGAAAAAACTATGTTAGAAGCAATGGCTTTTAAAATAATTTGTTTTGAATTCAGTAATTTTATATGGTGAATACAGTGATCTGCTCCAGTTTAATATTGCACCAATAAATTACATTGAACAATTCCATCTTGCTGATGCTGTGTTATATTCAGTACACTTTCTCACCCTGTCTTCTGATTTTTTACCACAGTTAAAAAAAAAGTACATCTTTTTTTTTTTTTTTTCTCCGTCTCATGTATGAGTTATGTCATCTGAAACAAAGAAAAAAATGCTTAGAATGCTAAACTTCACTTTTGTATTCCAGAACTGAAACAAAACAGTAAATACTGTCAATCCCATATGTAATGAGCTTATTACATAATACAAAGTACCTGATAAACCAAAGTTTTTATAGAACTTTTGAACTTCATGTGTTCTTCCTTGTTATTTTAACATTTTAGCCACATATTACAAACAATTTTTGAAGAAACTACAGATATTGAAGTTTAACACAATGACCAACACAGTTATCAGCAAACAAAATAAGAGACATTCACCAAGTTTTTACCCCTTCCTCTTTCACTGGGAATTACCTTATTTTTCAGCATGTAATCTACGGCAGCGTATAATCTGCAGACAAAATTCATAGTAAAACTTAAAAACCAAGTGCGTGATCCACAAGAGTTTTATAATAAATAATACAAAAAAGGAATCGCCAATATTTTTGCCAAAACTTTTTTCTCGCAAATTGCAAATAATGCGATTGGCAGCGTGACCCCTGCATATTTATAAGGCGTAGATGCGCAAATTTCCGTTAAATTAAGGCCTGTTATGTGTAAGTACGTGTTTTACGTAACTCCTGTTACACAATTTTTGGATAGCTTTAGAAATCTGGAAATTTCATAAATCCGGCACTCGTCCGGTCCCGTCAACGACAGATTTTTGAGGCTTTACTGTATGTATATATATATACTTTCTTTCCATTTAATAAGTTTAACAAAATATAAAATCGCTGAACTTTTTGAAAATTTAAAGTTACTATTACAATACCCCACAACTTTCAAACGGTTGTGATATATATTTTTAATTTATGTGGCAATCTTGCTGCAACTCTGAGTAATGCTTAAATTATTATACATCAACAACTGAAACACTGGACTTCAGACCATAAATAATTTGTGATTGTGTCAAAGTCCCCCCCCCCCCTCTTCAGTCTTGGAGCTGTAGTGCCAGAGGTATCTCTTTGAAGTAGAGCAAAATAAACAAGTGTGTGTGGGGGTGACATTAAGGAGGTCAGGCGTCAGCAGCATGGAATGGAAATGGCTCTCCCCTATTCAAGGTCAATGTGCTTTACTGCATGCAGTGTTTTCTCACGTAACTTTTACAAAGCAGCAATCCACAGAAAGGAAATGTCTGCACACACATACAGACATTTTTTTCAAAGTCGAGGGGGAGATATGTTGCAGTGACACTGTGCATTATCATCAACAAGTGGCATTCTTAAAGCTTTGATGTAATACAGATTTATTTCATGGAGCAAAACTGCTTCATTTTTTAGTTTGGGGGAGGGGCTCTGCACCGACATGTAATCCGTAGGGGCTAGAATTTAAACTTTTAGGAACAGATAATCCATGGATTGTGTGCTGAAAAATACGGTACTTGTTGTTAGCACACTGGTTTCCCTTACAGATAGGTCAGTTTGCATAGAGACAAGACTGTTTATTTATGTACTACCTCTTGTTAACCTACCCCTTCCTTACTACCACTCACTGTGCATACATTTCTGTGCAAATGCTGTCTTTTATCCCCTCCCCTCTCTACCTTCTGATTACTTAATCTCTGTTTAGAAAATCTTAGAGCTTATTTCGCATTTCAAAACATTTCTACCATTGCTTTAAAGGAAAATGCTAAAATAGCTATCATGACAAGCACAAAAATTGGAAAAATTGATTCAGATTTGTGACATAACATTGCAAACAGCAAATGAAATGTAATTTAAAATTTTGGCAGTTACTTTAAATTTTACCGTAGTTAAGTGTTTTGTTTATCACACACATCTTACTCATTTTTTGCTAACTATTATAGTTTTTAATGTCTAAACAGTTTATGATTGACTAGTTTTAGCCTGTCATAATATAATGTACCAAAAATAAGCCTTTTTAGATCTATCTAGTTAAAACGAAGTTTGTGTTTATGGAATTGTTTTTAACTCTCCCTTTAACTTCATTTTTATATGGGTTCAACTCTGAAAATATGGTGTAAAGCTATGTACAAGGTTCATATGCCTCCTGGATTTCCTGGAAGACTCCTGGAATTAAGTTTTTATTTTCCAAAGCCCTGGAAAAATGCAATTTTTAATGGTTCCTGGAAAATTGGAATTTTCTTTCTTTTTATACTGAACTACTTTGGTTAAAAAGATTTGGCAGCCAGTGTTGCATCAGAAACATTAGCTCTTCTCCAGCTGTGAAATGGAGTGGGAGTTTTGGGGGAAGGGGGTTGCAGAAACTTCCTTGCCTAAACTGGTGCGCGGGGCCAGCACAGTGAACACCCGTTTCCCCTAATTCCTGTTTGTCTTAATAACGTTTACCCCAATTGCTTTTGCCCAAATTCCCATTTCCCCTAATTTCGTTTGCCCTAATCTCGTTTCCCCTAAATCACGTTTAACCCAAGTTCGTTTCCCCGAAATCGCTTTTACTCGAATTCCCATTTCCCTTAATTTCGTTTGCCCTACCTAATCTTGCCCCCCCCCCCCCCAATCTCATTTCCCCTAATTCACGTTTGCCCTAAACACGTTTACCCCAATCGTGTTTCCCCGAAATCGCTTTTACCCGAATTCCCATTCCCCTAATTTTGTTTGCCCTAATCTAGTTTCCCTAATTCACGTTTCCCGCCAAAATCTCTTTTACCCGAATTCCCATTTCCCCTAATTTCGTTTGTTCTAATCGCGTTTGCCCTTAAATCGCGTTTGCCCTAATCGCATTTCCCCTAATCGCATTTCCCTTAAATCGCGTTTCTCCTAATTCAAGTTTACCCTAAACATGTTTGTCTGTGTGAAAGTTTCCCTAAAAAGTTTCCTGTATCAAGTTAGCTCTAATTCTCTCCTTTGCCTTGATTTGCATTTTCCTAAATTTATGTTTTCCCTAATTCATGTTTGTCTTGATTCTTGTTAAGCAAAATAAAACATTTCTTTTATCAAAATTCGGGAAAAAAATCGTTATGTAACATTTTTTTTATCGTCAAATTCGGGAAAATATATGTATAATCATCATCATCAACCATTATCAATCCACTGCTAGATGAAGATCTCACCAAGTTTCTTCCACAAAGGTGTGTCTTGACACAGTCTCTTCCATGTCACTCCCGCATGCTTTCGAATTTCATCCACCCATCCCCCTTGTGGTCTTCTGGGTCTTTTACTGTCCCTTGGAATCCAGTCTAGAATTTCGGTTGTCCATCGGTGGTCAGTTCCTCTGGCAATATGTCCATCCGACTGCCTTTTTAGGGATTTCACTCTGATCATGATATCCTCCACTCTTGTCATTTTCTTTTTCCACGAGTTCCTCTTCTCACCTCCCCTCGTTACACCAAACATGCATCTAGCTGCCAATGCTTTATGTATTTTTTAGCTCATTAGCATAATAAAGTATTATGACTTCAGTTATCTGCAGTCTTTGTATGTCTTTTTTAGTTAAGGTCCACATCTCTGCTCCGTACGTAATCACTGGAAGGATGCATTGATTAAACACTTTTGTTTTTGAGACATAATGGCATATTGCTTTTGAAAATTGTATTGTTTTTTTCCAGAGCTCTCCATCCAAACGGGCGCATTAAGGGCATTTGCCGCCCCTTGTACGAGAATATTTTTCAATTTTTATTCATTTTTACATGAAATAAATACCTTTAGCAACATTTTCTCTTTCCCGTAAATTAAAGTTTGCATAAAACACGTCTCATATAAAACTAAAAGAAAAGTAAGTCTGTAAAGCACTAGTTCAGTTGACACTTTGAATAATCCAAGAAGTCAGCTGCTTCTGTGTCAATTTACACAAGTCTGCTGTACCGACAAAAAAGAAGTTTTGGCATGTACGATTACAGAAACATATTACAGCTTCTTTCTTAGAGGGGGCAATTGTTACATATATATACTAGCTGTACCCACGGCTTTGCTCACGGAGAAGACATCATTGAAAAACTACTATGATAACGCGTGTAATCTGATCCATCCATAAGAACTGTAGCTGAATTTCATAGCAACCAATGGAGGAAGTTGACCGAAAGATTAAATCGTCGGCAGTTAGTTTTTCAGGTGAAAGAAAATTATAATTAATTTTTACATAAATTTAAGCACAATTTTTATTTTAGTTTTTGAAAATAAATCATAATGTGTATATACAGTATAACATTCTTTTTGTCCCGTTTCCAGTCGTTATCAAAATAAATTGATTGTCTGAACTGCCGGTTCTCGATAAGACGACGTACAACTGTCCATGCGAGAAACATTATGCGGGCATATGATAACGCAGTAAAACTGTCAGGGGAGGGGGTAATGCCGAAAATATAAAATATAAAGAGTTTCTGGTCTGATTCGGAGATTTTCTGCGTTTACGAACTACAACTCAATACACATTTCTGCAGGCTTCTGCTACCGCAGGAAATCTGTCTGTCGGAGGGGGGGGGGAATGCCGAAAATATAAAGAATTTCTGTTCCGATTGGGAGATTTTCAGCGTTTACAAGCTGCAGTTCAACAAATTATCTGAACGCACGTGCAAAGGCAGGAAATATGTCTGCGGAGGGGGGGTCACGTCGGAGTTAATCCAATCATTCGGATACAATTCAGGAGCGATGGCACAGTGCATTGTCTTGTTGCAGGATGAGGTCCCCAGTGGGATGTGAAGACGCACAAACAGGAACAAATGGTCGTCCAGGATATCCCGGTAACATTAGCCTGTGAAGGACGATGTCACACGTACCAGGGGTCCTATTCAGTCCACATAAACAGTCCCCAGACTAGAATGCCACCCCCACCAGCTTGAAGAGTACCCTGCTGGCAAGAAGGATCCATTGCTTCATGTGGTTTGCGCCGTACTCTTATCCTGCCATCCGCTTGTACCAACGTGAATCTCGACTCATCGGTCCAGGCAACATTTTTCCACATGTCTAGGGTCCAGTGGCAGTGTTCCTGTGCCCGTGTTAATCTTTGCACCCTGTGATGTGCGGTCAACAGCGGTACCCTCATGGGACGATGGCTTCTGTACCCCATAGCGAGGAGATGGTTCTGGATGGTGTGGCTGCTTACACGTTTTTGTGCACCAGCGTTAAATTGCAGAGTGATTTCTTGCACTGTGGCCCGTCTATCCGCTGTTACAATGCGAGCTAGCCAACGATGACCCCCCACACGCTGTTGTCCATGGCAGTTGGCCCTTAGAGGGATGGATTTACCGGATTCGATGTACTAACGGTGCACCGGTGACACAGTGGCTCGTGAAAATCCCAGTGCCTGCACGACTTCCGAGATGGAGTGACCCATTCGTCAGGCCCCAACAATTTGCCCACGATCAAATGCACTTTGATCCTTCGTCTTACTCATACTGCATCCGACTCTTACTGATTCCTGTCGCATCACTCCTTATATTGTCGGATCGCTGCATACGTCATGTCATTTCCGTTTACAGGGCCACCCTCAGTGCCACATTTGCATAACGCCAGCTGTCTCTAATTCAATTGCTCTTCAGTATATGTAACAATTGCCCCTCCAAGAAAAAAGCTGTAATATGTCTATAATGGTACATGACAAAACTTTTTTTTGCCGGTAAAGCGGACTTGTGTAAATTGGCACAGAAGAAGCTGACTTCTTGGATTATTCAAAGCGTCAACCGAACTAGCGTTTTACAGATTTTTTTCTTTTAGTTTTATATGAGACTTGTGTTTCATGCAAACTTTAATTTACGGGACATAGAAAATGATGTTGTTAATAGTAATTATATATACAAGGGGCTGCAAATGCCCTTGGCGTGCCCCTGTTTGGATGGAGAGCTTATGGAAAAAACAATACAATTTTCAAGAGCAATATGCCATTATGTCTCAAAAATAAGTGTTTAATCAATGCATCCTTCCAGTGATTAAAGACATACAAAGACCGCAGTTAACTGAAGTCATAATACTTTATTATGCTAGTGAGCTAAAAATACATAAAGCATTGGCAGCTACAGACGTGCCAACTCTCCGGATTTAGGCGGGAGACCGGATTTTCAGCCATTCCTCCTGCCCTCCGGATAAATGTCAAATTCTCCCGATTTTCACCGATAATTAGCTGTTACGATGGTCAAAATGATCGACGCAGAAGAAAAAGATTTCGAACCGCTTGTGAAATCTTTTTCTTTCTGCGTTGTTGTAAGACGGCAGTTACAATCATCAGTATCGTACTTTTCCTCTCCTCATATCTGCAAAAAGACAGCCACCCCCCAGTGGCGCTGTAACGGGAGTGCTCAAATGACGTGCCAACCAGAGTTCTCCAAAATGAGTAATCTAATTACGCATCTAGTGTGCATCGAAATTTTAGTAATGCGTAAAAATACACATCTGGAATTTTTCGCGCCGCATAAAAGTATGCGTCGAGAATTTTTCTCGGCGCGTAAAAATATGCATCGTGAATTTTTCTCGAAGCGTAAAACTGCTCATTGAAGAATTTTACCAATTCGTAAAATATGCAACGGGACGGTATTTCATCTTTCAGAGACGGAAGTAAACGAAATAAAGATTTTTTCTGTAATCGTAATTTCTTTCTCCTGTGATGTTGCCTCTGTCCAGTATTGTTGTTATGTATCAATTTATTCCGTAAATATTTGTGTTTCAGTTTGAAAATGGAGGGAAAATTTCCGAAAACAGAAATTTGAGGGCGAAAAAATTTTGCTGTAATCTTTAGGCATGAGAGTGCGATGGCTTCGAGGAATTCCTCCTTTTCTGTCATAATTTCGGTTATCTACAGGATCGATGGATAACTGAATGGAAATTTTGGGGCCATTAGTAGTGGTGGAAGATGTTTTCCACCTGAAACTTTCTAAACTTTCGAAAGAGGAAGTTTCGTCTTTCAAAACTTTCGGAAATAGAAGTTAGACGCAGTGAAGATTTCTCCCATAATCGCAATTTTTTTTTTTTCCACGTGATGTTTCCTCTGCCTAGTATTGTTGTTAAATATCATTTTATTTCATAAATATTTGTATTTCAACTTGAAAATGGAGAGAAAATGTCCAAAAACGGAAATCAGACGTAGCAAAGATTACCCCGTAACTGTCATTTTTTTCCCCCAACGATGATCAGAACTGTATCTTGTATTCTTAAATATTCCCCCAAAAAGTTTTGCATTTCAGTTTGATAAAAGGGGGTGGGGGTCAGAAAACGAAAGTGACTAAGCTGAAAATTTTGTAAAAATTGATGCATGGTGTTCAAAAGTATTTATATTTTCAAAGTTGCACTGTTCATCTTTTGTTTAAAATAGTGAAAGCTGTCATACATTCATGATGGATAAAATTGTCATCCAAAGGCATTAAAAAAAAAACTATAATAAAGAAATGGGAAGGGAAACAAAGATATCAGCAAATGAAAATTTTAGTTTAGTATTGAAACACCACAGGCTTGCAAGAACAAAATTAAGATTTTACTTTATGGTTTTTTAAATTATTATTTTAAACACAGATAATACTAGTTTAGTTATTGTGGCATATGCAAGCGATTTTTACTGCATATTTATTAATATAATTATGTTTTGTTTTGTGGTAAATGGCGTTCGCACAAAAGTTTTGCTGATGCACATTTTCCAGAGTTGGCAAGTATGATGTTGTATTTGTCTTACGGCACTGGCTCTCTCCCTACCCTGAAACCAGTGGCCCTAAATTAGGGATAGGCAACTGCTTATAGCCCACTGAGGTGCTCACTGTGGTTGTTAAGCCTCCAACCAAGAAGAAAGCTTGACACTTCCACATTTGTTTTGACAGATACCTCTCTCTCTCTCTATTCCAACACTGGAAAAACTGCTGACAGTTAAGTCCAGAATGAAAGAAAAATGCTTTGAACAAAACTTTTGTAGATCTTTGTTAAAGAGAGCTAAATTGGCTACTGTACATTCACTAAATAAGGATAAAGATTAATTATGATTAAATAATGTATCAAAAATTAAGTATATATCTTGTATTAATAATTAATGCTATTAATTGTATCTGGTTGACAACTATTTTCACTATGCTTTTTATTTTGTGTATAAACACACAGTCTGCATTTAGAATAATTTTTTAAACATTAAAAATTCTATGCACCAGTAATACTACTTCTGGAAAATTGCATCTGAAAAATGTTGATAAAAAATAGCATTCGTGATTTTATGAGCTGTAAAAAATCTCCTGAATTTTAGATTTTGAAGGTTGGCACGTCTGTAGCTAGATGCATGCTTGGTGTAACCAGGAGAGGTGAGAAGAGGAACTCATGGATAAAGAAAATGACAAGAGTGGAGGATATCATGATCAGAGTGAAATCCCTAAAAAGGCAGTCGGATGGACATGTTGCCAGAGGAACTGGCCACCAATGGACAACCGAAATTCTAGACTGGATTCCAAGGGACAGAAAAAGACCCAGAAGACTACAAGGGGGATGGGTGGAGGAAATTCAAAAGCATGCGGGAGTGATATGGAAGAAACTGTGTCAAGATACACCATTGTGGAAGAAACTTGGTGAGATCTTCATCCAGCAGTGGATTGATAATGGTTGATGATGATGATGATTAAATATACTTATATTTTCCTGAATTTGACAATAAAAGAAACGTTTTATTCGCTTAACGAGAATCAAGACAAACATGAATTAGGGAAATCATAAATTTAGGAAAATGTGAATAAAGCAAAGGAGAATCGGAGCTAACTGGATACAGAAAACTTTTTAGGAGAAAATTTTTCAAACTGAATTAGGGGAAATGCGAATTCTGGGAAACGTAAATTAGGGGAAACGAGATTAGAGCAAACAAAATTAGAGGAAATGGGAATTCGGGTAAAAGCGATTTCAGGGAGACATAGTTGGGGTAAACGTGTTTAGGGGAAACAAAATTAGGGAAAATGGGAATTCGGGTAAAAGCGATTTCGGGGAAACGCAATTGGGGTAAACGTGTTTAGGGCAAAGGTGAATTAGGGGAAACAAAATTAGGGTAAATGAGAATTCGGGTAAAAGTGATTTGGGTAAACGTGATTAGGGCAAACAGGAATTAGGGGAAGTGAGGCTAAGCAGCCAGCACAGCACAGCCATTGACTGATAAGCGTCTCCTGCATGCTACTGGGATAAGAAATGATATTCTATCTTCGCGGAATGTTGGCAAAACTGGCTGAAAATTTAATGCTCTGAATAAATTGCTAAAAGGAACAAACCCACGAAATTGTGTGTGTTAATCAGATAAAAATTGTGAAAACTAGCCACTAAAATTTTTATTCACGTTTGCAATTGCAGGCAGTGGCAGTACGTCATAATAAAAATATTTTATGCGCAATTCAAAAAGTTTTCATTCGATTCTAGTGAAATTTGTAGGGTGACTTTATATGGCCCAGTCATGACGACATCTGTGAAAAATTCGAATCTTTTAATTGAAAATTCGGAAAATTAATTTTTCTACACTTTAAATAAAGCACATCTTTTGTAAAAAAGATTGTGCTTATGTTATCTGTCAGTCCATCTGTGGACACCATATCTCTGCAACTGCTGTAATAGTCTGACTTGAAAAATTCTTTTTGCATTGGGAAGCTTGAAATGTGCAAGTGAGATGATCCTTTATCCCAAAGGATGCACAAGTTTGCTGCTAAAGGGCGAAAATGC